>WNGS01004946.1:7362418-7377904 GCA_020271785.1 Procambarus virginalis
GATGTATTGGTGATTTTCTTTCATTTATTGTTCTCACTATATTCATCAGCTTTTCCCTCTCTACCTCTCATATCTTTCTCTCCCTCTGTCTCTCCTTTTCTCTTCGTCTCTGTCCCGCTGTTCTTTCTTCTCTCTCTCTCTCTCTCTCTCTCTCTCTCTCTCTCTCTCTCTCTCTCTCTCCTCTCTCTCTCTCCATTTCTTCCTCTCTCTCACACGATATAGATTCTTAAATTTTCTCTGAACATTTTCCAAGCAACCAATAATAATCCTGCAAAGGGAATTCGTAAATCGTTGAATATATATCTTTTCTCCTCCATCCGAAGAATAAACAATAAAATTGACAGCTTTATTTGTAGTTTACAAAGAAATACCTGTACATTAATTACATTAATACATTAGTGCACATTTCTTAATTAAGTCAAAATATCAGAATAGCACGTAGTGATAATGTTGATGAACAGGAGCGTGTGGCATCGCAGTGACCCATACCCAAGCTACAGCTGTCCGGGCTTTATAGAGATGATGTAGGTTTGAGGGAGGAACCTGAGCTATTGTCTGTGGTATTGAGGGAGGAACCTGAGGCTATTGTCTGTGGTATTGAGGGAGGGACCTGAGCTATTGTCTGTGGTATTGAGGGAGGAACCTGAGCTATTGTATGTGGTACTGAGAGAGGAACCCGAGTTTCTGTTTGTGGAAAAAACCTGAGGGAAACCTGAGCGAGGTACACATCTAGAGATATAGATGTGATATATATATAATATTGAAGGTAAAAAATTAAATCTTCATTGTTGAAAATGTGAAAAAGGGTTAGCTGAAGAAGTGGATGAAGGTAACTCATTACATAATCTTCACACCTAAATGTCCCTTAATGTCTCTAAAACACAAACACACACACACACACACACACACACCACACACACACACACACACACACACACACACACACACACACACACACACACTCACTCCTCTTTGGCGGCACCAGAGAGCCAGAGTTCAACCCCAGCAGCACAACTAGGTGAGTACACACTTTCAGTACTATGCCTGTGACCAAATATTTACACAGAATCCCAAGGGATTTTCCTTACCACGCCTCAAGTGCTATGTACTAGGCAGCCAGACAAGTTCTAAGTTATGGAGATGTGTGCAAGTGGCTTGTGAAAACGTGTAATGCCGAAAGTTTTTGTTAGTGAAAATGGTTTGCTAGTGGAGTCTAAATTGGGTAGTAAATCTTCCTTGCGCTTTTGGGTGAAGAGAATGAAAGAAAGAGGAGGAGAGAGAAAGATAGCAAGATGCTCCTCCATCAACAGCCTCATGGTGGCTGTGCCATTCTCAAGAACAACACTCCATCAGCTATCATTCATTCCTATATTGACTCTAATATGAATCATGTTGGCTCAAAACGTTAATATCTGAGAAATCAATTCAATCGACCATTCAAAGTATTCTTCTAATCAGTTGGCTTCGTTCTTTTACTAACATGATTGTAAGTTTATTATTAATAGAAACAAATAATATAATCGTCAAACAAATATCTAGATTTACGCTTCAGATGAACTTATGTGAGATCATAACTCATAATATCAGAGGAGAACATTTCCGGCTAGGATATAAAAAATACATACAAAGGCATCAAGAGGAATAGATCAATTGGACAAGGTCAGACTCTTCAAAGAGAAGATCTTGGGGCATTTAATCCCGACTATTTCTATAATATTTTCTCATACGAATCTATTCGAACCCTGTATAGGCGGTAAGGTATTGGAATGCACTGGAAAAAATCGTGGAAGTCCCCTTCACCCATAACTTCAAGACAGGATACGACAAGGAACTAGAACACACATGGAGAGTTTTAAAAAGCACATCAGGTATAAACAGGCAAGAACTCTTGCTCTCAAATTGACTCTTATATATAACCTTCTTCGTTTTCCGTAACTCCTTTCAATCGTGCTCTCAATAATTCCTACTTTTCTTGTTCATATTCTCTACTTCCTTTACTTATACCTACCCACTTCGTCTACTATCTCGCCTCCATTCCTTCAGTTCCTTCACCGTCACTGTTACCTTTCTTTTCTTCCCTCCCGTCTACCTTCTCCCGGTCCTTTATTCTGTTCCTCCCGTCCTCAGGCCCCTTGGCATTATTGACGGCGGTCCGCGAGGTCCACCACCTTCCGTGATTACAAAAATTTTTCAATGTTTTAGAGCTGGAGAGAAAACCATCATTTTCTCCCTATACAGTGTGTGTGTGTGTGTGTGTGTGTGTGTGTGTGTGTGTGTGTGTGACATATATAATATATATATATACACACACACACACACACACACACACAACACAGGGGGCACAGGCGGAAACTGAGTACCCACATGAGCCACAGGGACGTTAGAAAGAACGTTTTCAGTGTTAGAGTAGTTAACAGATGGAATGCATTAGGCAGTGATGTGGTGGAGGCTGACTCCATACACAGTTTCAAATGTAGATATGATAGAGCCCAGTAGGCTCAGCAATCTGTTCACCAGTTGATTGTCAGTTGAGAGGCGGGACCAAAGAGCCAAAGTTCAACCCCTGCAAGTACAACTAGGTGAGTACACATACACACACACACACATACACTCCGGGAAATAGTACCGGAGTCATTGCTGTAAACAACCGATGGCTCGAAAGTTGGGATCCAAGAGTCAGTGCTCGATCCTGCATGCAAAAATAGGAGAGTACAAATATGTGAGTACACACACACACACACACACACACACACACACACACACACACACACACACACACACACACACACACACAGGGTCTGATTCAACTGACCAGTTGAATCAGTTGACCAGACCCAGACCAGAGTGTCTCGTCTGGTCAACAGAGGGTCTGACCTGTGGGCCTCCTAACTGGGGCCTGACGGCCGAGTGGACAGCGCTCAGCATTCGTAGTCCTAGGGCCGGGGATCGATCCCTGGCGGAGGCAGAAACAAATGGGCAGAGTTTATTTCACCCCGACGCCCATGTTCATCTAGCAGTAAATAGGTTCCTGAGAGCTAAACAGCTTTTCTGGGTGCGTGCGAGTGAAAAAAATTGACAGTTGAGAGGCGGGCCCAAAGAGCCAGAGCTCAACCCCCGCAAATACAACTAGGCGAGTACATCTAGGTGAGTACACACACAAACAACCTCTTCCTGAAACCTTTGATCAAACTTAAATACTTAAGTTAACCAAAACTCAATCATCAGAAAATAAATTAAAAGCGTGACTGGCATAGATTGACTTTCTCAGAGATGTGCTAGAATTTTATTAATTTAAAAGAAAAATGATGGTTAATGCATCAATTATAGACACTAAGAGTAGTAGATTTCAGAAAAAAATGGATATATATATATACATACACACACACTATATATGGTTCGTGGGTGTGTGTATTGCTGCCTATGTTAGAGTTCTTGAATGCACTTGATATTTGCAATTGCTATATTCTGAACTTAACTAAGCAGCTTGTCCTACTCTAAATAGAACGATTGTTTTATAGTACCATACTGGTAAACGTAGGCAATATTTGATCGATATCAGATAATTTAAGTAATTGTAGAGATGCGTCAATATCGTACATATTTATCAAATCATTATCATAATTATCAAAGTTCCCACGAAGATTCAGTGAAAAAGTTCAAAATAATAACAGTGGACACGGCGACCCTTGCTAACTATGCCAACTTGGATGGTATCTCTCTTCCTTCTACCTAATCACCGTTATCCATTTTTCCTCATTACTTTTCACCTATTCTTACTTATCCGCACCCTATCAAGCTACTTCCCTTCAGTCTTTTCCACAACTTCTTGTTTTTTATCTCCAGCCACTTACTTATCAGCACTCGCTTCCCCTCGCATCATTGTTTTCGAACCTTAATATTATCTCCTTTCTCTCTATCACTCTCTATCACTCTCCCTCACTTCACTCCCCTTAACAATTTATCACTGTCCTCAGTTCTACTTACATTCATCTTGTCCCTCTCATGTATATCCCATACTCCATTGCCCCTGTACCCCTTCAAGACACCCTTCTCTTGTCTCTCCTTCGGGCAAGTGAGAGGGTCAAGGCGAGCGCCTCAGGAATATAGATCACATTTGACAAAGGTTTGTGTTCAGTCGGTCTGGAGAATGTATACCTGGCATAGTTAATTAATGTAATGGAGAGCGGCAAAGATCAATGATGTCGGTGAATGAGAGCGGCAGAGGTGCCTGATGCTGGTGGGTGAAATGGCGGTGGGTGAGAGACAGATCAATGATGTTAGTGAATGATAACAGGAGATATTCAACATTTTAATTAAAAACTTTCAGGGATTAGTAGTGATTAGTAGATTACTAAGCATTATCATTTCCCCAGTACACGATCGCTTTTATATCAAGGTCCAAAATTGCTGTTTAATGCACAGAGGTAAATCAAGTGAAGGATAGGCGCAAAATTGTCCAGATCTGCTGAGAATGTATTGTCTGCATAGACGGCAGTATGATAAAAGGCAAAGAAAAGTACTGATATTAATAAACCTTTACCACCAACGTATCAAATGACGCACGTAGACGAGGTCACGAAGAGCATACAAGACACAAAGAGCCTTAATGGTGTTTTAGTGACTGAAAACGGAAAGACTAGATAAACGTTTTATGTTGCTACTGTGTCGAAAAAACAATAGACAATAACAATAGAATATTATAGCAATAACAATAACAAACACAACAATAACAATATAAACGAATAAAACCAACCCGAACCTAACCACAGAGTAGCAAAGATCTTCACAACAGAACAAAGGGGACTGCCAGAAGTGAAAGGGACACTTTCGACCTCAAATGCCTCGGAAAATATTAACATTACAAAGGATACAGGTAGGAATCAATTGAGACTAAGGGAAATAATGAAGACCCTTTAACCAGGAAAGATTTATCTTTGGTCAATAAGAGGAACAGCTAAGGCCCTTTACTGAACAAATAAAAAGCTAAACAATTTCTGGAAGTAAGTGAGCTGCTGGGAAACTTGCTGACAGAAAAATTACAACTAATGAACAAAATGGGAATCGGTAAGGACGAACCAGGCAGCACGCCGGTCTCATTTATGTGCTAATAAAAGAAATTTAATATATAATGCAAAAGAAAGGAGAGGATCTGTAGGAAAATGCCAATATTTCGAAATTCAAGAACGGGTTTAGTTAGGGTTTACTCTTCCTCGGAAACCTGAGTTGAATTAGTCGACGCCAGAGTTAAAAAACTAAATATATATGAAAGGCTGAAGAACTTCATATGATTAGATAATAAGATGGTTTTGTTTTCATGTTACACAAATTCCATGTATACTATTTCAGGTTCATGTAAACCAAATCTATATTATTCTGAGAAATAACTGAACCATCCGTCACCTCTATGAACAAATCTAGAGGAAGGTATATTACTTGAAAAGTACAGGAGTCGAGAGGAATATTGATCGCTGATCAATAATGATATATATTTATATATAATCAAATATACAATAGATACACACAGTTAAGAACATCGCTCAAAAATATTCAGTTATTCTCCCCCTCCTGACATACAACAACAACAACAACAACAACATATTATTCCACACAGGAACCGGTTTACTCATATCTATACTTCTCGAGAAGTTTTTTGTTTATCTTACCCGCATGAACACATTCTGGCCGACGCCTCAAACAAATGTAATTTTGTTTACATATCCACCCACTTAAATATAAATCTGACAAAACTGAGTGTTAAGTTGAGTAGGAAGAAAAATGTAGTTTGTCAACACTGGAATAAAAAGTGAAACCACAAGTTTTCATAATTTTTGGTCATAAAGCTGAACCGTCGAAGTGAAATTGCTCCTAAAATTTTTGCCAGTTTTATAAAAATGAAATTTGCATGATAGCAGGTGGGTCGTGATGGAGAAGGGGGGGGGGGGTTGGAGACTTAAATTTGATTCGAATTTTTGTTACATTTTATGATTCATAATTTACCATTGGATACATTTTGCTGAATAGAAAAATGTCTTTTTATGTTATGACAAAACTTCTCTCACGAATTTTATCTAATTATGGTATGTGAAACACGTGGGCGTCGCTCTACCGACCAGGCCAGGATACAACATTAGTAAGAAAGTACTCAGAAGGGAGTCAACCTGCTACCTAACCTGTGTGGATGTTACACGGAGCATCATAATGATGTCCTGCATCCATACACCTATCATTCATGTCACATTATTAACTGGAAAATACAATGTCATGGACAAAAATTTTCATACTGACTATCAAGATTACAGAAATGACGGAAAATATGAAAGCAGTGATATTTTGTGGGTTAATTTTGGCCATACCATTACTGATGAAAGAAGATTGGATACAAGTAAATTGAGATGGACCCTATATTAATAAAGGAAGGAGAACATAATTGCAAGGACTTTCCTGCAGGAGGTCCAGTTATAAGTTACGTTGAGGGGACGTCAGTGATCGAGATGTGATATATAGTTACATTCAGAGTACTGAGACAAAGAACAAAATGCTGTGATGAGGAATACTGAGTACTCAAGAGCAGGAAAAATTAGATCTTTTTTATATGACAAATGAATCTTGTCTTTCAACAGCTTACTTTCTTTTCACTACCTCTTGTCTCATTTACAGACTTATATACCCTTCACTATCTTCCATATCATATTGAAACTAATATGATTGAATGTTAGTCTGGATAGAGTATGGCATCAATCTTTATCATTTTTTACAAAGGGAGAAGCAAGGAGGTTGATCCCGACCAGCCTATGACCATCCCTGAGTAAAAAATCCAGCCTGGCCTTCTCGGTGCAAAAGAACCCTGAGTGGAAAAGGCCATTTATCGCACTAATGGAGAAAACTTCGTGTTTTAAATTTATGCGAAGTGTATTGTAATAAATTCATTGGAGACAGGTTTCGTAAAACACTTGAGAGACCGTGACAGTGTTAGGGTGAGGAGACGTTCCTAGTCCGGGAAAAGTATATTAATAAGTCTTAGTGTGATAAGACTGACATATAGTCCGATGTTGTGAAACGCCTGATGTGTCCTTATGAGTAAATAATACATCAAGACAATACTTGGGGTGACGAAAGATGGGAAGATATGTTCGGGTTGAAACGCCTGAAGACAGCTTATGATAAGATAAGAAAGATGAAAGACACAAGGCGAGGAAAAAAATGAAAAATTGCGGTTTAATAAATGCTTAAATGGAGATCGTTTCAAGATGACGCGTGGACAAGCTAAAAACAGATATAAATAATTATGAGTTTGGACCGAGAAACTGTGAAAAATTGGAAACAATGCTATGGTGAAGAGACACACTTTAATGTTATATTAAAAATAAATTATTAAACGAGTTTAAGAGTTTGGGAAACACTCACAAAATAAAGGATATATTTTGGGAAACAAAATAAAGAAATCATTATTTTTTCATCTATATCAGGGGTTTTTTATTGAAATTTTCCATCTTATTTCTGGATTGGGCTTGTAGAAATCTTTAAGTTTTATGGCAGTAATGAAGTCTTTCGGCTAATTTTTATAATTAAATGTATAAGTTTTAATTCTCTATTGTTGTAGTATATTTTAAATGTGATGTGTTTGTGAGGTTTTGAGTTACACTAGTTGTGAGGTGTTGAGGAACACTGTAGTTGTGAGGTGTTGAGGTGAACTGTGGTTGTGAGGTGTGGAAGTAAATTAAAATCGTGAGTTATGGCCCTGTATCGTGGTGGCAGTTTAGAGTGGTGTTGGCGGGGAAAAAGTCTCGGTGAAATTGCTTTCATGACAAATGTTTTTTGGCAGATTAGACTCGGGTTCAGTTGCTCACCATTATAACAGGAAATTAGTTGATAAAGTGGTCGCAAAACATGGTGTTAACTCCTTGTTTCAAAAAGAAAAATAAATTATTAGATTAATGAGATCTTGTGACTATTTGTTTATATAGGAAGTATATATATATATATATATATATATATATATATATATATATATATATATATATATATAATATATATAGAGAGAGAGCCATATGTTATTGGTCTGAGCAATGGTCAACCGTTAGCGTGAGAGTTATGGTCAACCATTAATGCGAGAGAAATGGTCAACCATTAGTGTGAGAGAAGGGTGGCATGACACAGGAGAGCTTCAGTGACCCTCGGATACAATGAGCTCATCATGTCATGCTTAGGCAAGCATATCCACAGTTATACACTGATTTAATTTCACCTCAACACCTAAAACGCCTAGTAGAGTGCCTGGGTATTTGTCGGGGGGTTTGGTGTAGGGTTTAAGGATTGTCACCCACTAAATGGCTATTGAGGCCACCACTATACCGGTTAACCATCTATATATAATTGTGGACAAAAGCAAACCGTCGTTAAACACCGATGAACAAGGTATATCTCACGATGTACCCCTTGTAGGTTTTCCTAAAATAATTACCCTCGATTATAGAATGAAATCACTTGATTAATCGTGTATTAGATGCTAATTTACTTATTAATTAATAATAAGTGTCAGCTAGAATATATCACTCTTTTTGGGGCTGTATTAACTAAACATTTAAAATTTCTTAATTCCATGTTTCGTGATAGGAAGCGTGTTTGCTCACAAGGAAAAGTATTTATGAAGAATACAACGAAAAAAATTCTTAGTGGTGATTGATCGCGTGGTTTCAACTGCTAACCAATAGCCAACAACACGATAACATCAACGACATCAGTGAAAATAATATTTTTTTCAACTCCCTATTCCTTCTTTCATCAATGCATTTCCCACCCTTTTCCTTCCACAATTTCATCCCCTTTACTACCGCCACCGAACCAACTCATCATATAAAATTGTCACGCACACGAACATTGGATAAATAAGGCTTACTAAAGAACACTTTTCTTTAACAGGGAAAATACGTTCCCATTTTACTGTTCATCTGGCGCTATTATTCATATTCATATGATTTTGTATTCCTTTGCTTGTGACATGGTGAGCGAAGATGTTAATTATTCACTGCCCACTTTTTAACGTGCACTGTATCGAGCGAGTTGAATGAGAGATGAGGTATATTTTCAGGCTGTAATACGCAGCTGAATTTTTAATATATGAGAGGATGACAGAAATAAGCAGAGGAGAGAGAAATGAAAGCTTCGCTACACATAGTGATGACGAATGGTAAAGACGAAGGAAATGACTAAGTTCTCAATGATATATAATGTGTGTGTGTGTGTGTGTACCACGAAAAAAAATAACACGTAATGAACAATGTGACAATGTCAGACACGGAGGAAGGATTTTGACAGGAAATTTCCTTAAGAACTTTCGTATTTAATAATACATCTTCAGAAGCACCCTTCTAAATTTCACTCCGGCACACAGGACTGTAATGACTCTAGCCAGCGGAAGACGACAACTCTTACATCAGTGTCTCAGAGTTTCTCGCGAGCCACACAAACAAAAGTCATATTATCAATATTTAGCTTGAGTGTTAATTTTCCTCCCAATAAAACGATATATAATATAATCAGATCTGAAAAGAAAGATCCTTTAAAAGACCTTAATTACGGGAGGTTTCGCGAATCGCTGCAAAAAACTGAATTCCTCATCAAGTGTTCTCGAGAAAATTTAGTTTTGTATCTACTGCCAGACCACATGAAGGTTACTAGCGGTAATGACTCGTTAGATTGCCCAGAGAATCTTTCTCGGATGAAGGAAGGAAAGGAACTATCAGGGGAAGCGCCAAGCCATTAAGACTATATAGCGCTGGGAAGGGGTCAGGATTAGGTTTTGGGATGGGACGGGGAGGAAGGAATGGTGCTAAACCACTTGGACGGTCGGGGATTGAACGCCGACCGTCCAAGTGATGAATCATCGTGTCGAAGTTATTTCGAAGAAAAGATTATCCACATATTTTGATTCCTTTTGAGTGCAAGGAAATTTAAGATCGGATATACTGCATTAGTTTTTCAGATATTAGTGTGAAATTTGTTAATATGACCTACAAAAGGTTTGTCTCGCTTAGTCTTTATTTATCCTTCATCTAATCATCTTGTACATATCAAATTAATGTTCCCTGCAAATCGATTAGTTGATTGCTGTAACTGCCACAAAAAGTCTCGGTTTGCATCGCCAGTAGAATAATTCAGTGGCCAGATGCCGCTATCCTTCAACCCGCAGCTAGTATCGTTGTGGCCAACATACTACAGCACAACGGCCATACATATCATCGCACCTTGTGCAGGAGAGACACTTTGCTCCACCTTCAACACACAAATAGCCACTGAAAAAAGTTTCCACTTTAAATTCGATATTCATATAATGTGTCTCGCACCCGGGCGAAGAAAACTGCGTTCCTTCTCTGCTCTCAGCCAGACAAAGCAAGGGTGGAGCTTCTACCTTCTTCTCCAGCATCTATTCTCGCTCTCTTTTATTTCGTTCTCAATATCTCGTTTTCTCTCTTTGCTCTCTTTTTGCTTTTGTTTTCAAAGTCTTGCTCTCTGCGCTCTCTCTCTCTCTCTCTCTCTCTCTCTCTCTCTCTCTCTCTCTCTCTCTCTCTCTCTCTCTCTCTCTTCTCTCTCTCTCTCTTCGTCCTCTCCTCTTCAGCCTTAATCACAGTTTCTCCAACACTCGTCAGCTGGGAGCTTTCTTTATAGCCTCTGTAACTTTCTCCCAGAACGTTCCTCCTCACAATGCATTTTTAGTGCCATGTTAATAATGATTTTTCTCATTCTTTCTCTCTACCTCTTTCTGTGTCTCTATCCCATCTACCCTTCACACTTCTATACGAGTAAGCTGCATTAATGCCGTGTCTCATCCTGTCTTCTTTATTCACCCAGTCGAATATTCGTCTCGGTTCGCATTTCTCTTCTCTACCAAATCATTTGCCTTGACTCGTATATCTTCGTTTACCAGCAAATCTCTTCGCCCTATTCCGTCTCGTTTATTCTGAACATTCAATCATATAAAGCGTTACATACTTTGTTTCATAAATCTTTTATGAGTAACATTTAGGAGTTACTTCATTTAGATTAACGGTGTTCACATCTCCCACCTATTGTGTCTCGTCTCGTCTTGTCCTCTCCGGCTACCCAACCCCTTCAACCAGCTAATCGAGGAGCCACACGCTCCCGCTCATATCGCTGTACTGTTAGTGATTTGGGGTAATTATGGTTTAATGACTGGCCATAAATATCGGTTTGGTCCTCACTAATGATCGCTTTTTGATTAAGCAAAAGTGTGATATACTTTTTACAAACATGCCTTGTAAATTACTAAGAATGTTTCCTTTGTGTGTGTGCTTGTATGGTAATTATTTTGGAGCAGTAAACACAAGGTAATTACATGTTGGTCCTCGGGATAATGAACACCTTTTCCGATATTACTAATTTTTGTTAAACCGTCGAAGTGGTTCTAGGAGATTAAATCGAAGCTGCAGATGTGCACGACACTCTATGGCGCCAAGAAGGTATTTCTGCCTCTCTGATGTTGAATAGTGAAGGTTGGTGTGGATGAGCAGCTGGTCCCATACGTGGTCGGCCATGACCAAATGAGCCTAGTGTTCACCTAAGTGTAATTGCGGGTGGTTAAGCTTCGATTCTTTGGCCCCGCCACTCAACTGTCAATTAATTGGTGTACAAGTCCTTCAGCCTATTGGGCTTTATCATATCTTTATTTGAAACTGTGCATGGAGTCTGCCTCCATCACATCAATTTCTAGTGTAATCCATTTGTTAACTACTGTTGACATAATGTTTTCAGTGTCAATGTCTCTGTGGCTAATTTGGATGTTCAGTTTCTATCCGTGTTCCCTTGTGCGAGTATCACCCGTGTTAAATTGTATATCTTTATTTACCCTATGAATTCCCTTGAAAATTTTATATATAGTAATTATGCTTCCCATTTGTTTTCCAGTGGCGTAAGGTTAAATTCACGCAGCCCTCTCTCGCAACTCATACTTCGTAGTTCTGGGACTAGTCTTGCGGCATACCTTTGAACCTTCTCCAACTTCGCCTTGTCTTGACTAAATATGCCCTTCACGCTGGAACCCCTTACTCCAGGATAGGATTGATCTGTGATATACAAGGTTTTGAATTTTTCCTTACACAAGTTTCTAAAGGTCTCTTATGTAAGCTAGCCGCTCACATGCCACTGATAGTACCATTTTGATGTGGACTTCAGGAGACAAATACGGTGTGATATCTACCTTACATCCTACTGTCTTTTTCATAATTTTATCTCCCATTTGATACCTTTTGTCTGGCCTCCTCCCGACACCTAGATTAATTGATTTACATTTGCGTAAATAAAATTCTAGTAGTCATTTCTTGGACAATTCTTCTGTTTTCAAGGACATCGTGTATCCTCTTGCTGTCTTCCTCCGTCTCAGTCCGCCTTATAACTTTAACATCAGAAAACATTGAGAGGAAAGAGTCTATTTTCTCGAGAGATCATTTATATGTATGAGAAACAGAATAGTTCGGAGGACTAAACCCTGTGTTTCTTCGTTTCTGTGACATTGTGCCAAATAAAATCTCACTCCTCACAGTAACTCGCTCTCTTCCATTGCTTAGGTACTCCCATATCCTCTGGAACATCTCCCTGTCACTTTTGGCTGCTTCTCCAGCTTATGTACTAATCTCTTAAGGGGTACTGTGTCAAAGGGTTTCTGAAAATCTAAAAATTTGCAGCCTGCCCATCCTTTTCTTGTCTAATGTTTGTTGCTAGGTTATAAAATTCTATTAAACCTGTTAGGCAAGATTTACCATCACAGAACCCGCGCTGGCGATATGTTGAACAGTCCCTTTTCTCCGAAATTTCAAATATTTTTGAATAGTTGAACATTCAAAAATGTTGTAACTTTTTAAACTTCTTCCTCACCACCATGATTTTATGAATGTTATGACACTAGCCTGTAGTTCAGTGCCGTCTGTCTGTCGTCTGTCTCCTTATGTACCTAGGGACTTCATTAATTTTTTTTTAATTAGGGGACATCACTGCAAAATTATGTCTACTAAATACAGGTAATTCACTATTGAGTCTGAAGCAATCAGGTAGAAAATTCTTGAACACTGATACCAAAAGCTCTGCTTACGTATCAGGAAAATTCAGCAAAAACGGTGTAACGAAAAAACAGTAAAAAATAACTAAGGCGACAACTGAATCCAACTGCTATAGATCTTGAAATTGGTTTCCCTAGGGTCAGTTATCCAGATATTTTACTGTTTACAATATATAACAGTATTATAAGATACCGACAGAGTAAGAGATCTTTTACAACATCTCGCAAGATGACTTTCCGCCGCACAGCAACCCGGTAATAATGCCTACTAAACTGTGCATGTTTTCTAACCCTTAGAGTCCAATTGCGGTTAACACGATGTTGTGGGATCCAGGTGTGGAGAACTGCTGAAGGCTGACACGTTAACTTTAATGTAAAATCTCTCTGCAGAGGGAAAGGTTGGCGAGAGGGGGGGGAGGGTTGTAAGGAGAGAGGGGGTCATTAGAACTTCTATGTTATAACACCGTTGGAGATCCTTAGCCGATAGGACGAAAAATGCAAAAGGCGCCTCATATAAAAGTATCTACAAAACACGGTTCCTGGATTAAGGAAGCTAGAAGATTCAAATACTTTGTTTTCTGTAATGTGGTGTGCTAAAGAGGCAACTTCCATTACATTCACGACTTTTGTGAAGCCTCGATGAGTTAGAGAAATTCACTTCCTTTTATAAAAACAATTATTGTAATATGTTACCGAATTTTAATCAGTTAAGCAGAGACAAACCACAAACTTACGGTGTGTGGGGTCCCTTCTATAACATTATCTTCTGTGGTTATAGGTCTTCAAAAACCTTATTGAAGAGGAAATATTTATTGAAAAGTTTGAAAAACATCTTGACAATAATAAATAATTATATATAGGTAAGAACACACATACGTGCACACGCACGCACACGCACACATACACATGCACACGCATACACACGCATACTCAAGCATATACACACACTCACACACGAGAACAGCTTACTAAATTCGCACATCACGGATCCGAGATAGATTTCCGGCGGAGATGGGAACAAACGGGCAAAGTTGCTTTCACCCGATGCCTCTGTTTACCAATCAGTAAATAGGCTATCTGGAAGTTACAGTTACTATTGGCTGCATCCTGGGGGATGTGTTTGTGTGAGAGAGCTATATGTAAAAGATTTGTTAGACGAAAGTAAATCGGAATCGGTACATTTCACAACTGATGGTTAGAAAGACGGGACCCAAGAGCTAACAGCTCGATGTTTTATTTACAAATGGTAAATAAACACACAAAACTATCACCAAACATCCTGATCGACACAATCACACGGTTGGGCACTAAATCAAGCGAGAGATGAATCTGATAAAGCAGGAATTGGGAAAAAGTGATTGTGGAAGGGGAAAAGACTGATATATGGTGACAAGGGTGAAGACAGGTCATCCCATGAAGGTGATAACATAATTAATTAATGGTCATGGCTACGAGCCAGAGGAAAGTGTGATAAATACGAGAAAGAAAGGAAGGAGAGAGGGAGGGAGTAGAGAGAGAGAGTGTTGTGTGTGTGTGTGTGTGTGTGTGTGTGTGTGTGTGTGTGAGAGAAAGTGCAAATTGACTTTCAAGAATAAATTGTTAAATTTCCTTCTTTAGTGGAAGAGAATTTGGGAATAACGAGAAGAATTGTGGTTAGATACCACCAAGTTGCCTATGAAGAACTTCCCTCTCCTTAAAAAACAATGAATATTAAAACTTCCTTTACATCCTCACTTGAAAATTGTGAACCCAATCGACCTCCCACAGTACAACCTCTTCATGGTTTTATCTCTTCTGATTTTATCTCTTCATACCTCTCTCTGTTTTCCTTCTCCAAATAGTTCCTCTTTTATCTTTCCTTTCACCCTTCCTTTATCCTCCCTCACCCTTCATGGTCTGGGGACTGACTGTACAGTCTGTGTGGTCTTCCGGTTATGGTACCAGGTACGCCAAGGTGCATTGTGATCCTGGCTGTCTAGGTTCTAATCCTTCTGTGGTGTGGAGTTTTCAGTTGCGACATGTAGACGAGATGAATAATTGGGATAGATATCCACCTGAGTATCCCCAGGTAATAGTAACTAGGTATTCCCTCATTCTTGGAGTGTACTACACACAAACTTAGGTATACAATTATGTGAACAATGTCACAAACTTAGCAATTATAAAATTATATATCTATAATTCTGGACTTCACAAATATTGTCTAATTCCCATTTTTGTATAAATAAAGATTAAATCAGTTACTGAAAGATATATTAATGCTTCATAAAGCGATAGCGGTCAGTTGAATGATTACACTCCCCTTAAGTGAACAAATAAGGCATTGGAATCTAGAACTGTTTTTATTCAATATTTTGTTCTTTTTTTTCTGGTCAAGACTTTACCTGCCTGGCCAACATAAGAACCTACTAAATATT
>WNGS01004946.1:7402549-7418763 GCA_020271785.1 Procambarus virginalis
GGTGCCGCTATTCACTTCTCATATTGCCTGCCAGCAAGGTCATACTGGTCTTGCAAGACGAAGACCGCGCCTGTAATATTATTGAACAACAATATTAGGATCACAGCAGTAAACACAGTTTCCGGGGAGATGAATGATATTCCTTGCACAGGCGGGTTGGTGGAGATTCTCCGGCGGCTGATATGAGTTCTTTATTATATGGACAAAGACGGTTATCTGTATCTTCAGAACATAGTGTCAGTCCGAGGTTGGAGGCCAGACGCTTGGGTTTAACCTCATCCAACTTTAAATGATGATTTTGGATTGTATTGCGAGTGTTAAATGGAGGATAAAGTTAACCCTATGCCCTTCTGTAAGAAGAATCGGCTCCTATTTCGAGTGAGTCATGTCTGAGCAGTATGAAATGTGGGTTTGGGTGTCCTTAGTGTTAAAACTGATTCTACATCTGTTATCGATATTGAATCGACTCGATATCATTGATTGAATGTCGATGACGTTGATTGGACGTCGTTAGCGATGATTCAACGTCGATAAGGTTGATTGCATGTTATTGAAGCATTTTTCGCTCACTGGAAGAAAGAATTGAAAATAAAGAATGAAGGAGGGTGAGAGGGAGGGACAGAGAGCAGAAGGGAGCGAGCGAGAGACTGAGAGAGTGTTTATAATTGTCAACAAGATATTAACGGCAAACTATTCAGTGAAAATGAAACAAACATTGCTTGATATAACACTACAGGTGATCTCCAACTCTAACAGATCTGAGTAAATACATCTCCTCAACTGCACCGTATAGTACATCAAGCGAGGCCCGAGCCCAAAGCCTCCATTACAGTGATATATGGTACTATTATAGAGATACACGGCCGGAGTTAAAAGAAACAGTAGACAGTAGCAGGAGGACTGGAGACTGGTTGGTATAATCCTGGGCTTAGTGCCCATCACTGTTTTCCGAGATTTTGTTATACATCAAGACAAAAAAAAAGAGGACAGAAATACTGACTATTGTGAAACAAACGCTCAGTTTATCAGATATATAGTGAGGATATCATACAAAAATTGTGAAAGCCAAACTCACATTATGAAGAAACGTTTAATGAAATTTATGTTTTCTAAAACGTATCCAAAGCATGAATAACATTTCAGTTGAATTTAATTCAAATTTGCAAATTTGGAGAACATTAATTGACGTTGTCCACTAGATTGTTACCCGTCATTGTTGCAGTAATAACTTCAGCTACAACCTTGGCAATTATCTCCACATGACAACCATTTCTATCATCAACACCCCCACCATCACCATCCCGGCCATCACTAATATCACCAGGAAAACCTTCATTACATTTTCTAAATGACAAATGATTTTAGCACAGGTTCCAACCTTTCCAACAACCATCACCAATGGAACGATTACTGCGGGCACAACCACCATTAACACTACCACCCCCGCCCTCAAAACCACCACTAAAACATATCGGCTCTGTAACTACCACTGACTCAAGCCGCTCATCTCAGTCCCCTTAAATAACTTAAATGTGGGAGATTAATAATGATTACTTGATAGGATTACAAACTGCAGATATTACTCTGTGGGTTAGTCGCCTCCTCTTGGCTGCCTTGTTTTGTTCACAATTACATGCAACCAATCTTTATTTTGCCATGAACATTATCTTAGGTCGTTAGGTCGAACATTATCTTATCATGGGGAGCCGGTCGGCCGAGCGGACAGCACGCTAGACTTGTGATCCTGTGGTCCCGGGTTCGATCCCGGGCGCCGGCGAGAAACAATGGGCAGAGTTTCTTTCACCCTATGCCCCTGTTACCTAGCAATAAAATAGGTACCTGGGTGTTAGTCAGCTGTCACGGGCTGCTTCCTGGGGGTGGAGGCCTGGTCGAGGACCGGGCCGCGGGGACACTAAAGCCCCGAAATCATCTCAAGATAACCTCAAGATAACCTTCTAGGTCCCTTGTGACATTAACTCTCGTGCCAATGTCACAAAGATTTGTTCGTAATGCTGTGTGGCACAATCCCTCGCTACTCAGAACAGAGACATTGCCAAGCTCACCGACACATTCTGATCACGTCCCGTGTGGTCTTGACAATTTACCGTATTAAGAACTGAATACCACTGGCTTAGCGTCGGGTTTACATTCACATCATGAGATGCACAGGCTTCCAGGGTTTCACAAGGAACATTATGAACTCGCTGAAGATTGACTTCTTGGTTCACGAAACAACATAAAGGCTCGTTTATACAGCTGTCTTGACTTATCTAGTTGGGGCATCAGTCATGAGAATAAACGCTACGGTAATGTATCTCCACATTTGACTATCTCATCATATGAACCCGTTTACATCTGGAGTTTCATCACTATGTAACTCACGTGGTTCTTGCATCATTACCAGTCTACCCTAGATTCACTTGAAAATGTCCATCGTGATTTTGTAAAATTTTGTAGCCACATTGTGAATAAAGTTCTACATAGTAGCGATCTTAGCAACAATTTTGATGAATCTATAAATGCTCGAAATCACTGAAATAGGATAGCGGGAGTCTTATCTAGTGTTTGTAATAAAAACATCTTTTTATTGTTCTTCAATAATATTTTGACCATGTTAAGTTTCATTTAAAATGTACAGGTAAATTATGGGCAGTAAAATTAAATGAATATTAATTCTCCTAAGGGTTAACACACAACAACAAAGTTATTCAAATGAATTTTAAACCTCCCTTGTGAAGAGATAAGGAGAAGTAATTATCAGTAGAGGAGTTAGTCAGTGTAACTAAATTACACCTGGAAGGAATATGAGGACTTGATAGAAAGTGGCAGAGAAGGAGTGACGGCGCGATCCCCATCCATCTCCATCTCTCTTCCATCTCTTTTACCACCATCCACAATCTTCATCCGCAATAACCAATATCATGAACAAACCGTCATCCACACCCCATTCATCCCCCCATCCTCCCCTTGACCCTTTCTAATCCGACATCGCATCCGACGCACCATTAGGAACGCTATTAGACCGCAATTAATTCTCCATGTGGCCTTCAAAGTTAACGTAGCATTCAATTTCAAGTTTAGGTGTGGAATATCATCGATTATCTCAAGTGTAAGGAGACATTTCCTTTCTGGAGTATGAAGGACTTGTATGATGGGGTATGTAAGCGTTGTGTAAGTGTTGAGAGGGGGGGGGGTCGTTGTGTAAGTGTTGAGAGGGGGGGGGGTCGTTGTGTAAGTGTTGAGAGAGGGGGGTCGTTGTGTAAGTGTTGAGAGGGGGGGGGGGTCGTTGTGTAAGTGTTGAGAGGGGGGGGGGTCATTGTGTAAGTGTTGAGAGGGGGGGGGTCGTTGTGTAAGTGTTGAGAGGGGGGGGGTCGTTGTGTAAGTGTTGAGAGAGGGGGGGGGGTCGTTGTGTAAGTGTGAGAGGGGGGGGGCGTTGTGTAAGTGTTGAGAGGGGGGGGGGTCGTTGTGTAAGTGTTGAGAGAGGGGGGTCGTTGTGTAAGTGTTGAGGGAGCGTTGTACTCGCCTAGTTAATCTCATCTAGGTGTGCTTGCGAGATTACCTAGATTGCTGTTTTAAGCCATTAGATAGGAGAACTTTGCACTATTCACTTTATAAGAGTCTGAAAAATTTACCTAAAAACAAATTGAAATTTTATTATACATACTATAGTACACATATGTACTAGATTAGACCTCAGATATTGTGTATTTGGCCTAGGAAGGTTAGGTTAGGTTAGTTTAGTTTAGTTTGTCTTTGCAACAGAAGTAGAAAATAGTTTTCCCGGTTGTCCAGCTGAGTAGTGCCGAGTTCTACTTTCTGATTTCGTTATACGTCGGTATATATACTATGGTCTTCATCGTCACTAAGTACTACTAAAAGAGGAGGATGGGCTGAATGTTCATTGATCTTGTTGATGGTGAGGTAACTCGCGAAACGTTTTGGTTCCTCGGAATGTTTTAGATAGGAAAGGAATTAACAAGTAAAAAATATTAGATGAAATCTCCAAAGCGCTCCGTTACCTGCCCTCTTTGTTGAGGAAATATTTTTTACTTGTTAATTCCTTTCCTATCTAAAAACATTCCGAGGAACCAAAACGTTTCGCGAGTTACCTCACCATCAACAAGATCAATGAACATTCAGCCCATCCTCCTCTTTTAGTAGTACTTAGTGACGATGAAGACCATAGTATATATACCGACGTATAACGAAATCAGAAAGTAGAACTCGGCACTACTCAGCTGGACAACCCGGAAAACTATTTTCTACTTCTGTTGCAAAGACAAACTAAACTAACTAACCTAACCTAACCTTCCTAGGCCAAATACACAATATCTGAGGTCTAATCTAGTACATATGTGTACTATAGTATGTATAATAAAATTTCAATTTGTTTTTTAGGTAAATTTTTCAGACTCTTATAAAGTGAATAGTGCAAAGTTCTCCTATCTAATGGCTTAAAACAGCAATCTAGGTAATCTCGCAAGCACACCTAGATGAGATTAACTAGGCGAGTACAACGCTCCCTCAACACTTACACAACGACCCCCCTCTCTCAACACTTACACAACGACCCCCCCCCCTCTCAACACTTACACAACGCCCCCCCCCTCTCAACACTTACACAACGACCCCCCCCCCTCTCTCAACACTTACACAACGACCCCCCCCCTCTCAACACTTACACAACGACCCCCCCCCTCTCAACACTTACACAATGACCCCCCCCCCTCTCAACACTTACACAACGACCCCCCCCCCCTCTCAACACTTACACAACGACCCCCCTCTCTCAACACTTACACAACGACCCCCCCCCCTCTCAACACTTACACAACGACCCCCCCCCCCTCAACACTTACACAACGCTTACATACCCCATCATACAAGTCCTTCATACTCCAGAAAGGAAATGTCTCCTTACACTTGAGATAATCGATGATATTCCACACCTAAACTTGAAATTGAATGCTACGTTAACTTTGAAGGCCACATGGAGAATTAATTGCGGTCTAATAGCGTTCCTAATGGTGCGTCGGATGCGATGTCGGATTAGAAAGGGTCAAGGGGAGGATGGGGGGATGAATGGGGTGTGGATGACGGTTTGTTCATGATATTGGTTATTGCGGATGAAGATTGTGGATGGTGGTAAAAGAGATGGAAGAGAGATGGAGATGGATGGGGATCGCGCCGTCACTCCTTCTCTGCCACTTTCTATCAAGTCCTCATATTCCTTCCAGGTGTAATTTAGTTACACTGACTAACTCCTCTACTGATAATTACTTCTCCTTATCTCTTCACAAGGGAGGTTTAAAATTCATTTGAATAACTTTGTTGTTGTGTGTTAACCCTTAGGAGAATTAATATTCATTTAATTTTACTGCCCATAATTTACCTGTACATTTTAAATGAAACTTAACATGGTCAAAATATTATTGAAGAACAATAAAAAGATGTTTTTATTACAAACACTAGATAAGACTCCCGCTATCCTATTTCAGTGATTTCGAGCATTTATAGATTCATCAAAATTGTTGCTAAGATCGCTACTATGTAGAACTTTATTCACAATGTGGCTACAAAATTTTACAAAATCACGATGGACATTTTCAAGTGAATCTAGGGTAGACTGGTAATGATGCAAGAACCACGTGAGTTACATAGTGATGAAACTCCAGATGTAAACGGGTTCATATGATGAGATAGTCAAATGTGGAGATACATTACCGTAGCGTTTATTCTCATGACTGATGCCCCAACTAGATAAGTCAAGACAGCTGTATAAACGAGCCTTTATGTTGTTTCGTGAACCAAGAAGTCAATCTTCAGCGAGTTCATAATGTTCCTTGTGAAACCCTGGAAGCCTGTGCATCTCATGATGTGAATGTAAACCCGACGCTAAGCCAGTGGTATTCAGTTCTTAATACGGTAAATTGTCAAGACCACACGGGACGTGATCAGAATGTGTCGGTGAGCTTGGCAATGTCTCTGTTCTGAGTAGCGAGGGACTGTGCCACACAGCATTACGAACAAATCTTTGTGACATTGGCACGAGAGTTAATGTCACAAGGGACCTAGAAGGTTATCTTGAGGTTATCTTGAGATTATTTCGGGGCTTTAGTGTCCCCGCGGCCCGGTCCTCGACCAGGCCTCCACCCCCAGGAAGCAGCCCGTGACAGCTGACTAACACCCAGGTACCTATTTTACTGCTAGGTAACAGGGGCATAGGGTGAAAGAAACTCTGCCCATTGTTTCTCGCCGGCGCCCGGATCGAACCCGGGACCACAGGATCACAAGTCTAGCGTGCTGTCCGCTCGGCCGACCGGCTCCCCATGATAAGATAATGTTCGACCTAACGACCTAAGATAATGTTCATGGCAAAATAAAGATTGGTTGCATGTAATTGTGAACAAAACAAGGCAGCCAAGAGGAGGCGACTAACCCACAGCGTAATATCTGCAGTTTGTAATCCTATCAAGTAATCATTATTAATCTCCCACATTTAAGTTATTTAAGGGGACTGAGATGAGCGGCTTGAGTCAGTGGTAGTTACAGAGCCGATATGTTTTAGTGGTGGTTTTGAGGGCGGGGGTGGTAGTGTTAATGGTGGTTGTGCCCGCAGTAATCGTTCCATTGGTGATGGTTGTTGGAAAGGTTGGAACCTGTGCTAAAATCATTTGTCATTTAGAAACATTAGTTCGTAATGATGTGAATCAAATATTAATAACAAAATGGGCAATATTAACAATTACAATATCGAATAATAATTCCTGATATTTGTGGAAGGCTGAACGTTTCCCCCCACCAACCGCACAATGAGTATGGGTAGATGTACTCTCCTCTCCACCACCCATGATGAGTATGGGTGTCGTACTCTCCTCACCCCCAACAATCTACCGGAATGCTGGGCGCAGAGATGACAAAATTCAATCTTTGACTGGGCTGATTCATGTCTGCTTGCCGTCCTCGCATATTTCACAGCGAAACTTGGCATATATTCTCCATTTCGTGATCAAATCATGGTGTAAATTTAATCATGGGACATTTAACCTCATGTGACCTAGCAGTGACCCATAAACACATAAATGCTGACAACACAATTATTTTAAAATGCACGGGGAAATTGTTTGTGAGTGTTTTGATCCGTCTCTACGCGAGTCAACTCATATTTTGTAATACAAATATCTCTTACACTTCAAGTACTCTCGCTAAATTATTCTTGTATCAAGATCTCTTACGGGAATGTTTAGTTCGCAATTAATGTTCAGGAAATAATGTTATGTAATAACGCAAGTATTTTTAAAAAACAAAACGTGTCTTCTTATAAGATGGCATGAATTTTAAATATCCTTCAACACTACATAAGTTCGTTGGAGAATTACGTACAAAAACTATTTTTGTTGTTAGTGTTTGCCTGAGTGGAAATGTTGCGTTCAATAGTACCTGCCCTCGTGCCTGTGTTCTGAGAACCAAGCGCTGTGAACATCAAAGTTCTTGCAAAAGATATAAAAAATACCAAAAATAAATAACAGCCGATACAATAAATTTGGCTTGCTTGGAGCTAGAACTTTAACTAAATAACGCAGCGCCACGAATTGAAGGTCTCATCACGAGGTCTTATTGAATTTGGAAACAGTGGTGCCAAGCATTTAGTTGTTAACAAGACCCACGAAAATGCCATGTAGAGCAACCTTTTAGATGGATCTGTGAGTTAACATCGTTGCGATGCGCTCTGTTGACACTTTAGTGTACAACTGCTGTGTAACAGTTATATTTGGCTCTCTCATTCACTCCAAATGTCATTTCCACGTTTCCAATCTGCTTATGTTGCGTTAAACTTCTTGTTACTTAGCCTTTTGCACTTCACACTCTGTAAGTCCTGTACTTCACGCGCTATGACTGTACCTCGCTGCTACGCGTCCTCCTTACATCTAGATATTCTTATCAGTAGGATTGCCATGTTGAGCGATAACTAATAGGGCTTCTCCTATACGTGTTTAACGTATTTAGTTCACGAATAATTCACGGTGCAGTAATTTTACTCGTATATTCACGTTCACGTATTTAGTTCACGAATAATTTATTAAGCTGCTCATTGAAACAATTCTTGAGATTTTCAATCAGTTAATTATTTAACACGATCCATATATTTATGATTCTAACACCTAACAAACCTTCTACAGCATCTCTATTCAATTTTGTTTATAGTTCTGACCTCTGTCCATTGGTATTGGAAAAATATAGAAATTGGCGTGGACTCACCTTGTAAACAAGAATGTGGGAAATATCATAGAATTTTAATGTGAAAATAAAACTGTAGTTATCTTTGTCCAGTTGTTAGGGTATAATGCATTCGAGCGCCTCCTGTGCTGGTCCTGATCAAAGGGTTTTTAAAGTATGGAATGAGTCGTAGCTCCCCAGACCCATATATTTAAATGATTTTCCAAAGTTTTATTTAAATTTTATTAACACTAATTCGAACATACTTGATAACGCGCTTACGGATACCGTTACTTTTTATTTAAGCATTTCCGATCCATTATAGCATTTTGCAGTCCTTTCTTGAAACAAATACGTTAATTCAGCTTGAACTGAAATTGTGTACAATATTCATTCAAGCTTGATTAACGTATTTGTTTTCAAGATTAGACTTAAATGTGCTATAATGGATCGGAAATGTTAATACAATGTTAAGGTATCCGTTTAGGTATCCAGTTATTATCTGAATGTAATAATAAATTTTATAAAACTTTGGAATATCATATTAAATTTATGGATGGGAGCCTCGACTCATTTTATAATTAAAGCCCCTTTATGCGGACCAGTCGAGGGAGGCGCGACATGCTTAATAACTACCACTGGACACATCAACTACATGTTTTTTATCCTTAAAATTAATATGATTATTATACATCTTATTGTCTAAGAAGTGAAGTAAACTCAGAAAAAAGGGACCAGAGGCGATAACTATAAACAAAAGTGAATAGAGATGTAGCTGTAAAAAGTTTTGTGTAGTGTTTAAATCCTAAATATATGGATCGGTGTAATAACTAAAGTAATTAACTGATTGAAAATTAAGTAATTGCAAATGAGTTAATGCAATTATTACTTGAACTAAATACGTGAACTGTGATATAACGAGTAAATACGTGAACGTGATATATCGTGCATAATATAGTTAGAACAAATTAGATAAGTTTTATTAGTTATCGCTCAACCATGCAACCCTCCTGATAAGAATATATAATGAAGGAATAATGAAAGGGAATACCCAGCGTAGAGGCGAGGTACAGTACCATAGAGCGTGAAAGTACAGAGCCATGACAGCTATGAGTGCAAAAGGCTAATGCTAACAAAAAAAAAGTTAACGCAACATAAGCAGATTGGAAACGTGGAAATGGACATTTGGAGCTGAATGAGAGAGAACCAAATAAACTTCTACGACAGATGTAACTAAAGTTGCTTCAAACAGACTCAACGATGTAATCAACAGATCCATCTAAAGTGCTCTAAATGGGCATCAGTGTGTGGCTCTTTGTTAAAAGGCTAATGCTTGACACAACTTCAAAATTCAAAAGACCTCGTAGATGAGACTTCAATTTAGTGGCGCTGCTCAAGTTATTTAGTTAAAGTGTATCTAGCTCAAGAAGCAAAAGTTTTGTATCGGCGGTTATTATTTATTTATTTTTTATCATGCTTTTGCATCAACCTTGATTTCAAATGCTTGGTATCCAGCATACACAGGGCACGAGGCCCCGGCAGGTCTATGATGACTCAACATTTTCCACTCAGGCAAACACTAAACAAAAACAATAGTTCTTATATATTCTCAGCAACGAAAGTTATGCTTTGTGAATCATTTAAAGATTCATTGCATTCATTAAAATCACGATTTTGTTTAAAATTTACTTTGCTGTATATTACATATATGTTCCGACAATGAAGTGTCGACCTGAAACCTTCCGTAAGAGATCCTGATAGCATAAGAAATTTAGCTGATGAGTATAAGTGAAGAATTTTGTATTAAAAATATGAGTTTGATCTCACTTAGGACGGATCACTCAAACACTCAAAACATTTCCCCGGTGCTTTTAAACATTTGTTGGCAGCATTTCAGTCTTTGTTATGGGGGTCACTGCTTTAGTCACATGTGGCGGTTAAATGTCACATAATGATAAATTTACACATGATTTGATCACGAAATGGAGTAATATATGCCAGTTTCGCTGTGAAAGATGTCAGGGCGCAGCAGACATGAATCACCAGACTCAGGAGATATTTTTATCTGCGCCCAGCGGTAGTATGTTTGTGTGTTGAGGGCAGAGTACGCACCACACCATACTCATCATTGGGTGGTGGGAGAGGAAGGTACTATCTACCCATGGACTCATATGGGTGGTGGAGGGGAAAGGATCACTGCTCCACAAAATATCAGGATTACATATTATACATATTGTAAATTGTTATATTGCAATTTGTGTATAATTATATGTCAAATCAATTACGGACTAAAAGTTACCATAATAAGCATATAATTGACTAAGTATAAGATATGTAATATAATGAAAAGTTATATATTTAAAGTCTTTAAATTTACGGCAATAAACGATTAATTTATCAGCTCTACAAATTAAACTAAATATTCAAATTTTCGGAAATCACGAGTCCGCGAGTGTTCAATCGGCACAAACAATAATTTAAAGGCAATTCTGTGATACCTGCCTATCAATTATACATCATCTTAAGGCTAGCATATTATTGGCATTAAATATTTCACATTTGCACAATTTGGATTTAAATAATATCAACTATTGGGAACAATCATAAGAGAATTACATCAATATTACTAATATCTGAAATTAAAAATAAAATTACACAAACATATTATAGACACTGATGTGCAATCACATCGTAATAATATTTCAGAGAAAATAATTATTAAATCTTTACAATAAAATATTACCTAACATCGTATCTTTTATAAATAGAGATTACCTCTCAGCCTCACCCTTCGAAACCTGAACCATTCTCATTTTACAAGCACTCCTTCAAAATATTTCCACCTCGATATCCCACATCCCTTCCCTCCCTTCCCCCTTAGTATAACCAAAGTTTCCACAAAACCTTCATCTGCGCGCACACTCGCCTCAATCACCTCAACTCTCACGCTCGCTTTTCATATTAAGCCCAAGACTTGAACCTACAGCGCCATCACGTTCAAAACATCCCCGATCAGTTCTAGACTGATAGCCCACAAGCCATTCCTATCATACATCTTCTCTCCTCACTCATCGCGAAAACATCCTCTAATGAACGCTAGAGTATGGCAGAAATTCAAATCTCAGTTAGATCAATTCCATCTAGGCCATCCCTAGATAAACTGTTCATTGCAAAGTTTAAGCCCACGTTCCTGACGGGGACTAAATCATAATTCTGTGACTTAATAGATTCAGTAACTAAATAGAGATTTAGGTGATTAAATAGAATGTTCTCTTGATTGTTTAATCGCCAGTCCTCTCCGAATACCCACCTGGACTACATACGTGATTTACTGCCCCACTCTGGGGATGCAAAGTATGCCTTAGCGTAGCACAGTTTTGAGTGTCAATTAAATCCATTTATGTTTAAACTTCTTTCTCAAGTGAGAAAGAACCATTAAAATGTAAAGAGTATTCGTTTCATAAATAATTTGCCACTGGAGAATAATATAATACAGCTATTTTGTCGATTCTTGGAGAATGCCGGATCATTCTGATTAGCACATAGTGTATTGGACAGCTGACATGGTGCACCAAGACTACTTATACAACACTTTTGTCATCACCCCTTCAGAAAGGCATATAACTATTAAATATATATTATAAAAATTGATTAAAGAGGGTGTGATAATGATTATATCACAAAGTTATATGCTACGAATTTAGAGAAAATCTCTTGGCAATAACGTCTTCGAGCTGGTGGGCAGAATTTATTTTCCGTGAAGCGTCTTTTGATGTTCGAAGTTTGTGTTAATGAAGTAAGTTTGGAATCTGCCAAGTGTGGACGTGTAAAGCTTTTATGGGGTGAGTTTGGTATATCTGGAGCTGTCCGTCTGTCGGTATAGAATGGGTCAACTAGAATAAAAACCTGAATACAGAATATAAATCTTGAGAAATACGAGTGTAAAGAAAAAGGATGAAATTTCAAGAAAGAATTGCTGACATATGTATGATTTTGATGATATCATTGATGACTATGAAACTTAATGTGATTAAGAAGGATGTTACACTCGACCTCTCCATTCTGTCTAAATCACATAAACAACGCCTTTCTTACGTACACAAAAGGTCACGGTTAAAATTAAACAATCCGAATAATTTGACATTATGTACGAATAGATTGATAACGAATTACTAACATGACCAAGGGAATGTTGGGAAAATGTTTATTCCCGAAATATATTTGGGGACTATTGAGAAGGTGAGTCTGTATTTCGTCTGTTATTATGGGCATTTTCTTTGAAAGGCGGAACTGGTTAATAGTGGATTCCCAAACAGAGGAGCTGAGCTCTGACAAACGCAAGGCAATTCCCATCTATATTCTTAAATTTCTGTGTACATTTTCCGTTTCCATACTTAGCTGAACATTACTTCATCTATTATTAATTAGATCTCTGTTTAGACATATATATTGTTCTAATTGTACGTCCTATATTCTATTTACATTATTACATCAAATGGATTGACATCTCTCTAATTTAGTCCCTTTCTTCTCGGATCAATCTCTCTAATTTCACTTTATACCTCTCATGATAAAGATGTAAAGTAAATGAAAACCTCTCCAGTTTTACTTTTATAAGTTTAGAACTTATCTTTTGTATGGTCTAAGAATGAAATGATCATACGTTGACTTACATCTTAAGTTGTGTGACGCATAACAGATAACATTTAATAGACATTGATTCCTAACATTCCTGTGGTGCCTCCAAATATACGCTGACGTCGAGTGTGTAACTCGGTCACGCTTTACTAGTCTTAATATTGATGACATCGTATGATTACTTTGCGTCAATAACAAACCGGTAGTATACACACAGTAATACACGCACGTAACTCTCCAAGAACTTTTAGGTATCTAAAATGGCTCAGATTTTAGCCACATTGGTGATGCAGGTTGTAAAATGTAGGATTGGGCGTGGGCGTGACCCCTTATTCCCCATAATGGCTCACACCTCAGCCACGTCGGGGAACACAGCCATAAAATACATCCTCAGCGACTCGACATTAAACTCTTCGTTGCATCTAAAGTGGCTTTTGGAAACTTGGAATGTATGCCATAAAACTTGGACCATAGTTAGCGAGGACTTAAAGTTAGCCTTCCCATCCTGTTTTTACGAAGAGTCCCGTGTCTGGTGGAGTATGGAGAGAGGGATACGGAATGTATATACGCTTGAGAGAAAGAGCGTAAAGAGCCGTAAAGAAAGAGACATAAATAAGATATGAAAAAATGGAGGTAAGGAAAAATTGGGAAGGAGGTAGAGCGGAAAAAGGATGGTGGAGGTAGATGGGAGAGGAAGTAATTAAATGGGATACAAGAAAGTAAAGTGAAATATAAACTGAGTAGCTATCGAGGCTCTAACTAAAGGAGGCAATGGTGAGAACAAGAAAAACCTGAGACACGATAATAGAAGACAATGGAATTAGGAGAACAGATGAGAACGGCTATAAAGAGATTAAACTAGAGAAGGAAAAGCTCCGAGTAAGAATGGAGAAATGAATAATTATATAAACGAGGATTATTTCCCATGAATATTTTGCTTCTGTAGCATGGTTTAGCGCTGCGTGCGTGGGTGTACTGCTTTATTTTCCAGTCGTTGTTGCACTTTGTCACTTGGGTAATTACCGGCTGAAGCGGTGGCCACTGCGGCGGTAGAAAACGCCTCCAAGCTACACAAAATACATGACGTCGAACATCACTTCTCCGGGAGAAAAAAAATGATTGGGCTGTTATGTGCATTCGCATGCATGAGAATAGCTAATGGGATGTGTGTAGTACGATTGTTAATGCCAGGCCGGCCTGTGGGCAAAGAATTTAATCTATTATGAGAGAATTTAGTATTTATTATGTCTTCTTTTAGCAACCTATAATTCTTCTCGGGTATGGTTTTGCTGTCATATTTTTCCGCGAAGTTTTATGGCCGTGTTCTGTAAATAAATAATAGAGACTAATATTATATAAATAATTGCTCACTGTTAACTTAGGTGGTAAGTATATTTAAGGCTCATTATATATGTTTATTGAAAATTGCTTAACAATAAACTTGCATGATATGAATCTTGGAACTATTTATCGTGAATAATTTGTTTGATGACCTGATTTTTTAAGGACGATGAAGTAGATATATCTTGATGATTTAATTCCAATCTATTATTAATGCTTATTACATCATTTTCCGTGAAAACCTGTTTCTGCGTTAAATGAAAAATCCTCGTCCCGGTCCTTTTAAGATATTTTTCATATGATGCATCACGCTATTGTGTTATGTGTGTGTGTTTTCTGTGTTACTATAAAACCATGATATGTTTAACATAACATATAATATGCTATGAACTAATACAGTAAGAATTCCCATGGTAGAAAACGCTTCAAGGTCCCAAATTTTTACAAACAATTGGGCAAATACATAAAATCTATTCTGTTCTTCCAGGCAAAATATTATATTAAATATATATTAATATTGCTCATCCAGCTCTTCGGAGGTTGAGCACGCACCCAGCCTCCGAAGGAGCTGGATGAGGTCTTCGAAACCGACGATTTTTGTGTTGTGTTGTGTTATTCTGTAAACTGTAGCAATTGTAATTAAACTAAATCATTGCAAAAACATAGGTTTGGTATGATAAGAAAAATATAGTGTTCATGAGAATCCATTAAGGTCTTCCCCCCGAGGTATGGGTCTCTCCCACATTTGCACAAGTGGTGGTACCCTACAACTTATATATAATGTATTATATAAATTATATAATATTAAAAAAGTATCATAGGGAAGGGAGTACCACCCCTGGAGGAAAGCTTGAAGAAGCTTGACCCTTAGCCTCGGAGGAAACCACACACAACGCATTAGAGGGAATGTTTAGGGCCCCTCCACACCTCCTGTCCAGCTCGACGCCTGCGTGAGGGGCTTGTGGGCGTCTGCCGGAGTGTGATGCTTCCTAGGGACGGTCCCCTTTCCTTTTGTAGCCTTATGCTCCCGCTGCTGTCCTCACGAATTTGCCTGGACGCCTTTTCCTTTTTCCTTCTCTTCGTTTTCCCCCCCTTCTTCTCCTATCTCCTTGTCGTTTCCTTCCGCCCTTTTGCTTGTTTTGATTATTCCTTTGGACTTCTTCTATTCTGACGCCCAGGTGCTTGAGGATGCATACTCCTGCACCCGTAGAACTGTATGCCCTATCCCATACCCGTCAGCGAATGCGCCCTAGGGGGAACTCTTTTATTGTCAATCCTTCCTTTCGTCACTGTAACCCGCTCTTCCGACCAGGACCCTCACACGGTTTCTTAAGGTCTTTGGCGAGGTTGTGAGGCATATAATCACGACGCACTCCTGGGGGAGCCCCGGCAAGATCGGCGATAGCTTCCTGTCGTGGAGCTAGTCCTGCCTCTAATTGTGGCTCCAGTGTGGGTGTGGGGGCACATTCCGGTGAATGAAAGTTTTTTCCTCTTTTTCATGGCTGATATGGTTTCCCTTGTTCCTTCTCAGGCTCGGGGGGTGGGCGAGCAAGCCCCCGATCGTAAGTACTGTGTTGGAAGGCCAGGCCCTGTAGCCCCCGCTGCTCTGGGCCCCGGACGCTACCGTGACTACTCCGACCACCTAGCATCCCCTCCCGTCCCCTCTAGCTCGGTAGGGTCCTGAGTCTGCTCCATCCCCCCAGTGTGTGACCACCTCCTGTCTCCGTGCCCCTCGCCCCTCGGGCGGTCGCTCTCCGGTCCGACCTCGATAGTATATTCCTTTGTCTGTATCTACGTGATACTTTGATATCGTTCGCACAGCTGATATCAGCGTTTTTTTTTGTTTTCGTATTGGCACTCTTGGTGATATTTAGCGCCATTTGATTATGCCCTGTCACACATCTTTGATGGTGCTACATAGCTTTCCACGGTTGCCCCTTTGTGTCGTCCTTCTATTGATAATTATTCCTTACTTTAGGTCCCCTCCTATACAGTTTGTGTGCTTTTCCTCTACCACC
>WNGS01004946.1:7433707-7467453 GCA_020271785.1 Procambarus virginalis
ACCAGCTCCAAACCAGATTACGGAAGTCAAGTGGAGTACGAGAGAGATGAGGAAGAGAACACATTTTCGAAATGGAAGAGGATGGAGAAAGGAGGGAGCTTATGGTCGCATAACGGAGCTAGGAAATAAACACACAGGAAATAGGATCGTGTTCCCTGGGAAAACTAGTAGGGTAAGGCTTACCCTTGTATTTTAAGGTAGAATTTAATGTTTCCCGTCAACTTCTCGTTTTATAACTTTCTTTACCGTACACTTGCATTAGCCTGATAGATTCTCACGTCTGGATCATTATACTTGACGCGGATAGATTAAACCTCAATTAGCGCTATTAGAATCCAACCGCCCTGTAGAAGTATTCGCTTCTGCAGTACATATTAAAACAATTGAAACAATTAAGAGATTTACATGATTTCCAAATAAAACCAAACATACTTTTAACTGACCAGTTGGATTAGTTATTCCACGTCCATCGGAACCAATCACTTTCCGGCTGTTGCCTTTATTCGCCAGTCGACGCGGAATTATTTTAGTCAACCTTTTCACTTCAGCACCAAAGCTGCCTCACTACCACTACAGTGCACAGTACCCTTCAACTTCACGCATTCAATCTTGCTTCCAAATTTAGCTTAAACTGTCATCTCACGCGCTATCAAATCACAGGGTTTTTTCCCTTTCATGCGAGTGCCTCTGGTGGGACCCGTGTCTGGCCGTCTCCACCCAGTGTACCCAATTGACTGTAAACTTTGGTTACAGCGTCTGTTGCAGACCTTGTAGGTCTCCCACCTGAGCCACTAGGCTCACACCGGCTCGCAGTGTCTTTCGAAGGCGATATATATACACTGAAATGTTTACCCAATGTTTTCTCCCAAGCGAGAAATCCTGGCTTCGAATCATGTTTTGGGTCGGCTGGCCTGGTACAGATTCTTTACTGTTGTCCATTGTGAGATCAGCATTATTTGTGGGTCTTAATATAAGACAAGTGTTGGATTGTTGCGCAATATGAAAGTAGGGGTAAATAATGCTTCTAGCTTTCAAATAATTAGCTTTCAATGCTATTATTCTTTAAATTTATTAATAAAAATATTAAATATTTATGCCGTTTCTAGGGGAAAACAAAGGCTAATGGTATCTTTATTTAACCACTAAAATTATCCTTATTATAAATATTTATTAATGAATTACTATTTTATGAAGCAATTGGTCAGGAGAAAGACGTTCTAACTTCACACAGGATCAGTGTTCGATACCTAATGATCCAAGTAGTTAAGACACCGTTTCATATCTCTGTATTCATCTCTTATTATTATTAATGTAAGTCGGTGTTATTGTAGTAATCCAAACCTCCTGACATTTTGTTTTGTGTATGCAATATATATATATATATATATATATATATATATAATATAAATGTATATCGTACTCCAGACCACACTGAAAGGCAATATTAATTCTAGCACGAGAGCACAGCACAAGTTCCGAGGTAAACACAACCAGTAATGAGATAACACTTTAAATGTAAATTATTAGTAATATGAATATTAATAAGCAGCATATTGGGTTGAATTAAAAAGACTCAGTCGATAGTTTCGCTTGCGTAATATATACATATATATGATTTACATATATATGTAAATCTATATATATGTATGTATGATCATATATATGTATGATATATATATCATACATATATATGATTTACAAGAACAAGAGGCTTTGTAATTAATCTTTGTTTGAACCACAGAACATTCAGTAATAATAATAATCGAATGGCACTAGACTTCTCCTCGTCAAATAAATTACTTCATTGTAATATACAAGGTTATAGTTACATATAAGATTGTTTGTAAAAAATGAACATTAAGACGACATAAGGGGAAGTTTGTTTCCTAGAGGCTGTAGATTTCTTCGAACTCCTCCGACGCCGGGCAGGAACCGAGGATGCAGCAAGCATTCCCCCTCTGGATCGCGACACTGAGGCGCTGGAAGAGAAAACTTAGGATCTCTTGTATTGTGAATGAGCCTAGAACCAAGATCCTTAAGAAACCTTCTTGCACTCTCCCCATGGGCCTAGAGTCTCCGACCCTATTGGAACGAAGTTGTACCGGTGATCTAATTCCCTGTACTTGGTTGATTTGCATCTTTGTGTGTGTGTGTCGCCGCGGCTCCTGCTTGGCCGGCAGAGAGGTTGATGTATGTGGTTGCCAGAGTGGACACACAAGTATAGTATCCGTCAGTGTATATGACGTTTGTGTTCATCTGGGTGAGGACTTGACGCCTTTTTACTCCCTCAGCCTATTGCTCTTCTGGAAAAATTCCGAATTGGGATACTTCATTAAGAAATGAATCCAAAATGTGGAAGAAATAAATTTCTTGTTCTCGGGGCAGAGGGAAGGGGGTGCATAGAACGAAGTTGTTAGAGAGGGAAGCGAAGGGGAAAATAATAGGGAAAGGGAGTGAGTTACGGAGTAGTTAAGGAACAGGAGGAGATACTCTAGATTGGGCTACATAGATGGAGCATCGCTCCAGCATAATCTGGAATAACAACGAGGAATAATTAACATTCTAAAACATTTATTATTTCAAATAGAGTAATTTAAAATTATTTTTGTCTGTCTACAGACTTCTACATATTGAAAAACCCTTGTCCAGAACCTGGCAAGGCAGGTTCAGAACCTGACAAGGCAGGTTCAGAACCTGACAAGGCAGGTCCAATGAACCTGACAAGGCAGGTCCAATGAACCTGACAAGGCAGGTCCAATGAACCTGACAAGGCAGGTCCAATGAACCTGACAAGGCAGGTCCAATGAACCTGACAAGGCAGGTCCAATGAACCTGACAAGTCAGGTTCATTGGACCTGCCAAGGCAGGTCCAATGAACCTGACAAGGCAGGTCCAATGAACCTGACAAGGCAGGCCCAATGAACCTGACAAGGCAGGCCCAATGAACCTGACAAGGCAGGCCCAATGAACCTGACAAGGCAGGCCCAATGAACCTGACAAGGCAGGCCCAATGAACCTGACAAGGCAGGCCCAATGAACCTGACAAGGCAGGCCCAATGAACCTGACAAGGCAGGCCCAATGAACCTGACAAGGCAGGTCCAATGAACCTGACAAGGCAGGCCCAATGAACCTGACAAGGCAGGTTCAGAACCTGAGTGTCGAGAGGAGACTACAAGCAGGCTCCAGTGTGGCGTGCTCGAGGCTGTGTGGCGAGACCTTAAGAAACAGGCGACTTATGCCATACTCTATAGTCATAAACGCCATTATTGCTAACATAAGCATGCAATATACGTTCAATTTGTTATTGGTATTAAGCACTATTTTGTTTCTTTTCATCGAATGAGTGGAGTTACTGGGGCATTTGGAAGGCTACCCGCACTTCAAGATATATTTTATGAATCAAGATAAGGCAACACTAATATATAATATATATAATATATATACACACACTCACGAGCGTAAATTTAAACGAGTACACTATATACATTTACATATTTGTGTGCGTCTCTGTACTCTCATGAATCCAATGTACCTTGTTGTATTTAAATAAGTAAATGAAGATTGTGTTGCAAGCGATGAGTCACAATAACGTGGCTAAAGTATGTTGACCGGACCACACACTAGAAGGTGAAGGGACGACGACGTTTCGGTCCGTCCTGGACCATTCTCAAGTAGATTCAAGTCTCAAGTAAAGATTGTGTTGGTGTTCGTGAGGATCGCTAAAGGACCCATGTTGCTGAAGCACATCTTTATAGGCAGAGGAAAAGTGAATACATATTGACCAACTCATCCTCCTAAAATTATTGTACTTTCGGCCACTATTTAGTCGAATGGACCAAATGTTCTTTTGGACCCGAAAATAGTTCATGTTTTGTATTAATTTTGTAGAGGCTAAAATCCAAACTTAAACATTCCTAGGCCTAGTATGGCATATATGTACTATATTAGTCCAGAGATAACGTTTATTGGCCATAGGACTGCTTGGACAGAACGTCATTTAGACCAACTCGATAATAGAAAGCATGAACATTTTGAGGTCTTAAGTTCATTTTGGTACGTCCACCTAAATGTTGCTATAAGAACTATTATTTAATGAGGGAGGACTAGTTTTAGCTGAGGTGAAAGTATGTGTTCTATGTTTGTCGTGTAGAATGTACCTAAGTGTAAGCTGGCTTCTGATTACAGGGGGTCGTTCTGCCCTTGCTGGGGTGGTTCTTGTCCGGCCCCGACCACGGCGGTCTCCGAGTTTGGAGTCCCTGTGCCTTCTTTTGCCAACTTCGAGGTAGACTCCGGAACTGGAGCCCCCTAGGGGCAGTTTGTTGTTGCCTTCAACCTCGTTCTGATAGTTCCTACGATGGCGCTGGAACTAATCGTATTGGGGTTTGCCTTTCCATTGGAGACTTTCGGCGCCGAGGAGAGGGAGGACCAGCTGCATTCTCCCCCTGTATCAACCTGCCCTGGAGAGGCCACTCCAGACCGACAATCAGAGCGCAACTCCATAGTCTCTTGAAACTGATGGATGCCTACTATTACTATTACAATCATTTTGGTGTTGTTGATCAGGATATGCCTGAGCGTCTGGTTGTGTGTGTGTTGAAACTGTTACATTGATTGTATCCTGGTTGTTGTTGTTGCGTTGTCAGGGACCTTGAGCAAGAGTTGCTCATGAACACAACACCTTCAAAGAGAAGAAAGTCGTCTACGCCTGTCCGTGCCAACGGAGGGACAACAACTGTGTCAATGCGCCAGACTCTCAAGTCCCTTTTCTACATCTATATTCCCCCCTCCCGTTTAATCATTCCAGTGACCATTCCAGTCGTTGGCGCTTTTCCCCCTAATAGTTCCCTTCCCTTCTCCCATCTTCCATTCAACTCTGTAATATTCTTCTCTGTTCTCTNAGGTGGTAGAGGTAGAAGTTGAAGTGTGATTGAACATTTCTCTTGATAAATTGCCCGGAGCGTTGTTTGGTACACGGAAGAATATCTGTTATTTGCCTTCTTGGTGGCGTTGTAGATCCAGAAGAGTACAGAATGAGAGGAGAGCTTTGCTTCTCTATCTTGACCCTATGTGTCCAGAGAGGCTATACAGCAGCAGCACGGAAGTGGAGTTGTGTACCCAGTGGACCAGGCTTCATGTTGACGAATATTTTCCATTGCCTCTTACCCTTATATTCTTTTTGCTGCTGGTCTTTCCCTCCTTCCACCCTTACTCTTTCCTTTCTTTCCCTCTCTTCTACCTCTTTCTTTCTTTTAACTTGTGTCTCTCCTTTACTTTTGCTTCTTTCATCCCTCCCATGTTTTCTTTCTTTATTCTCGCTGTCTCCCTTTTTTTATCTAATTTCCTGGCTGTGTTATGTACTCCAAATGCACTTCATCTCCTCGCTAAAGAGCGGCGGGTCGGAGGCTGGAGCCGGAGGCACAATAGCGCCGCCTCCCTCGGGTTCTCTCTACCAGGACATAAAGTAAACACAAAAATAAGCTCTCCTGCGATATATCTTTTATTTTAAACGGGATCCTTTTTTTTTTATTTCTAACTGATGGAAATGTTTGTATAGTTATTTAACGGGGTAATCGAATATGGACGCATTTGTGTACAAAATCGTTAAGGAAACAAAAATTCGTGTGCGGGGCTGAAATTTTATTCCAAGATGGTGTTTTTGTTTTTCGTACTTATCTTATTTGTAAATTAAATAAGTAAATTAAATTGTAAATTAAATAGTAAATTAAATAAGCTATTAAATTGTGTAATTTCTGGATTAATTTTCCAGAGCATTGAACGCATTTGGTGAAAAGTATGAATATATATATATGGAAAACATTAGCTTAACTAGCAGTTGATTATTCTCACTACATGTACTCCGTTTCCGACAAGAAAATATATTGTTTTAATTAAAACGCGGCTACAGTGTGTATATAATATATATATATATATATATATATATATATATATATATATATATATATATATACATATATATATATATATATATATATATATATATATATATATATATACACTGTAGCCGCGTTTAATTAAAACAATATTATATATATATATATATATATTTATATATATTTATATTTATATATATATATATATATATATATATATTATATATATATATATATATATATATATTATATATATATATATATATATATATATATATATATATATATATATATATATACATATATATATATGTCTCATTGAATATGACCGCATATTCTGTATTTAATATCTTCTGATTTAGGGCTTCTATCCCTCTAACTATTTTCTAAGCATCAGGGCTTAGCTGAAAGATGTTGAAAAGTGTTTAAAGAAAACCTGCTGCCAGTATACACCAATATATATATAATATATATATGTTAGACGAATTATGTGCATTGCAGTCATAGGCTTTTGACGCTATTGTTACGCTTACTAAAGGTGCCTATTGCAACGTTCACACTTGTACGGGTTCGTTAGGCGAGCAAACGAGAGCGAGTCAACAGCCCCGGGCGGCGCCTGGAGCACCTGCCTCTGCTTTGTCTTGCTGGCAGTCTCAGGTTGTCTTACGAAGTGTGCACCTCGCGCATTATTGATATCTTCTCTTCATTTTACTTATCATTATTCCATATCGATTCTAAATTTACATCTAATCTGTATGTAACAATCACCTAATGGTGGTTGTAAGTTTTGCATCACGTGTTTGGTCATGTATTGTTGATAGTGTCGTTATTCCTTAACAGTTTACAGTTTAATTTAGTGTCAAATGAGTACAGCTTGACACTGTCTCATATTGGACCTCATGATAAGCCTCGAACTTGCTTCCTGTCAACTCCACCTTCTCCACACACAAAAATCAAAACACTTATTCAGTTTACATTATCGCAAAAACTTATTAATGGATTTCGGGGAACACATATACCAATCATTGTTTACCCTTAGCAGAGCGAAAACATTTTCATGACGTAACTCGCCCACACAGAAGCCAGCGTCAAGACCTGGACCTGCCTACCACAGCTCCCTTCATACATATCTCCCTTCAACAAATCCTGAACGTGTTCAAGCCCTCACTCAGAGACATAGAAACAGTTGCAGAGATTTAGAGACAGACACAGAAGCACAGAGCCAGAGAAGGGGTCGAGCTGGGAACGGTTGAGTATTCGCGTCAAGTAGAATCACATGTTATTCATTAATCCTATATAATAACAAATATTAACAAAGACTTAGTGTTAGGCACCAAAAACTATTACATAAATAGGAAACATGTATTTTTACTATTATCCAAACTTGATGGTGAGATACTTTAATGACTTGCTGGTGACACGCAGAGCCACTTCTCCATAGTGAGGAAATTATGAACTAGAGCAGAACATATGCTAACGTTCAACAAGTTAGCCAAACGATATTCCTCAAATCCGACAATCATTTAAAATAAAAATATTAGAAACAATGTTATTTCTTGTAAAAAACGACAAAGTGAATATAGTTTTTATTCATAATTAGTATATATTAGTTGACTGGAAGCAAGTAACAATCAACCCATCCTCGACTCAAGTCCATTACATTCAGAGGTCGACCCCACAGACGCATTCATAAATTTTAACATGCTGTTCATTTAAAACGGGAATTTTCTCAGGTATAAATTAATATTTTAATAAATTGGCATATTGTGTATATATTGGCATGTGATAAGTTAGGTCAGGTGTTTAGGTTCTGTTGGCGATTATTTGTATTTGTAGTACGTGGGTGAAGCATTTATAGCGTTGTGATTGGAACAAAATTCGTCAGTGAAGTACTTGTTCCGGATATGTTCGAACGTCATCAGTTGTGAGTCGTGTGTAAACCACTTTTCATTCGTAAACAGCTGGGGGGTTTGGCAGGTGCATGGAATCACTTTGGATCTTTGTTTGGAGGAGGGGCTGACGTTGCCTTAACCACTACTTGGCAACAACTTATTAAAGGTGTCGGACCGTTCCTGTGTCGAGATTCCGCGTCTTGTGTATACGAAACTTATTATTGTGAACATTTACGTGCGGGAATTAAATGCGTGATATATTTAGTTATTGACACGTATAACCAAGAGAATCGATCGGTCTAATATTGGATTACTACTTTATTGCTCCGAGATCTGCCTGTGGGGACGTGAGTACTAAGTTTGACTTTAAGTTAGCAAGGCTCATTCAGCATACTGACGGAGCCTTGCTATCTGACATTTTGTTATTATATTGTACGAGCTAACAGGTGAGTAATAATACTGTTACCGCGTTGATTCCGGTTGAGTTTGTCGGCCTCCAATAAAGACGTGAATTACGTAGATGTTGCCAAAAGCTTTTTGCAATGTGGAAAGAGGCAGCGTCGAAGCGATTGAAGGGATTAGTTTGAGATGGGGATAAGCGCGTAGTTTCCTCTTAAACAGTATTGCTCCAAATTTTCCGGATAGATTCATTAAAGCGTTTGATAACATTAGGACGAAGATTTGATATAACCAAGGCTGACCAATCTAATGCGGTTGTCATGACTTTTAATAAACCTCGAGATTCGTTGTGAATGGAATATTTATCTGGAGGTAAGTAAAGACTCGCTAGAAGGGAAGGGAACTATCAAGGGGAAAGCACCAAGCTATTACGACTATATAGCACTTGGAAGGGGTCAGGATAAGGATTTAGGATGGGATTGGGGGGGAGGGAATGGTACCCAACAATTATGGACGGTCGGGAATTGAAAAGACTCGCTGGAGAAAATAAGTGTTTTTATATGATTTTAAAATATTTATTTTATTATACTACCGTCTTGGCCATATATGTATGACCTTATTAAAGCACACCAAGCCATTAACCCGACTACGCAAATCGTAAGTTTAGTGAAGATCAGTGAGATGAAAAATTTACTAAGTGACTAGATCATATTTTTCCCCTTTTAATAGGTACCAAATCTGTGTTTTATAGTAAGACCAACTTCGCTTTTTATGTTAAGAAATTTAAAAACAACTGGTGAGTTTAGGCTTTGTACTAAGAACCTTGTGGTTGTTTTATATGGGAAAACTTTTTTTGCGAAATTCCTAAATACAAGTTAAATTTACCCTTCATTCACCATTATTAAATTAAGCATTGTATTTCTGAAGGTTTTATTGTTTAATTGTAAAATGTTAAACTCAAATGTTTAATATACCAATGGATATCCCCTTATGTCCTGTGCTTGGCAATATATACCTGGAGTATTTCGATACCAGGATTTTGTCTGGTATATTACGACTGATACCAAGTGATATAAATATATTGATTTGTTATGCTTTAGGCCGGATTACTTAGACATATATTATCTTATAAACCTTTAACTGGGTTCTTTTCATTAAATTCAGCATTGAAAGAGAATTCAATAGAGCACTTCCGTTTTTAGATACATTGACTTACAGGAAAGAATAAACTTTCAAGTTCATTTTGAAAGGGAATATTCTTAAGTGTTCGTACGCGGAACTTGAGAGCTCTTTTGTACAGTGTAATCCTTAAATTTTTTGTGTTGACCACCATACTCTCGGAACGAGTATGGGGTGCATAGTAAACTACCGCGCACAGGAGTATGGCGAAAGAAGAATGTGAGAAAGAAGAATGTGAGAAAGAAGGGGGAGATGGGAGAGAAGATAAAGGGAGTGGGGGAGACAGGGGGGAAAAAGGGGTGGAATAGGGAGAAGCAGGCTATTCCAGTGACCGCTTTGTACTCTTACAAGTGTGTATAACACTATATTTACAATGTTATATCATATATATAAATATATTATTTAATAAATATACAGCTATGTTTTCATGGAAATTTCTCTATATTAAAGAAAACATCGTGAACTTTGTTGTTGTCCCGCCCAAACTCTGCTTACCCCGAATGTAAACAGCCGGGGCTGAGCTCCAGTCTGGCGCCCTGTTGATACTGAGTGTTTACACTGACTTTTATCCTCACAGTATTCTCGAGCGCACTCACTAATATGTGAGCTTTATGCATTCCTTTTCTGTTGGATTATGATGACAATTTTTTGGGGGGAAACACGAGCCATTCGTCTCTCAATCTATTTCGTAGTGTCTATTTTTTTTTCTTGGGTATGTTAGTTTTTCTCTCCCGACTTTACTGTATCAACATATTTCCTGCTGCCTATCCAGGGATGAAAGTTGCAAGTTTGCTTTCGGATAACCCTAGCATATAATAGAATAGAAGAGAGGAAGAGACAGAATTTTCACCATACTAAATTTTAACTAATATTTAAATCGGGATACTGAGAATTAACTTCAGATTTTCCATTCCGTTTATTAATTTTGTTGTGTTATTGTTTAAAAAATCAATCAACCTTATTTGGTGTATGGCGAATTCGTAAATGATAAATCCTTGAATTGCAAAAAAATTGTTAGTTTAAATCTGTTGTATTCCTCGTAGATAATTTAATTCATATTTGGATTTATTTAAAGAATAACAAAGCTTTTTAGGTATATTTAAAGAAAACTTTATATGCTCATAGAGCAAAGATGAACTGTTTCACTTGCATCAATTACCAGTAACTGATGTGACGATTAAACCCGACTCTTGGTTGTAAATACGTATTGTACCAGACTCTAAGTCTTGATGAATATAAATATTGTATCACTAATTCAACCGTTATATCATGTATCGTGAGTCATATTGAATTGTCTAGCGAGTCAATAGGTGCTACGAATGCATTACTATACTTTCTTTCCGTTTTTGAGGTAATTTTTTCGGGTAAATACATTGAGAATGAAAAATCGTGGATGAAAATCGCAACAGAATGAAATTGTGTTAAATTGGAAACACAATAAACAAGAAGACACAGGAGCTGTGCCAGTATGTTTTGTACACCAGAAAATTGACTTGGAACTGGTGGCGACTGAGCGAACCAAAATCATGAAAGAGTGTGGACCAACAATGAGTCTTTCAGCGGGTCAGATCTTCCTCCACAGCCACTGGAAGTCTGGCCTTAAAGCCGCCCTCTTATAGGGATCAAAGTGGCCCCCCCTACTGGACTTGGTGCTCCGGCCGGATGGTCCTCATAAACCTTACCAAATGACTACGGCAAAGTGCTGCCCGCTACGTCAAGAAGACTTAATTATACCCAATGACTGCCTTTCACTGGGCTGCTCTCTTTTTCTCTCTCTCATTCTCTATATTTGTCTCTTTCCTTCTCTCTCAGGTTTTCGATTTTGTTCCTTTTAGCATTCTCGCATCTTGCCATCGTGGCGGTAAATCTGGCAGCTTCATACGGTGAAAATTACAAGTCTGGTCGTGTTCGCTGTTTATCTTCTCTCCCAAGACGTTGTGCCAGCTTCAGTGATCTTTCTTCTTAGACATGTCTACTTCAATATCTTCATTCCAAGGTCCAGCCACGTCTGCCTCAAGACCTAACTAGGTCTGGTCACGTCTGCCTCAAGACCTAACTAGGTCTGGTCACGTCTGCCTCAAGACCTAACTAGGTCTGGTCACGTCTGCCTCAAGACCTAACTAGGTCTGGTCACGTCTGCCTCAAGACCTAACTAGGTCTGGTCACGTCTGCCTCAAGACCTAACTAGGTCTGGTCACGTCTGCCTCAAGACCTAACTAGGTCTGGTCACGTCTGCCTCAAGACCTAACTAGGTCTGGTCACGTCTGCCTCAAGACCTAACTAGGTCTGGTCACGTCTGCCTCAAGACCTAACTAGGTCTGGTTACGTCTGCCTCAAGACCTAACTAGGTCTGGTCACGTCTGCCTCAAGACCTAACTAGGTCTGGTCACGTCTGCCTCAAGACCTAACTAGGTCTGGTCACGTCTGCCTCAAGACCTAACTAGGTCTGGTCACGTCTGCCTCAAGACCTAACTAGGTCTGGTCACGTCTGCCTCAAGACCTAACTAGGTCTGGTCACGTCTGCCTCAAGACCTAACTAGGTCTGGTCACGTCTGCTCAAGACCTAACTAGGTCTGGTCACGTCTGCTCAAGACCTAACTAGGTCTGGGGGTGTCTTCTTCAAGACGCTAATGTCCGCATGTTTCTTTTCTCTAATCTGTGTTCCACAGTTATCAACACAGTCGGCTCACCACCAAATGGTCCCATTTTCTATTCCAGTACAGGAAATACTTTGGGCACGTTTCCGTTCACCCGATTCCTTTGTTCACCAAGCTGTAAATAGATTCACGGGAAAAAGGTTATTCAGTACACAGAGAAATTACATTAACGTGATATATCAAATAAAAAATCCACGGGAGCCTGACTAGAGCGCGTCTGGGAATACTCGGCTCATGGGTTCGAACCCTCACCAAGACTCCTGTGGATTTGTATTTTAATAACGTAATTGTTGTGGTTTGCATCCTGGGAAAGGTCAGCTGTTGACTCAAGGGAGCCCTTGAATAGCCTAACAGTTTTCTCTGACCTTGGGAAACTACTGGACAAAGAATTCTTCATAAAATTTAATTAAACTAATTATATTTATATAAGATTTTCCCGTTATTAAGTACGAACAGTATAGTTTAAAGTTGATGGATTGTAGGTTTTCACTTTGCTTCTTGGTAACATTAATCTAGGTCGTAGATGCTGCTTGAAAACTTAATTGTGCCGAGATAATTTTGTGGATGCATATGCACAGTGAAATCCCATTAACGTGATGTATGAATGAGAAAATCATTAGAAGTCATGAGAAGTCATGAGAAGGAATCGAAATTTTGTGGTGTGTGTGAAAATCACAAGAGATTAGATTTCTCGGAAGTAAAGCGAGTGATGACTTCCTAATTTGAAGCTAATAGTTTCGCTTAAACTTTGCTAAAAGACTGAGTTTGTGTTTGATTTCAGCACAACTAAGTCAATATAAAATATAAAAGGGAGTTTAAATGTTTATAAATTGTTGTTTCTAAAGACGTTTAGAGGAAAACGGTATTTATAATGAGATAACAGTTCACGACCAATAAACTCGCAGGAACCGAGATATTAATAATGGGAATTAATAAAAACCCGGAAGGGCCTTCGATTCTCCGTCAGTGATCCACAGGAAGCTCTTCAGGGTCCAATTGATTTTACATCATCTGAGAGACGTCCGGCCCCGAGATCCAGCCAGACTTCCTCCCTCTCTTCATCACAGTCCATCCACTTACTGAAATTCATGTTTTTTTTTCCAAAGACACAAAACCCTTCCTTTGGTAAGACGGTACAGCATATTAGTCGTCCAAGTAATAAATTACTATGAACCCATACTCACATAATGGACTAATTAATGAATTACTCATTTCGAAGAACCTGACGACGTTCAGTCAACGGACCGTGCAATATATTACTTGATCCATAAGACAAAATGGTTGACAAGTGGATTGAGCAACGCATAAGTCGATCCGTAAGACTAGACAGCTCACACACACAGCGGACTGAGCAACGTTCAAGTCGGTCAGTAAGAAGAGCCAGAATACATACACACACACACACCTGTTGATTGACGGTTGAGAGGTGGGACCAAAGAGACAGAGCTCAACCCCCGCAAGCACAACTAGGTGAGTACACACTACTGGTCAACTGGTGTACAGGAATTTGTACACTAGTTGATTGACGGTTGAGAAGCGGGACCAAAGAACCAAAGCTCAACCCCCGCAAGTTCAAATAGGCGAGTACAAATCGAACTGAACAACAACGTAAGCAATACAGACACAAGGTAACATTCTAATTGGAATGGTTCCGGGGCGTTCTGGTAGTCTCGGGCACTACCCCTGTGTACGTAATTAGTTTTGAAATTATTCCAGTTTTAAATTCAGTAGTCATTTCAGAAGAAAACGGAACAAAGTTATTAGTAAAGCAATATTGAGAAAAACAATTTGATGCACGGATGTTGAGGGGATTGTTAGTCGATAAAACATGATAATGTCTCGATAGTCACACAGATTAGGAATAAAAGAACACACTAGGACTAGTGTTGTAAGGTATTTAACACACACATGAGGGGTGTGTGTAAGCGGGTGTGTAACCTAAGCATAAATAATCTTTGTAAAGTATAATCGGAGTTGACATTATTGATTATATCATCCCTTAGAAGCGAAATCTTTGCATAATTAAAAACGTAGTCACGCAGTAAATCAGTCTTCCGTGTTCATAGGAACATCACGTAATATATTATGAACATCTAGGATCGCCACAGTCTCCTGACTGCTGGAAAAAGCTTCACTACCCGTAAATAACATTTTCTCAACACGAAAAAATCGGAAAGAAGACTGCCAAGTAAGTTTCTACAATCTCCCTCCCATGGAAGGAAGAAGAGTGTGTGGCCGATGTGACATGCACCACGCCTATATGCCCCGACGCTCGGCTGCCAACTGCGTGCACCTCTTCCTTCCCTCCCGAACAGAGTGCAACATGGCGAGCATTGCCCTCCCGAGGAGTGTGGAGTAGGACACTTATTTGTGTGTCCTACTCCTACTATTTGTGTAAAGTTTGTTATTTAAGATTCAGCTCCTGTGAACAAAAAGTTCAAAGTAGCACGGGCTATGATGAGCCCGTAGTGTACTTACCTGGCACAGGAACGGGGCTGTAACTGTGAGGGCAGAGTGTGTCTATAGGGCTGTTATCGGGCGGCTGGGTCAGGCGCAGGTAGCGGGGAGGGGGAAGATGGTGGGTGGTGTCTGTGCTGGTGGTAAAGCGGAGGTAAGCGAGGGAGACGCTGGCCCACGCTTATTATTTATTTTCAACATATAATACATAAAATGTAAATGGTCCATCGAAGCCTCGAACAGCAGAACACACAAGCAGCAGTCCGCAGCTCTGTATACTGATCCACCAGTAGGTGTGTCATAACTATAGGATTTTTAGAACTGCAACAAGTTCAGAGTTATGCAGGGATTGTTATCCACATGGAAGACACACGGGGGAGTGACTGGATGGCCAACACTGTACTTTACTATATGTGGATGTAACGGGAAGAACAACACTGTACTTTACTATATGTGGATGTAACGGGAAGAACAACACTGTACTTTACTATATGTGGGAGTAACGGGAAGAACAACACTGTACTTTACTATATGTGGGAGTAACGGGAAGAACAACACTGTACTTTACTATATGTGAGAGTAACGGGAAGAACAACACTGTACTTTACTATATGTGAGAGTAACGGGAAGAACAACACTGTACTTTACTATATGTGGGTGTAACGGGAAGAACAACACTGTACTTTACTATATGTGGGTGTAACGGGAAGAACAACACTGTACTTTACTATATGTGGGTGTAACGGGAAGAACAACACTGTACTTTACTATATGTGGGTGTAACGGGAAGAACAACACTGTACTTTACTATATGTGAGAGTAACGGGAAGAACAACACTGTACTTTACTATATGTAGGTGTAACGGGAAGAATAACACTGTACTTTACTATATGTGAGAGTAACGGGAAGAACAACTTCTGTCTCGAAATTGTTTGGATCAAAAATTTATGGTGCAAGTTAAAGTTGATGGTAACAGTTAAGTGTCATGGTTTAGACTCGCAGGTCGGGAACACCAAGAGAGTTCACTAACACAGTTTAGAGCCACATATCACGAGTACAGCTGAAATCATACTTAGGTCAGAGCTCCGGGTCATAATCCAGGGTCACAGTTCATGTTCAGTGTGGGTCCTGGCACTCTGATGAACTCGAGTTGTATTGTGTTCCGGAGAGGCGCTGCAATTAGGCGGCACTAAACCTGAGTGCCACTCAGGTACAGGACTCGAGTCGAGGCCTGGGAGATCATCTCCATGGCAACGCTCACCGACTGCTCCCCCCCTCCCCCCCGCTTCTGCCAGAGGCACGACTTTATCCAAGGATAAACAGAAACTTGATTTGATGCGAGTAAACGAACTTGTTTACCGAATCCAAATAAGTCGTTTGATCCCAGATGTTACCAAGAGAAAACTAATTAAAANAAGATGACCGAGTAATGTGTGTTTCATGTCGTTCTTAAATTGACCCCTTGAGTCGGATTCACGAAGCACTTGTATGTTCATTTACGAAGTCTGTATCTCTTATCTCAATCATGGTGGTATTATCAGGCATTTGCTTAATAGTTTACGAGCTATGAAGCGCTATGAAAGCACTCATTATAATAATAATCTTCAGGTAAGGATGTGCTTTGGAGCACTTAAACTGTTTACCTAACTCAGACTAAGCCGCCATGATCGTGTTAAGAGGTATAGATCTCGTAAGTGGACACGTAAATGCTGTATTAATGCGGTTCACCTTATCGTTGTTTTTGTTCAGAACAACACGCTGGGCGTCTCTGACCACTGTCCTCCAGTATGAAGATTTTCTGCACTTCTTAATGTGTCTCCAACTCAGTTACAACGGAGAACACTCGAATACGATCTTGGAGAAAACTGTAGAACAGATCTTAATGTAGATTTAGCTAAGGTGATATAAATAGCGAGCGAAAGAGAAATACAGTAAATATAGAAATATAATAAAATATGAAGTCAGTTTTCTCACTGAATCACTCCACACATAATGTCATAACATGTTTCAAATGTTGTCCAGGAGAAGAATGAATGATTGGTGTTAATGTGATGAAACCTCTGGCGTTTGATCTTCCGTGTTATAATAATCGTCTCCTGTATACCCAGTGAGTTAGGCCAAGCATGTAACTTTGAGAGTACTGTACCTTGCTTAGTCGTCATCCTTGTCTAGAATTCGGTGATATGATGGTGGCTCAAGGAATCCCAGAGAACGGAATATGTTCAAGGTTTTAGCAAGGTTTTGCAGACACTGCAATCAATCAATTTAGATATACCTAAATACCTAAATTTAGGTATACCTAAATCTTATACGTTTCTTGACTGGCGTGATTGAGTTCAGCACGTGGTTCTTCGCGGCCGTTATATAAATTTTAAATTTAAATTTAAATTTTGCCCCGAGGGGCGAGTTTATTGGGCAGCGCCACTCATCTTGTGAGTGGACACCCCGCCATAGCAGCATGTACATCACTCCCCAATATATATATTGCACATTTACTATATCCACTTCATCTCTAGACACTGACGTAGTTCATATATCTTCACACCAGTCATTAGTTGTATCACTTTTTCATCAACCACAGTCGATAGTATCTTATTGTTGTACTTCAGGGCAGCGGACGTCTACTTCTGTGTAAGTAAAGGTTCAAGTATTCACGAAGGAAGGAATGAAATGATCTTTTAGGGAAATATTTGGCTGATTTTGGAAAGGGATGTAAGGGGTGATTGCCAGTCCGCTTGTATTACCATTTACGCTTTCATGTGTGTAATGCAGCCAATCCTTTCCTTGAGCAGTGCTTTGCTCGCTCTCTTGTGTTTGGGTCGCACCTCTGTACGCAGCCCGTGTTCGGGTCGCACCTCTGTACGCAGCCCGTGTTCGGGTCGCACCTCTGCACGCAGCCCGTGTTCGGGTCGCACCTCTGCACGCAGCCCGTGTTCGGGTCGCACCCCTGCACGCAGCCCGTGTTCGGGTCGCACCCCTGCACGCAGCCCGTGTTCGGGTCGCACCCCTGCACGCAGCCCGTGTTCGGGTCGCACCCCTGCACGCAGCCCGTGTTCGGGTCGCACCTCTGTACGCAGCCCGTGTTCGGGTCGCACCTCTGTACGCAGCCCGTGTTCGGGTCGCACCTCTGCACGCAGCCCGTGTTCATAATCAACGACAAAATGTTCGTTAATACATCAGCTAAACCCTTGTTTTTTATGAAAAATGCTTTATACACGATCAAATTGTTCTCAAACGATGCTTCACCAACATTTGCAAATAATTTCCAACGTAACCAAAATACATTAACCTACGCTATGTACAAAGTTCTAATACGTAATAATAACAAAAATTTTATATTGTTAGAATACCGATTTTTTTTTCACACGTTAAAATCACTTAATGAGTCATTTGGGATCGACAGCAGCGTGGAGGAGCTGCTTCAGGATGGGTTGGTAGACAGTGACTGTCGTAAAGAATAACTGTGACAAGGACTAACTGAAGTAGTGACTGAAACAGCGACCTAAACAGTGAATGAGACAGGCTGACTAAGCCAGTAACTGAGAAATTATGACAAACGCGACTTTACCTTTAACTTTAGGTCTTTCAAACCCAAACATCGGCAATTCGAGTCTTATTTATCTAGAATGATTCTCATACAGCAATGGGACTGACCAGACTTAGAGCAGGTGGTCTTAACCGAGGTGTATCAACACCAAGGGGTGCGAAAGGGTCTCTGTGTTCACCTCGTCCTCATAAACAAAAGCCAAATGCTCGTTAATCTAGCAGCTAAACTTTTCTGTTCGTGAATTAAAAACACTTTACGTGGAACTCTTAGATGATTTCGTTCGAACTTTTCTCACTGAATACTTTCCTCACGTCTAAATATCCTCTATGTACTGCGAATACAAATAATTGAAAACTGAACCTTAAAAATACTTATTCTATCCTAACTAAATAACAAAATTGTAATATAAATTTATATACGAAAATTCACAGTACTCTAAATTTTATGAATTCTTTGGGGTCGGCCGCCGCTTGAACGAGCCTAGTTTGAGAACAGGTTAGGGTGAGAGATATGCCCCATTTATCATGCTGTACGTACGTAATTATATTCCCAAACTAAGAGCAGGCGAGGCATAAAGAGCTCGACCTCATTTCTCAATAGTCACTATTACCTAAGGACTGTTAGATAAGCACCATTACCTCAACCATCACAAATAGTGTCACCACCGTCATCAACACCATTAAATATTAGCACCACCAGCACTATGACTGCTACTACCTGAACCACCATCTGAACCTGCACCATCACCACCACCAGCAGTAGCGTCACTATCACCACCACCACCAACAGTAGCGTCACAATCACCACCATCAGCAGTAGCGTCACAATCACCACCATGAGCAGTAGCGTCACAATCACCACCATGAGCAGTAGCGTCACTATCACCACCACCAGCAGTAGCGTCACAATCACCACCATCAGCAGTAGCGTCACAATCACCACCATCAGCAGTAGCGTCACTATCACCACCACCAGCAGTAGCGTCACAATCACCACCACCACCAGCAGTAGCGTCACTATCACCACCACCAGCAGTAGCGTCACTATCACCACCACCAGCAGTAGCGTCACTATCACCACCACCACCAGCAGTAGCGTCACTATCACCACCACCAGCAGTAGCGTCACTATCACCACCACCACCAGCAGTAGCGTCACTATCACCACCACCACCAGCAGTAGCGTCACAATCACCACCATCAGCAGTAGCGTCACAATCACCACCATGAGCAGTAGCGTCACAATCACCACCATGAGCAGTAGCGTCACTATCACCACCACCAGCAGTAGCGTCACTATCACCACCACCACCAGCAGTAGCGTCACAATCACCACCACCACCAGCAGTAGCGTCACTATCACCACCACCACCAGCAGTAGCGTCACAATCACCACCACCAGCAGTAGCGTCACTATCACCACCACCAGCAGTAGCGTCACTATCACCACCACCACCAGCAGTAGCGTCACAATCACCACCATGAGCAGTAGCGTCACTATCACCACCACCAGCAGTAGCGTCACAATCACCACCATCAGCAGTAGCGTCACAATCACCACCATCAGCAGTAGCGTCACTATCACCACCACCAGCAGTAGCGTCACAATCACCACCACCAGCAGTAGCGTCACTATCACCACCACCAGCAGTAGCGTCACTATCACCACCATCAGCAGAAGCGTCACTATCACCACCACCAGCAGTAGCGTCACAATCACCACCACCAGCAGTAGCGTCACTATCACCACCACCACCAGCAGTAGCGTCACAATCACCACCATCAGCAGTAGCGTCATTATCATCACCAGCAGTAGCGTCACTATCACCACCACCACCAGTAGCGTCACTATCATCCCCACAGCTGATGATGATGGTGTCTCTAAGACTTAGATCTTGCTTCTATGTTCTCGTGGCTGAAAATATGTCTACTGTGTTGCGAGGTTCGAAAGTTGGCAGTTCTTATGTCTATCAAACTGACTTAGATTTAGAGTTGATTTTGCAGAGAATAAACCTGGTGTTATTTGAATGCACAATACATGCTTCACAATCGACTTGAGAATGGTCCAGGACGGACCGAAACGTCGTCATCTCTTTACTTTCTAGTGTGTGGTCCGGTCAACACATGCTTCGACTTTCAAGGCACAACATCGATAAGTTTTTCTTCTACAAATATTGTAATAGGAAAGTCCATTGTGTTCCCGTCTGTCCTGGATGAGTCTATTGTAGGAGATGAAGACAGTAATATGTGTGGTTTTATTGGCGCTTCAATACATCTTGTTGTAGGACAGATGTGAGTGTCCAACCCGTCCTCGCAAACTCGTATAGTCAATATTGACTTATTAAATACGTGCATAGGTGATATACTAAATATAATAGTTTACCTTGAAAAGCTTCATAGAAAACACCGACCTTACCTAACCTTGTCAGTATGTTAAGATAAGCATCTTACAGCTTCGTAATTACAATTGTTACTTAACCTATTATAGGTATAGGTTAAGTAATAATTGTAAATACGAAGCAATAAGATGCTTATCTTTACATACTAACAAGGTTAGGTAAGGTCGGTGTTTTCTATGAAGCTTTTCAAGGTAAACTATTATGTTTAGTATGTCACCTATGCATGTATTTAATAAGTCAATATTGACTATACGAGTTTGCGAGGACGGGTTGGAGTGTCAGTAAGCCTTCGCACCGTGTGTGTGTGTGTGTATTTACTATTTGTGTCTGAAGAATTGAGCAATTAGCTCTTGGGCATCGTCCTTTTAACCAATTTATTTTTCCTCTATTATATTTCCTACACATATTTATCTATAACACACACACACACAAACACACATATATTCCCAGGAAGCTGCCCGCAGAGTGTTTAACTCCCCCATGTACCTATTTACTGCTAGGTGAACAGGGACAATGGCGTGAAAGAAACTCTGCCCATTTGTGTCTACCTCGGCCGGGAATTGAATCCGGGCAATTAGGATTGCGACTCCCGAGCACTGTCAGCTAAGCCGCAAGGGCCCCCTCTCTTTGTGTATGTGGTGGGGGGAGTGTGTGTGTGTGTGTGTGTGTGTGTGTGTGTGTGTGTGTGTGTGTGTGTGTGTGTGTGGTGTGTGTGTGTGTGTGTGTGTGTGTGTGTGTGTTTGAACTCCATTAAAAGGTTAAACTAAGCCCATATCATTACGGCCTTGGTATTGTCCGGTCATCACTCCTACGTCACAACTGTCCTTCTGACGTGATCTCCGTATTTACAGGCCATTTAGTGACGTTAAAATTAGGCCTTTGAATCGATACATAACGATGTATTATGCATGCCTCGTTGCCTGACGATGTCAAATGGATGCTATATACCCCTAATGATATCACAGGTATGCCCAGTTACCTGATGATATCTTAGGCCTAGATTTTCATCTTTTAATTCATATTTGTAAAGGAGTCGATGGTTCCCACGAAATGTAGGTGTAAATATTCCAGAGTCATGTGTGTGTGATATGTTACATGCCTGACATGAGTCGCGTCATGTGCGCCCTCTATTGTTTACTATTGATGTTCGCCGCTCTGGTCTCCAATATTATTGTATATTTTTGGTATTTATCACTAATTCTTAGAGCTTTTGACAAATAAAACCGTGGTGTTTATAAGGCATAATAAAACACAAAAGGAGGTGGTAGGATAAAAGAACATGGAAACTGCATTAGAAGGGACATAAATATCCCCTCTAATGCGTTATGTGTGCTTTACTCCAAGGCTAAGGGTAGCACCTGAGTTAACAGGTGGTACTTCCTTTCCCTTTATATATGTATATATATATATGATTGTAAATATTATAAATATGTTTAAATTATTCATTGGGCAGAATCCTTAGTGCTTCAGTGTTATAGAGAATTGAGTCCGGGACTACCAACAGCAAAGCAGTAGTCCAGTAGTCCTACTGTAGATTGTTTCGCGGCAGATGACGCCCGGGCTCCTGAGTAGTTGAGTGTAGTGGTAGCAGTAGTGTAGTGTGCGTTCACCCCCGACCTCCACCACCCTCTACCTCCACTATTCCCCCACTACCACTAGCAACGTCATGTTTAACGCCTTCACCAGATCGCCAGCTTATGGACCTAAATTAAAGTTGCAGTTAGGTCATAGGATCGTACCACCCGACTGTGTTATGGGAGTAGGTCAGGTAAGGTCACACCAGGTGATGCGTCACTTGTACGCGAGGTAACGAGTATGTGGATACATTACAGGTCAGTAGTAGTGAATGTTTGAGATGGAAGTATTTATACAAAAGTTCAAAAAATAATATTTAGATAAAGTTAAAAATATTATTAATTGGTAATAATATTTCTAACCCAGGTAAATTGTGTATCTCCATCTTGAAATAAATGTTCACCAAAAGTTCAAAAAGAAGTAAAGAGCATGAGACTTGGTTCGTATATAACTGCAGGAATCACCGACACATTCATGTCCATCCATTGTTGCTATGGGAAAGCACGTTCTCATTCCTCTCAGCATTACGTGACTCGCATCAAGAGTAAGTTCATTCCTCTTGGCAGAAGGTTCTGCAGCTTCACGAGAACGCTTATCACATATTTCAGGCAACTCGATACCAACTGGTCCTAGGGTTTGATTTCCGAAGATAGGCAGGCAGTTGGGGACACACACACACACACTCAATGTCTCTGTTCAACTAGATGGAAGTTAATCGATAGTGGTTGGCTTCGGAAGACCTCAACAGGCATATTGAGCTTCGTGTCCCGGAGAACGGGAAGTGTGGCGCTACGTAGAGGTAAGACTTAGTGAGATTATGAGTAGAACAGATACATTACTCGCAGCCACAGTAGAGGGAGATACGGGGTACGTTTGCTCAAGACCAGTAACACATCAATATGGGTAATGAAATCTTAACCTAATGTCCTATGTAGATAAGGGTGATAGTATGTGTAGAACAGTGAATCTTGGACTCGGCAGCGTAGTACCTCTGCCCTACCATAAAAGCGGCCATAATGTCTATTGAAGTCTGGCGAGAGTGCGTTCGCTGTTGGTCTCTTCATTCATGTGACTAGCATATAAATAATACTAGTAGCAACTGAAATGTGGCGATGGTGCGCCGGGCCATAATAGCAGAGCCAATGGGGAGTAACATCTAATCACAGCACGTCCGTCGTACCATATCGAGCTGTGGCACTCTGCAGAGGCTGTTCCCCCTCGCTGACATGAGCTTGTCCCATGTACATCTCTACTGCACCAGCTTCTTAACGATCTAGGAACACCCGGCGTGCCTTCGCCAGACATCGACTGGCATGTTGGCTCTGGTGGCGCCTCCGCTGTTCTTGTGACGACTTTTATAATGATAACTCTGTATTGAAGTACCGATGAATAAAGAGAAGTGCTCACATTCGTTCTTACTTTCCTTCAATATTTGTCGCATGAATCAGTATGCAATAATGATATATGCAAACTAAAAAAGTTAATTTAAAGCTTAATTTTAAACATGTAGATTTATATAAGATATATTTTACACACAAATTTATAGATTTTTATAGGAAGATGATTTTTAAAATGCCAAAGATAAAGAAGATCTTCATGGGATGAACTACAGTGAATCACACAAAAATGGAATTGAACTATTTAGAGAAGGTGACAAGCCATTACGACTATAAAGCACTTGAAAGGGATCAGGATAAGGATTTGGGATGGGATGGTGGAGGAGGTATGGTGCCCAACCACTTGGAAGTTTGGGGATTGAAAGCCGACCTGCATTAAACGAGACCGTCGCTCTACCGTCCAGCACAAGTGGTTGGGCCCTGAATCACACAAGAGTGATAACAACAATTTAAACATACAGATAACCAGTTATATGTTATCACCTCCGCTACTCTCTTCCAACCACAGATGTTGACTTGAAGCCGGCAACAACAGGCAGGATGTCAGTGATGAGAGTTGTCTCTCTCTGCTCTGAAGCTCTCACCACCTCTTTTTCAATGCAAATTTTGCCATCTTTATGCCTCAGCTTACCTGTTTGTTTTATCTGTATTGTTGCCTTCTAACTTATCTTCATTTTCCACACACCACTTTACGTCTCCCTGATGATTGATCATCACTTTAATTCCACCACTCTCACTATCCTCTTATTCTTCCCCCGACTACTCCACTTCATGCACCTCCTTCTACCCTACTTCATCCTTCTCCATTTACCACCTCCTCCTCCTCCTTCTCTACGCAGAGTTAATTATGTAATTGCCCTTGTTTGTGTAGATGGATAGTTTCCAGGAGTTTCGCTCAGATGTTCCGTTCGAGACTTCGAGCTTAATTCGAACTCTGCATTTGAAGCTGAAGCGAGTTTTAGAAAATCAAGGCAGAGCGTTCTAGGGTAACTTGATGATAGGAGAGGGGAAAGAGCGTTTGTATCTAGATGTAACCAAATTTTATATTAAGGCAAGTTGCTAAGGGACGTTAAAAACTTTGTTAATGTTATGATGAAAGGACTTTGGGTTTATTTTGCGCCAAACTGTGTTTTGCTTTCAGAATTGCAACCCATCACCATCAACAAACGCCATATGCTCGTTAATCCAGTCTCCGAACCCCTTGTTTGTGTATGACAAACACTTTACACACTTAACTAATAGCTTATGGCATGCAATTTTACTAAAGGAGTGCTTCGTTTACCTGTGTTCGAATCGCACTTTCCTAAATGCTTCATTCTCATACTACAAATCCCAATAATGGACTTCAGAACCTAACCTAAGTTAGACCTAACAGTTCAGCACATTTTAGTATGAATTAACATTGACTTATATTTGAAAGAAAAAATAATAATACGCAGTACGTTACTACTGATGAATGCTATGTGGATACTTCTGACGCATGGTATCCAGAGGACAAATAGTTGGAGTGTTAACAAGGAGTGTTTCATGTAAGCTTGCAAATGCTCTGATTTGAGAAAGTGTAATATACATACCATGTTCATAGGTAAGTGTGCTGTATCTGTATCATATTGCCTACGATCCTGCCAAGGGTAACATAAAGACGGCTGTTTAACTATAGCCAAAATATTAGAAACAGATGAATAAAAACTAGAGAATAAAATAACAACTAATCGTAGGATATTACTGAGAAATGCACTACGAAGATAACTCAAAATAATATATTACTCTGACTAGAGGGAGACCTAACTTACTCCTGAAATAAATCTAACGAACGTACGCAAGACGACTCATTCAAGGTGTAGGCGATCCTATAAAGAGAAATAGGATGCCACATAAAGAAAGTATGTGCATTATAACCCTTAAGGGAAGAGGTGGTAGAGGGTAGAAGTTGAAGTGTGATTGAACATTTCTCTTGATAAATTGCCCGGAGCGTTGTTTGGTACACGGAAGAATATCTGTTATTTGCCTTCTTGGTGGCGTTGTAGATCCAGAAGAGTACAGAATGAGAGGAGAACTTTGCTTCTCTATCTTGACCCTATGTGTCCAGAGAGGCTATACAGCAGCAACACGGGAAGTGGAGTTGTGTACCCAGTGGACCAGGCTTCATGTTGACGAATATTTTCCATTGCCTCTTACCCTTATATTCTTTTTGCTGCTGGTCTTTCCCTCCTTCCACCCTTACTCTTTCCTTTCTTTCCCTCTCTTCTACCTCTTTCTTTCTTTTAACTTGTGTCTCTCCTTTACTTTTGCTTCTTTCATCCCTCCCATGTTTTCTTTCTTTATTCTCGCTGTCTCCCTTTTTTTATCTAATTTCCTGGCTGTGTTATGTACTCCAAATGCACTTCATCTCCTCGCTAAAGAGCGGCGGGTCGGAGGCTGGAGCCGGAGGCACAATAGCGCCGCCTCCCTCGGGTTCTCTCTACCAGGACATAAAGTAAACACAAAAATAAGCTCTCCTGCGATATATCTTTTATTTTAAACGGGATCCTCTTTTTTTTATTTCTAACTGATGGAAATGTTTGTATAGTTATTTAACGGGGTAATCGAATATGGACGCATTTGTGTACAAAATCGTTAAGGAAACAAAAATTCGTGTGCGGGGCTGAAATTTTATTCCAAGATGGTGTTTTTGTTTTTCGTACTTATCTTATTTGTAAATTAAATAAGTAAATTAAATTGTAAATTAAATAGTAAATTAAATAAGCTATTAAATTGTGTAATTTCTGGATTAATTTTCCAGAGCATTGAACGCATTTGGTGAAAAGTATGAATATATATATATGGAAAACATTAGCTTAACTAGCAGTTGATTATTCTCACTACATGTACTCCGTTTCCGACAAGAAAATATATTGTTTTAATTAAAACGCGGCTACAGTGTATATATATATATATATATATATATATATATATATATATATATATATATATATATATATATATATATATATATATATATATATATATATATATATATATATATATATATATATAGCCGCGTTTTATATTAAAATATATATATATATATATATATATATATATTATATATATATATATATATATATATATATATATATATTATATATATATATATATATATATATATATATATATATATATATATATATATATATATATATATATATATATATATATATATATATATATATATATATATATATATATATATATGTCTCATTGAATATGACCGCATATTCTGTATTTAATATCTTCTGATTTAGGGCTTCTATCCCTCTAACTATTTTCTAAGCATCAGGGCTTAGCTGAAAGATGTTGAAAAGTGTTTAAAAGAAAACCTGCTGCCAGTATACACCAATATATATATATATATATGTTAGACGAATTATGTGCATTGCAGTCATAGGCTTTTGACGCTATTGTTACGCTTACTAAAGGTGCCTATTGCAACGTTCACACTTGTACGGGTTCGTTAGGCGAGCAAACGAGAGCGAGTCAACAGCCCCGGGCGGCGCCTGGAGCACCTGCCTCTGCTTTGTCTTGCTGGCAGTCTCAGGTTGTCTTACGAAGTGTGCACCTCGCGCATTATTGATATCTTCTCTTCATTTTACTTATCATTATTCCATATCGATTCTAAATTTACATCTAATCTGTATGTAACAATCACCTAATGGTGGTTGTAAGTTTTGCATCACGTGTTTGGTCATGTATTGTTGATAGTGTCGTTATTCCTTAACAGTTTACAGTTTAATTTAGTGTCAAATGAGTACAGCTTGACACTGTCTCATATTGGACCTCATGATAAGCCTCGAACTTGCTTCCTGTCAACTCCACCTTCTCCACACACAAAAATCAAAACACTTATTCAGTTTACATTATCGCAAAAACTTATTAATGGATTTCGGGGAACACATATACCAATCATTGTTTACCCTTAGCAGAGCGAAAACATTTTCATGACGTAACTCGCCCACACAGAAGCCAGCGTCAAGACCTGGACCTGCCTACCACAGCTCCCTTCATACATATCTCCCTTCAACAAATCCTGAACGTGTTCAAGCCCTCACTCAGAGACATAGAAACAGTTGCAGAGATTTAGAGACAGACACAGAAGCACAGAGCCAGAGAAGGGGTCGAGCTGGGAACGGTTGAGTATTCGCGTCAAGTAGAATCACATGTTATTCATTAATCCTATATAATAACAAATATTAACAAAGACTTAGTGTTAGGCACCAAAAACTATAACATAAATAGGAAACATGTATTTTTACTATTATCCAAACTTGATGGTGAGATACTTTAATGACTTGCTGGTGACACGCAGAGCCACTTCTCCATAGTGAGGAAATTATGAACTAGAGCAGAACATATGCTAACGTTCAACAAGTTAGCCAAACGATATTCCTCAAATCCGACAATCATTTAAAATAAAAATATTAGAAACAATGTTATTTCTTGTAAAAAACGACAAAGTGAATATAGTTTTTATTCATAATTAGTATATATTAGTTGACTGGAAGCAAGTAACAATCAACCCATCCTCGACTCAAGTCCATTACATTCAGAGGTCGACCCCACAGACGCATTCATAAATTTTAACATGCTGTTCATTTAAAACGGGAATTTTCTCAGGTATAAATTAATATTTTAATAAATTGGCATATTGTGTATATATTGGCATGTGATAAGTTAGGTCAGGTGTTTAGGTTCTGTTGGCGATTATTTGTATTTGTAGTACGTGGGTGAAGCATTTATAGCGTTGTGATTGGAACAAAATTCGTCAGTGAAGTACTTGTTCCGGATATGTTCGAACGTCATCAGTTGTGAGTCGTGTGTAAACCACTTTTCATTCGTAAACAGCTGGGGGGTTTGGCAGGTGCATGGAATCACTTTGGATCTTTGTTTGGAGGAGGGGCTGACGTTGCCTTAACCACTACTTGGCAACAACTTATTAAAGGTGTCGGACCGTTCCTGTGTCGAGATTCCGCGTCTTGTGTATACGAAACTTATTATTGTGAACATTTACGTGCGGGAATTAAATGCGTGATATATTTAGTTATTGACACGTATAACCAAGAGAATCGATCGGTCTAATATTGGATTACTACTTTATTGCTCCGAGATCTGCCTGTGGGGACGTGAGTACTAAGTTTGACTTTAAGTTAGCAAGGCTCATTCAGCATACTGACGGAGCCTTGCTATCTGAGATTTTATTATATTGTACGAGCTAACAGGTGAGTAATAATACTGTTACCGCGTTGATTCCGGTTGAGTTTGTCGGCCTCCAATAAAGACGTGAATTACGTAGATGTTGCCAAAAGCTTTTTGCAATGTGGACAGAAGCAGCGACGAAGGGATTAGTTTGAGAGGGGGATAAGCGTAGTTTCCTCTTAAACAGTATTGCTCCAAATTTTCCGGATAGATTCATTAAAGCGTTTGATAACATTAGGACGAAGATTTGATATAACCAAGGCTGACCAATCTAATGCGGTTGTCATGACTTTTATAAACCTCGAGATTCGTTGTGAATGGAATATTTATCTGGAGGTAAGTAAAGACTCGCTAGAGAAAATAAGGTTTTTATATCAGGCGATGAGTCACAATAACTGGCTAAAGTATGTGACCAGAGGAGGGACTAGAAGTGGGGAAAGGGGACGACCAACGTATCGGTCCGTCCTGGACTTCTCAAGCGATGTGTTTTTATATGATTTTAAAATATTTATTTTATTATACTACCGTCTTGGCCATATATGTATGACCTTATTAAAGCACACCAAGCCATTAACCCGACTACGCAAATCGTAAGTTTAGTGAAGATCAGTAGATGAAAAATTTACTAAGTGACTAGATCATATTTTCCCCTTTTAATAGGTACCAATCTGTGCTTTATAGTAAGACCAACTTCGCTTTTTATGTTAAGAAATTTAACAACTGGTGAGTTTAGGCTTTGTACTAAGAACCTTGTGGTTGTTTTATATGGGAAAACTTTTTTGCGAAATTCCTAAATACAAGTTAATTTACCCTTCATTCACCATTATTAAATTAAGCATTGTATTTCTGAAGGTTTTATTGTTTAATTGTAAAATGTTAAACTCAAATGTTTAATATACCAATGGATATCCCCTTATGTCCTGTGCTTGGCAATATATACCTGGAGTATTTCGATACCAGGATTTTGTGGTATATTACGACTGATACCAAGTGATATAAATATATTGATTTGTTATGCTTTAGGCCGGATTACTTAGACAATATTATCTTATAAACCTTTAACTGGGTTCTTTTCATTAAATTCAGCATTGAAAGAGAATTCAATAGAGCACTTCCGTTTTTAGATACATTGACTTACAGGAAAGAATAAACTTTCAAGTTCATTTTGAAAGGGAATATTCTTAAGTGTTCGTACGCGGAACTTGAGAGCTCTTTTGTACAGTGTAATCCTTAAATTTTTGTGTTGACCACCATACTCTCGGAACGAGTATGGGGTGCATAGTAAACTACCGCGCACAGGAGGATATGGCGAAAGAAGAATGTGAGAAAGAAGGGGGAGATGGGAGAGAAGATAAAGGGAGTAGTGGGGAGACAGGGGGGGAAAAAGGGGTGGAATAGGGAGAAGCAGGCTATCCAGTGACCGCTTTGTACTCCTACAAGTGTGTATAACACTATATTTACAATGTTATATCATATATATAAAATATATTTAATATACAGCTATGTTTTCATGGAAATTTCTCTATATTAAGAAAACATCGTGAACTTTGTTGTTGTCCCGCCCAAACTCTGCTACCCCGAATGTAAACAGCCGGGGCTGAGCTCCAGTCTGGCGCCCTGTTGATACTGAGTGTTTACACTGACTTTTATCCTCACAGTATTCTCGAGCGCACTCACAATATGTGAGCTTTATGCATTCCTTTTCTGTTGGATTATGATGACAATTTTTTGGGGGAAACACGAGCATTCGTCTCTCAATCTATTTCGTAGTGTCTATTTTTTTTTCTTGGGTATGTTAGTTTTTCTCTCCCGACTTTACTGTATCAACATATTTCCTGCTGCCTATCCAGGGATGAAAGTTGCAAGTTTGCTTTCGGATAACCCTAGCATATAATAGAATAGAAGAGAGGAAGAGACAGAATTTTCACCATACTAAATTTTAACTAATATTTAAATCGGGATACTGAGAATTAACTTCAGATTTCCATTCCGTTTATTAATTTTGTTGTGTTATTGTTTAAAAAATCAATCAACCTTATTTGGTGTATGGCGAATTCGTAAATGATAAATCCTTGAATTGCAAAAAAATTGTTAGTTTAAATCTGTTGTATTCCTCGTAGATAATTTAATTCATATTTGGATTTATTTAAAGAATAACAAAGCTTTTTAGGTATATTTAAAGAAAACTTTATATGCTCATAGAGCAAAGATGAATGTTTCACTTGCATCAATTACCAGTAACTGATGTGACGATTAAACCCGACTCTTGGTTGTAAATACGTATTGTACCAGACTCTAAGTCTTGATGAATATAAATATTGTATCACTAATTCAACCGTTATATCATGTATCGTGAGTCATATTGAATTGTCTAGCGAGTCAATAGGTGCTACGAATGCATTACTATACTTTCTTTCCGTTTTTGAGGTAATTTTTTCGGGTAAATACATGAGAATGAAAAATCGTGGATGAAAATCGCAACAGAATGAAATTGTGTTAAATTGGAAACACACAATAACAAGAAGACACAGGAGCTGTGCCAGTATGTTTTGTACACCAGAAAATTGACTTGGAACTGGTGGCGACTGAGCGAACCAAAATCATGAAAGAGTGTGGACCAACAATGAGTCTTTCAGCGGGTCAGATCTTCCTCCACAGCCCTGGAAGTCTGGCCTTAAAGCCGCCCTCTTATAGGGATCAAAGTGGCCCCCCCTACTGGACTTGGTGCTCCGGCCGGATGGTCTCATAAACCTACCAAATGACTACGGCAAAGTGCTGCCCGCTACGTCAAGAAGACTTAATTACCCAATGACTGCCTTTCACTGGGCTGCTCTCTTTTTCTCTCTCTCATTCTCTATATTTGTCTCTTTCCTTCTCTCTCAGGTTTTCGATTTTGTTCCTTTTAGCATTCTCGCATCTTGCCATCGTGGCGGTAAATCTGGCAGCTTCATACGGTGAAAATTACAAGTCTGGTCGTGTTCGCTGTTTATCTTCTCTCCCAAGACGTTGTGCCAGCTTCAGTGATCTTTCTTCTTAGACATGTCTACTTCAATATCTTCATTCCAAGGTCCAGCCACGTCTGCCTCAAGACCTAACTAGGTCTGGTCACGTCTGCTCAAGACCTAACTAGGTCTGGTCACGTCTGCCTCAAGACCTAACTAGGTCTGGTCACGTCTGCCTCAAGACCTAACTAGGTCTGGTCACGTCTGCCTCAAGACCTAACTAGGTCTGGTCACGTCTGCTCAAGACTAACTAGGTCTGGTCACGTCTGCTCAAGACCTAACTAGGTCTGGTCACGTCTGCTCAAGACCTAACTAGGTCTGGTCACGTCTGCTAAGACCTAACTAGTCTGGTCCGTCTGCCTCAAGACCTAACTAGGTCTGGTCAAGTCTGCTCAAGACCTAACTAGGTCTGGCGGGTCTTCTTCAAGACGCTAATGTCCGCATGTTTCTTTCTCTAATCTGTGGTCCACAGTTATCAACACAGTCGGCTCACCACCAAATGGTCCCATTTTCTATCCAGTGCAGGGAAATACTTTGGGCACGTTTCCGTTCACCCGATGCCTTTGTTCACCAAGCTGTAAATAGATTCACGGAAAAAGGTTATTCAGTACACAGAGAAAATTACATTAACGTGATATATCAAATAAAAAATCCACGGGAGCCTGACTAGAGCGCGTCTGGGAATACTCGGCTCATGGGTTCGAACCCTCACCAACACTCCTGTGGATTTGTATTTTAATAACGTAATTGTTGTGGTTTGCATCCTGGGAAAGGTCAGCTGTTGACTCAAGGGAGCCCTTGAATAGCCTAACAGTTTTCTCTGACCTTGGGAAACTACTGGACAAAGAATTCTTCATAAAATTTAATTAAACTAATTATATTTATATAAGATTTTCCCGTTATTAAGTACGAACAGTATAGTTTAAAGTTGATGGATTGTAGGTTTTCACTTTGCTTCTTGGTAACATTAATCTAGGTCGTAGATGCTGCTTGAAAACTTAATTGTGCCGAGATAATTTGTGGATGCATATGCACAGTGAAATCCCATTAACGTGATGTATGAATGAGAAAATCATTAGAAGTCATGAGAAGTCATGAGAAGGAATCGAAATTTTGTGGTGTGTGTGAAAATCACAAGAGATTAGATTTCTCGAAGTAAAGCGAGTGATGACTTCCTAATTTGAAGCAATAGTTTCGCTTAAACTTTGCTAAAAGACTGAGTTTGTGTTTGATTTCAGCACAACTAAGTCAATATAAATATATAAAAGGGAGTTTAAATGTTTATAAATTATGTTCTTAAGACGTTTAGAGGAAAACGGTATTTATAATGAGATAACAGTTCACGACCAATAAACTCGCAGGAACCGAGATATTAATAATGGGAATTAATAAAAACCCGGAAGGGCCTTCGATTCTCCGTCAGTGATCCCAGGAAGCTCTTCAGGGTCCAATTGATTTTACATCATCTGAGAGACGTCCGGCCCCGAGATCCAGCCAGACTTCCTCCCTCTCTTCATCACAGTCCATCCACTTACTGAAATCATGTTTTTTTTCCAAAGACACAAAACCCTTCCTTTGGTAAGACGGTACAGCATATTAGTCGTCCAAGTAATAAATTACTATGAACCCATACTCACATAATGGACTAATTAATGAATTACTCATTTCGAAGAACCTGACGACGTTCAGTCAACGGACCGTGCAATATATTACTTGATCCATAAGACAAAATGGTTGACAAGTGGATTGAGCAACGCATAAGTCGATCCGTAAGACTAGACAGCTCACACACACAGCGGACTAGCAACGTTCAAGTCGGTCAGTAAGAAGAGCCAGAATACATACACACACACACACCTGTTGATTGACGGTTGAGAGGTGGGACCAAAGAGACAGAGCTCAACCCCCGCAAGCACAACTAGGTGAGTACACACTACTGGTCAACTGGTGTACAGGAATTGGTACACTAGTTGATTGACGGTTGAGAAGCGGGACCAAAGACCCAAAGCTCAACCCCCGCAAGTACAAATAGGCGAGTACAAATCGAACTGAACAAAACGTAAGCAATACAGACACAAGGTAACACTCCTATTCCAGTAGTGAGGTATTAATTTATAT
>WNGS01004946.1:7474344-7494530 GCA_020271785.1 Procambarus virginalis
ATATATATTATATATATATATATATATATATATAATATATATATATATATATATATATTAGGTGTAGGTATGCATAGGAAAAATGAAACGAATGTTCCGAAGACTGTCGTGCGGCGCCACATTATCAAGAAATACGTGAGACTCAAAAGAAGGGTTTAGGCTTATATAGCTCCTCCATCTGAATAGATCCAGAAGCATAAAAATTATATCACATAATAGAAGGGACATGAGTGCTTGGGGACAGGCCTTCCTGTAATGCTTGGAATAAGCCAACAACACAAATATCTTTGCTATACATCTTCTTATGCATATCACGATTTGCATTGCTATCAAATTTATCCAATGTAAGTCGCGAATTGTATAAATTAGATTGGGTAATAATTTTAAAAAATACAATACGTAAGATTTGTGATCGGTTTAAAATTATTTAATTACTGTATTTATGTGTTGTTGGCTTATTCCAAGAATCAGAGTGACATGACTGAGTGTCAAGAATCAGAGTGAAGTGACATGACTGCCTGTCCCCAGGCAGTCATGTCACTTCTATTATACAATATTATGTTTGTTTCTTAATCTGCTCAAGTGTAGGGGATTTATAAGCCTAGACCCGTGTCGATTTTGGCTTCTGTAGTCCATGATAGTGTCTTGACGCACGATAGCGCTCGTAATTTTCGTTTATACGTGGGATACTTGCACATACTGTAATTGAATCCCGTGTTTTCGTGATTATATATATATATATATATATATATAATATATATATAATATATTTTATCTCAGAGGTAACGTCTTGCTATGCAGTGTATTCTCTTCTCGTGGTAAATTTGTTTTACACAAACAAACACGCCACATGCGTGTTTGTGTGTGTATTATCATATTTCTATACGTGTAGAAAAAACATTTCATAACAAGATAATTCATTAAATAAATCATAATAACAGTGAATAGAAAGTAAAAGTTTTATATCCCCAAGAACACGTTATTCATTTTTTATAACATAATTACCCATCTTTTTTTTATATTCACTCTAGAACGTCAAATGAAATGAAACAAGATAAAAATCCTCCTTTACTCCTGAGTCACAAGTTATATTCTCCGTAGGGCGTTAATTTACTTAACAGTGAGGTCGTGTATGCTTGCTCTGAAGCTTTCCCTTTTCGTGTGTGCGTTGTGTAACTTGGTACAGAGGCCGCTGGTGTCACGGAACGGAGGGATGGGCGGGGAGAACATCCACCCTTGTGAGATCCACTTGCAGGCGCCGCACCAGAACTGCTGCCGGACGTGGCTCTCCAAGTTCCCCACCCGCAGCAAGCGCATCGACGTCATCTCTCGCATCACCTTCCCCTTGTCTTTGCCTTCTTCAACATGGCCTACTGGAGCACCTACCTCTTCACGGAGGAGGAAGAAGATCCCCCAAAGTAAATCTAGATGTGAGTACTACATTGTGCTTTAAAAGTACCAGAAATTCGTTTTTAATTAAAAGACAGATTTATACCCCCGAAAGATACTTTCTGCTTTTCATATGCTACCACTGTCGCTTCTGTCTCTGCCATGATACCACCGTCCCCTCTGTCTCTGCCATGCTACCACTGTCACTTCTGTCTCACCCATGCTACCACTGTCACTTCTGTCTCAAATTTACTTCTGAGATTGTGCATTATAGTAACTCGACATGTTCACAATATTATCAGACAACCATAATTTTGTCTCTTCTACAGGTTAAACGTCACTTGTTTTACACATATTCTGGAGCTCTACGGCTGTTGTTGCTCGTAGTGTTGGCTGGAGCCCTCATCTGGCATGATGTATGGATGATGGAGCCCACACCTGGCTGGATGTATCGTTGACAAAAAAAATAAGTGATTTTTTGTAAATACAGTACATCTATATATATATATATATATATATATATATATATATATATATATATATATATATATATATATATATATATATGGTAAAGTTAAATACATATGAAATCAGCAGTTACCTGAACATGCTTGCAACGACAATATTTATAACAGAGATTAATATTTCTAGTTAGGACTGAAATGACTAAATGCTGTAACAACAGGATAACTTTAATCATGGTGACTGAAATCAATGTATTACCCAAGCCATGGTTTGAGTGAAACCGTTGGGCTGATTGGACCTATAGTCTAGTAAGGGCTAGGGTGATTATGTCATAAGTAATCAGGGAAAAGTGATAGAAACGAAACTATAAAAAATAGCTGTTTAAACTGGTGATAAGTGATGATGGCGTAACGAATGGAAATTCTAGATCCACAGGACGGCAGAAACAATAACTGAAACCAGTTATAAAAAATATGACAAGATCAATTTTTAGGATGATCAATGCCAGAAAATATATGACAAACGCGAATGATCAGAGGCTTCAATCTCTCCTACTGGCGCTCAGCTGAATGGAACAGCCAACGGAAATGTTTGACTGAAATATAAATAAACAGGAAACGTACACAAAAGACCGAACACTATATTGTGATTGGACAGAATTTGAAAGTAACAACAATTGATGGGCGGAGATCTCAAATTAAACGTAAATACTTTCTCAGTGTTCTACAGTAGCTCAATTACAGTGGTTCGAAATGTTTCGAAAGAATATTGTTCTCTTCTTTGCTTGATGCAAAATATGGGGGTAAAACAGAAAACTACATTTAAAAAAGATAAAATATTCTAGAAAATCGTTAACACATTGCAGTGTTTGGTAGATTTATTTACGGAAGTTCAGTGTGTAAAAAAGACAGGCATTTGTGAGATACACAAATGTCGGCAAGAACTCAGAGATACACGCTGACTGAAATTTGATGATCTTTCGCCATACATAAGAAAGTACTAACTGGGTCGCACAGGTAAAATGCGGAAAAAAAACTGGTTTGGCAGCTCCTTACCCGCAGGCTGAGCCCCAGAGACCAGCGTAACTGCTGGAGGCGTTTACACGTTATCAAGTGATGTTGGCTCCGTTAACAGCTGCTCGGCAATATAACAATACCAGTGTGGGAGTAAAGACATTAAATGTAAGGTTGTAAATAAATGTATGGTTGAAATGGCATTAAGTATAAGTTGGAAATAATGACATTAACCATTATGATGGTTATATAGAAGACTTTAAATATAATGATGAAATAAAGGCGTTATTTGTAAGTGTGAAATAAAGGCATTAACTGTAATGTTGAAATAATGGCATTAACTGTAATGTAAGATGAGAGAGTGTCGTTTGCTTGCGTTGATGTTGTAGGGTAATGACTCGTTAGGTAACACTCACATCCCCATTAACTGGCTTACTTGGCTCTTTCACTGCGTTACCCACACTCGACCTCAGGCCATAGATAGTACTTCATCATCCCACGTACAAAAAGAACCACTCATACCCACATAGACTAAATCATGTGTCTTTTAAGTACAACAATATATATTTTTAGGACAATAAATTATGCAGATATAATTCAATAAAGTCAGTAAAACTTTATTCTGAAGATCACAGGTTTGCTCACTTCCTTGTCGACAAGTTGAGTTTTATTCTTCGGATCTTTACGCGTATAAGTAAAGGTAATTTCCTAATGCTTTCTTCTGATTATATTAATCTGTAAATTGCTTCGTTGTCGGGATATTGCCAGTGTTTGATCCTTTGTGNTCGAACCCATGCCGTCCAGGATCACCCCTAAACGTACACAGTACCGTGACCACCGCACCAATGATCGTCTAGACGATCATTGGTGACGATCATTGGTGCGTTATGACGATCATTTTCGTCTTCGTCTAGACGTTTAGACGATCATTGGTGCGGTGGTCACGGTACTGTGTACGTTTAGGGGTGATCCTGGACGGCATGGGTTCGAATCTGGCCGGGTCAAAGAGTTCTTAGTGATATATGGCTTGCGCGTTCATGCAGCTTTCTCACACATATAATATATATATATATATATGTTATATATATGTATATATATATATATATATATATATATATATATATATATATATATATATATATATACATGGAATTGAACTCAACAGCATTATTGCAATTGCTAAATTTATTAAGGATATTTTCCATTGTATGTACATGCCTTCTTTCAACATGGGGTGAAGAATAATTAGATCACTTAGTCTTTACATTTTATTTCAACATGTATCTATGAACGTAAGACCTTCTGGAGCAGACACACGTTAAAGTGAACACGAGAATACTAAAACAACATGTAACAACTCACTATATTTAGGCGGGGGTGCTGCCTTACCCCATCACTGTTCTGCTAGGGTGAGATGAGACCTCAGTGCCACTATTTAGCTACCAGGTCACAGGGTCCAGGGGCTCATCTCACACAAGCTCAGAAGTGATGACAAGGAGTGACCTCTCACCTGTCACTGTGAGAGGTCACAGTGGTGTGACCTCTCACAGTGTTTGGTGAGTACTGACATGTTGTTGTGGTATTACTGTATCCCCAGTACCGTGCCTACGTCTCCACTCATCTGGCATTCAGCCCCCACTTGCTGTCACTATCTCTCTCTTAATTTATATCAATATCTCTCACTTGTCCTCACTGTTTCTGTCTCTGTTGCCAACACCATCTCTCACTTGCTGTCATCATCTCTCCCTTGATATCTCCATCTCTCACCTGTCACCACCAGATATCATTTAACACCGTCTCTCACTGATATTCATGACCTTCTCTTATTTACCATCACCATCTATCACTCCTTACGTCCCATCCCAAATCCTTATCCTGATCTCTTCTAAGTGCTATATAGTCGTAATGAGTTAGCGCTTGATCCTGATAGTTCCCTTCCCTCTCACCATCACCATCTGTCGCTCATCATTACCATCTGTCACTCACCGTCACCATCTCTCACTCACCATCACCATATCCTGTATGTTACCTATGGAGGAGGTAGATGTCACTTTAGCTCATGAGTTATCCTAAGCCCAGTTAGCGCAGATCTCTATCCACACTACGGGCTCACCATAGCCCGTGCTACTTGGAATTTCTTGTTCCAGGTAGCGAATCTTTAACAACAACAACAGCAGATCTCTACTTTAACATTACCCCCTGACTCCGCGGCTCTTGACCTTTCTGACCTTTCAATCCTGACTTTACATTCATCAGCTTTCTTCCCCCATGTACATCATACTCATTCATCGGACGAATCCCTCACTAAATGGACAGATGGATCACCTTATCCATATCATTTTTTTACAAATCCGTTATTTGACTTTTAATCCTGGTAGCTCCCCTTCTCTAGGCAACTTTCACTTGGTAGCTTCCCCCTATTCCTCTCTATCCCAGGAGTTACCAATTTGGCAACTTTACCAGCTTTTCCTTAATAGCGCAAGACAACTTCGTAGTGAGGGTTAGCACCCTCTGGACACCGACTATAACAGTTCTCATGTTTAGGTGAATACTCGTGCCTGGTGGTGGCGCTGATCTTCAAGAGAGAGTTCTCATACTACCTCATCCAGTACTACATTCCCTGCTGTATGTTGGTGATCGTGTCATGGGTGTCCTTCTGGCTCGACCAACACTCCGCGCCAGCCAGAGTGGCTCTGGGAGTTACTACGCTCCTCACCATGTCCACGCAGAGATCGTCCATCAACCAGTCGCTGCCTCCTGTGTCCTACACTAAGGTACCACCCTCGGTCACCCTTGGCCGCCCATTTAATAACCTTTGTTATCTGTTGGACAGGTGAATACAGTTGCCTTCGCGTAGACCTGGTCTTCAAGAGAGAGTTCTCGTACTACCTCATCCAGTACTACATCCCCTGCTGTATGTTGGTGATCGTGTCATGGGTGTCGTTCTGGCTCGACCAGAACGCTGTCCCTGCACGGGTGTCCCTGGGGGTAACCACGCTCCTGACGATGTCCACGCAGACCTCCAGTATAAACAGTACTCTGCCGCCCGTATCCTACACCAAGGTCAATCAGTAACACTCTCGGTGTGCATTGCATCCTGTGGAGACATGTAGCTGATCCTGAGGGGAACCGACCATTCCAGCACGTCATCCTCCTCGCGGTCCTGTTTTCAAACACCCAGAATCCCTCTTCAAGCTGACACAGTCACCTACCTCGTTTGTTTACCGTGTGTCAAGCCTCTCATCCTCCCTGCCCCAGCTCCCTATCCTTCTAACACAGACAATACCCTATTCGTGCCTTCCTCAGGTGGCACCATAAACATGCATCAGGCTTAGATTTGACCTTCCTCGTGAGTACTTCAGTGTGCTGGTGTCACTGTAACATGGATGATAGTGTGTCGTTTGTTGCTTGGATTGTTATTCTGTGTCTTGCGTGCGTGTGTTTGTGTGTGTGTGTATGTGTATGTATATGTGTGTGCTCCTTGGCAGTAACTGTATGAATACTAAGCAACTGAAAAGTTTCTTGTTGCTTCGTACATAATCTTGGGCTGTTTCCTAGTAAACCGGACGGTTCTCACCGCTACTTGTTATGACTAGAGCGCTCTTCGCTGCCTTGCGTGTGTGTTGGTCAGTTTTGTTGGAGCGGACTGAAAAACATGATAATGCCTAGTTTGCTTGCTGAACTTTGAGCTTTTCACTGACTCTTAATCACAGCTGCAAAGACTCCCTTACAGACGTATTCGATTGCTTCACCTACGTTAGTACTCTCGCGGACATTAGAAAGTCTGGTGACAAAACTGGATCAAGCCAGCAGACAGAAAATGTTTGCAGCATCTGTCCGAACGGATTTTGAAATAAGTATGTGTTAATAGTACACATTCTCTAGGGATACTGTTTTGTTCTGTGTTATGAGTTGATAATACAGATCCTGGTTATAGGTATTCAGTCCTCTTATTCTTCCCATAGATTCATTCTCATAAAGAGAACTAATCCAAGCTCCTAAATGTGCCCGAATCATTACAAACCTTTATGAAAACGTGGAATTTATTCTGACAGTAGATGTGGATTGCCAGCACACTGCCTGAGCACCAATGTCAAGACTCTCACATTTGATTGTGTATTTTATGATCTGACGAAAGCTAATTTACGACAGCTTTGGCAAAGTCTAGCACCTTAGGCAATATGCAGGCGAAGAGTCACAATAACGTGGCTGAAGTATGTTGACCAGACCACACACTAGAAGTTGAAGGGACGACGACGTTTCGGTCCGTCCTGGACCATTCTCAAGTCGCTTGTCTTAGGCAATAAGCTTGTGGAAAGTTAATTTTGTCATGTTGCTTGAAGGAACGACATATAAATTCGAAGACAAAATTTTTCATTACTAAACCACGAAGAAATGATTTCGTACCACTTACTTTCGAACCAGAATATGGTTCTTATTCTGCAGGGAACATCCTGTGAACAGGATGGATCAAAGTCGACTTCTACAAGTCGGAGTGTGAATATATCTGTTTTGATGGGTTGAAATACTTTACCAACAGAAGCACAAATAAATCTGAATGAGCTTGCGTTGCAAGTGCAAACATATATACTTTTATCACATGGACTTGGCTTCAGTATAGGCAAGTTTACACTCAGTTCAAGAGTGTACTGAGTGTAGTACACTCTTGTCCTTCACGTCATTGACAGCTCATCGAGAGGTCTGGATTTACTGCCACAGTACAAAAAGTACTTACTAGTAACCCATTCATGAGTCCAGAGTAAGAAAAAAAGACGGCCACCCGAGTGCAGAGTGTGAAAGATATATCTTGCTCAGTCGGTCATCATTAAACTTAGCGCGTCAATAAGTCTGTGTTTGCATTTTGTGTCTTGCATGGTGACAGGGGTCAGAGGTGTGTGGTGACGGGTCAGAGGTGTGTGGTGACAGGGGTCAGAAGTGTGTGGTGACAGGGGTCAGAGGTGTGTGGTGACAGGGGTCAGAGGTGTGTGGTGACAGGAGTCAGAGGTGTTTGGTGACAGGGGTCAGAGGTGTGTGGTGACAGGGGTCAGAGGTGTGTGGTGACAGGGGTCAGAGGTGTGTGGTGACAGGGGTCAGAGGTGTGTGGTGACAGGGGTGAGAAGTGTGTGGGGACAGGGGTAAGAAGTGTGTGGTGACGGGTCAGAGGTGTGTGGTGACGGTGATGAGAAATGTGTGGTGACAGGGGTGAGAAGTGTGCTGTAAGAGTTGTGAGGTATATAATGATAGAGATGTCAGTAGTGAGTATAGTGTGCATAGTATGGTGAATAGTGTGTTATGTTGGAATTGAGTCGTCAAATCAGGTTATGGAACCAGATATATTATTAAGTTTCGTGTGTGTGTGTGTGTGTGTGTGTGTGCGTGTGCGTGTGCGTGTGCGTGTGCGTGTGTGTGTGTGTGTGTGTGTGTGTGTGTGTGTGTGTGTGTGTGTGTGTGTGTGTGTGCTTTCAGTGATTGCGTTTTCCAAGAAACACAAAATGAAAATGTTGATGCTAGTTCCCAGTGTGTAGTGCAAAGATTGCAGTGTGGTGACTATAATGTGTGGTGAGTATAGTGTGTGGTGACTATAATGTGTGGTGACTATAATGTGTGGTGAGTATAGTGTGTGGTGACTATAGTGTGTGGTGACTATAATGTGTGGGGACTATAATGTGTGGTGAGTATAGTGTGTGGTGAGTATAGTGTGTGGTGACTATAGTGTGTGGTGACTATAGTGTGTGGTGACTATAGTGTGTGGTGACTATAATGTGTGGTGACTATAGTGTGTGGTGACTATAATGTGTGGTGACTATAATGTGTGGTGACTATAGTGTGTGGTGACTATAATGTATGGTGACTATAGTGTGTGGTGACTATAGTGTGTGGTGACTATAGTGTGTGGTGACTATAGTGGCTGGTGACTATAGTGTGTGGTGACTATAATGTGTGGTGCCTATAATGTGTGGTGACTATAATGTGTGGTGACTATAGTGTGTGGTGACTATAATGTGTGGTGACTATAATGGTGACTATAATGTGTGGTGACTATAATGTGTGGTGACTATAGTGTGTGGTGACTATAGTGGTTGGTGACTATAATGTGTGGTGACTATAATGTGTGGTGACTATAATGTGTGGTGACTATAGTGGTTGGTGACTATAATGTGTGGTGACTATAATGTGTGGTGACTATAGTGTGTGGTGACTATAGTGGTTGGTGACTATAATGTGTGGTGACTATAATGTGTGGTGACTATAATGTGTGGTGACTATAGTGGTTGGTGACTATAATGTGTGGTGACTATAATGTGTGGTGACTATAGTGTGTGGTGACTATAGTGGTTGGTGACTATAATGTGTGGTGACTATAATGTGTGGTGACTATAATGTGTGTTGACTATAGTGGTTGGCGACTATAATGTGTGGTGACTATAATGTGTGGTGACTATAATGTGTGGTGACTATAATGTGTGGTGACTATAGTGGTTGGTGACTATAATGTGTGGTGGCTATAATGTGTGTTGACTATAGTGGTTGGCGACTATAATGTGTGGTGACTATAATGTGTGGTGACTATAATGTGTGGTGACTATAGTGTGTGGTGACTATAAATGTGGTGACTATAGTGTGTGGTGACTATAATGTGTGGTGACTAGTGTGTGGTGACTATAATGTGTGGTGACTATAATGTGTGGTGACTATAGTGTGTGGTGACTATAATGTGTGGTGACTATAATGTGTGGTGACTATAATGTGTGGTGACTATAATGTGTGGTGACTATAGTGTGTGGTGACTATAATGTGTGGTGACTGTAGTGTATAATTATTGAACTGTTGTGATTGTAATTTGCAATGGCTGTAGTGTGTTGGTGTTTGTGGATTGTAATGATTGTAGTGTGGTGATTGCAATGAGTTGTGACTGACGTATGAAATGTTTGCAGTGTTGGATGAATGCAGCGTGTGATGAATGTTGTCTGTGATGATTGTTGTGTAATGACTATGGTGTGTGAGTATTGTAGGGTGCAATAAGTGTAGTATTTGTCGAATGTGTATGATGGTGATTGGGTTATAGTGTCAACACTGTATTCCGAGGCTGTGGGGAATGTTCCAGCATAGGTGTTTGGCACTGTTGTTCACTATAACGTGACAGCATAACAAGAAAAACAATTAGGGCAACAGGACCATTCACACACTTCACTATCTGTTTCTTAAACAATTCTCAAATTTTCGGAATACGTTTTCTTGTCATTACAAAAATAAAAAAGTTATTCGTCTACGCTTTTTTAAACAACTCTGAAAGTTTCACAACACAACTCACACTCTCCTTGTTCATCCTGGTTGTCCACCCTTTATTCTCTTCGTCCATCCTTGGTGTTCACCCCTACCTTCACCCCGTCCACCATGGGTGGCCTACCTCGCCCTGTCCACCATGGGTGTCTACCCTCGCCCTGTCCACCATGGGTGGCCTACCCTCGCCCTGTCCACCATGGGTGTCTACCCTCGCCCTGTCCACCATGGGTGGCCTACCTCGCCCTGTCCACCATGGGTGTCTACCCTCGCCCTGTCCACCATGGGTGGCCTACCTCGCCCTGTCCACCATGGGTGGCCTACCTCGCCCTGTCCACCATGGGTGTCTACCCTCGCCCTGTCCACCATGGGTGGCCTACCTCGCCCTGTCCACCATGGGTGTCTACCCTCGCCCTGTCCACCATGGGTGGCCTACCTCGCCCTGTCCACCATGGGTGTCTACCCTCGCCCTGTCCACCATGGGTGGCCTACCTTCGCCCCGTCCACCATGGGTGGCCTACCTCGCCCTGTCCACCATGGGTGGCCTACCTCACCCCGTCCACCATGGGTGGCCTACCTCACCCCGTCCACCATGGGTGGCCTACCTCACCCCGTCCACCATGGGTGTCTACCCTCACCCGTCCACCAAGGGTGTCTACCCTCGCCCCGTCCACCATGGGTGTCTACCCTCACCCCATCCACCATGGGTGGCCTACCTCGCCCTGTCCACCATGGGTGTCTACCCTCGCCCTGTCCACCATGGGTGGCCTACCTCACCCCGTCCACCATGGGTGTCTACCCTCACCCCGTCCACCATGGGTGGCCTACCCTAACCCTGTCCACCATGGGTGTCTACACTCACCCCGTCCACCATGGGTGGCCTACCTCACCCCGTCCACCATGGGTGCCTACCCTCACCCCGTCCACCATGGGTGTCTACCCTCACCCCGTCCACCATGGGTGGCCTACCCTCACCCCGTCCACCATGGGTGTCCACCCTCACCCCGTCCACCAAGGGTGTCCACCCTCACCCCGTCCACCATGGGTGTCTACCCTCACCCCGTCCACCATGGGTGTCTACCCTCACCCCGTCCACCATGGGTGTCTACCCTCACCCCGTCCACCAAGGGTGTCTACCCTCACCTCGTCCACCAAGGGTGTCTACCCTCACCTCGTCCACCATGGGTGTCCACCCTCGCCCCGTCCACCAAGGGTGTCTACCCTCACCCCCGTCCACCATGGGTGTCTACCCTCACCCCGTCCACCATGGGTGTCTACCCTCACCCCGGCCACCAAGGGTGTCCACCCTCACCCCGTCACCAGGGTGTCCACCCTCACCCCGTCCACCAAGGGTGTCCACCCTCACCCCGTCCACCAAGGGTGTCCACCCTCACCCCGTCCACCAAGGGTGTCCACCCTCACCCCGGCCACCATGGGTGTCCACCCTCATCCCGTCCACCATGGGTGTCTACCCTCACCCCGTCCACCATGGGTGTCTACCCTCACCCCGTCCACCATGGGTGTCTACCCTCACCCCGTCCACCATGGGTGTCTACCCTCACCCCGTCCACCATGGGTGTCTACCCTCACCCCGTCCACCATGGGTGTCTACCCTCACCCGTCCCCATGGGTGTCTACCCTCACCCCGTCCACCATGGGTGTCCACCCTCATCCCGTCCACCAAGGGTGTCTACCCTCACCCCGTCCACCATGGGTGTCTACCCTCACCCCGTCCACCAAGGGTGTCTACCCTCACCCCGTCCACCATGGGTGTCTACCCTCACCCCGTCCACCATGGGTGTCTACCCTCACCCCGTCCTCTATGTAGCTTCGTCACGTCAAATATGAATGAAATGCCGTTGTTAAGTCGGAACTTGGCGAAAATCGCAATAGATCGCCGATAAAATTTGTATATTTGAAATCTATTATAATGTGAGAGTTTAAAAACAAATAGTTTAATTTGGGCGAGTGACCTTCGACTTGACTTTTGACCAGTGACCTTTGACAAGTGAACTAACCATTGGCCTGCCATTTTACTAGTGACCTGACATTTGACCAGTGGGGTTTGACTAGTGACTCTTACTAATCTCGACCTATCACTAAAAACTGTCAAATATAACTTTTTATAGCATAAAAAGAAAATTAAATGGCAATTAATATTTGGGAAGTAAAGCGCCGATCCCCTCAGTGATACTTTGACCTTGGCTCGTCACACCTTAGGTTGGTGAGAGACCTTGGTGTTCACCTTGCACCGATCTCGATGAAAAACAAAAAGATTTTCTGGAATTTCGCTCAGAAATATCATCAGAAAGATGAAAATATAAAACTACTCGGAACGTTTGGCGGTTAGAGCGCTGCAATACAGACAGAGAGACAGACCAAAGACAAAACATTACCTCAAGATCAAGATGCTTGGCGATTTTCGCCAAGTTACCAACCTGGCCAACACCACCGACGGGCGAGACATCTTTTCCTCGGCCGTTTTCCCTCTTGTAGTGCTGCTTATACTGACTGGAGCGTGGTATTCCTTACCCCAGTCTTTCCTTACCCCGCCAGATCCTTAGTAGCTATGCGCATGCCTCACCTCTCCTCGACCCCTCTCCTATCCTCTACAGTTCCTTTCTATTTCGATAGTCTGAGCCCCGCCCTAGCCCTTGCTGTTTAGCTCAGCTCCACCCCCTTCCATTTTGTAGCTGTACCTCACCCCGTTCAATTATATCTTTGCTGCCCGTCCCCTCGATTGATGCTGTGCCCAACCCCTTCAATGGTAAGAGTGTTATCCCGTCCCCTTGTGGCACTGCTTTGCCCCCTGCCCTTATAGCTCTGCACCGCCCCGGTCCTCCGCCAATGTCTGCATGTCCCGCCAACTCTCCTACTAGACAAAGTCCTCGCCAGCATGCAGGAGTGCCCCAAGTTGTCCGCTCATGGCTGTTTTGTCATAACGTGTGAAGCGATAGATCTTTCTGTGGTTGTCACAACTGATGGAATATTTCCCATTGTTTTTGGTGGTTATCAATATTATGGTCATCAACAATATGATCATCTCTCCTGAGAGCAAATTGATACGTGGGATGCGATAGGTTGCAAGAGGTAGGTCCTTAGTGTTGCAGCCGGTGACAAGATGTTGACGCCCTCGCACTCTCTCCTTTCAGGCCATTGACGTGTGGACCGGCGTGTGTCTCACCTTTGTCTTCGGGGCGTTGCTGGAGTTCGCGCTCGTCAACTACGCCTCGCGGTCTGACAAACACCGCGAGAAGATGAAGGAGAAATTCGACGAGCAGAAGAAGCAGTGGGAGGCGGAACATGCTGCTGCCCTACAAATGGCCATGCAGGAGCAGACGGAAGACGGCCACACCTTCGCCATGGTAAGTAGCTTCATACTGCGTCACGACTACGAACTAAAGATGCCGGAACGTTCTCTGTAGGGATAATATTTTGAGTATCTTATTTTTTTTTACATTTTTATTATTTTATATTTTGGTACTTAGTGGAATACCATTTTTGTCTTGCCTTCCTCCATCCCTCCTTGCCAACTTCCCTCCCTCGATCTAGTTTTACGACAAAATGTATAGAGGAAGATATGCCATGATAGGTGTAGTGCTGTGTAGGATGCAGGTAGGGCAGACTTAGCCAGGCTTAGTCCCTCCGTGTTCTCAGCTGTACAGTGGAAGTGATGTTGTGATGTTCCGGCACCTTTAGCTCTCTTACTGTGTTATATTCCTTGTTCGTTTGCCTGTTTGTCTGTATGTATCCCCTTCACGCTCACATCTTTGAATGGATTTATAAATCTGCTTGACGAGATAGCCGAGAGAATCCCTAGTGAGTTGCGACATGCAAGCGACCATTATATAATGCCCTTCTCATCCCACTCCCTGGCCCAGTCTCGGCCACTCTTATCGCCCGCCACCGCTACCACCTTTTTAACTCCCACACTAGATTAGAATTCCATAAAAAGAGGAATAGAGAAATAAAAAGTGTGGCTAGTGAAGGGTTCAATTTTTGGTTAGAAGTCCTCTATGTAGAGCTAATTCTAAAGGGTATTTCAAATCTTGCCTTGTCCAGCCGGCCTCTCCACCCCGTCCACGACGGTTGCTGGACCTGATTATCGCTAAGACGGTAAGTATCGTACCTGGACGAGAGCGAGATGCTAGGAGTCACATCCCGCCTCTTACCTGCCTTGCTGGGAGAGTAACACACGCCCCTCACTCACGTTTGTCTTGCTAGGAGAGAATAGCACACGCCTCTCATCCTCATCTGTCTTGCTAGGAAAGAATAGCACATGCTTCTCGCCCTCATCTGCATTGCTAGGAGACAATAGCACATGCCTCTCACTCTAACCTGCCTTACTGTGATAGAGTGATCATGTCTCAATTTTTTGTAGTTTTTTATTTTTTTTATTTTATCATTGTTGAATTTAATTTCTGACTCACAAGAAGTAGACTTTGTTCACTGCTTTTGCCCGGCCTTAGTTCTAACAAGGAAAGAAAACTTGAGTCGGAGTCCTAGTGGTAAGAACCAAGCATTGAGACTCCGTGTTTGTGAATGTGATGATTCCCTTATCTGAAGAGCATCGGGTTACTTATCCACCCTCTCACCCAGTTGGTTGAACTACATGAACAGGTTACAAACACTATCTGGTACACACACACACACACACACACACACACACACACACACACACACACACACACACACACACACACACACACACACATCAACAAGCGCTCCTCTCGTGAAAGGTTCAAACCTTAGACTGACAGGTGTAATGAACACACTGACAAGTTCAGTACTCTGACCAAATGGCTACCAGACTGTTAAAAGTCATTGGTAGCCTATGCTATTTCTTTCAATGACCCAACAGCACTCGGCACTGTCTCATATATATATATATATATATATATATATATATATATATATATATATATATATATATATATATATATATATATATATATATCAGAGATGTCTCTCTCTGAACTTGGCTTCGCTTGTAAATGCTCTTGTTTCTATATAACATGTTTTTCTAAGGGACGTAAATTCTTGTTTTAATTACACTGAAGTTCCTGTAGTGATTGAGTCTATATGCATGAATTCCGAAACTAGCAGCTGGTATCCTACTAACTTTAATTATTGTGTGCATGTATGTCTTGCGTGTCTGTGTATGTATTAGTGTGTGTTTGTGCTGAAAAGTGTTTCTGAGTTTTTTGGGGGGCAGGTATGTGTTAGTGAGTGCTGGGGCATGTGTTTGCTAGTGTGTACTCACCGAGTTGTGTTTACGGGGGTTGAGCTTCGGCTTTTAGATCCCGCTTCTTAACAATCAGTCTACTGGTGAACAGAATCTTGAGCTTCTCGAGCTCTATCATATCTTCATTTGAAACTGTGTATAGAGTCAGCCTCCCCCACATCACTTCCTAGTGCATTCCATTTACTTAACATTTTGTGTGTTAGAGTATCTATGTGCAAGCGTGTGTTTGTTTACATGGAAGTGGTAGTGTGTGTGTTAGCATGTGTAGTGTGTGTTCTCATCTAGATGTGCTTGCAGGGTCGAGCTAGTCTCCTAGCCCAGCCTCACCTGCGTTTTTAGATTAATGCAATGACTCATTTCTCACCCTTATAGCATATTTACATCTGAAATTTAGAATGGAATTACCTTCAGCGACTTCTGCATCTAACCTTTTCCATTTATCTCTAGTTTCCATCTTTGATCTCTCATTCTGCGTTCCTAACTTTGAACAATGATGTTTGTTTACTTTGTCAATTTCCATTAGAATATTATATGTTGGTATCATGTTTTTCTCTATCTTCTTTCGTCCAGTGTTTGGTAAGGACAAAGTTTCTGAGTCTATCTTCATAGCCCAATTCCTTCAATTCATGAACGAGTCTTGTTGCATAAATTTTGACCTTTTCTAGTCAAAATCCTGTCTTTTTCAGGTAAGGGTTCCATACTAGGGATGCATTAACAGGAGCCGGTCTCACCTTCACTGTATATAGGGCACCGAAAGCTCCATTGTCCAATTTCTGTCCACGGATGTTGGACAATATGCCGTATGTAGTTTATATTATTCTGCTAATATTAGATTCTCGCATTTTTGGATTATGTCCACTCCGAGGTGGTTCTCTTATTCTGATCGAAGAATCTGTCTTCCCTTCATCGCACACTGCTGAATTGGTCTTCACGCTTATTCCAATCCTCATAACTGTGCATCTGGCTGGTTGAACTCTAACAGCCAAATTTCAGACCACTTCGGGAGCGTGTCCAAATCCGTTTACAGTGCATCACAATCTGTCACTGACGTGACTCGTCTCATCAGTTTACATCACCTACAAACATTGGTGTGAAGGAGCCAATTTCCTCTGTCAGGTCGTTGACATGCAGTATATTAGAAGCAGGATGTGCACCGGAACCGACTCTTATTGTACTTCACTCGTAACCTCTCTCCACTCAGATGCCTCTGCTCTCACTATAACTCTTTACTTCCTTCCATCCTAAGAGATACTCTCCGACAGACCTTAAACTCTTCCAGATACACCTGCTTCTCTAGCTTAAGAAGGAGTGTGTATGTGTGTACTCACCTAGTTGTGTTTGCGGGGGTTGAACTTTGGCTCTTGGTCCCGCCTCTCAACTGACAATCAACTGGTGTACAGATTCCAGAGCCTGCAGGGCTCTGTCGTTTCCAGATTTGAAACTGTGTATGGAGTCAGCCTCCACCACATCATTACTTAACGCATTCTATCTGCTAACTACTCTGACACTGAAAAAGTTCTTTCTAATGTCTCTGCGGCTCATTTGGGTACTCAGCTTCTACCTGTGCCCCCTTGTTCGTGTTCCGCCCATGCTAAAGAGTTGTCTTTGTCCACCCTGTCAATTCCCCTGAGAATTTTGAAGGTAGTTATCATGAAGGTAGTAAGTTGAAGGTATTACGGGTAGTTATCCCTTAGTCTTTTGTCTTCCAGGGACGTGAGTTTTAGCTCCTTTAGCCTTTCCTCTTAGCTCATACCTCTCAGTTCTGGGACGAGTCTGGTGGCATTCCGCTCACTCGTACCATGTGTGTACAAACCGCATACCATGCTCGCGCGCGGTGTGTGTGTGTGTGTGTGTGTGTGTGGTGTGTGTGTGTGTGTGTGTGTGTGTGTGTGTGTGTGTGTGTGTGTGTGCTAACTATCTGTTTTGGAAATCACTAAATAACGGATGACTACGAATATTACTAAAACTTCGGTAAATAAGTTACTATGGGTTACTAAAGTGTAAGTGATGTACAAGCCATACTGGGTGTACAAGCCATACTGGGTGTACAAGCCATACTGGGTGTACAAGCCATACTGGGTGTACAAGCCATACTGGGTGTGCAAGCCATACTGGGTGTGCAAGCCATACTGGGTGTGCAAGCCATACTGGGTGTACAAGCCTTCCTGGGTGTACAAGCCATACTGGGTGTACAAGCCATACTGGGTGTACAAGCCATACTGGGTGAAGGGGGGAGAGTACCTGCATCCGTCTTCTTGCTTTCAGTGTATCGTTGTAGCGCTGCCCGTGTATGTCACTTTTGCACTATTGCAATATTTCTTTTGAGTTGTCATGCTGTTTATTTAAGCAACTTACTCCCTATTCCAGTAGTGAGTATTATTTATATATATATATATATATATAATATATATATATATATATATATATAATATATATATATATATATATATATTAGGTGTAGGTATGCATAGGAAAAATGAAACGAATGTTCCGAAGACTGTCGTGCGGCGCCACATTATCAAGAAATACGTGAGACTCAAAAGAAGGGTTTAGGCTTATATAGCTCCTCCATCTGAATAGATCCAGAAGCATAAAAATTATATCACATAATAGAAGGGACATGAGTGCTTGGGGACAGGCCTTCCTGTAATGCTTGGAATAAGCCAACAACACAAATTTCTTTGCTATACATCTTCTTATGCATATCACGATTTGCATTGCTATCAAATTTATCCAATGTAAGTCGCGAATTGTATAAATTAGATTGGGTAATAATTTAAAAAATACAATACGTAAGATTTGTGATCGGTTTAAAATTATTTAATTACTGTATTTATGTGTTGTTGGCTTATTCCAAGAATCAGAGTGACATGACTGAGTGTCAAGAATCAGAGTGAAGTGACATGACTGCCTGTCCCCAGGCAGTCATGTCACTTCTATTATACAATATTATGTTTATGTTTCTTAATCTGCTCAAGTGTAGGGGATTTATAAGCCTAGACCCGTGTCGATTTTGGCTTCTGTAGTCCATGATAGTGTCTTGACGCACGATAGCGCTCATAATTTTCGTTATACGTGGGATACTTGCACATAATTGAATCCCGTGTTTTCGTGATTATATATATATATATATAGATATATATATATATATATATATATATATATATATATATATATATATACATATATATATATATATATATATATATATATATTATATATATAATATATATATAATATATATTAATATATTTATCTCAGAGGTAACGTCTTGCTATGCAGTGTATTCTCTTCTCGTGGTAAAATTTGTTTTACACAAACAAACACGCCACATGCGTGTTTGTGTGTGTATTATCATATTTCTATACGTGTAGAAAAAACCTATTTTCATAGTTTCGTTTCTATCACTTTTCCCTGATTACTTATGACATAATCACCCTAGCCCTTACTAGACTATAGGTCCAATCAGCCCCAACGGTTTCACTCAACCATGGCTTGGGTAATACATTGATTTCAGTCACCAGTGATTAAAGTTATCCTGTTGTTACAGCCATTTAGTCATTTCAGGTCCTAACCTAGAAATATTAATCTCTGGTTATAAATTTGTCGTTGCAAGCATGTTCAGGTAACTGCTGATTTCATATGTATTTAACTTTACCATATATATATATATATATATATATATATATATATATATATATATATATATATCATATATATATAATAAATAAAGATGTACTGTATATATAAAAAATCACTGATTTTTTTTGTCAACGGTCATCCAGCCAGGTGTGGGCTCCATCATCCATACATCATAACCAGATGAGGCTCCAGACCAACACTACGAGCAACAACAGCCGTAGAGCTCCAGAATATGTGTAAAACAAGTGACGTTTAACCTGTAGAAGAGACAAAATTATGGTTGTCTGATAATATTGTGAACTATGTCGAGTTACTATAATGCACAATCTCAGAAGTAATTTGAGACAGAAGTGACGGTGGTAGCATGGGTGAGACAGTAGGGACATATAGCTGGGAGAGAAGTGACGGTGAGCATGGGTGAGACAGAAGGGAGCAGTGACGAGGCTAAAGCATGGCGTGAGACAGAAGCGACAGTGGTACATGCAGCAGGGCGGTGGTATCATGAGACAGAAGCGACAGTGGTTAGCATATGAAAAGCAGAAAGTATCTTTCGGGGGTATAAATCTGTCTTTTAATTAAAAACGAATTTCTGGTACTTTTAAAGCACAATGTAGACTCACATCTAGATTTACTTTGGGGGATCTTCTTCCTCCTCCGTGAAGAGGTAGGTGCTCCAGTAGGCCATGTTGAAGAAGGCGAAGACAAGGGGGAAGGTGATGCGAGAGATGACGTCGATGCGCTTGCTGCGGGTGGGGAACTTGGAGAGCCACGTCCGGCAGCAGTTCTGGTGCGGCGCCTGAAGTGGATCTCACAAGGGTGGATGTTCTCCCCGCCCATCCCTCCGTTCCGTGACACCAGCGGCCTCTGTACCAAGTTACACAACGCACACACGAAAAGGGAAAGCTTCAGAGCACGCATACACGACCTCACTGTTAAGTAAATTAACGCCCTACGGAGAATATAACTTGTGACTCAAGGAGTAAAGGAGGATTTTTATCTTGTTTCATTTCATTTGACGTTCTAGAGTGAATATAAAAAAAAGATGGGTAATTATGTTATAAAAATGAATAACGTGTTCTTGGGGATATAAAACTTTTACTTTCTATTCACTGTTATTATGATTTATTTAATGAATTATCTTGTTATGAAAT
>WNGS01004946.1:7536102-7552812 GCA_020271785.1 Procambarus virginalis
TGTCTCGTTCTTCTATTATGCTCTTGTTCTCCTTCAGAATATTATACTCTTGTTCTCCTTCACTAACAAACTCAGAACATAACATCCTGGGAAAAATTTGGCGGCGACAGTGAAAGCTAAAACGGCCTGTCACCTTCCAGATATCGCTTCCATTTTAATATAATTTACGTCTGGAGTTCGCTGCAGTAAATTCTCTTAATGGTGAAAGTTTTCCTTTGGTGCTGAAACTTGGAAAGTGTGCTGGAGCCTCCAGTATGATTATCCAGGTGCTGAAACCTGGAATTAATGTACGTGCTCCCTGAATGACACTTGGGGCTCCTTTAATAACTCCTGATGCTGGAACTGGAAAGGAGATTGCTGTTTTTCGATTTAGGATGTAACATGTAAACAAACGTCGTGCTCTCTTGATGACAAAGAACCTGGGCCAGATTCACGAAAGCATTTACGCAAGCACTTACGACACGTGTACATCTTTCCTCAATCTTTGACGGCTATGGTTACATTTATTAAACAGTTTACAAGCATGAAAACTTGCCAATCAACTGTTGTTATTGTTATAAACAGCCTCCTGGTCTTTGGAGCTCATTAACTGTTTAATTTTGTAAACAAAGCGCCAAAGATTGAGAAAAGATGGACAGGTTCGCAAGTGCTTGCGTAAGTGCTTTCGTGAATCTAGCTGCTGGAAAGCAGGTTGACGTCTGATGCAATACTTGACTTTGCAACCTGAAATTAAAATTGGCGTTCTTACCAGTCTTTCCTCATATTGGAACATCATTATTTTCCTGGTGCTGAAATCTCATTGCATTTTAGTGCTGGAACCTCATTGCCAAACCCCAATTATATATTGTTATAATGATAACAATATTAATACAATATACTAATAATAATGCTCTTCTATTACACAAATCAAATCTTGACCCCCAATGTTGCATGATAATTTTATAGTTCTCAGTGATACTGGAGTTCACACAGCGACGCTTGACAACACAACTCACGATCTTCATGCATCAAGAGACTAGTAAATGTGGCGCAAAATATGTTACAAAATATGCAAAAAAATCATCCATTAAATTATATGAGAGAGGAAAAGTGCTTTCTGCGACGTCATAAAGGAATGAAAGAGACGTTTCCTCCTTGTCAGGCATGATCCCGCACGTCCCGCTCGCACACACTCACACGCACGCAAAGACCAAATGTACCTCGCACAGACACACACACCTATTCCCCGCGCACAGAATAACACACCAACGTGATGAGTAGTGGTGGTGCTTGGGTTCGTACGTGTCTGATAAGGTAGGTGGTGGGATTATGTAGCCAGAGTGGCAGATTAAAATAACGGCTGAATTGTGTCAAGCCACAGCAAAGTGACACATCTAAAGCCAGTCATTCGAACTGTTCTCTTCAGCCTATCCTTTAAGAATGAGAGCACTATAGCAATTATTTGGCACTCCTACTAAGACGGACTGTTGGACCTAAAATATTTCACAATTTGTACCATATTCTAGAGTAATGAAACAGTAACTAAAGCAGTAAAGCCAACCTGTCCTATGCCTAAATAATTAAATTCGTTATCTTAGGCCTAATTTAGTACATATGTGCAATACTTGCCTAGAAAACGAGAGGTTTTGTTTATTTTTCGTTCCCCTCTACAAAATGAAAAGCACAAAGCGTGAAGTCTGTTGGCTACAACAGTCTATTATTAACGTCGTCCAAATAGTTGCTGCAAGAACTATGATTCTGAAGGAAGTTGAAAAGCTTTCCCTCTCGACACTTTCCACCTCGTGCGAGACAACCACTTGAGCAAAGTCTTATTAAATGACAAGAACAGTATCTTGGTAAAAACTTCCCAAACTTATTACCAGATATAAAGTTCAATATGTGCATTTTATTGAGAATTTAATATTATCCTTTTATCTCTCTATAAAATTTAGAATATTGAAAATGCCCGATAGCTCTAGGGGCCTACACGGACAGGAGTATGTGGGTCTCTCACGTGGCACTGGAGGAGCCAGGAGTATGTGGGACTCGCGTAATCAGTGTACTTCAGACAAGGATTCACTTTATGTTGTTTGACTCACGAATGTCATGAATATCCGCGTTTCTCATGGACGTTAAGCAAGACATTCTTCCTCTGTCACTCAAGGAGCCATATTACAAGAATCATTGACAGGTAAATTTATATCAGGAATGCTGTACAGCGAATAACTGTAAATAAAATAACGCGAGAATATAAGCGTATGAGCCTGCAGGTGTGTGAGCTGCAGGTGTGTGAGCTGCCGGAACACCTGCAGGTGTGTTGGAGCACAGGCAGAACCCCCAAGCAAGCAACACAGGCTTGGGCACAACTGTGCTGCTACCTGATCTTGTCACTCCTTTCCATTTATCCACATGTTGCTATGCAGTATGGCGATACATTATTAATAAGGGCGATGAAAGTTGCAGAGGCGAGAAGTGTGGAACTTTGCAAGTTTGCAGAGTCCTGGCATATAAAACTCTGTCTCCCGCGCTAGTTAATTACTTCCCAAAATTCTAATTAAAAAAAAATCGGAAAAAAACATGCTAAGAGTTATAAAAAAAAATCTGGATGATTTTTTGCAATTGAAACTCTGATGAAAGAGCCAACCAACTTTAAATCGTCGAGGTTAGTAAGATTTCTTAGAACACGATTAAATTAATATGAAAAAAGTCAATGGAAAACTCAAAGACATATTTAGAGTCCGAGACAAAAATAGCTCAATGAGTGACTGTTACTTTGCATTTTATTTTTTCCGAGAAATCCTGAAGGAGAACAAGAGACATAATATCTTGGAGAACAAGAGCATAATATCCCGAAATATTCATATATTGTAAAGTGATTGTATAACAAATATTTTTAACCATGACGTGATTGAATGATCGATAAACATAACATCTACTTAACCACTAAACGTGAAACTTTTGTAATAATTTAGGGAGACTCAAATCATAGATTCTTGAAAAGATCTGTAAGTAATATTTATCAGAGTATTTTGATTTGGTCAATTCATTTGTTCGGTATTTCGTTGACGGTGACACGTCACGGACAAGATGCAAACCACAACAGTCGATTAGATACTAGGTATCCATTTACTACTGGGTGAATAGAAGCATCTTACGCTCCGAACTCGACCAAACGCCTGGTCCTGCTCGGGAATAAAACTCCGCACTTCACTGCGCTTTATATTTGCCATATCGGCTTGCCTCCACAACAGAAAGGTCGGTCAGGGAATAGTCAGGCCGGATGGGATAGGACATTTTTTTTTTAATAACAGGACCAGAGTTTTCATCCCAAAAATTGTATTGATTTGTAACTGATTTATATAAATCATTAGAGCTGTGACTGGACTGAACAGGCGGAGAGTTTAAAAACTTACAGCTTACGATTAGAGCAGTGAAACTTGTATTGACAACACATATATCATCATATTAGAATGGCGAGACAAATCCAAGTTAAAATATAAGACGTCAGTAATAATTTTGTCTCCCATCTTGTGTCTTGTCATGGTAGCTTCGGAAGCCATCTTAGCTGCCCTCCAGGAAGTCATAACCCACAGTTCCCCTCATCAGTGAACGCTCGTGTTTCTAGGAGTATTACTGATTGTCACAATCACCTAAACACAGACACGATCTTTATTTAAATTGATCCAGAAAACAATACTGACAGCAATACCGTAAGTGGCGGGTGTCAGTAAGCACAACACTGCAGGGGGACACTCTATGAGTCAGAAGAGCCTCGGGACAGGACAGGAAAATATGTAACTTTGATTAAAATGATTATATTTTGAGTATTTGATTCAAGCAGCGTGAATGTAATTAAACCGCTCTCACGTTTTCCTCGTGTATTTATAAAGTAATTATCTGACACCCAGGTTTTCAAACATGTGAGTTGGGTGTCTAATTCTCCTCCACGTTATTGTGACTTATCGTCTGCACGCAATAATCTAAAAAGCACAGACACACCACACACACACACACACACACACACACACACACAGACACACACACACACACACACACACACACACACACACACACAGACACACACACACACACGAATACATAAGCAGAGACGAGATAGAATAACCATCGTCTCTTCTGGCAGTGTTAAGGCAGTAAGGCATCATCCCAGACACGGATATACAATTGCGTTTACAGCGAAGAAGTTCCTCTCTAATAAGTGTCAGGGGCATGTGTCTTATGCTTTTCCAATACGCTGAGTGAGAGCTTCCTCGGCAGGTGAATGTGGGGACAGGAATGGCCGCCCCGGGGAGCAGGGATGCCTGCCGTGAAGGGAGGGAGGGAGGGGGAGCAAAAAGATTGGTCCCACCCCAAACACTTAGTATTGGAAACCGATATTAGGACTTATTGCTCTAAAAACTGCCTCAGATGGACGAAATGTGGATTGTTACAGTGTTGGTGATTGTGGTTGTGATGGTGAGGGTGGTGGTGATCCTGCTGGTGGTTGGAGTGATGGTGTTGGTTGTCGGTGGGGTGACATGGCTGTAGGAGCGGTTGTGATGGTGGTGATGGTTGTCGGTGGTGGATGTGGTAGTGAATAATTTTGGATATATAGAGGATTTTGGTAGTTTGGAGCGGAGAGTGATGATTCTGGTGGAGATGGTTATTGTGTTGCAAATGGTGTTGGTGTTAATGATGACGGAGATTGTGTTTGTGGTGATAAGGAGGGTTTTGAAGCAGTCGTAATGGTTGGTAGTTGTTTGGGTGATGGATGTTGTGGTGTTTGAAACGACGCAACAGTCGGAGGTGGTGATTGAGGACGTGAGGGCTATGTTTAGTGACTGTTTAGCGGCTCTGACGATAAAATCATAAAACATTTGAATTTATGAATGCGCAGGAGGCCGATATTGACCCATACGAAACAGCTCCTGTTTATATCCATCCAAAATCATTCATACCCGGTCTAAACCCCCGCTTCTCACCACCCAGGGACCACGGGTCTAAACCCCGCTTCTCACCACCCAGGGACCCCGGGTCTAAACCCGCGCTTCTCACCACCCAGGGACCCGGGTCTAAACCCGCGCTTCTCACCACCCAGGGACCCGGGTCTAAACCCGCGCTTCTCACCACCCAGGGACCCCGGGTCTAAACCCGCGCTTCTCACCACCCAGGGACCCCGGGTCTAAACCCCGCTTCTCACCACCCAGGGACCCCGGGTCTAAACCCCGCTTCTCACCACCCAGGGACCCCGGGTCTAAACCCCGCTTCTCACCACCCAGGGACCCCGGGTCTAAACCCCGCTTCTCACCACCCAGGGACCCGGGTCTAAACCCCGCTTCTCACCACCCAAGGACCCCGGGTCTATTATTTGGCTCGCGGGGTTGTATAATATATCATCTCAGTTTCCAAATCAGTGTTTACGCAGGTCCTCCTGAATCAAAACTTATTATACTTGGAGAGGGTGACACCGATGGTGGTTGCTGGGATGGTAGTGGTGGCGATGGTGGCGATGGTGGTGGTGGTGGTGGCGATGGTGGTGGTGGTGGTAGTGTGATTATGGGTTATTGGTCGGGAGGTGGTTAGTAATGGGCTGAAGGATATGGAGATTGGTGGTGATGTAGGTGGTGGTGGTGGTGGTGGTGGTGATGTAGGTGGTGGTGGTGGTGGTGGTGGTGATGATGGTGGTGGAATATGTGATTATGGTGGTGGCGCCGTCGTCGTCGAAGAACATTATTAAGAAGCAGTTGCTGACATGAGAGGTGAAACAGAGACATTTACACTTTCCCAGCAAGTAGCAGGTGTAACACACACACACACACACACACACACACACACAAACACCACACACACACAGGGTAGGGCCAGGTAGCCTGGTGGATATCGCGGGGGGCCAGGTAGCCTGGTGGATATCGCGCAGGACTTGTAATTCTGTGGCGCGGGTTCGATTCCCGCACCCGGCAGAAACAAATGGGCAAAGTTTCTTTCACCCTGAATGCCCCTGTTACCTAGCAGTAAATAGGTACCTGGGAGTTAGTCAGCTGTCACGGGCTGCTTCCTGGGGTGTGTGTGTGTGTGTGTGGTGTGGAGAAAAAAAAAAAAAAAAAAAAAAAAGTAGTTAGTGTAGTTAGTAAACAGTTGATTGACAGTTGAGAGGCGGGCCGAAAGAGCAAAGCTCAACCCCCGTAAAATACAACTACACACACACACACACACACACACACACACACACACACGGGGCCTCGTGGCTGAGTGGACAGCGCTCTGGGGTCGTAGTCCTAAGAACCCGGGTTCGATCCCCGGTGGAGGCGGTAACAAATGGGTATATTTTCTTTTACCCTGATGCTCCTGCTCACGTAGCAGTACATAGGAACCTGGGAGTTAGACAGCTGCTACGGCCGCTTCCTGGTGATGTGTGTGTGAGTTAAAGAGAAATATATATAGTAGACAAAATAGAGGAACAATAAATTTGCTAGAAAGGCGGGGTCCAAGAGCTCGATTCTGCAGACACAAATAGTAAATACACGTTTTAGCGCATCAGCTTTATATCTCAGCCGGCGACCTCCCTCACATTTTATGAGTGAGAGGATATGATGATCTGGGAGCTGTGATTACACTACATCAGTGTGTCGTGCCGGAGACGCTGCTCCAGCCTCCCTCCTTGGTTACCTTGAGGTTACCTTGAGGTGCTTCCGGGGCTTAGCGTCCCCGCTGCCCGGTCGTTGACCAGGCCTCCTGGTTGCTGGACTGGTCAACCAGGCTGTTTGACGCGGCTGCTTGCAGCCTGACGTATGAGTCACAGCCTGGTTAATCAGGTATCCTTTTGAGGTGCTTATCCAGTTCTCTCTTGAACACTGTGAGGGGTTTGCCAGTTATGCCCCTTATGTGTAGCGGAAGCGTGTTGAACAGTCTCGGGCCTCTGATGTTGTTGTACCCTTCCTCGGATACAACACCCGGCTCTCAGCCTCCCTCGGATACAACACCCGGGTCTTAGCCTCCCTCGGATACAACACCCGGCTCTCAGCCTCCTGGTCGTTACTTGCAGTGTCTGCTGTGTCTTCTCCACCAAGTTTATCGCTTGCGAGTCGACGGACGGGTAAATATTGTCAGAGTTTTGGACCGTAAAAGTAAGTGAGGGAGCACAGTAAGAAGTGAAGTTATGGCAGCTGACTCGCAAGACGTCAATTATCAGCCATGATCTCGTGCTTCAAGGATCACCTGCCGGAAAATAATATTACACATGTGTGTTCTGCACTGAGTTGGACTGGTCGGAAAAGTGGAGGAATCGCGTCTTGCAGGGTCAGCGTTCGAGCCCCGTAGGTCCAATTAGTTGGGCTCCGTTCTTTCACACCATCCTCACACCCACCTTCTTGTCCTCATATTCCATCCAAATCATTTATAGCCATACTGGCTTGACGCTTTCTCCTGGTAATTAATGTCTAAAAAAAAATGTCCTGAATAATCCTTCATTTTAAATGTCAATCTGGATTCTTTCTTAAGTTTTAAGTGTCCCTCTCACAAGCAGAAGAAAGAGTCAAACAGATAATATCTTTCAACGCTTTTCTAACGGAATACATGAAATAAGAACATAAGAACATACGAATAAAGGTAACTGCAGAAGGCCTTTTGGCTCATTCGAGGCAGCTCCTATTTATAGCCACCCACTCCCACTTATATAATTTCTAAAATCATATAATGTGGAGACGTTATATGATTACAGAACCATTTGCAACGTGGAGACTGTAAGGATGTGGAGGGCAAGTTCCATCACCACTTGTGCCTGTAGTGCAGCATTTAGTCTGCATTTTTACATTCAACATTGCTAATAATACTTTTTTTTATCTGACGAAGAGGACCTGCTTTATTTTCCTAACCATTTACCCCCTTGGCTTTATCGTACATCAGGAAATATAATCGGCCAGTAAATTTAACCTCTCCCGAGCGGCGGGATTTTATTTCCTGACTTCTGAGAGAAATTGCTCGGCTGTCTGTAGCTCTTTTGCCCTATACTGGCAACGGGTCCCTGGTCCTGTTACTGGCAACGGGTCCCTGGTCCTGTTACTGGCAACGGGTCCCTGGTCCTGTTACTGGCAACGGGTCCCTGGTCCTGTTACTGGCAACGGGTCGCTGGTCCTGTTACTGACAACGGGTCCCTGGTCCTGTTACTGGCAACGGGTCCCTGGTCCTGTTACTGGCAACGGGTCCCTGGTCCTGTTACTGACAACGGGTCCCTGGTCCTGTTACTGGCAACGGGTCCCTGGTCCTGTTACTGACAACGGGTCCCTGGTCCTGTTGCTGGCAACGGGTCCCTGGTCCTGTTACTGGTAACGGGTCGCTGGTCCTGTTACTGACAACGGGTCCCTGGTCCTGTTACTGGTAACGGGTCGCTGGTCCTGTTACTGACAACGGGTCGCTGGTCCTGTTACTGACAACGGGTCCCTGGTCCTGTTACTGACAACGGGTCCCTGGTCCTGTTACTGACAACGGGTATGCTCTTTCTCCGATATGTGTGTATGTCGTGGCGTATCTTAGATACGTGTATGTTCTGCTCTATCTCGGGGTCGTCTTTGTTTTGATCTGTGTCTTTTATGTGTATTTTCTGGCTGTGTCTCCCTGTGTATTTTCTGGCTGTGTCTCCATGTGTATTTTCTGGCTGTGTCTCCATATGTATTTTCTGGGTGTGTCTCCATGTGTATCTTTAGAGATTTATGTATATAACTCGTTCTTGCTCTGTGTACTCTTTGCTGTGTCTTTGGTATGTGTGTATATTGTATTATTTCTGGCAGTGCGGATGTATTGGTTTGTATTTGCCTCTGAGTATATCTTGCTCTATATTTCCAGCTGTTCTCTGGTTCCATGTCGGTGCTTTTGGTTGGTGAATGTCTTAATGTGTGTGTCTTTAGCTCTGCGATTGTTATGCAATATCTCGGCAATATCAGTGTGTCAATATGCAATGCAATATCTCGGGTGGTGGTCAGTAGCGGTGGGTGGTGGCTATCTTGAGGTTATCTTGAGATGATTTCGGGGCTTTAGTGTCCTCGCGGCCCGGTCCTCGACCAGCCACCACCCCCAGGAAGCAGCCTGTGACAGCTGACTAACACCCAGGTACCTATTTTACTGCTAGGTAACAGGGGCATAGGGGTGAAAGAAACTCTGCCCATTGTTTCTCGCCGGCGCCTGGGATCAAACCCAGGACCACAGGATCATAAGTCCAGCGTGCTGTCCGCTCGGCCGACCGGCTCCCGATTGGCTACACCAGTGTGTTTATGCAGAGGTGGAGCCAGGAGGGTAATAAGCAAACAGTGTGGCCGGCAGGACCGGGGCGCCAACCCTCCTTCCTTAATAAGATAAACAGACCGACGTTTCTCAAGGAAGACGCAATGTTTCCTCCTGTTAATATTCCTGAACATTTTGTACAATTCTCGATGCGGTGTAGATAATGTGAACATATGAACGAACACATGTAAAATATTAAATAACTGTTGGAGGCACACAGGTGTTATAAATATATGTATACAGTGAGAGGCACTCAACAGACTGAGTGCCTCAGACCAACCCAAGGGTGAAGTTGGCACTGGCACTACAAGTCATTAGCATCGGATAACTGTAAAAATTCAAATATATGTATGCTAGCGCGGCGCGCGTGCAGCCGAGCGGGCAGTATACTGTATTCACAGTCCATGAACCCGGGTTCCTTTCCCAGCCGAGGCAGAAATAAATGCTCAGTTTCTTTAATCTGGTGCCTCTGTTCACCTTGCCGTTAATAGGTACCTGGGAGTTAGCTGCTGCGGGCAGAGAGAGAGAGAGAGCAGAGGGAGAGAGAGAGGGAGAGAGAGAGAGTATATGTACTAGAAATAAAGGAGAAAACTAGAAAGGTGACAGGTCAATCCTGCAACAGGTAGCCGAAATGTGAACATTGTCCGACACACAACAGGGACATTGTCCAACAGTGTAGTTACAGACCAAACACACCACTGTAACATTAACACATTGAGGAGTTGCAATTAAAATAAGAATTCAAATGAGATTAAACAGCACAGAAGTTGTTAAAAATATAATCATACTGAAACCATCACGTCAGTCGTAAACACACATCCTCCGCGTGAGGCGGGAACGAAAAACGAGTAACATTTAGTGGGTCAGCCAGAGGCTTGGGGCCCGCGCAGCAATATCCCATCCAAAATATGAAAAAGAAAAAATAGGCCCCCATGAGCAGCGAGGAAAATGCGAGGGAGCTGAACCTCGTTACCCTGGAAACAAGAGACAGCACAAAGAAGACATGATCAAAGTATACAGGATACCAAGAAACTCGAATGAAAAATACACAAGGAACTGCTCATCACGAGCTGGAGGAGATAAAGCGGATTAGACTGATAACTGGATATCTTGAAGAGCTACGTGAACGCCTGGAGGCTTTTCGGCGTAATAATATCGATAAAGTGAAATGCTCTTAGGAGTTTCTTGAGGCTGAGTACATAATTTTAAGGTATTTATTTTTTATTTTAAGTTTTATTTTAAATTTTAAGGTAAAAAAAATGGGAAGGGGGTGGTAGGAGAAAAGCACACAGAAACTGTATTGGAGGGGACCTACATTCCCTCCAATGCGTTATGTGTGGTTTCCTCCGAGGCTATGGGGTCCCCCTTCTTCCAGCCAGAGGTGGTAATCCCTTCCCTATTAATTTTAAGGTTGTAATAAGAATCAGGATAGTCAGGGGAAAGTTATGGAAGGTCTTTGGTGGACTGAAAACTCCTGTTTGAGTACACGAAGTCCTCCCTGTGAGAGTACATTAGGTCACTGGTGAGGTCCTGTTAGGACACTTTGAGGTATATCAGGTCACTTTTTAGGTCATATCACTGGAAGATATATTGAGAAACTTTGGAGGTCATTCAAAGTCACTGTGAGGGCTTATAAGGTCGCTTGTGATCATAAATATAACTATGATAAAATACAAGGTCATTGTGAGGTCATCTAAGGTCCGTGTGAGGTCATCTAAGGTCCGCGTGAGGTCATTTAAGGTCCGTGTGAGGTCATCTAAGGTCCGTGTAAGGTCATTTAAGGTCCGTGTGAAGTCATTTAAGGTCCGTGTGAGGTCCTTTAAGATCCGTGTGAGGTCATGCAGCACACAGCAGGGGGTCATCAGCCTCACACTTAAACACTCGTTACAATAAGCATGTTTGAGGTTGGTGCCAAAGGCGCCAGAGACTGGTTGTGTGAATAATAATCTCGCTACATTCTTGGCTTCATGGTTACTGCTAGATCATCTGTTTACAATTATTCAAAGTATGTTTTTTTTTTTGAGAAATGTGCTTCCTCCTTTTCTTAAGTTATGTTTTATCTCTGAGGTTTTACATATCAAAATAACAACTGGATATTAAACCACTAAACGTTTTAGTCTGGTTTGGATGGATAAAACAAGAATTTCAATCAGTCNTAGCACTTATAGTGACGATGAGGACCACAGTACTTATACCGACATTCAACGGAATTAGAAAGTAGAAATGAGACATTGAATTTTGACAAACCGGAAAAGATTGTACATTTATGTTGCAAAGACCAACTAAACTAACTAAACTTAACCTTCCGAGGCCTAATACAAACTATATGATGCCTGATATAGTACACATGTGTGCTATACAAGGTCTAGGAATATGTAAGTTTGGTTTTTAGCTTAATTTTTTCGGACTCTATAAAGTGAATAGTACAAAATTTTAATATCTAATTCCTTAGTACGTCGATATTTGTATTATGGTGCAAATAGTAATAAAAAAGTATCTAAAACAGGAGGATGAGTTGGATGGAATGTCAAACATTTCATCAACAGTAACCAAAAAACGCATCAAAATGTAAAGTAAAGCAGCGTCGACAACAGGCAGCAACAGGCTTCAGGTGGACCATAAACACATGGGCGGACACGTAACACCTCGTAACACACATTGACTCTAATAAAACCCAACATTTACTGTAATAAAACCCAACATTTACTGTAATAAAACCCCAACAACACTTGTCCTGACGACTGTATTTCTGCCCCTGAGAAATTTTGCATTTTGATTTCCAGGTGTAATGATTGTATGATTTAACGTGTGTTTATACTTGTAAATGTCACGTAAAAGAATGTTTGCCAAGTATTTTACATTTTTGGAAAATTTCTAACATTGTCTTTAAATAGTTTTGAGAAAATGTTAGAACTGGACATTCTATGTCAAGTTTTACTCGTATTTAATTTTTCCTTCTAATGTGCAGTAATAGCGAAGAAACTCGCATCCGTTTGTTAAAGTATATTTTTTGTCTTGGAGGATATTCAACACAACTGAATCGTCTTTTAAATAATCTTTTTTAGGAGTTCTGAAAACTGCAGCTCGCGGAGCCTTAGTTAACTCATTAATAATGTTCTCCTTATACTCTGGTTTACCTAATACTCTACTTAGTTTATCTTGTACTCTACTTAATTTACCTTATACTCTATTTAGGTTACCTTATGCTCTACTTAATTTACCTTATACTCTATTTAGTTTACCTTATACTCTATTTAGTTTACCTTACACTCTATTTAGTTTACCTTATGATCTACTTAATGTACCTTATACTCTATTTAGTTTACCTTATGATCTACTTAATTTACCTTATACTCTATTTAGTTTACCTTATGATCTACTTAATTTACCTTATACTCTATTTAGTTTACCTTATGATCTACTTAATTTACCTTATACTCTATTTAGTTTACCTTATGGTCTACTTAATTTACCTTATACTCTATTTAGTTTACCTTATAATCTATTTAGTTTACCTTATACTCTATTTAGTTTACCTTATACTCTACTTAGTTTACCTTATACTCTACTTAGTTTACCTTATACTCTACTTAGTTTACCTTATATTCTTTATCAACTCGCTTTCTCTCTCCCTATTATCGTGTCAGCTTTACTATTCTCAGGATATTTGGCTTGGCGCTTTCCCCCCCTGATAGTTACCTTCCCTTCCCCATCTTTCACTCTATCGGATTCCATATTTCCCTGCACATCCTTTTTCTCATACCTCCTACCTCCAAAATATTATTTTCCTTCTCTTATCCTCCTATTTCATTCCCTGCTTCCCAGCTGCCCCTCATCTCTTGCTGTTACCCCCCCCTCCCTCAACCCGCCCTTCCCATCTCTTCCACCGCGTTTATTTTTTCCTCTTTCTCCTTCCTTCCCGTGAAGGAGCTGCTCCAGACTGCAAGAGTCGCAATAACGCTCTCGGCACAGGAGACTCTTAGACCTTTGTGTGGGTGAGAGCTATTGTTGTATTTTTACGGGGCTCTTAAGAGGGGTGAGCATTGTAAATTATCTCGGCGGGAATGACTGTAAGTTATATGGGTTGCTGTAAATCCTTAGCGTGAGAATGTATGTAAATGTTCTTGCATTTACGTGAATTGTCGGTAACTGGATTGTAAGTTTATGTGGATGTGTTATGTGCATATGGTGTTGTCATGGACTTGTATATAGGTACCAACCACTTGGGCTGGACGGTAGAGCGAAGGTCTCACTTCATGCAGGTCGGCGTTCAATCCCCGACCGTCCAAGTTGTTGGGCACCATTCCTACCCCCCGTCCCATCCCAAACCCTTATCCTGATCCCTTCCCAGTGCTATATAGTCGTAATGGCTTGGCGCTTTCCACCTGATAGTTCCCTTCCCTTGTATATATGCACATGGTAAATTTGTTTATGAGATTACTGTTAATGCCTAAAGCTCATCACTACCAGTACTACTACTACTACCAGCTCACTACCACTACCACCATCATCACTGTTACCTCCAACATTGTTACCACTTCTACCCACTTCTACCTCACTACCACTATTAGTACCTCCACCAACATCACCACCACCACTACACACTCCAACACATCCACCTGCACTAGTGCCACCTTGTCCCAACCACCTCCCCTCCCCACCACACTCCCCATCCTCACCACCACCTTCACACTTAATGTTGGAGAAAGTTATCAGCAAGATAATAATATAACTCCTAGATAGGATAAACTTTATAACAAGGTCATGCCTGACAAAACTTGAGAGTTCTATGACTTGGTCTTGAATATACAGCAGGAGTAAGAAGACTGGGTAGGCTGAATCTTCCTTGGTTGTCAGAAAGCCTTTGGTATGGTTCCTCGTGAAATATTGGTTACGAGATATAGAGACAAGTATGGATGACTGGGAAAATACTGAAGGTGTGTCAGGGAGCAACTGATGGACAGAAAATAACGTATTACATCCAGAGGGAAGGTGTCGAGCTTGAAGTGGGGTTCAGTGTACCGTAAGGAAGGATGGTACAATGTACCTGAACAAGAGAGGGGAGGTACAATGTAGAAGTGGTAGGGAAGAATGTAGAGTCTAGTTGTGGGAGGTAGTGAGGGAGAGAGGTAGAGTGTAGCTGTGAGGGGGGAGGGTACAATGTAGATGAAGGAGGGAATTTACCAGAAGAGGAGATGGAGGAAGCTACAGTTCACTAGGGGGATGGAAATTCAAGTGATGGAGGGTCTAAGAGGAAGAAGTCAGAGAGCGTACAGTGAAGGAAGAGGGGAGATAAAAATAACAATATAAATTTTATGAAAAATTGATGTGCTCGTGCAGGGTCCTGTCGCTACTTAGTAAATACTTAACTATTTTATTTGGATTTATATGTTCTTAAAGAGCACTTTGCCGAAAGTTAAGAGGCCTAACATTTAAAAACCTTTCTGGGTACCTTAGATTTTGTCGGTAAGGTTGTCCTCACTTGGGGAGTGTCCTCACTAGGCTAAGGACTGTAGCAAGGATGCCAGGGGTGCAAGTTTAGGGTAAGGAGTCTGGGAAGGTTGTCTGGGGTACAAGTTTAGGGTAAGGAGTCTGGGAAGGTTGTCTGGGGTACAAGTTTAGGGTAGGAGTCTGGGAAGGTTGTCTGGGGTACAAGTTTAGGGTAAGGAGTCTGGGAAGGTTGTCTGGGGTGCAAGTTTAGGGTAAGAAGTCTGGGAAGGTTGTCTGGGGTACAAGTTTAGGGTAAGGAGTCTGGGAAGGTTGTCTGGGGTGCAAGTTTAGGGTAAGGAGTCTGGGAAGGTTGTCTGGGGTGCAAGTTTAGGGTAAGGAGTCTGTGAAGGTTGTCTGGGGTACAAGTTTAGGGTAAGGAGTCTGTGAAGGTTGTCTGGGGTACAAGTTTAGGGTAAGGATCTGTGAAGGTTGTCTGGGGTACAAGTGCCTGGGGGCAATAGTAGCACCATTTTAAGGACAACTGGGAAGGATGGATTAATGGGATTTTCCCGGAGTTCGTACAATCGATAGATTTATTGATATATTCCTTACGTGCAGAAAACAAATCACAATGACGTGGCTTGAAATGTTGATACCTAACCCATACATCTTAAAAGAAAGAAAATTACGACGTTTCAGTCCGTCTTGTACCTTATTATGTCGTGTAAAATTATAGTCCAGGACAGAAAGAAACATCGTCTATTTTCAATTGTGTGACTTTGGTCTCTAGTTAACGTATGTGCTTGCCCCACAGAGGACTTATGGACTAGTAATTAGTCACTGGAAGCCGCCCTGGAACACAAACCGAAAATCTCTATTTTCTGCTTCTTACAACTTGTAATAAAGTTGTTATATCATGGCTTAACGTGTTTTATGACGTATTAGAACGTTGTTACAACTTTCTATTGTTTATAACTGGTTATAAAGTGTAAAACTTGTTCGAACGTTGTACCAACGTCGTAGTTTTGGTGTGTGTTTGGCGGGCGGCGACTCCTGAGCTGCAGATTCCGGGGTCGCCGAAGACCCTTTCCTAGCTACCTGAGGTACGTTGTCTTGTCGAGACACTTAACGTACTCCGGAACGTCTCCGGTGTTTGTTTAGCAAACACTTCGCCCGTCAACCTACAGAAACAGTCGTAATACAATATCACATGTAAACAGTTCTCAGAATATCTTAAGCACATGCAGGCGACGAGTCACAATAAAGTGGCTAAAGTAAGTTGACCTGACCACACACTAGAAGGTGAAGAGACGACGACGTTTCGGTCCGTCCTGGACCATTCTCAAGTCGATTGTCACAATCGACTTGAGAATGGTCCAGGACGGACCGAAACGTCGTCGTCCCTTCACCTTCTAGTGTGTGGTCTGGTATCTTAAGCACATTTGTTAAGATGCTATTTTGTTTGTTCTTAGAAATGTTAACCCCTGAGCTAGTCTGGTTTTAAACGCTGTAATGTTTAAAGGAAGGAGGAGTGTTGCGCCATCTGATCGGCTGATATTGCCTCGCAGATCGTTGGCAGTTACGCACTGTGATCGAATATAAACATTCTACTAGGAATGTTTGTAAGTCCTTCCAACCATTTGCGAACTCTTGCTTAGGTCTCGGAAATGACATTGTAATGTCACTACACAGAGAAATGTTTAAGGAATTTGCATCACAAATCCCAATGTTATACCACTTCTGGCCCGTCCACCATGGAAAACCTAAAATAATGTAGTCTTTTATAAAAATTAACAGAAGGCTCTTCTTTCCACAATAAAGTAGTAGTTGTAGATAATGATTAGATTGAAGATTTCACTCAGTTTTATTTACTAAAGTCTAAAGAGCAAGGACTTACATTACAGGGATTTATTCCTTCTGGCTAGAGAGAAAAAAATCGATGTTTTTGTTGTATTTTCTTTATGGAGTTGAAGAGGTCAACAAATTTTATGTAGCGAGCGTTGCTGACTCGCCTCTGAGCGAAATGTCAAG
>WNGS01004946.1:7554226-7572625 GCA_020271785.1 Procambarus virginalis
ATATGACCGAAAGGGTAAGATTAATAATTCTAACACGAATCTTCTCAACATTTCTTACGTTTTTCTTCACTGTCCTCAATTGTTATGGGTTGAAATGTTTGCATAGGTAACTCTGAACCACAGTTGCTTAGATGGTTAAAGTGAGCCATACAAAGAATATTCTAAACGTTCAATAGATTTAAAGTGACCAGTAAAGTTTTGGTGTCGATTTTCTAGAAAATATTATTAATGGACAGAAAGGATCCAGGCTCTTCTATAATCTATAATTGGTCTAAATCTTGAAGTGTGTTTGTTTGGTCTAAATCAGGCAGTGGGCGTTGCTTGTGTGGAATGTATTGATGGTTTATATTTCTTGACGAATTTTAACTTCCCTTCACTTTACTATGACGTGTGAGGCGGTGGTGTGTCTCGTGTAACCGCTCAACCACTAATATGCTTCACTCATTAGTATTCTAATGCAATTTGTGCATAGAGATGATAGTGCGCAGTCTTCGTGAACCTCTCTCTCTCTCTCTCTCTCTCTCTCTCTCTCTCTACGTCTCCTCTCTCTCTCTCTCTGCACAGTATCTTGTAGTCACCGTGGCGCAGTGGTAAGGCACTCGTCCGGCGGTTCGCCAGCGCTCTGGCCTGGAATCGTATCCTGGCCGGGGAGGATTGATGGGGCGCCAATCCGCAACTGTAGCCTCTGTTTCACCCAGCAGTGAATGGGTACCTGGTTGTTTAACGATTGGGCGGGTTGTATTGCGGGGAAAGTTAGGGTAAAGGACCTGCCGGAAACGGTATGCATGCAAGTGGCTTTACAAGAATGTACGAACTCTTGTATATATACAAAAAAATAAAAAATATGAAAATAGTGTTAGGAGCCAGGAGCTGGTAGGCTGTGGGAAGCCAAACATAGGAAGGCTGAGTGGAGAGAGACGCAATCAGGCTGTGGAGAACCCAAAAAAATATTCTCATATTCTGGGTAAACTTTTTATTGCGGGTGCTGAGATGCCGGCGATAAAGTACTTTGTGCCCACGAGAAAAGTTTAGGGAAGGGATGCTGGTTGTAGAAGTTAGCCGAATTGTATTTGTGTGAGACTCTGTGTGAGCCACCAGAGAGAGAGAGAGAGAGGGCGAGAGAGAGAGAGAGAGAGAGAACACAGAGGCACTACTCCTTAAACCAGCTCAAAATAATCCCAAGGTTTAGCGAGGATTCTTGAACAGGACCACATTTATCATTTCCTCTCTTCATGTTGTGTTGCAGCACATGCTATTGCAGGTGCTTCTGAACGGGTACGACTCATTGAACAGGTGTCTAAGCCTAGAGCACTCTAAGACAAGTCTTTAATGAAGCAAAATCTTAAACCGATTATTTAGTGGCAATGCATCACCGAATAGTGTACTTTGCCCCTTGTTGTGAAATATCAACTTCAATGATCTGTTACTACTCCTTACTCAGGAGTCTCTAGCCTTTACATATACGAGTCAGGAAACACTGATTATTTTGAGGCTCATTAACACATACCTACAGCAGTTGTCTCTTTCTTGAGTGTGCTCCGTTCTCCTGGAAGGCTTGCTGCCCCTCTCCTCCATCGTTTATCAGACTTTTGGGCAAGGTGCGAGTAGACTTATCTAGTCTTGACATGTTCTGGTTGAGCTGGGCAGTTCATCACTGCTTTTAACAAAAGAGAGATGCTGGAGGCCTTGCTGTTAAGTAAAAGGTTACCCATCAAGCCCATCTTTGCGGACAAACAGATGTTGGCAACCACAACACAAGGCGCTCAGCCATCAATAGCCTCAAGCTGGCATTACTATTCTCGAAAACATCACTCCAACAGCGATAATTCATTAGTAGACTAACTCGCATTTGGAACATATTCCCCCAACGTGTGAATGCTGTATGTGTGAAATCAGATCACCCGACCATATCAAGGCTTTGGCACACAGCTGTGTCAAGCTTTATGTTATATCTAACGTGATTCGCTTAACATAACATATAGCTTATTGAGCTTGAATTAATAAGCTCATTATATAAATATCTGGGATTAAGTTTTAAATGACCTGATGTATGATAAATAACACTTAGCTTGCAGAAACTAAAGAAACTGAAGTGCATTACAAGTATTGCACAATTTATATCACCTGTATATGCTGTTTCATCTTATTACTGTATTGCTGTAGCATCTCATACAGTAGTTAGATTTGATAGTGACTTACATACACAGTTGTCTGTGTATTGTTGCAAGACTCACTGCAGAATTAATATTCATGTGGATGATAAGGTCTTGCGTCACTGCAACTTCCTGAGACCTCTGCAACGCTACAATATTCAACCACGGTGCCACCACAACCACACAAGTGAACCAGTGCACCACAACCACACAAGTGAACCAGTGCACCACAACCACACAAGTGAACCAATGCACCACAACCACGCAAGTGAACCAATGCACTATTGCCTCACCAACACACACATCACCATCGCCACAGGACACCCACTACGTAACCCTCTCGCAACACTTCCACAACACACAACACATTTTCCCACTAAATTCATTTACATATTGATAACTTTATCCCATCTACCTGGCGGGAGTAGATGATGCAATAAAAGTATAATTACGTAGAAAACTCTGAGAACACACACGAGAACACAAAACACTCGCCGGAAACACGGATACAGGAAAGATTCAAGGAAAAAAAATACACGATAAAAATACAAGAAAAACCCAGAGCATACGGGAGCACAAGCCAGTTACCCTGAGCAGTACTGGGCAGCCCCCCCCCCCTGGGAACATGAAAAGTATGTGCTCAACTTTTCAGAAGTTGGTGAAAATCCACAACCAGCTCATCTTTCATGAGAGACCTCACGTTTACACTCACTCAGAAAAATCCTGGGTAATTAACCTGTTCTTAACTACAATTTTTACTGCACCCGTCTGAGAGAGAGAGAGAGAGAGAGAGAGAGAGAGAGAGAGAGAATGTGTGTGTGTATACTTACCTAGTTGTGCTTGCGGGGTTGAACTCTGGCTCTTTGGTCCCGCCTCTCGACTGTCAGTCAACTGGTGTACAGATTTCTGAGCCTACTGGGCTCTATCATATTTACATTTGAAACTGTGTATGGAGTCAGCCTTCACCACATCACTGCCTAATGCATTCCACCTGTTAAGTACTCTGACACTGAAAAGTTCTCTTTAACGTCCCTGTGGCTCATTTGGGTACTCAGCTCCCACCTGTGTCCCTTTGTTCGCGTCCCACCCGTGTTAAACAGTTTATCTTTATCTACCCTGTCAATCCCTCTGAGAATTGTCTGTCCTTGTTGTACTCACAAGCCTGGAAACTTTTTCTATATTTTGTTCAGCCCTCTCTATCTGTACCCCATTCAAGATCTCTGTCACTGCAACTTTATCCTTGTGTTATCTCTCCGATCCATCTGACTGGAACCTGTTTGTTCCTTGATACTTACTATAACTTCTCTTCTCCTCTATATTAGCTGACTAGTCTTGCTGCTTCCTGAGAAGTAGCTACTTTTGCACACAGTAGCTGTGTGTGTGTGTGTGTGTGTTCCCATTTTAAGTAAACATAGCAGGATTGTCTGCTGCATATCATTTACTTCAACTCGGACAAGGTTAAGAACCGCGCGTTTTTTTTTGTTTAATCTTAACCCCCTTTTAAACTCATCTGTGTTTCCTATTTCCATCAATGTCCTCTCATTATGCAATTCCTCGCTCTGAACATTGATCTCTGTCAGTTTGGTCAATTCACCTTGGAATCTTGCATGCCGTTATCATATCCACCCCTGTTCCTTCTTTCTTCGAGATGGGTAACGTCAAGTTTCCTGCCCTTTTTAATAGCTATGGCCCCTACACGTTGGAATTAGCCACTATAGCATGTCTTGGGCTTTTCGTTTTTTTATAGTTCTTTATGCTGGGATTTCCAAGTCGGGGCAGCATACTGAGGAGTGGGTCTCACAGAGGACATGTATAGCTTCTGGAATGGTGCAGGCGATGAGTCACAATAACGTGGCTAAAGTATGTTGACCAGACCACACACTAGAAAGTGAAGGGACGACAGCCTTTCGGTCCGTCCTGGACCATTCTCAAGTCGATTGTGTATGGTCTGGTCAACATATTACCGGAATGGTCTTTTATTCGAGTTATTGAAGCTGTCCGGAGTTTGCCAGTTTGGTACATGATGCCGCTGTCATTCTGCTGACGCGTGGCTCTGGTGTTTAATTTGAAGTTATGTATACTTGAAAGTTTTTTTTTTTTTCTGAAGAGGCAATCTTCCTCCCTTTCATTTTGTAATGTATTTAAGGTCTTCACGCCTCTTTTCCAGCCTCATAATTCTTCATTTGTATGTTTTAAGTCAATGAGCTATTATACATACGACCTTTGAAGACTGTCTAATTAATTTGGCAATGAATCGCAGTCCTGCTCTTTTTTCACTCTTTTCAATGCTTCTGCATCATCAGCAAACATTTATACAAATTAATTTATTTTCCTTTTATGGTAATTTATGTTTATTAGGAAACTAATAGGTCACTATTACCATTTTTCTCTACTCATTACCTCTTTCCATTTGTTTATATTCTCTCACGTTGTGGCACGCTAATTCCTTCCCTTAAAGGGTACTTTTTTACACAATATAGTATTCCATTACACCAGCTGGATTCTCGAGGATGTGACGGACAACGTCAAAATCGGCTTGAAAATCAAGAAAATTCATTAAGACATTAACCGTTGTCAGTTCTGTCTTAAGCAAAACGACTTGACTCCCTTGCACGATCACTTTTCATAAGTGTACTATCGTCGGGATTGGCTTGGCTTAAGGCATCCCGTAAATCGTAAACTGTGATTTCCAGCCCCGACTGAGAATGAGTCTTCAGCCTTGACGTGATCTGTGTGCCCTCTGGCGCGGGTCGATTCTGCAGGAGAGGCGCGCTCTTGGATCCCATAAAACCTGACGTTTTACGCTTTAAGCAAAATCGGTTTCATTCAAACTTGCGAGTGTTTATTCCCGTTGAATATGGAAGGAACGTCATTGCACTTTAGATTTTCGTGTAAATTTAATAAGACCGAATTTGACGGATCGTTTGTTAATCTTGAATTGAAGACGTGGCACCACCGTTCAGTACCCTACGTAGATGAGACGCTGCACCACCGTCCACTTTCCTACGTTTTTGGGTTGGCCTCTTGCGGACGTATAATTATATAACGCTCCAGTCTCCCGTTCTGTTTCAGTGATTATATTGTCAACACATGTCGCCTTACAAATGAAGATTGTTTGTAAACAATTACAATGCCTCGTTAAAGAGAAATGAAGCAGAAAGCATTAGTTAGGATCAGACCTCAGAAGTGCAGACAGCGAAACGCAGACTGCAACCGCGAACCCAGACCGCGAGCCCAGACCGCGAACCCAGACCGCGGGTCGCGAATAAAACGATCGCAGCAGGATGCGTTCGTGAAGGGAACTTCCCCACCAGGAAAGGCCGTAACTCGGTCTATAGAAATGACAGAAGTCTGGGCCTCGCGATGACACACGAGCCTGTGACCTTGGGATATAATGACTGTACCATGGGAGCGATAGCGCTGAAAGGGGGAAAATGAGGGAAAGAGAAAGAGAGAAGAGGGAGGGAGGAAGCACTGATAGAGAGGGGGTAGACGAGGGTAAGCCAGAGAGGGGTGAAGAGGGAAATACATGGAGTGAAAGGAATAATACAGAGAAGGGTGAAAGTGAGAAAAAGAGAGAGTGGTGAGAGTTTGGGTTGATCACCCTGAGAATGTCGGGTCAGTCAACAGGTACATAATACAATGCTATCGTGCCTCCTTCCCCTTGGCAGGACTCGCCTGAGTGATGCAAGACGACACCTGTTACTGATCACCTTCCACTGGCAGGTGTCAGGGCATGTGTGTTCAGTCACATGTGTGTCTAGTGTCAGCTACAATAGTCTGAGTGTCAGGACTACAATAGTCTGTGTGTCAGGACTACAATGGTCTGTCAGGACTACAATAGTCTGTACATTTGAAGGTTTCTGGGTTGAAGGTTGAGTTAGGCTGGAAGAAACATCTGTCATGATTCCTAAACCTCCGCAAGGTAGGGGAGGTTGTGGGTTTTATTCTGTAAAGAAAAGAATATATAATTGAGCAATCTCTGCCGAGAGCAGTTTTCTAAGGCAAGGACACACAGGTCTCTGATGCGTGTAATATTTTCCTGTGATTTTCTCAGATTTCACATCACGTTTTTCTGGTCGGAATATTTTGTACAGTTAGTGTTTTCCGTCTCAGCGCACGCGCGCGCGCACACATACACCACACACCCACAAGGACACACACACCACACACACACACACACACACACACACACACACACACACACACCACACACACACACACACACACACACACACACACACACACACACACACACATATTCTCTTTGTCTCTCTTGGCAGGATAAAAATCTACATACAAGTCAGAATACATAGAGCTGTAGGGTGGAGGTGGTCCTTGGATCTTTGTAGTTCAGAAATGAATAACCAAGAGAGAAAGTCTAAAATAAAAGTGGAAAAGGTCTAAAAATACGGATGGAGAACGCGTGCTGCCGGCTGGAAACGGGGTCAGACATTTGCTTATATTGGACGGAGGCTGTAATGGAAACTGACAGATTAAAACAGCCAAGCGGGCCTTCTCTTTAGGTTATTGGGAATCGTAACGAATGTGCAGTCAAATAATATGAAAAAATAATCATTGTTATAATGATGAAGATAATTAAGAATGTGAGGTGGATGGTAGGATTGTGAGGGAGATATAGTGATTTTGTATTCTTCAGTGCATCATAACCTTACTGGGTCTGGAGTTCCATGTTTTGTGAAGTGTAAGCCCGTACAGTCGAGTATACATTGTTATCATCACAGCCAAGAAGACTCTTGATCAAATTAGATTTAAAAAATGACTTCAGCCTGGACAGAAGGGCCCTAATAATCATGTTTTCTTCATCATTTCTCTCCCTTTAATCATGCATATACTGGTGACTTAGGTAAGAAGATCTTATTGTCTTCCAGACTTAGCTTGTAGTGTTACTCAACCCCAGTTTTGCACAATGCAGCCCCTGCACTCTGCCCATATAAAGCCCACAAGCAATCCAGTTGCGAGACATTCCCCTTTCGTAGAGAGGCTACATTGCTAAAGTACAACGTTAGCTTGCACTCCTTAAAACGACGATGGCTCTCCATGCAGGTGATTTTCAATTAACGACACCATTTCATCAACTAGTTCGTGTTTCAAGCAACACAGCCTCTGTTTTGCAACGGTCTATGGCCTTTCCTGCCCCAATCAACAAGGAAATATAAGTGAATGAGTGTCATTTGCGATTTGTGTCAGTTATGTCTAGGGTAATCTATTCACTCAACATTTGCAGTAAAAGTGACGTTCTTGTCGATCTCTATCGGCGCACAGCGTGGTGGTATCCAATATTTTCTGCTTTAAATGTTATTTCCAGTTGTCTGTAAATTTTAAAATAGCATGATTCAGAAATTTTCTTTCAAATGTTAAAGAATCACTGTCATTCATCAACAGACAAATGAAAATGTCAAATTTCAAAACAGTTCTTGAATAATATGCTATGTGAATAACACCAAGATGAAATCACCGTCACCGCTCTTGGTCCCTTAAAGAAAATAGCATGAAGCCTTCGCCAATGACATCTATCCATAGTTAAAACAACATTTTGATGGTGAGAGTGACCAGCACTTCTCGTTCTTCACTACCAACAAGACGTTCGCCTTAAGGCAACGTAAAACACTTTAAACTCCAGCAAACACCGTAAGAAACTTGAGAAGCATTTCAAAACTTGGCTGAGGAAAAGTTCACAAAGTGTGTGATGGGCTGGAGCGGCCAGTCGAGGAGAGGCACTTGGTGGGGACACACGGACCCACTGGATCACATTGTTGAAATAAAGAATATTTGAAAGGCTTGAAGAAATCATGCATATTATACCAGGATCCGTTGCAAAAGAGAACATAATGGGACGTTGATCGAATGGAACATCTGCTGAGGACCTTCATTGGGCACCGGCGGTGCCCGGGGTCAGTCCTGTGACCAGGTTTCCCCTGCACATCCTTCCCATGTCATCCGTTACACCTTCCCCATATCCCTCCCCACAGACCCTACCTATTTCCTCCCTATGTGCTCTCTTTCTCCTCTATGCCCACACGTCCTTTTATCTCCTCCTTCCCTACCCATTGGGAGGGAGGGAGGAGACAGAGAGGAGAGTGATTGTTTCACTCAGAACAAAAATCTGTCATCTGAATACCTATCAAGAGTTACAAAATGTAAACTCTACGGTCTTTGTGTTCCACATTTCATAACCACTAACCATGAGGGCGGGTAAATGACCCGACACCCCCTTGACGGGAGGGGCGGCGGGGGGGGGGGGGGGGGAGGTGCACTTGGACCGGGTCTGACATCCCTCTTACCCATGACACTAGCCCATAAAGTCGCCTTTAATCCTATTAAAATTCAATGAGGCGAGCCCCAGCTTTCTGTTCCCAACCTTAGATAAAAAGACATTCTCTACTATGTATAGACTATAGGGGGTACACGGCTGGGGCAGGTCTCTTTTTTTTTTCCTTCCCTCTCTCTCTCACACTCTCCTCTTCGCTCTCTGTTTCCATATTTCCTCCTCTGCCCCCATCCCTCCCTCGCCGACCCTCTCTAACCTCCCACGTGATCTCCCCTCTCCCCTATTTCATCTATCTACCCCTCTCCATCATCTCTGCCAATCACCCCTTTTTCCCTCTCCTCACCTCTTTCTACACCCCAAACCTTCTTCACTTCTTCTCTTCACCCCCAAACATCACCCCATCTCTTTCCCCATCCCCCTCTCTGAAAATGTAATAGAGTACCGAATTCGCGTTTGAAGTGAAATCTAGGGACTCAGCCAGGCACGTCTCACTGATGAAGTGGTGGAGGGGGTCTCTATTGGGCCCGACCCCTCTTAATAGAACCAATAGGACCGACCCCCGACCCGCCTATGTTCGTCACGTACCCCAGACCATTCACCCTGCACCTTTAGGTGAGGCTAACGCCAAGCATCTGGCGTTATCTGTTTTGGTAGCACTTATAGTGACGATGAGGACCACAGTACTTATACCGACATCAACGGAATTAGAAAGTAGAAATGAGACATTGAATTTTGACAAACCGGAAAAGATTGTACATTTATGTTGCAAAGACCAACTAAAACTAACTAAACTAACCTCCGAGGCCTAATACAAACTATATGATGCCTGATATAGTACATATGTGTGCTATACAAGGTCTAGGATATGGAATTTGGTTTTTAGCTTAATTTTTTTCGGACTCTATAAAGTGAATAGTACAAAATTTTAATATCTAATTCCTTAGTACGTCGATATTTGTATTATGGTGCAAATAGTAATAAAAAAGTATCTAAAACAGGAGGATGTGTTGGATGGAATGTCAAACATTTCATCAACAGTAACCAAAAAACGCATCAAAATGTAAAGTAAAGCAGCGTCGACAACAGGCAGCAACAGGCTTCAGGTGGACCATAAACACATGGGCGGACACGTAACACCTCGTAACACACATTGACTCTAATAAAACCCAACATTTACTGTAATAAAACCCAACATTTACTGTAATAAACCCCGACAACACTTGTCCTGACGACTGTATTTCTGCCCCTGAGAAATTTAGCATTTTGATTTCCAGGTGTAATGATTATATGATCTAACGTGTGTTTATACTTGTAAATGTCACGTAAAAGAATGTTTGCCGAGTATTTTACAGTTTTTGGAAAATTTCTAACATTGTTTTTAAATAGTTTTGAGAAAATGTTACAACTGGACATTCTATGTCAAGTTTTATTCGTATTTAATTTTTCCTTCTAATGTGCAGTAATAGCGAAGAAACTCGCATCCGTTTGTTAAAATATGATATCTTTTTTTTGTCTTGGAGGATATTCAACACAACTGAATCGTCTTTTTAAATAATCTTTTTTAGGAGTTCTGAAAACTGCAGCTCGCGGAGCCTTAGTTAACTCATTAATAATGTTCTCCTTATACTCTGGTTTACCTAATACTCTACTTAGTTTATCTTGTGCTCTACTTAATTTACCTTATACTCTATTTAGTTTACCTTATGCTCTACTTAATTTACCTTATACTCTACTTAATTTACCTTATGATCTACTTAATTTACCTTATACTCTATTTAGTTTACCTTTCAATCTATTTAGTTTACCTTATACTCTACTTAGTTTACCTTATATTCTTTATCAACTCGCTTTCTCTCTCCCTATTATCGTGTCAGCTTTACTATTCTCAGGATATTTGGCTTGGCGCTTTCCCCCCCTGATAGTTACCTTCCCTTCCTCATCTTTCACTCTATCGGATTCCATATTTCCCTGCACATCCTTTTTCTCATACCTCCTACCTCCAAATATTATTTTCCTTCTCTTATCCTCCTATTTCATTCCCTGCTTCTCAGCTGCCCCTCATCTCTTGCTGTAATCCCCCTCCCTCAACCCGCCCTTCCCATCTCTTCCACCGCGTTTATTTTTTCCTCTTTCTCCTTCCTTCCCGTGAAGGAGCTGCTCCAGACTGCAAGAGTCGCAATAACGCTCTCGGCACAGGAGACTCTTAAGACCTTTGTGTGGGTGAGAGCTATTGTTGTATTTTTACGGGGCTCTTAAGAGGGGTGAGCATTGTAAATTATCTCGGCGGGAATGACTGTAAGTTATATGGGTTGCTGTAAATCCTTAGCGTGAGAATGTATGTAAATGTTCTTGCATTTACGTGAATTGTCGGTAACTGGATTGTAAGTTTATGTGGATGTGTTATGTGCATATGGTGTTGTCATGGACTTGTATATAGGTACCAACCACTTGGGCTGGACGGTAGAGCGACGGTCTCGCTTCATGCAGGGCGGCGTTCAATCCCCGACCGTCCAAGTTGTTGGGCACCATTCCTACCCTCCGTCCCATCCCAAACCCTTATCCTGATCCCTTCCCAGTGCTATATAGTCGTAATGGCTTGGCGTTTTCCACCTGATAGTTCCCTTCCCCTTCCCTTGCATATATGCACATGGTAAATTTGTTTATGAGAGTACTGTTAATGGCTAAAGCTCATCATTACCAGTACTACTACTACTACTACCAGATTCACTACCACTACCACCATCATCACTGTTACCTCCAACATTGTTACCACTTCTACCCACTTCTACCTCACTACCACTATTAGTACCTCCACCAACATCACCACCACTACCACTACACACTCCAACACATCCACCTGCACTAGTGCCACCTTGTCCCAACCACCTCCCCATCCTCACCACCACTCCCCATCCTCACCACCACCTTCACACTTAATGTTGGAGAAAGTTATCAGCAAGATAATAATATAACTCCTAGATAGGATAAACTTTATAACAAGGTCATGCCTGACAAACTTGAGAGTTCTATGACATGGTCTTGAATATACAGCAGGAGTAAGAAGACTGGGTAGGCTGAATCTTCCTTGGTTGTCAGAAAGCCTTTGATATTGTTCCTCGTGAAATGTTGGTTTACGAGATATAGAGACAATTATGGATGACTGGGAAAATACTGAAGTGTGCCAAGGAGCAACTGACGTACAGAAAATAAAGGATTACATCCAGAGAGAAGGTGTCGAGCTTGAGGTGTTGGTTCAGTGTACCGTAAGGAAGGATGGTACAATGTACCTGAACAAGGGAGGGGAGATACAATGTAGAAGAGGTAGGGAAGAATGTAGAGTCTACCTGTGGGAGGTAGTGAGGGAGAGAGGTAGAGTGTAGCTGTGAGGGAGGAGGGTACAATGTAGATGAAGGAGGGAAATTTACCAGGAGATGGAGGAAGCTACAGTTCACTAGGGGGATGGAAGTTCAAGTGATGGAGAGTCTAAGAGGAAGAAGTCAGAGAGGGTACAGTGAAGGAAGAGGGGAGATAAAAATAATATAAATTTTATGAAAATTGATGTGCTCGTGCAGTGTCCTGTCGCTACTTAGTAAATACTTAACTATTTTAATTTGGATTTTATATGTTCTTAAAGAGCACTTTGCCGAAAGTTTAAGAGGCCTAACATTTAAAAACCTTTTCTGGGTACCTTAGATTTTGTCGGTAAGGTTGTCCTCACTTGGGGAGTGTCCTCACTAGGCTAAGGACTGTAGCAAGGATGCCAGGGGTGCAAGTTTAGGGTAAGGAGTCTGGGAAGGTTGTCTGGGGTACAATTTTAGGGTAAGGAATCTGGGAAGGTTGTCTGGGGTGCAAGTTTAGGGTAAGGATTCTGGGAAGGTTGTCTGGGGTGGAAGTTTAGGGTAAGAATTCTGGGAAGGTTGTCTGGGGTGCAAGTTTAGGGTAAGGAGTCTGTGAAGGTTGTCTGGGGTACAAGTTTAGGGTAAGGAGTCGGTGAAGGTTGTCTGGGGTACAAGTTTAGGGTAAGGAACCTGGGAACAATGCCAGGGGGCAATAGCACCAGGTTAAGGACACTGGGAAGGATGGATTAATGGGATTATTCCCGTGAGTTCGTACAATCTATAGATTTATTGATATATTCCTTACGTGCAGAAAACAAATCACAATGACGTGGCTGAAATGTTGATACCTAACCCATACATCTTAAAAGAAAGAAAATTTCGACGTTTCAGTCCGTCTTGGATCGTTATTATGTCGTGTAAAATTATAGTCCAGGACAGAAACATCGTCTTCTTTATTTTCAATTGTGTGACTTTGGTCTCTAGTTTAACGTATGTGCTTGCCCCACCAGAGGACTTATGGACTAGTAATTAGTCACTGGAAGCCGCCCTGGAAACACAAACCGAAAATGTCTCTATTTTCTGCTTGTTACAACTTGTAGTAAAGTTGTTATATCATGGCTTAACGTGTTTATGACGTATTAGAACGTTGTTACAACTTTCTATATTGTTTATAACTGGTTAGAAAGTGTTAAAACTTGTTCGAACGTTGTACCAACGTCGTAGTTTTTGTGTGTGTTTGGCGGGCGGCGACTCCTGAGCTGCAGATTCCGGGGTCGCCGAAGACCCTTTCCTTAGCTACCTGAGGTCACGTTGTCTTGTCGAGACACTTAACGTACTCCGGAACGTCTCCGGTGTTTGTTCTAGCAAACACTTCGCCCGTCAACCTACAGAAACAGTCGTAATACAATATCACATGTAAAACAGTTCTCAGAATATCTTAAGCACATGCAGGCGACGAGTCACAATAACGTGGCTAAAGTAAGTTGACCTGACCACACACTAGAAGGTGAAGAGACGACGACGTTTCGGTCCGTCCTGGACCATTCTCAAGTCGATTGTCACAATCGACTTGAGAATGGTCCAGGACGGACCGAAACGTCGTCGTCCCTTCACCTTCTAGTGTGTGGTCTGGTCATCTTAAGCACATTTGTTATAGATGCTATTTGTGTTTGTTCTTAGAAATTGTTAACCCCTTGAGCTAGTCTTGTTTTAAACGCTGTAATGTTTAAAGGAAGGAGGAGTGTTGCGCCATCTGATCGGCTGATATTGCCTCACTGATCGTTGGCAGTTACGCACTGTGATCGAATATAACATTCTACTAGGAATGTTTGTAAGTCCTCCCAACCATTTGCGAACTCTTGCTTAGGCCTCGGAAATGACATTGTAATTGTCACTACACAGAGAAATGTTTAAGGAAATTTGCATCACAAATCCCAATGTTATACCACTTCTGGCCCGTCCAGCCATGGAAAACCTAAAATAATGTAGTCTTTTAATAAAAAATTAACAGAAGGCTCTTCTTTCCACAATAAAGTAGATAGTTGTAGATAATGATTAGATTGAAGATTTCGCTCAGTTTTATTTACTAAAGTCTAAAGAGCAAGGACTTGCATTACAGGGATTTATTCCTTCTGGCTAGAGAGAAAAAAATCCGATGTTTTTGTTGTATTTTCTTTATGGAGTGAAGAGGTCAACAAACTTTTATGTAGCCGAGCGTTGCTGACTCCGCCTCTGAGCGAAATGTCAAGTGGATGTCTGGAGCTGCGTACCACTCTCGAATTTTGATGACCAGAGTTCGACTTCCTCTTAAAAGTCTCCACTACGACTGAAATGGTATAAAATGATTCTTCGATTTTCGTCAACACCTTGTAATGTCCTATTTTGAAAGGGACCAACATTCTCAGTTTACTCATAACATTTGTCTAGACGTGCTGGATTCTCATTGATTGGACGAATAATCTGTTCACGTGTTTGCTGATTTCAAGCATTTCTAAACTTGATTACGTGTGTCGCAAACACAAAACGTACATACATACGTTCGTTCTGTCTCTCTCTATCTCAGTCTTTCTCTTTCCCCCTCTCTTTCTCCCTGTCTTTTTTCTCTTTTTTCTGGCTCTGTCTCTTTATCTCTGTCTGTCTCTCTCTGTCTTGATCTCCCTCACATTCCCACTCACACTGACGACTAGGAAGATAGCTGTGAGTCGTCAGACATATACGCATCATTGCACTATTTTATTTAAACTTTTCTTTGCAACAAAGGAGCAGAAGGCGGACCACAGCGACTGGTCTAAGTTATATGTTTCCATTCTTAGCTCGAGAGAAGTTGTGAGGTCATGTTTGTGAGGGCGGGATAGAAGTGGCTTGTTTATGTTAGTGTTGGTACTGTATGTGTTTGGATTTCGTGTCTGTTTGCTGCTAGTCAAGGTGCTACTGGTGTGTGTGTGTGTGTGTGTGTGTGTGAATGTACATATATAATCTGGAAGGACCGACATCACTTCTTGGGCTCCGCCTTCCTTTTGTTGAAATCTGTCGACCATCTTGTTTCCTATAAATAATTTTATACTTCATAACAAAGTTACTCAAAATAATACTCGTCTGTAGTCACTTTTCCTTTCTCATTACTCTCATGAGGATGTGTCCTAAGTCTCATATGAGACTTAGGACACATCCTCATCATATGGGACTCTCATAGTTCTTTCTATTTCGTATGATAAGCAGACTCATACTGTCTGTATAGCCAGCATTTTTTAATGTCAATATTATCATACTGGCTTAGCACTCCTCATAATTAATTTACCCGTCTTCAGTACCTGCTGACCACAACTCAGCTTTGTCCATCATTTGTTACAAGTCGCGGGAAATGAAGATCATGTTGAATAAAGAGGATCCTTCCACATTCACTAGACACTCAGTCGAACAAATTCACAAGGGCCGTGATGAGAGCTCGAACCTACGTCTTAGAGGATCCCAGACGCGCCTTAATTGACTGTGCTACGAGTTACTCAAACTCAGTCATCGAACGGAGTACGCCCACCTTCGCCGGAAGACCTCATTGGTAAAAGAAAACTTCACCGCATCTCAAGGAGATAAGAAATACGGAAAGTGCTACTCCTTCTGGCCTATACCAGGTAGCTCTTATATGAATAAGTCTGGATGGGCATAAATAAGTGTATTTAATTAACAATCTAGAGATCTCACGACTATCATGTTACCCAGAAATTTGTTTCATAAATCCCTGTTTCCATACATCCTGGAAATCCTGTTTCCAATCTAAAATTTACCAAAGTCTATCTGGAATCCAGTTTATTGTGCTGTGATTTCTATTTTATCCTGATTTTTTTATAACGTTTTATTGTATTACCGTTGTAACTTCTTTCGTCGATTTGTAATACACCTCATTCGCGTCACCCTCACGTCGACAATACATCCTGACGTCAATGTTTCGACAACGCAAACTAACGCAGCAGACGGCGGCTTGTCCTCCGTATATAAGCACTGCCACAACGCTATCATGTATTGCTGACCTTATACTCTGGATGGAGGATCTTGAGGTTATCTTGAGATGATTTCGGGGCTTTTTAGTGTCCCCGCGGCCCGGTCCTCGACCAGGCCTCCACCCCCAGGAAGCAGCCCGTGACAGCTGACTAACATCCAGGTACCTATTTTACTGCTAGGTAACAGGGGCATAGGGTGAAAGAAACTCTGCCCAATGTTTCTCACCGGCGCCTGGGATTGAACCCAGGACCACAGGATTACAAGTCCAGCGTGCTGTCCGCTCGGCCGACCGGCTCCCATGGGTATTAACGCTACCACATTACACTTAAATGCTTCATATTAATCCTGTTGTTACAGTCTAATACTTATAAGATGAAATATAATAATGTTAAAGTGATCAGCTGTCAGCTTACACCTCTGCTCAGTCTTGTACTCTGATAATTAATTATTTTATAATACGATTAAGAAGTAATTATCTTCTTAATTATTTCTTAATGCTTATTAAGTTCACATTTGATTATTAACATCAAATAATTTAGTTCAGATTTTTTTACAAGAAAAGAGAAGAAAAGTTATGAAGTGACTTGTAAGATTATTTATTATAAGACTTCCACGTTCTTATGCATTTTGGTAATAATGAAATATCATCAATTTCTGAGACTTTATTTTGAATTTATTTTAAGTGGATTGCAGACAGTGCTAAGAAAGGCCAAGCTGTCATCTCGGTAAATAACAGCAACTTTACCTGTAGCTGCAAGCAAGTCCTGCTGTTCTGTGCTGTTGTTCTGAGCTGTTGTTCTGTGCTGTTGTTCTGTGCTGCTGTTCTGAGCTGTTGTTCTGAGCTGTTATTCTGAGCTGTTGTTCTGAGCTGTTGTTTCTGAGCTGTTATTCTGAGCTGTTGTTCTGTGCTGCTGTTCTGTGCTGTTGTTCTGAGCTGTTGTCTGAGCTGTTGTTCTGAGCTGTTGTTCTGAGCTGTTGTTCTGTGCTGCTGTTCTGAGCTGCTGTTCTGTGCTGCTGTTCTGAGCTGCTGTTCTGAGCTGTTGTTCTGAGCTGCTGTTCTGTGCTGCTGTTCTGAGCTGTTGTTCTGTGCTGTTGTTCTGAGCTGCTGTTCTGTGCTGCTGTTCTGAGCTGCTGTTCTGAGCTGTTGTTCTGAGCTGCTGTTCTGAGCTGCTGTTCTGAGCTGCTGTTCTGAGCTGTTGTTCTGAGCTGTTGTTCTGAGATGTTGTTCTGAGCTGCTGTTCTGTGCTGCTGTTCTGTTCTGCTGTTCTGTGCTGTTGAGGAAGCCTCAAGATGGTGACTGCTTTATTTACAAATGTCAGCTGTAAAGATAAACTATCAGGTATGGCTAAACTTCCACACACTATAGTTTCGAGGACTTATTTGTTTGAATAAACAGGTAAACAAATGGACATACACGCACTTAAAAATTTGATATTCTCCCACCGTGTTTTATACTCGGCAAAATAAATGCAAAGTAACAGTCACTCATTGAGCTATTTTTGTCTCGGACTCTAAATATGTCTTTGAGTTCCATTGACTTTTTTCATATTAATTTAATCGTGTTCTAAGAAATCTTTACTAACTCGACGATTTAAAGTTGTTTGGCTCATTTCATCAGAGTTTCAATTGCAAAACTCATCCAGATTTTTTTTATAACTCTTAGCATGTTTTTTTCCGATTTTTTTTTAATTAGAATTTTGGGAAGTAATTAACTAGCGCGGGAGACAGAAGTTTTAATGCCAGACTCTGCAAACTTGCAAAGTTCCACACTTCTCGCCTCTGCACTTTCATCGCCCTTATTAATAATGTATCGCCATACTGCATAGCAACATGTGGATAAATGGAAAGGAGTGACAAGATCAGGTAGCAGCACAGTTGTGCCCAAGCCTGTGTTGCTTGCTTGGGGGTTCTGCCTGTGCTCCAACACACCTGCAGGTGTTCGGCAGCTCACACACCTGCAGCTCACACACTGCAGCTCATACGCTTATATTCTCGCGTTATTTTATTTACAGTTATTCGCTGTACAGCATTCCTGATATAAATTACCTGTCAATGATTCTTGTAATATGGCTCCTTGAGTGACAGAGGAAGAATGTCCTGCTTAACGTCCATGAGAAACGCGGATATTCATGACATTCGTGAGTCAAACAACATAAAGTAATCAGGAGCGTCCTTGCCTGAAGTACACGGAATTACGCGAGTCCCACATAATCTGGCTCCTCCAGTGCCACGAGAGACCCACATACTCCCTTGGCTTCTCATCCAGTTGCCAGGTGAGAAACCCACATACTCCTTGACTAACTTCGGCCTTATTTTCCATATATTAAATTTTATAGAGGGATACTTAAAAGGATAATATTAAAAATTCTCAATAAAAAATTCAACATATTGAAAACTTAATTATCTGGTAATAAGTTTGGGAAGTTTTACCAAGATACTGTTTTGTGCATTTAATAAGTACTTTGCTCAAGTGGTTGTCATCACGAGGATGGCAAAGTGGTCGCGAGGGGAAAGCTTTCAACGTCCTTCAGAAATCATAGTTCTTGCAAGCAACTATTTGGACGGACGTATAATAATAGACTGTTGTAGCCAACAGATTCACGCTTTGTTGCTGTTCATT
>WNGS01004946.1:7578556-7625481 GCA_020271785.1 Procambarus virginalis
TGTGTGGTCGCGGTATGATATAAGCACTATATAAATTTTTTTATGCGAAATTAGTGATTTGTTTATCTATGCATTATTTTTATATTTTGAAATTTAGTAGCTATTTTGAACTTTCTTTATATTGTTAGTGTCTCGGTGAAATTAAAGTGAATTACAGATATTTAGGATGCGAGGACTTTGGTATTGGAGCAGAGGAAGAGGTAAGGGTAAATGGTGACTGATACTGACAGGGCCTCTTTCAATGACGTTGAAAGTTATCTTCATATAGTTATCTTTATTTTACTTGTCTTGGGATGATTGTGAGTGTATTTCCTCTTGGATGCTTACGCCTCTGCATCCTAATGAACACTACCTGGCATTAAAATCACCCAGAGAGTAACCCATTTTTATAATGATAATAATAATAAAATATACAACAATACGTAACTTCTGTCCACAGAGTTAAGATATAAATTAATCCCACACCTCCAGCAGGTATGTACACCTTATTCATCCCCCAGTCAATAAGAGAAACAGTTATGTAGGGCAAAAATAATAATGTTTCATGCATACGAGGAGTCACAACGTGGCCGAAATATGTTGACCAAACCACATACTAGAAAGTGAAGTGACGACGACGTTTCGGTCCGCCCTGGACCATTCTAAAGTAGATTGTTAATAATAATGTTTTGTTTCCCCCAGTAACCAGGTGGGACTAACACTACGAGCGTACCACGTCATTAACGAGTCGACGCAGGAGGTCAACAATGCTGCTGTGAGGATACTCAAGCCTGTGTACCTCGGGATGGTTCCTGGGGTTGATGACTGTGTTGCAAATATTACGGGAAATCTCACCAAATTGAATTATATTGATTATGATGTAAGTATTAAGAGGTTAAGTGCGTGTGTGCGTGTGTGTGTATTTACTACTTGTATTTACTATTAGTGTCTGCAGAATCGAGCTATTATGTTGACCAGACCACACACTAGAAGGTGAAGGGACGACGACGTTTCGGTCCGTCCTGGACCATTCTCACAATAGACTTGAGAATGGTCCAGGACGGACCGCAACGTCGTCGTCCCTTCACCTTCTAGTGTGTGGTCTGGTCAACATACTTCAGCCACGTTATTGTGACTCATCGCCTGTATATTGAGCTATTAGCTCTAGGACCCCGCCTTTCTAACCAATCTATTTTTCATCCATTATATCGGCTACATATACTTTTCTCTAACACACACACACACACACACACACCCAGGAGGCAGTCCGTAGCAGCTGCCTAATTCCCAGGTACCTATTTTCTGCTAGGGTAACAGGATCATTAAAGAGAAAGAAACTCTGCCCATTTGTTTCCGCCTCGGCCTAGAATCGAACCCGGCCGTTAGGACTACGAACCCCGAGCGCTGTTCACTCAGGCTGTCCACCCATTTTGTGTATTGTCATTCTGGCTTAAGAGCTTCCTCCTTTAAATTACCATATCTTGCCTTCCCTTCCAAGCCATACAGCCATAGTGGCTGAGAGCTTTCACCATTCACGAAGTTCTCTTGCTTCTACAGTTCGACTACCTGTTCTTCACGGACATCCTGGATATGAACTGCACGTTAACAATGGACCCCAATAGCACCATGCCCAAGGGCCTGGGAGTCGTCAACGCCACCACGCTGATGAGAATCGTCGGCTGCAGCAACGCCAACCCGACCCTCATGTACTGTGGGAACACCTCCTATGTATCCTACCAGCTCAACGGAATTGGTAAGGACTTCAGACAGGACTGTGCTTCAGACATACTGGCCGGGGGGATTTAGTGTGCGATTAAAATATATGGAATATGTTGACCAGACCACACACTAGGTGAAGGGACGACGACGTTTCGGTCCGTCCTGGACCATTCTAAAGTAGATTGTTCAGATTGTCGATTGGTCCAGGACGGACCGAAACGTCGTCGTCCCTTCACCTTCTAGCGTGTGGTCTGGTCAACATACTTCAGCCACGTTATTGTGACTCATCGCCTGCATATGAAATGTGCTAAAAATGGTGTCTGGGTGAGGAATATTTATTGAAATAGTGTGGGAGATGGGCTAGAAACTTTGCGTGGGGTGGGATATAATGATTTAAATGAGTGGAAATGAATTTAAAGTTATAGGTGGGTGGAATGGGATGTGAAGCAATAGGTGGGAGAGAGAGGTGGAGAGGAACACTGGGTGGGGTCTAGTGAGCGTGAGGGGTAACACGGGGGGGGGGTGGAGTAGACAGGGGTAGACAAGAAGAAAAGTACGTTAATGGGAGGGAAAGAAGAGTGTGAGGTAGAACGGGTTGAAATCCATTAGAACATGTAATGGACCTGATGAGGCGAAAACCTGGTTGGGTGGTACGAGGTTAAGAATGAGGGTGAGCAGGAGGATTGGTATGAGGTTAGGTATAAGGATAGACACTAGTGTAGGAGGTAGGTAGGAGGGCGAGCATGAGGTGGGCATGAGGGTGGGTCGCTTCTCACACACGCCAGCCCTCACAGCCTCTAACAACTGTCACTAACTCCACAGATTGCACAGACCCGCTGGGAGCACCTACCTTCACCGCCTGCCAGGTGACTGCGTCGTCGGCTATTGACTCCACTACGGGACCACTTACAGCCTTCTCTGGCCCAGGTGAGTGTGTGTGGGGCCCAGGTGAGTGTGTCTGGCCCAGGTGAGTGTGTCTGGCCCAGGTGAGTGTGTCTGGCCCAGGTGAGTGTGTGTGTGGGGCCCAGATGAGTGTATGTGTGATTTCTTCCCAGAAAAGTCCCTCACCTCCCCCACCGTCATTCGTATATAGTCACCACAGTCAGTGACTCCTACCACCCCCAGGGTGGAGTCCCCCGGTGCGCGCCGGAGCCCAGTGGGAGGAGTACATCACCCTGGACTTCCTGAGGGTGACCCGGGTCACCAGGATCACCATGCAACAGGTCGCAGGGATGCTCTCCGTCAGCACCTTCAAGATGCAGTACTCCAGCAGCGGCCAGCTCTTCGTCGACGCCTGTGATGTAAGAGTTTGGGAGATGAGTCTATATGTACGTGGCGCTCTTATAATATGAGCGCCTTCGTCATTATATATGGCGAAAGTCTCATTCTGATTGGTAATACATTGTCTTGTAATATAGTGTAATGCTAACTGTTGTAATGAAACAAATAGTCTAGAAAATAAATATGCTTGTCGTCTGTGATTTCCATCAGGTGGTGATAGCTGTGCCGGCCAGCGGGGTCGTCGACCTCCCCACTGAGTGCCGGTTCGAGGCTCGTTTTGGACGACTTATCATCCTCAGTGTCAGCAGCAGTCTGGGTGGCGCTGCTGTTCCCACTGGCACCACGCCCGTAGCTGTGAGGTACGTGATATATAATATATATATATATATATATATATATATATTATATAATAGTGTCAGACCACGGAGGAAGAATTGAAATAGGAATTTCCCCAAGTACTTTCGTATATTAATAGATCTTCCGAAGGATTCCTTCTGAAGATTAATATCTTGGTGTCCCGCAGATTCAGTGACTGGTACGGGTGTTACCTGAGCAACACCTCGAGTGTCTGCCCGGGCACTCTCTCCACTATACTGTCCACCGACGCCACCAGATGGCGTCACGTCGCCTTCGACGCCGCCAACACCTTCCTCTACTTCTGCGACGTCGACCTCATCGCCAGCAACGGTCTAAAGTGCTTCTGCACTGCCGACGGTGCAACCTGGAACGGTGAGAAGCATTGATATACCGTGTGGTTTGTGCACCTGTGTTGACTGTGTATTGTGCACCGTTGTTGGGGTCTGGTAGCATGTTATAGGATTATCGAGACATATTATAGGATTATCGAGGCATATTATAGAATTATCGAGGCATATTATAGAATTATCGAGGCTTGTTATACGATTATCGAGGCATGTTATAGGATTATCGAGGCTTATTATACGATTATCGAGGCATGTTATAGGATTAGAGGCATATTATACGATTATCATTAGGCAGCCCACAACCCACTAATATAAAATAGGTTTATTGCAAGAATCTCATCAATCACATTTAACTTAAGGTGTAAAGCATCATTGAGAACCTTAATAGGATTAAATCATATTATTACCTTGAGAGAATTATCAAGCACGATGGTGACTCTTGGCTCGACAGCTTTACCCTCGTATATCGGGCGACTGGTCGGGTTCGACGCCGCCACAAAGATGATGTACGCCATGGACAAGAAGGGGATGTCGATGGTGAGCAGTAGTGACTGTGTCAACTGGTCGATCGTCGCCACGGCCACGGCCACCGCCGTGAACACCACCGTCACGCCGCCCACGGCAGTGCCAGGCAAGGCTGCTGCCTCGCTTGGCACCATCACTGTCGGAGGGACCTGGACAGGTAAATGGAAGGGTGGCGTGATCTCTCTCTCTGTCTCTCTCTCTCTCTCTCTCTGTGTCTGTGTCTCTCTCTCTCGTCGCCTGGTCTTAATAAAATAACTAACATATATGCGTAAATACTCGATTGTATACAAAGTGTATAACCCAATGATCAATGTTTTCTCCATTTTAAACGTCATTCTCTCTCGCTCCAACAGCTGACTTCACCGGTCTTCTCCTAGGAGGGCAATATAAGGCCAAGTGGGCCAACTGCTGTTCATAAACGTCCCTCCTCCCCCCCCCCTTGTCCTTCACACCCCCCCTCACTCAACCATCACCTCCCCCCTCACGCAACCATCATCCTACACGCCCCTACCACAATCACCTCCTCCCCATCACACCTGCCAACATTTGCCGCTTGCTAGCCAATAAAAACTAAATCAATCATGTTTTTCACTCAATAACTCCCTATCACCATACACCTTCCAGCATGCACTCTGCAACATGCACGCAAGACAATATACGCTCCCCAGCATACACTTTGCAACAGGTACAAAACAGCGCATATATGTCTTAGAATATGCGCTCTCTGGCATGCCCCCTTCAACGCGTGTAATCCGGTAATCATCTGTCAATTCCCCTCCGATGAAACCCCGTCCTAGGATGGGGGTAGAGGGCTATAACTTCTTGATCGTCAGTGTACCAACTGTCTGATGTCAAAATCACTCCACCTGCGTCACAGCCTGCTTCACCTCCAGCACACCACCTGCGTCACAGTCTGCTTCACCTCCAGCACACCACCTGCGTCACAGTCTGCTTCACCTCCAGCACACCACCTGCGTCACAGCCTGCTTCACCTCCAACACACCACCTGCATCACAGTCTGCTTCACCTCCAGCACACCACCTGCGTCACAGTCTGCTTCACCTCCAACACATCACCTGCGTCAGTCTGCTTCACCTCCAACACAACACCTGGGTCGCCGGCAGCTCTCCCCCCCCCCACCCCCCACATGTTATGAAACACACGTCATAAGAAAGATAAACATATCAAAATAAAGGCTTATCACAGTGAGTACCAATAGGAAACAAAGTAAAATGTCTGTTGGAAAAATTCTCCCCGATGTCCTATATTTTTGATAAGCCAGAATAGTCTTTCATGCATTAAATAAGGTACATTAGACGTTTCTTTACATATAATCATGATTACTCTGGGATTTGATTTTAAATACATTTTCCCAATCTGTTTGCCGAATGGAAAATCGCCCACTATACATAAACAAATCTTTTTAATACTATATAGAGTGGAATATAGGATTCTATGGTAACTTAGTGACCGCACTAACATAAAGAGATTAACGTACAAAGATATGATCAATTTATTATTATATTGTACCAGTTCTTTTAGGTTATCAGACATATTGTTTTGCCCAACCACTTGAACCGGATGGTATAGAGCGAGGGTCTCGCTTCATACAGGTCGGCGTTCAGTCCCCGACCGTCCAAGTGGTTGGGCACTATTCCTTCTCTCCATCCCATCTCAAATCCTTATCCTGACCCCTTCCAAGTGCTATATAGTTGTAATGGCTTGGCGCTTTCCACCGATAATTCCTTCCCTAAGACACATATTTCATGTACTTTACTTTCATATATTCAGTGTGTGTGATCTTTGTAACTCCTTATAGAGAGAGTTTCACTGACATTGTAAAAAGAATTATATTAATGTGTGATTATATATGTATAAATATATAATATATATATAATTATATTATATATATATATATATATATATACATATATATATATATATATATATATATATATACATATATATATATATATACATATATATATATATATACATATATATATATATATACATATATATATATATATATATATATACATATATATATATATATACATATATATATATATATATATATACATATATATATATATAATATATATATATATATATATATAAATATGCGCACATACATGCATTTCTACTCAGCTTGGCCACCAACAACAACAGTGATAAAGATGTGATAAGGATGCTTTTTAATTGTTATCTTATCTCCCTATTATAGAATATATTTAATTGGGGTTACTGATTAGATAATTTGTTGTAGATCAAAATAAAAGTATAATGTACCTTGTTCTGTGAGTATCCTAATGACCCCTGAGAGATTTCCTCCCACGTTCACCTGGAGTTGCCACGTTCAGTTTGAATAATTTTCAAACCATGAAATTCCTCTCTAGGATTTTTTTTTTTTTTTTTTTTTTTTTTTTTTTTTTTTTTTTTTTTTTACCGCTCGCAAGAATGGCAACTTTATGCTCGAAGTTCTACTGAATCAGTACACGAGTCCGACCCTCGTCAGCATTGTCCAGGTTCTTCCTTGGTCAACCATACTGATCCTCTCCAAGATGCAACCAACAACAGCCGTTTTACTACTAGTAAGTAGAGGCATCAGGTGTAAGAAGCCTTTTCCAAGCGTCTCCTCCTGTGGAGCTGTAAGTCTTCTGCGCTGATCACTTGTTACAGGTCACCTGGGCCACATAGCATTAAGCATTTACCTACATCCACTTTCCAAATCTAAAAACTTACAAAAATCATGACTTTGTTTACATATTTAGGCAGTTTATGAGCTCTGACACACTACAGATTTTAACCACAAATACCCTTGTACTATGGGTGTAACGACACGTTTTTTCTCACCACCGATTTCTTCCATAGAAAACAGTAAAACCAGAAAGAGGAACCTAAACTATTATAACCTGATAAATTGATGAAGATTAAGCCATCCAATCTAACCTAATTTAACCTAACCTTCCTATCCTGATGTAGACCGAAGGTCTCCTTGACTTTGGCTGAAACGCATCTGGTTCAGGCGTTCCTAACATATACTCCGCCCCCCCCCACCAATACATCGTCCTCCGCAAACAAATCGAACTCTTGCAGAACGGCCGGAGTTTGGGGGACGTCCCTGGCTGTCCCCCTGTCATTAATCTTTCCGCCAGCCGGAAGTGACCCAATAACTATTGGCGGAGCCGACGTTCACGGGGTGGTGGTACTATGTGACGCCAGTGGGGGCCTTCCTGCGGCACCGTCACTTCTCCCGCCTGGTGTAATGGCTAAAATCCTCCATGGAGGCTGGTGTGGTGCCACAGAACACTACATCCTGGAAATGAACTGGGATACCCTTCTCTTGGTTGTAAGCGGATTCCTCCTGCTGTTTCCCCAAGAAGGCTGCTTCCTCCAGCAGTAAGACGGAGGGGAAGCAGAAGAGGGAGGTAAAGGAAGACGAAGCAGAGGGGAGGTAAGAGAACCAGAAGCTGAGGAAGCGGAGCTGAAAGTGAAAGAAGGTGTGGAAAAAGGGAGGAGGAGTTGGAGGAAGATTAGAAAACACCAAAGAAGAAAAAAAACGGTTCTTCGCTTAGATATGCAGCTGGTTTGGTCCTTGATGTCATCCCTGTTGACAAAGCCGCAGTGGAAGTGACGTCATCTCAGACGATAGCAATGGGAGAGGTAGTGACGTCATCCCGGGTCGATAACAATGGGAGAGGAAGTGACGTTATGGGTTCTGTTTCCTGTTGACACTAACACTAGTGTTTATAGTGATGCGTCGGGGTCAGATATTTACCTGAGGGGCACTAATACACCCTCGAGGGCCTGATACTAAACTGAGGGCCTCGACGAGGACAGGAAGCTGGCGGCTTATCAAAGTTCCCACCATTTCCCCTGATAATCTTTTCTAGCTGTATTTTAAACCCCAGAGTTTTGTTCACGGCTGCGCGGGCGGTAGGCAGTTCTATGGGTTTACAACCCTATGAGTGAAAAAAGCTTCTTCTGTTTTCCGTCCTTCATTGTGGCTTGTTGAGCTGTGCATGTGTGTTTGACCACCTATTTGTGCCTGCAGCATCGGGCTCTAGCTCTTACACCCCGCTTTTCAAGCCGCTGTTTGTCTAATACAATATGACTCCTGATCTATCTCCCAATCATACATTATTTTAAAATTGTGGATTGAGTTTGCCTCGACCACCTGCTCTGGTGTTAGGTTTGGTGTTATGTCCACTCTTGAAATAAAACATTCTTTGTAACTAGCTGACATTGTAACTATAAGGTGTGAAGGATACTTGAAATTGTTTATGTAATAATCTAAGTTGAGGTCTGATAAAGACCTTTTGTGCCCTCTGTAATGCTTTTTGCGCTACCGCTCACAGGATGAGTATGGGGTGCACAATAAAAGACAACAAAAACTCCCTGGTCTTTTCTCAAATCGTTATAGGGAGGTAGTTTCCCTTCATCGTGTATTGGCCTTTCGGTCTTCAAGCTCCTGATTTCATTTATATCACCTTACATTTTCTGGTGTTTGACTCTAGCAGCCACTTCTCGGACCAGCTTTGCAACATGTTCAAGTCATCTTGGAGAATCTTACAATCCTCATTGAGTGAAAATCTTGGTCCAGCTTCAGTGGGAGCCTCAGGAAACCCTCGTGTGTTCAGTAGAACTTCAGGTTGCAATCCTTTTGACCCTTTTGATTTTTCCTAGTTGCCTGGGACGTGTGCCTAGGAATACCCACCGCATAGATTCTAACCCACATCACGGCTCCGACGGATTTTCTCAATAATAATAATAATAACTTTTTTATTAACAAGCTTAGGTATACACCGGAATGTGCTGCTGCCCCTATTCTATATGGAAGATTACAAAGTGTAGATAAAAACTAGCTCCAAGTTCACCTAATATCCCCATCTCATAGGATAGTTAGTCATACATGGCACCAGGTGAGAACCTGAGATGCGAAGCAGATCTATTAGCCTCCACTAGCAAAATCTGGGTACAGCATAATAATATCTTGCATTATTCGTGAGTGTATGAAGTAGTTACAGAGCTCGAAGTACCTCATACCATTTGGTCTGATATCTTTGATAACAGGACAAACACAGGAAAAGTGATTCAGAAAACATAGGGAAGGATATGATACAATGGTTTAATAATAGTTACTAAGTGTTTATACTTAAAAGGCCACTAACAAGACCATGGGGGACCTTCGACAAGCCGCTGGCTTTGTGTCCTCATCGAGGCCACTTGATACATAGTGGCCCTCAGGTAAATTCAGCTAATTACATTTCCTAACCTTTAAGACCAGATACGACAAATATTTCGAACGAGCAGATAGTTAAATTATAACGCAACAAGGCTATAAGGCGGGACATAAAGAACTAGACCTCACTTACCCCTTTGACACTGACAGTCAAGTGCTGACAGTCAAGTACTGACAGTCAAGTGCTGACAGCCAATTTCACAAGTGTTATCAGGCAAGATGGAACTATTTCAACGTCAACTTTATTCGCTGATGAATGCAAAATATAATAACGTTTTTGAGATTTAATGACTCCATTAACACAAATTTTTAAAATAAAATAATGAAAATTCATAGAATATTGTGTTATAACATAAAATAATTTAATTAAATGTTTACTGCATCAATGAATGTAGAATACAAACTAAAGAGACAGAGAACGCAGACCAACAAGTACTGTAGCTGCCCCTATCCCTCAAACAACAACAACCGCCAGGGTTGCCAGATTAGGCTACAAGTAGAGAATTGGGCTACTTTTGAGAGCCCCGCGCTCCCAAATTTTTAATTTCGCTACTTGCTACTTTTTGGGCTAATTTAAAAGCAACTTGGGCTAATTTGGGCTATTAATGTTAAGCAACTCAATGATGGTTATGGTCAGATGCAACACAAACAAGCACCCCGCGATAGCAGCCATAGACTGACAATTTAAATGCGAGCACAGCACGCAGTATATCCTTTTGCGACCAAAGATCACATTCACTCCAAAAAATTCTTCCACTTAATTACGGGCTATTCATGCGTGTGCTACCTCTTGGGTAGCTTAATCTTCATCAATCAATCACAAATAAGGAACAACGATTTCAAGTTCAACAAGCCACAACTTAGGACAGAAAACAGGAGATTTTTTCACTCATGTGGGGCTTAACAATGCACAACTACCAAATCATCAACATTATCTTGGAGTCAGAATCCACCAATCACTGATAGTTGTACAAGAAGTGGAAGCTGCAGTTATAAAAGCAAACCAAATCCTTTGGAATAGTCAAACGAAATTTTGACGAAGGAAAAGGTAGTTATACAACTGTATAAATCTCTGGTGTGCTTCCACTTGGATTATTATATCCACGCATTGAGACCTCATCTTCAGAAAGACATATCTGCTTTGGAGAAAGTTCAACATCGGGCGACTAAAATCTTTCCCGAACTAAGTCGACTTTCATACCTATAAAGGTTGAGGGCCACATGGAGCAGACATGACAGGACTGCTCTCGGCAAAACATTTTAATTACTGAATAATTTGGAAGATATTGACCCAGAACACTTCTTCAAAAGGCTAGATGTAAGACGAACAAGGAGCATTAACGGTTTCGAGCTCAACAAGCCACACTGCAGGATGGAAAATATTTGTTTTCACCCATAGAATTATAACGTTGTAGAAACGCATACCCGCCGAAGCCGTAAATGCCAAAACATTGCTCGATAAAATCAACAGGGCAAATAGGGGACATTTGACAAGCCGTCAGTTTCCTATCCTCACTGAGAGATAGTGACTAGTAAATTCAGGCAAATCTTAGCTAATTAAATAATCCTGAAAAGTTTGATTATTGAAGGCAGGGCTGTGTTAGCAGCATTATACTCTCTGAGCAAAGCAATGCACTGTTGCCCCCCCAACCCAGATGGTGGGCACTGGTTCCCATGTCTGTGGACCTATACTTACAACCACGTTCTCGTCTGTGGACCCCTACGGGCTCACCATAGCCCGTGCTACTTGGAACTTCTTGTTACAGGTAGCGAATCTTTAACAACAACAACTGTGGACCCTCCCAACTTTGGTACGGCTGTCAGTGTGCTTGGTAGAGTAAGGGGGGGGGGTGTTTGTATGGTTAGGTGAGGTATTTGTTGACCAAACCACACACTAGAAAGTGAAGGGACGATGACGTTTCGGTCCGTCCTGGACCATTCTCAAGTCAATTGTGCATTCTCACAATCGACTTGAGATTGGTCCAGAATAACAGACCGAAACGTCGTCGTCCCTTCACTTTCTTGTGTGTGGTTTGGTCAACATATTTCAGCCACGTTATTGTGACTCCTCGTCTACAGGTGTTTGTTTGCTAGGTCAGTAGGTACACAACTGGTCGGGTTCTAGTTACACTCGGACACGAGACGATTCGGCTAAACTCATTATTTTCTGTTTTAAATCCGGATGTATTGTTATGCTAGGGTGTATTAGGTTATTATTAGGGTTAGGCTGCATTGAGCTCGGTTGAATTAGGTTGGTTTGATTTGGGTTACGTTTGGTTGGGTTGAGCTATATGTTAGTCAGGTTTCACATTTCAAAATTCCATTACGCCACGGAACAGTCTCTGGCGCAGTGGTAAAACACGCGCCCGGCTCTTCGCCAGCCCTTTGACCTGGGTTCGTATCCTGGCCGGGAAGGATTGACCGGGCGCCAATCCTTAACTGTTCACCCAGCAGTGAATAGGTTGTTAAACGATTTGGCGGGTCGTATTCCGGGGACAAAAATACCTGCCCGAAACGCTATGCGTGCTAGTGGCTTTACAAGAATGTAAAAACTCTTTTTTATATATAAATAAAAAAAAATAAAAAAAAATCCGCCGACTAATCTTTTTGTGTGCGATGAGACTTAATTGTATTTGGCATAATTAAAATCTTAACTTAAATAATTCGTTTGTTAGACAATATATGATATTCAGATATATAAATTACTTTAGAAATGCCTATAATGCATATAAATATTAATTTACACATTCCAGGCGCTATACGCTAGGAATTTCAATATGATGTTCAAATAATTTTAGGCAGGGAGTCTCTGGGTCGGTTGGAAGCTACGGGTCATCGACTGCGACCCGGTCAGTCGTCAGGAAGCAGCGGTGGTGTGAGGTGCGTCGCTCCCGTGTAGGTAAGGCTGAAAAGTTTTTTTTTTTCAAACATATCTGAGCAGTTGGGAGGTACGCATGAACATATAGAGTCTACTTCCGCATACAATGCTTAATGCATTATACTTTTGCTCGCTATTATAACATTGAGTTTTGTAATGTCTGGAGGGTCATTGTTTCGTATTTTTTTTTTCATCCGGGTTGTGTAGTATTCAAATGTTTGTATTCCACTAATGCTAAATAGTCTGTCCTCTCGCGGATATTGTGGAAGATTTTGAGGATCAGGATTTGCCAACATTATATGGGTAGGATATTATGTAGAATACACTTCCCCATTGTTAAACTACCCCGTCGTCAGGCGAAAGGCTCGTTAACGCGGCGGTCGTCTCCCCCACATCCCAAGACGCATTTATTATCGACTTTCATGTACTATGTATTAAAAATAGCTTTTATCGTGTATAAATTAATTTTATATTCTATAATTAATTAGGCGTATAGTAGGTTCGGTATTTAGGTTCTGTTGGCAATTATTTGCACTTGAAGTATGTGGAGTGTGAAGCATTTACAGTTGCCTGTCCTCAGGCCAGACTCGCCTACGTGGCCGTTTGACCCATAGTCGCATTCGTCAATTTTATCGCTGCGTATTCAGAATTATTCTCGTGTATAAGGTAATATTATTTCATCAAGTTAATAGTTAACAACTAAGTTTAGTGACAAGCGACAGGCCAATGTACAAATACTGCAATAGTTTAGTTTAGTTCATTTATTATGCAACCCATACCCATCTTGTGGGTGGTAGTGGAAAGGGTTACAGAGGCACATAATGGGCTCAGGGACTGAACCCCACAATTCATTAAGCTAAGCAAGTTACAATCTTGATACACAGTTTACATTTGGTCAGGTCTACATCAGCAGATAATGAGAATTCCCAGAGATACTTGTAGCCGAGTCTAAGCCGAGCAGTAGTAACATCTAGACGTCTGCTGATATTATTGGATGATCCATAGATGTGCGGCTCCTCTTGCATGATAGTATGATAGTGCAATAGATGAACAACTTCCCAACAGGAAGGAGCGGGGACACCCTCCGGGAACTGAATTTACCTGAGGGCCACTAACACTAGTGGCCTCGATGAGGGCAGTAAGCCGGCGGCTTGTCAAAGGTCCCCCCATTTGTTCTGATGATCTTTTCCAGCTGTATTTTAAAACCCAGCAGAGGTTTGGCGTTTACTGCTTCGGCGGGTAGGCGGTTCCACTGGTTTATAACCCTGTGGGGTGAAAAAGCATTCTGGCTTGTTGAGTGTGAACCCGTTGCTCCTTGCTCGTGTAACATCTGACCTTTTGAAGACATTGTCCTGATCGACATTCTCCAAATTGTTTAGTATTTTAAAGATTTCTATGAAGTCTGCCCTGTCATGCCTGGTTTGTGGTGTTAGCTCTGTGGCCCTCAACCGTTCCTGACACAACAGATGACTAAGCTCTGGTATGATTTATGTCGTAAGACATAGCTCCATATACCTCTGGTGAGACATGGCTCCAAAGCAGCTGTGTCTGAAGATAAGGTCTCCATGCCTGGATGCAATAATTCATGTGGGGGCGCACCAGCTACAGTCTAATTAGACCTAGGCGTGCGGTTACACAACTGCTCAGGCTCCGGTTACACAACTGCTCAGGCTCCGGTTACACAACTGGTCAAGCTTCGGTTACACAACTGGTCGGGCTCCGGGGTGTCACTTGGGTTGTGCATGGTTGGGCTTCAGTTCATGCATGGTTGTCTTTCAGAGGTTGTTTGGTTCGTTCATGCTAGGCTTGTGGTTACACAACTGGTCGGGGTCCGGTTACACAACTGGTCGAGCTTCGGTTACACAACTGGTCGGGCTCCGGTTAAATAACTGGTCGGGCTCCGGTTAAATAACTGGTCGGGCTCCGGTTACACAACTGGTCGGGCTCCGGTTAAATAACTGGTCGGGCTCCGGTTAAATAACTGGTCGGGCTCCGGGGGTGTTACTTGAGCTATGGGTTGTGCATGGTCGGGCTTCCGTTCGTGCATGGTTGTGATCCAGAGGTTGTTTGATTGGTTCGTTCATGCTAGGCTTGCGGTTAGACAACTGGTCGGGCTCCGGTTACACAACTTGTCGGGTTCTGATTGCATTATTTCAGGGGTGACTTGTTGGGCTTTGGGTTGTGCATGGTTGTGCTCTGGTTCGTACATGGTTGTGCTCCGGTTTGTACATGGTTGTGCTCCATTGGTTGTTTGTGTACTAGTGCTCCAGGTTTGTTTGCTAGGGCTTTATGTTTGTTTGCTAGAATTTTTTTAATATAGTTCAATTGTTTGCTATGGGTCCATAGTTGGTTTCTAGGGCAAGTGGAGGGTTTTAGGTAGTGCTAAGAAGATTTTAGTTTGGTCGAGCTAGGAATGGAGTTGGTTGTGCTTTGGGATTGTTTAGCTTGGTGGGGGTTGGATGAGATGTATACTTGCTAGGCTTAGGGTTGCACAATTGGTCGGGGTCTGGTTACACAACTGGTTGAGCTTCGGTTACACAACTGGTCGGGCTCCGGTTAAATAACTGGTCGGGCTCCGGTTAAATAACTGGTCGGGCTCCGGTTATATAACTGGTCGGGCTCCGGGGGTGTTACTTGGGCTGTGGTTGTGCATGGTCAGGCTTCGGTTCGTGCATGGTTGTGCTTCAGCGGTTGTTTGTGTTCTAGTGCTCCAGGTTTGTTTGCTAAGGCTCTATGTTTATATGTTTGCTAGAAATCCGGGTTTCTTTTTTTTTGTATATAGTTCAATTGTTTGCTATGGGTCAATAGTTGGTGTCTAGGGCAAGTGGAGGATTTTATGTAGGGCTAATGAGATTTTTGTTTGGTCGAGTTAGGAATGGAGTTTGGTTGTGCTTTGGGACTGTTTAGCTTTGTGGGGGTTGGATGAGATGTATACTTGCTAGGCTTAAGGTTAGACAACTGGTCAGGGTCCGGTTACACAACTGGTCGAACTTTGGTTACACAAATGGTCGGGCTCCGGTTACATAACTGGTCGGGCTCCGGGGGTGTCACTGGGCTTCGGGTTGTGCATAGTCGGGCTTTGGTTCATGGATGGTTGTGATCCAGAGGTTGTTTGGTTCGTTCATGCTAGGCTTGCGGTTACACAACTGGTCGGGGCTCCGGTTACACAACTGGTGGGGCTTCGGTTACACAACTGGTCGGGCTCCGGTTAAATAACTGGTCGGGCTCCGGTTAAATAACTGGTCGGGCTCCGGTTACACAACTGGTCGGGCTCCGGTTAAATAACTGGTCGGGCTCCGGTTAAATAACTGGTCGGGCTCCGGGGGTGTTACTTGAGCTATGGGTTGTGCATGGTCGGGCTTCCGTTCGTGCATGGTTGTGATCCAGAGGTTGTTTGATTGGTTCGTTCATGCTAGGCTTGCGGTTAGACAACTGGTCGGGCTCCGGTTACACAACTTGTCGGGTTCTGATTGCATTATTTCAGGGGTGACTTGTTGGGCTTTGGGTTGTGCATGGTTGTGCTCTGGTTCGTACATGGTTGTGCTCCGGTTTGTACATGGTTGTGCTCCATTGGTTGTTTGTGTACTAGTGCTCCAGGTTTGTTTGCTAGGGCTTTATGTTTGTTTGCTAGAATTTTTTTTAATATAGTTCAATTGTTTGCTATGGGTCCATAGTTGGTTTCTAGGGCAAGTGGAGGGTTTTAGGTAGCACTAAGAAGGTTTTTGTTTGGTCGAGCTAGGAATTGAGTTTGGTTGTGCTTTGGGACTGTTTAGCTTGGTGGGGGTTGGATGAGATGTATACTTGCTAGGCTTATGGTTGCACAATTGGTCGGGGTCTGGTTACACAACTGGTTGAGCTTCGGTTACACAACTGGTCGGGCTCCGGTTAAATAACTGGTCGGGCTCCGGTTAAATAACTGGTCGGGCTCCGGTTATATAACTGGTCGGGCTCCGGGGGTGTCACTTGGGCTGTGGGTTGTGCATGGTCAGGCTTCGGTTCGTGCATGGTTGTGCTTCAGCGGTTGTTTGTGTTCTAGTGCTCCAGGTTTGTTTGCTAATTAAGGCTCTATGTTTATATGTTTGCTAGAAATCCGGGTTTCTTTTTTGTATATAGTTCAATTGTTTGCTATGGGTCAATAGTTGGTGTCTAGGGCAAGTGGAGGATTTTATGTAGGGCTAATGAGATTTTTGTTTGGTCGAGCTAGGAATGGAGTTTGGTTGTGCTTTGGGACTGTTTAGCTTTGTGGGGGTTGGATGAGATGTATACTTGCTAGGCTTAAGGTTAGACAACTGGTCAGGGTCCGGTTACACAACTGGTCGGGCTCTGGTTACATAACTGGTCGGGCTCTGGTTACATAACTGGTCGGGCTCCGGGGGTGTCAGTTGGGCTTCGGGTTGTGCATAGTCGGGCTTTGGTTCATGGATGGTTGTGATCCAGAAGTTGTTTGGTTCGTTCATGCTAGGCTTGCGGTTACACAACTGGTCGGGGCTCCGGTTACACAACTGGTGGGGCTTCGGTTACACAACTGGTCGGGCTCCGGTTAAATAACTGGTCGGGCTCCGGTTAAATAACTGGTCGGGCTCCGGTTACACAACTGGTCGGGCTCCGGTTAAATAACTGGTCGGGCTCCGGTTAAATAACTGGTCGGGCTCCGGGGGTGTTACTTGAGCTATGGGTTGTGCATGGTCGGGCTTCCGTTCGTGCATGGTTGTGATCCAGAGGTTGTTTGATTGGTTCGTTCATGCTAGGCTTGCGGTTAGACAACTGGTCGGGCTCCGGTTACACAACTTGTCGGGTTCTGATTGCATTATTTCAGGGGTGACTTGTTGGGCTTTGGGTTGTGCATGGTTGTGCTCTGGTTCGTACATGGTTGTGCTCCGGTTTGTACATGGTTGTGCTCCATTGGTTGTTTGTGTACTAGTGCTCCAGGTTTGTTTGCTAGGGCTTTATGTTTGTTTGCTAGAATTTTTTTTAATATAGTTCAATTGTTTGCTATGGGTCCATAGTTGGTTTCTAGGGCAAGTGGAGGGTTTTAGGTAGCACTAAGAAGGTTTTTGTTTGGTCGAGCTAGGAATGGAGTTTGGCTGTGCTTTGGGATTGTTTAGCTTGGTGGGGGTTGGATGAGATGTATACTTGCTAGGCTTACGGTTGCACAATTGGTCGGGGTCTGGTTACACAACTGGTTGAGCTTCGGTTACACAACTGGTCGGGCTCCGGTTAAATAACTGGTCGGGCTCCGGTTAAATAACTGGTCGGGCTCCGGTTATATAACTGGTCGGGCTCCGGGGGTGTTACTTGGGCTGTGGGTTGTGCATGGTCAGGCTTCGGTTCGTGCATGGTTGTGCTTCAGCGGTTGTTTGTGTTCTAGTGCTCCAGGTTTGTTTGCTAAGGCTCTATGTTTATATGTTTGCTAGAAATCCGGGTTTCTTTTTTGTATATAGTTCAATTGTTTGCTATGGGTCAATAGCAATGTCTAGGGCAAGTGGAGGATTTTATGTAGGGCTAATGAGATTTTTGTTTGGTCGAGTTAGGAATGGAGTTTGGTTGTGCTTTGGGACTGTTTAGCTTTGTGGGGGTTGGATGAGATGTATACTTGCTAGGCTTAAGGTTAGACAACTGGTCAGGGTCCGGTTACACAACTGGTCGAACTTTGGTTACACAAATGGTCGGGCTCCGGTTACATAACTGGTCGGGCTCCGGGGGTGTCACTGGGCTTCGGGTTGTGCATAGTCGGGCTTTGGTTCATGGATGGTTGTGATCCAGAGGTTGTTTGGTTCGTTCATGCTAGGCTTGCGGTTACACAACTGGTCGGGGCTCCGGTTACACAACTGGTGGGGCTTCGGTTACACAACTGGTCGGGCTCCGGTTAAATAACTGGTCGGGCTCCGGTTAAATAACTGGTCGGGCTCCGGTTACACAACTGGTCGGGCTCCGGTTAAATAACTGGTCGGGCTCCGGTTAAATAACTGGTCGGGCTCCGGGGGTGTTACTTGAGCTATGGGTTGTGCATGGTCGGGCTTCCGTTCGTGCATGGTTGTGATCCAGAGGTTGTTTGATTGGTTCGTTCATGCTAGGCTTGCGGTTAGACAACTGGTCGGGCTCCGGTTACACAACTTGTCGGGTTCTGATTGCATTATTTCAGGGGTGACTTGTTGGGCTTTGGGTTGTGCATGGTTGTGCTCTGGTTCGTACATGGTTGTGCTCCAGTTTGTACATGGTTTTGCTCCATTGGTTGTTTGTGTATTAGTGCTCCAGGTTTGTTTGCTAGGGCTTTATGTTTGTTTGCTAGAATTTTTTTTAATATAGTTCAATTGTTTGCTATGGGTCCATAGTTGGTTTCTAGGGCAAGTGGAGGGTTTTAGGTAGTGCTAAGAAGATTTTTGTTTGGTCGAGCTAGGAATGGAGTTTGGCTGTGCTTTGGGACTGTTTAGCTTGGTGGGGGTTGGATGAGATGTATACTTGCTAGGCTTAAGGTTGCACAACTGGTCAGGGTCTGGTTACACAACTGGTCGAGCTTCGGTTACACAACTGGTCGGGCTCCGGTTACAAAACTGGTCGGGCTTCGGGGGGTATCACTTTGGCTTCGGGTTGTACATAGTCGGGCTTCGGTTCGTGCATGTTTGTGCTTCGGATGTTGTTCGATTCATTCCTGCTAGGCTTGCGGTTACACAACTGGTCGGGGTCCGGTTACACAACTGGTTGGGGTCCGGTTACACAACTGGTCGGGGTCCAGTTACACTACTGGTCGGGGTCCGGTTACACCACTGGTTGGGGTCCAGTTACATAACTGGTTGGGGGCCGGTTACACAACTGGTCTGGGTCCTTGGGTGTCACTTGGGTTTCAGGTTGTGCATTACCTTCTTTGTGTGTAATGAAATTTTAAAATAAAGTTAGATATATATAAACACATACTAAAAGAATAGAGGTGGTAGGAGAAGAAAATATCAGTGTTCAGTGAGGATCCACAAGGTCTTCTCTGGGTACTCTTTATTTTCTTCTCCGAGGCTATGGGCCCCTACACTTGCACCAGAGGTGGTCGTACCCCTTTTAGGTTAAAAAATATACGTATATATATATATATATATATATATATATATATATATATATATATATATATATATATATAATATATATATATATATAATATATAATTATATATATTATATATTATATATATATTATTGAGCGTGGTGTGTGCAGAATATTAATAAAACAATTAACATCGTGTAGTGTACTCTATATATCAAAATATATTTGAAACTCGTATCAGTCACTAAACAAAAAATTGGGCTACTCTTATTACAAATTCGCTACTTTTAGACCGTCAGCTCGCTACTTTCGGCAATTTGTATCTGGCAACCCTGAGTCAACCGCTAACTTTATCGTTCAAGACTATATTACCCACAACAAACATTATTAGCAGCAAATATGCTACACGACCTTATTTCTGCGGTTAAGGGGATTGGAGGAGACATGTTTGTGGGGAAGGAAGACTTTTGGCTTTGAGGTGAGCTGTTACACACTAGTAATAATCTGTATGTTTAGGCTGTGAAATGGACCCATTGTGGGTGGTTATGAATCGTCTTCACATTGCACCTCATTGTCCTCGTAACATCCAAGTGTTCTGTATACTGATTGGTATTTAACTTTTGAGAAAAAATAAATAATTAAGTTAACAATTTCTCCTGGCAGTTATCCCAAATTGTAAAGAATTTTTAGCACCAGGCAGGTTATCCAGAAATTTACCCATAACTAGGGAGAATTAAGATAGTAAATTCAAAATATAGGGTTGGAAAAATGTCAAGACTGGTAATTCTTTGTGTGTATGTATTCTTTGTGTGTAGTATTCACCTAGGTGTGCTTGTGGGGGTTGAGCTCTGTCTTTCGGCCCGCCTCTCGACTATCGATCAATCAACTGTTACTGACTACTAGTTTTTTATTTTTTTTTACACACACACACAACGCGCCCAGGAAGCAGCCCGTAACAGCTGTCTAACTCCCAGGTCGGTCCGTTTAATTACCACAAGCTACCACAAGCTACACAAGCTTCACAAAGCTTCTGGCAATACGTTAGTAATGAATAAATGATATATTTACTCATTATAATGTTGGTGCTGAATGTACAACACGAAAAAACATAATTTTAATCTGAAAAAAAGTATCTTTTATAAAGAAATTAGACGAAAATAAAAAGCTGGTGACGCCAAATCAAGTCGATGATCCAAGCTTCGGTTAGGTTAGGTTTGGTTAAGTTAGGTTAGGTTAGGTTTGGTTAAGTTAGGTTAGGTTAGGTCTGCCTAACATATCATATTTATTCATTACTAACGTATTGCCAGGAAGCTTTGTGAAGCTTGTGTAGCTTGTGGTAATTAGACGGACCCTCCCAGGTACCTGTTTACTGCTAGGTAACAGGGACATCAGGGGTGAAAGAAACTCTGCCCATTGTTTCTCACCAGCGCCGGGAATTGAACCCCGGACCACAGGATTACGTGTCTGGCGTACTGTCCACTCGGCCCCTGTATATGAGTTCCTTGTATAAGTTTGATGTGGGAGGCTACGTGTCGCTGGCTATGTTTGATGTGGGAGATGATGGGTTGGTGACAGACACCTGTGGGTTATCATCAGTGTCACTAGCTGCTGTAGGAATCGATGGTTTTGGGTCAGATTTTTGCTTGAAGATTGTTGAGGCAATTGTTAGCAACTTTTTGAGAGATGATTGCTGGGCTGGAGACATTGTCTGGAAATATATTCTCAAAGTACTTTGCACAAGTGTTTTCTTCTTTAACAGGTAAATTTGCTTATAGGGTGCAAGGCAATTAAATGTAATTTTGAAGCATTTTGCTATCTCGGCATCATCTTGCTTTTCCAAAATTACCAAGGCATCTTCTACCAACTTAAATTCCTATGCTAGTTTCTTGGCTGTGAAAAATTGTTTTTCTCGGGATGTCTCAGCAACCAACTTCTCTATAAGAGCTTCATCTTCAGTCCTTACTGCCTCCAACCCTGTAAGATCTTCATTTGTGAGTGTCTCTGAATTAGAATTCAAAAACTCTTCGACATCAACCTCAAGGTTTGGATTCCTTGCAGGAAATGTGCAAGGTTAATCTCGGTGAAAGTAAAAGGAAATGTGCCAAACCATTTATGTCCCACCTGGGAATTGAACCTGGGATTCCCGTTCTCGAGTCGAGAATGAAGTTATCTGCCACTGAGTAAAATGTTAACTATTTATGGAAAGAGGAAATTGATAACGAAACGAGTGTAGCCTTGTGAAGGAATATGGCATTTGTATCGGCACGGTTTCTGATGCAGTACTGTACAGTATATAGTTCATGCAAATTCCTTTAGTTTGGAACACCTCACTTGACCACTCAGAGGTTGCGAGGGTGCTAGAGTTCAATTAAGGAAAGTGGTGTTTGATTCCCAATGGTCCAAATAGTTGTGCTTTATTCCTTCACTCTACCCTTTATCCCAGCTCCTATTTTATCTTTATATCTATTCCATGTGCTATAGTCATCCTAGCTTAGCTTTTTCTCAACTTTTGAAAGGAAAGAAAATTATAAGTAAATATCATGTCTTTCACTATACATTTCTGTATAATGTGTATTTGATTTACATTGCTAACATATTAGAAATAGGTATTTCTGTGATAAAGATCTTAAAATGTGTATATGCACGTTTGTTTATTAACAAAATTTTTTTGTTGAAAATGTTCATGTCCATATTAACATGGGATAGAACAGTATGGCTAATGAAACCAAAGGTGGTCGGTCCCACTTAGTCCATTTGAGTAAGAGTACATGTTATGTAATACCTCCAGCCTCTTTGTTTTTAGGTCCAGGAGCTATTTAGTAGTGTATCTGCATAGTTTTAATTTATACTAGTATGCTTTTTTATATATAGTCACAATATAACTGTTAAATATTTTTTTTAGGTCTCAAATATATGCAGTACTGTATATATATGTAATGACACTGAAGTTGAATTAAACTTCCATGTTTGCAGGTATCAAATGATCTGGGGTTTCTTCATCCAAGTGAATTTGCTATCATCCATCAGATCCTAGACATTGGAACCCACTACAAGAAGATTACAAACTTTTGTAACACATATGACATTGTCAGAGTTAATACAGGTTAGTGTGAAGTGGGTTACTTGTACCTGTACTTTCATTGCTTAACTACATTTTTGTAGCGTTATTGTTTGCAAGCCTTAACAGAATAAGCAATGGCAAAGATTAAATTACCATTTTAATATTATTTATGTAAATTTAGATTTTTTAAATTTCAACCTTTGTCCAAAAATTTTTTTTAACAGAGAAAAAGCTATACAGCCCATACAGTATTATCTAGCATCTACGAGTACATAGATAATGCCGGGTACAAGAATATTCCCAATAAAAAGCTAGCAGTATCCTTTGTGCAGTCTTCATATGAGACCTGAAGGTTGTTTAAATATTGTATACTTAAACATACATTATATAAATATAATTGTGCAGTAATTATATTTATTATTACTATATTTGTATTTTAGAATTCAATGTTCTCCATTATGACCTATTTCTCAGGCTGGAGTTATTTTTCGGATAGAGCAAACTCTTTTCCCATTTCCTTTTATTTACTTATTCTTTTCACTTGAAAAATTCCATCAGTATTGCCTGAATGGAATAGTTCGGAAATTGGGATTTGTCAGTACTAGTGTGTGTGTGTGTGTGTATGTAATTACCCAAGTGTAATTACCTAAGTATAGTTACAGGCTGAGAGCTACGCTCGTGGTGTCCCGTCTTCCAGCACTCTTTGTCATATAACGCTTTGAAACTACTGACGGTCTTGGCCTCCACCACCTTCTCCCCTAACTTGTTCCAACCGTCTACCACTCTGTTTGCGAAAGTGAATTTTCTTATATTTCTTCGGCATCTGTGTTTAGCTAGTTTAAATCTATGACCTCTTGTTCTTAAAGTTCCAGGTCTCGGGAAATCTTCCCTATCGATTTTATCAATTCCTGTTACTATTTTGTATGTAGTGATCATATCACCTCTTTTTCTTCTGTCTTCTAGTTTTGGCATATTTAATGCCTCTAATCTCTCCTCGTAGCTCTTGCCCTTCAGTTCTGGGAGCCACTTAGTAGCATGTCTTTACACTTTTTCCAGTTTGTTGATGTGCTTCTTAAGATATGGGCACCACACAACCGCTGCATATTCTAGCTTTGGCCTAACAAAAGTCGTGTGTGTGTGTCTATATATATATATATATATATATATATATATATATATATATATATATATATATATATATATATATATATATATATATATAATATATACATATACATATACATATACATATATATATATATATATATATATATATATATATTTATATATATGACGGTGTCAGACCACGGAGGAAAATTTAAACGGGAATTTCCTTAAGTATTTTCGTATATTAATACATCTTCAGAAGGAGTGACTGAAGATCTCCTGACTCCTTCTGAAGATGTATTAATATACAAAAGTACTTAAAGAAATTCCTGTTTCAATTTTTCTCCGTGGTCTGACACTCACATTTTTAATCGCGTGTTTATTTTTCGTGATTTACACCATTATGCTTCCATTCCCTTCTTTGTATTACGGATTTTCCTGTTTGCACAGCTTTCTCTGCCAGAATGTGAGGAGGCTTCAGACATGGTACTGCTACATGTTGGCAGGTGGCTGTGGCCAGGTGGGCCATTTGGCACCTAGGCCCTACCTGGTGGTCCTGGATTGTTTAAATACCTCCAGAAGTCACTCCAGGGTGGAAGGAGCTCTACTCCAGTGCTTCACTATTAAAACTGACTAGTGTGTTTGAAGAAATCCCTATTTGCCTTTAGAAACATCCTTGTGCCCTACTTATGTAAAAGGGCTTTTCACATTATCTCAAGGTTTTATTTTCTCAGATAAAATTCATCGCTGTGGATTATACCTATCATCACTTGCCACGGCTCTTCGTAAAACAGCACGAACCTTTCAAACTACAGTGGTAGAGCTGGAGTACAGACTGCTGAGTGATCCTCACCTTCCACTCAGTGAACTGCTACTTACTCTCACACCTACAGCTCCATTATTAGCTGCTCTTGCCTCGTTGGTAACTCAGGTGAGTAATTTTATTTTGTTCTATTTAATGCAGCTGTCTCTCCTTGGGGTTGTTAATTCATGTCCAGGAGCACATGGAGCCCTTTCCATTATATTTTTTATAACCCTGTTCATCAAGCAGTGCAGTTAAATTTTTTCTTTTAAAATGGTAGACAAAAACTTTAAGTTTTTCTTTTTCTTTATATTCATTATGTATATGCAAATAATAATTTTTATGTTGAGAGTGTAAATTTGTAGAAACTTTTGTTTGTTATAAGAAATCCACTTATAACATCTACTAGAAATCTGGTGATAAATAGCATTAGTTTAAAAAAAAAAAATTACAAGTGAAACTAGATCATATCCAGAACAATGCAATCTGAATTTTTTGTAAGTGCCATTGTATCCCTAAAATTACATGTGCAGAACACCACTACACAAGTGGTATGCAAAGGTCCTTCATTTATCTACATTGCAAAGGTTGATGATAGATATAAAATATGTTTATTCTTTCCAGATTGAAGATAAAAATGTTCATGGATGCATGATTCTTGAGGTTCTTCACAAGCACACAGCAAATTCTGTGGCACATGTAAAGCATGTTCTGATGCGGTGAGTAGTAAATTTCAATATTGGATTGTCATTTTATTATCATTACTCTGTTTCCAACTTAGAGGGATGAAATACAGCGTTGAGTGTAATGGAATATCCCTCTCCACGTGGCATTTCGGCTTTCCTTGGCTCATGTCACTAGCATGTTATGAACATTACGGGATATGCCAGACTTCTGTATCATGTGATGGTGATTATTTTATCTTTTGATAATATAAGCAACTAGATATGCCAGTATTTGTTAAATTTTTGTAGATAAAGATCCTCTATCATTCCTTTAAGTTACATATTGAAACTAGGATAAATACCAATTTTTGTTTTGATTAGAATATATTGAATATTCATAACAAGTAGTTTACCAGCACTTGCATTTCAGGATTGAGCAGGAAGTTCACTCCGTGCTGTTTGACCAGCTGACACATTGGCTCTTGTACGGACTGTTGCTTGACCCACATCAAGAGCTTTTTATACACACTGCAACTTGCCATGAATCTCTTGGTGAGCTACAGGATATGGATGCTCTTGTAAGTCAATTGCCGCATACTTTGTCAATAATCTCTCCCTAATTTATAAATTTTTAATTGATGTTTTATAGATATTCTGTAACCTTATTCATTTTCCAGTATATAGAATAATTATAGATAATGATTGATGCAAAGGTTCTTACTGACAAGGGCAAAGACTGTACAGGTCATGTGGTAAATGCAGTTAAATCACAGCCAAGAAAATCCTGGGCTTGAATCTTATGGTGGCGCAAGCATTTGGTCAAGGTTCCATTGCACCAGATGCCATTGTTCACCTAGCATTAAATAGATGCCTAGGAGTTTGACAATTGTTATGGGCTGCATCCTGGGAAGATAAGTAATTGACTGACTGGGACCTTGATAAGCCTCAAAAGCTTTCCATTTTAAACTATGGGTATCTAAACTATAATGAAAACCTTAATGGGCTGCCACACTAGATTTGACCTCCAAACGGTCCTGTTTACATACTTGCTAGTCAAGTGCTGTAACAGGATGGGTGTACAAGGATGAAATGTAGAGCTCGTGTGGTTAGAGATAGACGACCAGCATCTTGGAAGGGCAGAGTGGAATACTAGCCTCTCTGGTCAGCTTTTATTATAGATATAGCTCTCTAGCACCTTTCCTCACTTGGGTTGCCTCATGAATACTAGTGTACTGGTGTGATTCTTTGATTATATGTTGGAGGTTTTGTTGACCCTTCTTTTCTGGGTGGTTGACAAGAATTTTTCCTGCATGATTGCCTGTGATTCTTGTCTAGAATACACGGCAGACTTTACTTTCGGTGCATCTAAATGGTGCAGTCCAGGAAGGTACTTAATCAAATCCATATTTATTTTGAAATGTCTTGATAATTAATGTACATAATTCTTAATAATTATATACCAACAGAGCCTTGAAGGATTTGATAGTAGTTCTACACTGAATCCAGAATGCAAGTTAAGACTGGAGATGCTACCCAGTCATATACCAATCTCTGTTGCTGAAAGGATTCTTTTCATTGGGGAGGCCATCCTTGTGTTTGAAAGAGAGGCAAGAAAAGATTATGGTAAGCCATTTTTGTTTTATAAGATATATGCAAATGTAAAGCATTTATTGTTGCAAGAGAGTCATTTCCTATGCATGCAAATATCATCCATGTTTTAGCTTGTTGATTCTTGAGTAAAAAAAAAATTCTGTATAATTTGATTTGTCTGGAAAAAGGATCTGCAGGTAATTTGTGTGTCCACTTCCAGAGTTATCCTCAGTGCAAGAGACCTAGCTTTCCCACCAACTCTTCTTGGCCACTAGGTTTCATAAGGTGGCTCTCGCACGTGTAGAGTAACCCAGCATTCTTTCCTTTATTATTCTCAATTGTCTTGTAGGGCTCAATCCCTTTAGACTCTGTCATATCTTTATTAGAAGGTATGTATAGAGTTTCACTTTACATTCTTCATGCTACAGTATATCATTTCACTCCTTAATGCAGAAAAAAATAATTTGTACTATCCATGTGGCTCACTTGGGTACTTAATTTCCATCTGTCATATTTGTCATCAATCACTTGCCAAATAGTATGCTGTCTAGTCTACTATTATCCCTAAATATTTTGTATGTGATGATCATGTCTTCCCTTTTGTTCTATGTCTAGAGATGTCAGGTTTAATTCCTTGAGTCATGCCATATAATATACACCTTTTGTGCTTTTCACCTCGAACTCTACTAATATTTTGTTGGATTTAGGTGCTGCAGACACTGCATCATTGTCACCACATAGTGGTCAAGTGTTGAAGAGCCGAGAAGAGGAATTTAAAGGTCTAATAGAAGCGCTGGGACAGGAACCAACATTCTCCATCTTACAGTTCAGTCAGGTCATTGAAACCATAAGACATTGTGTCTCTCAGGTAGGTAATAAACGGTAATTATTTTGTGTTTGAACATTTCTATTGGCAGTAAATATTGATTTCATCTAGGAATAAATTGCAGAAATCAAAATAGTTGATCAGTTTGATTCTTGAATTAATAAAAAAAAACTAATGTAAGTAAATCTGGATTAAATCATCATTTTGAGAAACTATTAAAGTGTACACATCTTGTTGACTTGTTTTGCCAAATGGTGGTGAAAGGAGGGACAAGTTGTGTGGTATTTTGATTGGGATTGTAGAAATTTGTTTGGTATTTACCAAACATTTCTCTCGAGTGCTTTTAGTTTTTATGACCCCCTCCCTTGGCCTTTTTGGCAGGGTTTTACCCATGTGTTGGTGTCTTGTGACACCCTTGGCATCCCCACCTCTGTGAGTGGGCAAGATTCTGGCCCCTACCCCTCAGTAGGTTATCAGTTTTAGATGCATGGTGAGATATTGGCTCTGAAGTACCAGTGTGTAAACTCTGAAAAGCCTCTTGAGAAGGACCCCAGAATGGGAATATCATTAAACTCGATATCAAATTTTTAATGTGTAAATGTCCATGTAATTTGGTTAGTCTTGTGTTGTAAATAAAAATTATGCAGAAGAATTGCACTCCCAGCACACATTACTCCTAAGGTGAACTTAGGTTTGAACAGGACAGTAGAGTACTGTATTTTTGTTAGTATTTTTAATGTAAAATAATTTGTATGTGTTTAGTTTTATTTTTGTGCACTAATAATTTTTTAAAGAGTTACTTTATCATACAGTGAGCATAAAAAAGTTTGCATTGTTATTTATAGTCACCTTGCAAGCTCTTTAGAGGCTGACTAAGTTTAGTTTGTTTTTTTTCTTAACACATTTCTGAGCAGGCATTTCATGATCAATATTCGGTATAGTGATTCAGTCTTTTGTGTGCCACTGAATATAGCTTTCTGCTGCAGCTGTATTTCAGGAGGGTTCCTTTTTAGGTGGTGTTTGATACTGACTGAATGTCTTAGAGATATCTTTCCTAAAGTTCAATGTGGTTTGGCTCCTTTTTAAGTTCTACTGCCCTGGTACTGGGCATACATTGTCAAACAGACACAATGAGAGGGCTTGTGTGACATTTCTCCTCTGTGTTTATGTACTGACGCTTCCTATTATGGGTTTTGTGGTTTTCTTTTTGTTTAACTACTGGCCTTCTTGATCAATCCAGATCTTTGGTTTGGAACACATGCCTCTTGTGACTGGGCTCCACCTCTTGCTTTGTCCTAGGGTTAGTGGGGTTTCCCTTTCAGAGCAGGAGAGATTTCTGAAACAGTGGAATTACAGAGAATGTATGACTTGCATAGACATGATAGAGCACTTAAATTATTGGGATCATCTCGGCACTTTCAAAAAGCCCTAGAGAAAGGAGGCAAGAGAGGTATTGCATAATGTATACATGGAAGATTGTAGAAGGCCAGGTTCCAAATTTATATAGTAAAATAACCACATACTAGAGTGCACAAGATGGTAGGGATGAAAGGGTAAAGGTGCCATATGCACAATTCGAGAATGTTGTATGAACATCAAGGCACACAGGTATTCAATACCCTCCGAGCAGGCTACCTCGGCTTCTTGTCCTTGGCTTCCCAGCTTGGCACCTTCTTTTGATAATTGATAATTCATAATTCTGATAACGCCTGTAGAATGCTGGTTTTTGTTCATCCAACATGAATTGAATCTTTTGATTTTGTTTGTATTTATTATAAATTATTCTTTATTTCCTTACAAGGAACTCTGGAAATTAGTAATGGAAGCAGGACTGGTAGCAGAATTAGGCGACTTGAAAGCAGTCTTCCTTCTGGGCCGAGGAGAGCTGTATCAGACGCTCATTCCATCGATCACACCATTCCTTCTTAATAGTTCAGCCAATGCCAGTGAGTATTGCTGCTATGGCTCTCTCTCTCCATTGAAGTCTTCACTATATTGTTTTGGATCCTTTCCTGCTTTTTAGATTTTCCCCAATTTTGTTTTTTTGTTTTTTTATTATTATTATTAAACATTTACATATATACATGCATTATATAAGATATGCTTATTAAAAAGAGTTATGTTTAACTTTTATCATTAATAGTCATAAAATCATGGTTTTGTGATGTTAAGAGCTATAAATAACAGCATGAGTGTGTGTGTGGGTCAGGTGTCTGGATACCATAAATGGGTAAGTTTTGGTGCCTATTTCAAAACACCTTGTTAATTATGTATAATGCAAATGCAATGTAATAAATAATATTTTTGTTAAATTTAACTATGATTTTCATAAGGATACTTCACTGAAGTGTAGAAAATTATAATGTTATGATATTTATTCTACCATGCTTGTTTTAGATATCTTTCATGTTTCAATACATTTTTCTTTGAGCATTTTTGACAGGTTCCTGGTATTTTTATGGTTTTATTCTATGCACTGTTGCAGGTGTTATTTTTTTTTCTGCCTCAATGTCTGATAACTGGCAACTGTCTTGATATGAGAGACTTTACCCTAATGTCAAAATAATAGGAATCTGTTTAAATTAGCATTGTCACTGACTGCTGGCGACTTTACTCTAACCTTGAAATATTTGTCTAAGGACATTGGCCACGTCTTTCATAAACCTCCGGGCCGTGCACTTACAGTTGACAGCTGTTAGAATGTAGCATATAAATTAGCGCATTATATGTTAATATTGTAGGTTGGATCAGTGTAGGCTGTGCCAAGGCTGTAGGATGACTTTATAGGCACCAACTAAAGTGATTTAGAAGAATATTTTGGATTTCCTGTTTTATTCTTCCTCAACCACAATATTGAATTTCGTTAGCGGTTTATAGGCACAGTATCTTCTTGTTTAACATATCAAAATTGACTAGAAGGGGATATATTTTAGTCAGTGAGTTACAATAACATGGCTGAAAATTAAACACCCAATCCACGCTTCGGAAAATAATGTAGCAACTTTTCGGTCCATCCTGGATCATTGTTACGCCATGTGATTTGGTTTGATTAAAAATACTGTACTGAAACACATTCCTATTTACCTGAATATCTAGAATATTTTGTAACTTTGCAGATTTTGATGGATTGTTCCAGTTAGCAGGACGACAGGTGTTACTGGAAGAGGGAATGCTGGAAAAGTTTACACTTTCTCTGAAACCTCAGCCTGCTGCAACCTCCATTCAGACCAAAGCCCAATCAGGTGGGGAAAAATTCACATATAAACACCGAACCCACAATTGTGAAAATAAAGGAAATTATGACGTTTGGTTCATTTTAGTTGCATGAGAGAGAGGTGTATAATGTCCTTTTCACTCGCTGAGAGATGAGGTCAGCACTCAAGTGGATGTGCTGTCAGCAGGTAGCACATCCCCTGGGCATGATATGCTATTGTTAGCACTTTTCTAAACGGTTGCCAACCTTTCTTCAGTGAGTGAATAGGGAGTTAGGATTAGATGCATTTACTGTGGTTTGGCTACAGTGGCTAGGTGCAGCCTGTGAGTGTATATTCGTATCCTGGCCTGATGCTGTGTTATTTTGCTGCTTAATATTTAAAGTTACTTCTCCATGAGCCTAGTAATTAGCACAATTTATTTAGAGCAACTGCATTTTTTGTAATTAAAATAAAGGGGGTGCTTGGACCCATCACCATTTTATCGTTTGCAGCCCGACTATAAATGGCAGTGAAATCTTGAATCAAGATTTAGATAATCTAGTTTGAAGAAATGTGAAATGCTAATGATAAATATACTTGGAAAAAGTCTCTGTATTAGTTACATATATTATACAGTATAAGCAGCAGTGCATTGAAGTCTAATTCATTGACATCATCTCCCAGATAAAAGTTGGCGAAGTCTAAAGCTAGACTATCATGCCAAGTGGCCACTACATAAGCTGTTGACTCCAGGAGCACAAGACAAGTATAATGCCATTTTCTCATTTCTGTTGGATGTTCGTAGAGCTCAGTACCGCCTGCAACAGTTGTGGATCACACAGATGCGGACCAAATTCCATAGGTAAGTTTTTATAAAAATTCTTGTTTACTAGTGACTGTTTCATGGCTCTTGTTTAATGTTATAATATTGACACAGAATCGTCACAATTGTGATGGGGCCAACACTTCACAACAAAACAGAGCTTCATGTCCTTGTAAATTTGTAAGTGAAGCAGAAATTGTTTGGTGTAAACAGTCTTATGTATTTCAAATTAAACAAACATGTAGATTACCATTTTTTTTTCCCCAACTTTTCTGGGCTGGCCCGAGTGGCTTTTTTTGGCTTATTGCACAGGTACTGTCGGCCACAATCAATACGTTTTGCTCCTCGAAATGTGTGTCGATTCCGAGAGCAATCGGCAATAGCTCTCAATGATGGGACACCATGTGGGGATTATAGATTGGTTGACTATCAAGGTGAACTTCTCTATAAGTTGATAGTCACAAAACATTCAACAGTCTTTTGTGAAATGGTACATGTAGAGTACTGCAAAACAAATCATTGTAACAATTATTTCACTGCCAGAGTTCCCACTGTCACCAGGCAGTGGTGACCTGGGTTACACAGGGCCTTAGTCAAGCATCCACCTCCTTCATGCCTTCAAAACATGGCTCTTTGGGAGAAAACGTCAATATTTGCTAGACAAGTTGGCTAACTTTCCTTTTGAATGATTTCAAGGTTACCTTCCCCTGCATTACTAACTATAAACCACTAGATTTTAATGTCTTCTATGAGAATCTCGGGTTCCGTTTTTGGCAAAACTTGTCGTAGGTCAACCTGACCTTGGTTCCAAGAGACTTTGTTAAAGTGAGGTCTGTCAAGTAGGAGCTACATAGCTTGTACTCGCCTAATTGTATTCACCTAATTGGGCTTGCGGGGGTTGAGCTCTGGCTCTTTCCTCCCGCCTCTCAACTGTCAATCAACTGGTGTACAGATTCCTGATCCTACTGGACTCTTATCATCTCTACACTTAAACCTGTGTATGGAGTCAGTCTCCACCACATCACTTCCTAATGCATAATGCTTTCCATTTGTCTACTACTCTGACACTGAAAAACACTTGACACTTGTGTGTGTCCTTGTGCATGCATGCTGATGCTGTTTCTGCAAGCTCAGGTTAGAGGTTACTGGTGCCATTGATTGTGAGTTTGAGTGAGGAAGACAGAAATTGTTAACAATTTCTTTTGTGTCTGGGGAAGGTGGGTCTGTACTATAGTGCTGTTCTGAGTGACACTGTCTGTCTTCTGTGTGTCGGAGGCATTTACATTCCTGTGGAAACAGCTTTGCTTATTCTTTTGATGAGCAACTCTCTAAAATGTCCATGTATTTATGGTTGCTGGTAAGAGCATTTGTTTTAGCTTGCCAGTTGCTTCGTCTCTTGATTCTGTAGTTTGCTCCGGCTCTAGGTTTAGGGTTTCCTTCTCTTGTGCAACTAGTGAAAACCAATAATCACTAAAGTTCTTTCTTGGGAAGACTTTTCGATTCGACCTGGTCTGGCCAATGCTTCGGTAATTCATTACCATAGGAAGTCTGAAGCAGTTTGCTGGGATGGTAGAGAGAGTGTGTACTCACCTAGTTGTACTCGCCTAGTTGTGCTTGCAGGGGTTGGGCTCTGGCTCTTTGGTCTCGCCTCTCAACTGTCGATCAACTGGTGTACAGATTCCTGAGCCTACTGGGCTCTATCATATCGACATTTGAAATTGTATCATGTCAGCCTCCACCACAGCCTCCTCCACCTCCGCCTAATTCATTCCATCTGTTAACTACTGACACTGAAAAAGTTCTTTTCTAACATCCCTGTGGTTCATTTGGGTATTCGGTTTCCACCTGTGTCCCCCTTGTTTGCGTTCCACCCGTGTTAAACAGTTTACAGTTTATCCTTATCTACCCTGTCAATTCCTCAGAGAATTTAGCGTATGTGTGTATGTGAGAGTGAGAGTGGGAGAAAGAGAGGGGCAGGAGTTGTAGGTTTTTTGTTATACTGTACTTCTGACGCGTACGGTAAATGGAGTTGAACATTTTTGGCCTGGTTGCGCACCCCGAACAGTTTTGTTTTGTGTTTGGGCTCGTTTATATTAGGGCTTGATGGAATTAGTGTTTAGTAGAAGTGTGCTTTTTTCCGTTATATCTGGCTGTCCCTCACATAGTTTTGTTTGGGTTGGCTGAACAGTTGCTATACATACTGGGATTGCCTCACTTGATTCAAATACTTATTGTATAAATTTAATAACTGTCATTTCCGTTCTGTGAGCCAGATGATTAATGGTGTTTGAATTTATACCACTGCCTCTCCATACATTTATTATCCAATACTAATGCTCCAATATGAATACTTAACATTGATTTAAGATGTTAGAATTTATTAAGACATGCCACTGCCTCTTGTGGTCATAGGGTTTGCTAAAGGTGCCATAGTAAACTAGCAACATCAATTATTATATTAACTTCACAAGTATTGCTGCATAGTAAAAAAAAAAAAAAAAAGGGTTGTGTTAAATGGACTCTTCGGCAGCTTTTACCAGTTCGCAACATTCGAATACGGCAACAAAACCTAAATATTTTTTCCAAAATTATCCAGTTTTGGAGTGGTTTAGGCAAGATATTTTACATTCCTACCATGCTGGGTTTGAAACTTTGAATATAACTATGACTGAGCTTTAGAAGAATAGGATACCTGCAGAGATACCCTGTAGAATCCATAGTGATTAATTTAGTTTTATCTATAGATCATATTCTTCTGTGACCGGTATTTTGAAAACTTATGATAGAGGTACAGTAAGATCATGAGAACAGACCTTCCAATTTATTGTTGTCCAGTCACTGAAAATAAAGTAGTTAATTGAGAAAACGAAAATTGAAAGAAAATTCAAAGTCTTCCTAACTTGACTTCTGGTAACTAGTAACTGTTAACAGATTTTTTTTTTTTATATTATTAATTTTTTCCAGAAAAAGTGAGGCCGACCGTGTGCAGTGGACGCTGCGGCACCATATGAGTCTGTTGGTTGATAACATCCAATATTATTTACAGGTTAGTGAATTGCTTACAGTAATTCTTCCACGAGTCTGAAATACTATGCATAGAGAACATCAGAAGGAACTTCTGTTCTCGATAATTTATGCAAGAAATGTGAATGAAACATTAATTTGCAAGGGATGTCTCGATAATAATGAATTATTTCTGCAGAAACTGCTTACAAATGTGTTAATAATTTCAGGTTGATGTTCTGGAATCACAGCACTGGCAGCTCATAGCTGACATTGGCAAGATTCAGGATTATCAACATCTGGCCCGAGCCCACCATAACTTTCTGGTGTCGGTCTCGGCCCAGTGTTTTCTTAATAACTCGATGGTCAGCAACTCTCTACAACAGCTACTGAAACTAGTCCATAAGTTTTGTACCATTCTTGAATCTTTATTTAACAATGAATCTAAAGATAGGAATCTGGCACTTAGGTCCGTAGTACCCCTTGGTACCCAGCCAGTAATCCTAAGTAGTGCCGAACAAATAATGGAGCTGAATGAGGCATTTGAGCGGGCAGCAGCCCAGCTGTTCTTTGTCTTGTCTAACTTACGACTTCATCAAGGCTCACAATATACATCCCAGCTGATCATGAGAATAGATTATAATAAATACTATAGCAAAAATACAGCTGTGAGAAGATTCACGTCTCCTCTTGATGCACTCTAGTTCTGATGAGTGATAATGTTTTTTGCTATAACAAGTTGTAAAGAAAAACTGTGCTGAAGGTTACAGTTGTCACACAATAAATTACATTGGCTAGTTTTGAAAAATGTGTATTTTTTACTTTGTTTTCAGCTCCAGCTTTTTGTAACTGACCTGGCAAAATTTGTGAGAAGAATCCAGTAATATTTATATTATGGCACTTCTACCACGTCATCCAGTCACTGACATTGACTGTACTTGTGAAAACATGATCTCTCCTTGGCACAGTTTTTAGTTAACTAGCCTTTTATTTTTTTTCATACTCAAGGGTCATATGGATTTGTTTTGTTTTAATATCTGGTCTAAGAATGATGTCTTGGATGCCATTATGTAATTTGGTATGAGGTACATGTAGATAACCTAGTCTGTGCTTTTGCACTTTCTCTTTGTGACCTATAGAGGGTAGAAATAACCTAAATTACTCTATCCTTTTGAGATGTATCTTATTGTCTCGGTAAACATACTTGAACTTAAACTTTGTGACTTGTGAATGTAGGGATCACATTTTTACTTGTTAACTAGCTACACATTAGGGATTTAATTTTAAATTTCTTTTGTGGAGATTTAGTTAATGCCATCCTCTTGTTATGCCATGGCATTGAGTTTTGTGGGGCTTTAAGATTTGAATTTGTTCTATTTTTGTTCAAATTATTGTCCCGCTACCATATGTAACCTACACTAGATTAACACAGTTTACAGTTGGCTTCAGTCAGGTAGCGGCCTGATGCAGTGGTATATTTCCATGTCTGTATTGTGCATAGCTGCAACAGATTAAGCACTTGTATAGCCCTTTGCTTTTGGGGATAATACTGTTAATTGTCTTTAAATCCAATGTATGTTTGAAATGGTAAATGCTACCTAGCAAATTATTGTTTAAAATTACCAGATATTATAAAGGCTGTTAGGAATTATGCTGCATTCCATTTCCATTCCATTTAGTTTGTATTGAATATCAATTTTCTTTAAAACCAGTAATTGATAATATTCATTCCAATGAATTTGTTGTGCAAGTCATTCCAGCTTAGACACTTGTGTAGTACAGTACAGTAGTTTTAGACACTTGTGTAGTACAGTACAGTAGTTTTCAAGCCCAGGGATTCTTTATATTTTCATGTGAATCAACTTATTTCTCTCGTGTTTTAGCGATTGACCCTCATACTTAGTGGCACAGTTCTATTACTCTTTTTCTGACAATACGTGTACGTCTGATAATACGTAGTACGACTGATAAAGCAAAATGACTATACTTTAAGATGAGTGTTAATTAGGCAAGCTTACACCAACATGAAGCAAAGGAGAAAGTACAAATGGGCAATAAGTGGAAATAGAGGTGTTCTGATGTATTGGTATCTGCCTCCCCCCCACCCCACCTTAAGCAAACATGGGTGTTTAGATATTTATATCCACACCTCTAGGAAATAAACGTCACACCTTGAAATGTATATTGAGTAGGCATGGTAAATGTAGCTGTTTGGCTGCAGGGGTACACGAATAGAGAAAAGAGGAAGTTATGTTTATCTTTTCACTTTGAGAACAATGCCAACTAGTCTCTTACATTAAATTGCCTACAAGTGTTTAAATTGGTATACATAGTACTGTATATCCGTGCATCTGTTCATGTGCAGATTATTCTGATTCTGCATGCTATGTTTATGAATTAAGTGAATAGAAAGGAAGGTAAATGGTACAAACATTCACTGTAAATTTGTGAAATAGAATACTGTTGATATGTTTAGATGTGTCATTTTATTTACCATCCCTGTTTAGTGTCTGTTGTATATGTAATATTATTTCTTACATATATTTATAATTAGTCCATTATTTATTTTATAAAATGCAATTCAAAATTTTGTGAACAAAGTCAATTGTATTTGTAGAAAAAAATTATACATAAAGCTTGTGATTTTAACATTGACACTATATAAAAAATGTATTGGTTTTTATATATTAACTGAACAGGTGGCTTACAATTTGTATAATACTTGACTGTTCAGATTAGGAATAATGCAGGTAAGCACTTTTACATAAAATACTTGTTAAATTTAAGGATAAATTTGTGTAAGGGGATGTAGAGCAGTGTGAATAATCTGCTCTAACCACCTGATTCTACCACATTATATATATAATGTGGTGGAATGTGCAATATTACATCGTTGCACATTCCAACATTCTGGACATTGTGCTGAATTTATTGCTGGAAAATTAAACATTCTTGTTGAAGCAAGTGCGTTACTGAACTGAGGGTTAAAAAAGAGGTAGACACCCATCCTACAAATCTGAAAATGAAAAACCAATGGTGTTTCCTGTCCGTCCTGGACCATTGTCAAGTCGTGTAATTGCACCGCTTACTTCATCAAGCATGCTTAATTTTCCAGTAATAAATTTGGCACATAATGACATCCAGAATGTTTGGCATGTGCAATGATACATAAATATAATGTGGCAGATCAGATGACTAGAGCAGGTGTGTGGGTTTGGTGTCTACTCTTTAGCCATATTATTGTAACTTGTCTGCTAAAAAAAGGAATTTTAAAGATCTGGGGAACCTAATCCTGTTTTTCCTTAATGGTTTAGTGTGTATATATCGGTGATTCTAAATCATTTTACCATGGTGTAACTCCTAAAATGTTTTCGTGTACTATGTAACTCGCCCTATGTAAATGAAAGTACATACAATATGTATTTTATTCAAAGGCCAGTGGTAAACTTTAAGGGTGCCATTTTAATAGTGACAAATTTAAAAAACATGTAATTAACTGAAGAAGATTACACTTTGTGCAACAGTTTTGTGTTGCTCCTTTTTTGTTTATAAATGTTGAACAATCTGATGGTCTTAATATTGGACCCCAATTGAGCAAGACTTTGGTCTTGCATAGGGCTTAATGGTGTTTTGGGATGGTAATTTTGGCAAGTGATTTTGACCTTGGATAAATTTACACAAACCAGTGATAATATCCAGTCATTTCTATAGCATAAAATAATGCTTTCTTATGCCCCGGAGGATCAATTTGAATGTGACGTTCTTGCTTGTACTGGGTACCACCAAAGCTTGTTTTAATTATCTGAGACACATGATATGACTGCAGCAGTGACAGTCTGGAATCTTTACCATTGTACTAAGAAAATCTGCATTGTACCCTTTAACCAGAGCTACCTTCTTTGACTATGTACTACCAGTACAATCGACTATAACTTTCATTTGAAAATGATACGCACAATGTAAACACACAATATTTATAACCATACTAACTCGCCTCTGCACCATATTTCCCTCTCCTCTTCCCCTCATTCTCCTTTCCCCTCTCACTTGCTCACTCGTATGTTTATCAGAACTAAACTACTCCACTAACCACCATAATACTACCTCTATACCTTACAACTTTTTTCTACCTCCATGCCCATCATCTCTTATTTATTTTTATTTTTGCTAGATCCAACTATCATCAGTTACTGACCACACTTTAAAACATTTTCCCCACACAACTTTTTTACATTCGAGGAATATGGGGATTGATGGAGACTAAGCGAGACAGTAGAAAAGCAACTGAGCTTAAAGTAATATGATCATAAACAGCAAATGTAATTAGTAACATGAAGAAAATCCAGATGTAATTCCACTCATAACTGAAATTGTCAGATTGCATAAATTATTTCATCTGGACTACCTGTAGTAGGGAAGGAATGGAAGGGAACCATATCTCCTAATTGGAAACGATGGAGGCTTGAGAATGTTGACTTGCAATCGAGAGTTCCAGGTTCATTACCCATGCATGGAAGAGAGAATTGAGCATGTTTCCTTTCAACTGATGCCTCTTTTTACCTAACAGTAAAAGAGGTTCTTAGGACCTAGGTAACAGTTTCGAGTTGTATGGGCAGGTAATGTATGCAGTTATCCTTGGGCACTATGGGGACCTCTTAAGTTTTAAGTACAGACTTAGTCTCCCAAAATCAGGATATAGAAAAAATGTAAAGAATTGGAATGCAAAGAGCAGCTTATTTAGAATCAAAATTTATTGATAACTTACACAATTTGTTGTAAATATTTGTGGACATTTTAGACATATTTAATATAATTTAGCTTACAACTTGATATAAATTGGCAAAGCAATGTGTAGTTTACCATTTGATCAGTGAGAGAGATGCTGCCAAAACAGATTGTTAGGATGATGGGAATTGGACAATTTGAAGAACTAATATAAACATATAAATTCCCAATTTATTCCAAGAAGTTAAAGAAATTTGCACACCCTCAACATTAGTGAATCATTCTTGCATATTTAATATATTTTTAGTGTTGATCCGAGAACTGTCGATCCCTTAACAAGCATCCTAAATGACTAGGATTGAACAAAAAGAACTCCACAAACTATGGGTGTTTGTGTAATTACCTAAATATCCTTACAGAATGAGAGCTATGCCCATGCAATATCCCATCTTCCCAGTACTTTGCCATATGATGCCTTGAAACTATTTATGGGTATGGCATCCACCACCACCTCACTTACTCCAACTGCCTATCACTGAAAAAAAAGAAAGCTTTTCAATATTCCTTTGGGACTTTTGTTAACTTTGTTGGAATCTAGGACCTTTTATTCTTGAAGTTGCAGGTTTCAACAATTCTTCTTTGTTAATTTTGTCAATTCCTGTTACTATTATGTGTGTGTGTTTGTGTGTGCACTCGCATAATTGTGCTTGCAAGGGTGTAGCTCGAGCTCTTAGGTCCCGCTTCTCAACTGGTGTACAGGTTTCTTAGTCTATTTGGCTCTATCATATCTACATTCGAAGCTGTGCAAGGAGTCTATCTCCACCACATGACTAATGCATTCCATTTATTAACTACTCTAACACTTGAAAGGTTCTTTCTAACGTCTCTTTGGCTGATTTGGGTACTCTGTTTCCACCTGCGTTTCCTTGTGCGAGTACCACCTGTGTTAAATATAATATTGTCATTATTTACCCCTGTCAATTCCCCTGAGATTTTTTAATGTTGTAGACATGTCTCCCCGAACTTTTCTGTCTTCCAGCAACATGAGCATTCACAATGTTTGTTCTCCATGCTGGAGTCGCATACTCCAGGATTCGAGTATGTGGCTTCAGCAAGGTTCTACACATGGGGTATGCAAGATTCTAAATGAGTCCTTACACAAATATCTGAAGGCAATTCTGATGTTAGCCAGTCTTGCATACACCGCTGTACTCACCTAGTTGTGTTTGCGGGGGTTGAGCTCTGGCTCTTTGGTCCCGCCTCTCAACCGTCAATCAACAGGTGTATAGATAGGATCCTGAGCCTATTGGGCTCTATCATATCTACACTTGAAACTGTGTATGGAGTCAGCCTCCACCACATTACTTCCTAATGCATTCCATTTGTCAACCACTCTGACACTAAAAGTTCTTTCTAATATCTCTGTGGCTCATTTGGGCGCTCAGTTTCCACTAGTGTCCCCTTGTGCGTGTGCCCCTTGTGTTAAATAGCCTGTCTTTATCTACCCTATCAATTCCCTTCAGAATCTTGAATGTGGTGATCATATCCCCCCTAACTCTTCTGTCTTGTGCATGCGTGCGTGCGCGCGCGCGCATGGAGGGGGGGTGTTCAGTAATCTTTGCTGTGGCTACCATTATTCACTGAAGTTGAGAAATGTTAAAAATATTTTTCCGAAAGGGCATCATTTCCACCAACGTGAAGGAGTGTGACGTTGAAAAATTGTCGGATAATTCATCATTCTTCACACACACTTACGCAAGGAGCAATGAGATGGATTGTTGACAAGAGCAGTGCGAGAGCCATTGTATGAGGTGCTGGTGTGATGGATGGGCTGGTGTGATGGACGGGCTGGGGTGATGGACAGGCTGTGCTGAAAGAACCTTATACGATAGTTTGCCAATATATAAGCAAGACAAGTCATATCTGTGGAATAGAAGCAGAGGCGCTGCTATTGCACTACTTACTGGAATGTGAAGCTACCGATGCCCTGCGCATCAAACTCAACATTAATCCAACAACAGCAGCTGCATTAGATTCACATTCCACAGCCACTACAATGATTGGAAAAGCCATTGAAGAATGACTCACTAGTGAATATTCTGCATCTACATCCGCCACCAAGATAATGTTATTAATTAAAACAAGACTAAGACCAGTGCACTAAAACAGAAGCGAAAAGAAATGGGTAAAAAGGAGGAAGCCTCACCTCTATTTAAAACTTTGACCCAAATATCAGAGTAACAAGGTTATCGCGTATAACCGAACTCAATTACGGGCTCACCATAGCCCGTGCTACATGGACATTTCGTTCTGAATAGCTAAATCTAAAACAACAACAACAACATTCGCCTTTTTTTTTAACCTGTATCAGCTTTCTCTTTGCATTTGAAGATGTTGAAGAAAGCTTAAATGAATTGTGTCCTTTAGCTAAAAACGTCAAGCCAAAAAATTGCAAAGTGAACTTTTGGAAAGTTAAATTGTCAACTTTCCTGGTGGAGAAAAACAAGAAATCTAAAAAAGAATAAAATCGTGCCAGAATCATTGGCTTAATCTTCTCTGTTATATTCAATACCACATACAAAATAAATTAACTTTATCGATAAAGGTTAAAATTGTGAAGGTAAAATTTAGGAAGTTTCGGAACATGACAAAAAACGCTAATTACCTCGCGGGCAGCAATTAACAAAATATGCATTTTAATTATAGCATTTGCACAAGTTAGTTGCACAACAACTCTCACTGTTTTATGGGATTTCCAACGTATAACCTAATTTTTTCTTTAGAATATATTGATAATAGAGAATGTTGATCACAACTGTAGGTATGTGATCGCTTATTTTGCATGACTCATTGATAATTACTTATTTGGCACGAGCTAAATAAATATATGTACATGCGTGTATGTTTGAATGCCTATTTTTACGTATATTGAACACGATTCTGTGGAATATATCGTCAGTTTTCCGTTGAACAGTGACAAATATGAATTAATTAATTAGGAATTTTAGAATAAATGGTAACTGAGCAAGTTTTTATATCCAAATCGGTCTGAGTACTTGTTCTCGTTAGTTACGGTGACTGAATAGTCAGTAATGGCGCTCCGCTCGTAGTGTCGTGTTGTCAGTGACAGTCATGGATCTACACCCGTTGTGTTATCAGAGACACTTATGGATCTACACCCGTTGTGTTCTCAGAGACAGTCATGGCGCTCCATCAAGGTACGTAACAGTGCTCTAGTCACCTGGGTGCTCTCCAGTGGTGCTCGTGCCGGTTCCCAGGGGCTCACTAGAGCTCAACAATGGAGCTGGGTGCAGCCCGTTTGCGTGAATCTAACTAAACTCCAACCAAACCTATCCAGAGAGGTATAAACCCAAGCAACCCACCTAACCTTTCAGTTCGATGTATAGAAAACGTAGGTATTTGTGAGCATTTTGAGCTGTAGAGGACTTTGAAAACTAAAATCTAATCTAAGTTAATATCAAGCTGTTATACTCTCATTGTATATTTTTCGTTTGCGATTTCCATTTAGATTTTCCGTTCGCTGTTAAAGTAATGTTTGTCAGTTGAAGCGACCATGAGGCAAAAGCAATTTAAAAACCAATGGGTCGTCGGCTGGTCGAATACTTTATAGGTTATTTTCGTGTGTGTGTGTGAGTGTGTGTGTGTGTGTCTTTCTCGCATTTTTGTAAGCATACGAGAAAAAAAATAGAAGAATACAAATAACAAAGAAATCTTTGTTCATAACTGTTACTCTGATTACCAAGAGTTTTCTTAAAATGTTTTTGTCTTCACTACAAAATGAATGGGTGAGAGTAGTTGTGTCCCAGCTGCATGGGGGGGAGGGAGGCGTGTCCCAGCAGCATGTGAGCGAGTGAGGCGTGTCCCAGCAGCATGGGGGAAGGGGGGTAAACAGAGGGGGACAGCGCCCCCGACAACGTGAGGAGGGGAAAGGACGTGCCCAGGAACCGGGGTCGAGGCTCTCATGTGGAAACCTGCACAACGCAATGTGAGGCACTCAGAGCTCTCGGTATTTTCCAGGTTCCAAAGTTGCCTGCCCGCGAGACCATGAATCAGGAAGCAGAAGGTAGAGGAGGAGGAGGAGGATGGAGGCAAGAAGCAAGAGCTGGATAACGAGGAGGAGGAGGGAGGAGGAGGACAAGGTAAAGGTGCAGGAGGGTAAAAGGAAGGCATCACGAGACAGACGGCAGTGAATAAAGACTGTGATGCACACAAGGGTGAGGCAAGCCTGGGGTCCGTCAAGGGGGAGGCAAGCCTGGGGTCCAGTCAAGGGGAGGCAAGCCTGGATTCATAAAGCAGGACTCAAAAGTGAGTTAAGCTGGACCACGCTGGTTGTATCTACCTCTACATAACAATCATAATAAAATAAAATGAACGCAAAACAGTTACAATAAATATTAAATCTTCCTCTACGAAATTCAACTGAAATTGTGGCGAGCATTCTTTTAATGGAATATTTCTTCTTCTGATTCAATTGTCAGAAGTTATCGCTTTTCCGGTCAACTGGAAACTGAAACTCACGACTGGAAGCCGCAGGAGTTTAGACTGTCGGTGAGTTTGTTTCGAAACTGGTTTGTTATGGACTGTTTTTGACATTCGTGGTCAGGGAGCTTAGAATTAGAAGATTACAATTTTGGTGTGATCTGGAAGATGAAACTTTTGATGGTGATAAAACAGCATCATCTCCAACAGGGTATCATCTCTATCTTCAACAGTTCACACTGAAGACTCATCATATCTTACGAGAGCAGTTCTCATTTGCTCTAATCCTCATCCTCTCTAACGACACCTGTTTGCATGCCATTAACCCGGGTCCATTAGGCGTCATTATAGAGTGCGTTGGCTCGACCTGGTCCCATTACATCCTGCTAACAATTATTTCGTGTATTGCACGAGGTGTCTCTCTTGGTAATATACGTCAATGCAATTGGGTTAAAAAATGTGCTGGAGTGGCCGTTTGGAAGCTTGTGGGGGGGAGGGGCGCAAGGAGAGTATCAAGGGAAGGCATCAAGCCACTACGACCATGTAGCACTGGGGAAGAGGGGTCAGGATAAGGATTTGGGACGGGACGGGGGAAAGGAATGGTGCCCAACCACTTGGACGGCCGGGGATTGAACGCCGATCTGCATTAAGCGATTGTTTGTATACAAGGGGAGTGGAGTTGCGGGTGTTAGACTGTTCGTATTTGTGTGGTGTGTGTGTGTATGAGTGAGTGTGAGTCAGTGTGAGAGAGAGAGCGAGAGTTCATACGTATGTTATAGCCTAAGAAAGTCAATATTTCCTGCAAGAAAATAACAAGAAATGTGGCCACGAAAATATTTGTGTTGTGTAAGAGAAAGGCGTCTCGGGTCGCAGTCGTCACCCAGGACAGACTTATCAATTTTTCCTCTCCGTATTTCCCCTTCCTCTCCAGTTTCGCCCCTTCCATTATAGCTTTCCGCCTTCCCCCCGCCGCCCACTCCCCCTCCTATATAGCTGTCCGCCCCCTTTCCTCAGTAGCTTCCCGCCCCTTTCCCTTTAGCATTCTCCACCCCCGTCCTCCTCTTCTTCTCGTTGGCATGTTTAGAACTCCTGTGCTGGGAGGACACGTGGAAGCACTCGTCCCCCTCCGGGTCTTTCTTTACTAAGGCAGTGAAGGTGCCTGGACCTCGAGCCTGGTGTAGCGAGGCTCCTCGACAGGTCACCGGCGACATGCCCATGACACGAGGACGTCCCCGGGAGATGAAAGCAAGCGAGGTGTGGGGTTAGGGAGGGGGTGATCGGGATGGGGTGATGGAGAGGGGGCTGGATGTTGCCAGTAGGCCACCGTAATGAGAGAGGTAATTAGCCACGAGTGAGTTAAAGGTGAGGTGACTCAGGTGAATGTTAAGGCCGACAGTGTGCTACCTCCATCACCCTCCGCGGCCGCCTCATTCTCTTTTCATTTCTTATATCTTCCCTTCTTTTACCTTACCGTCTCGTTTTCTCTTTCCCCTCTCGTTTCTTTCCTTACCCATCGCCCTCGTTCCCCCCCTTCCCTTCCTCCCTCTCTCTCTCTCTCTCTCTCTCTCTCTTTCTCTTCTTCAGTGTCTTGCCAGCTCGCTTGCTCTTGTCGTCTTATACACATCTATCGATTTTTCTCAATGTGCGGATCGTGATCAGCCAAATAACACCAGCATTTATTCAGGTTAAATGTTCTACGTTAAGAAGATCAGTTTATTAAAGAAATTTAGAATATCTGGTGCTATCCAAGAACACCAGGAAGGTTGCGATGCTATCCAAGAACACCAGGAAGATTACCGTGCTATCCAAGCACACCAGGAAGATTACCATGCTATCCAAGAACACCAGGAAGGTTGCGATGCTATCCAAGAACACCAGGAAGATTACCATGCTATCCAAGAACACCAGGAAGGTTGCGATGCTATCCAAGCACACCAGGAAGATTACCATGCTATCCAAGAACACCAGGAAGATTACCATGCTATCCAAGAACACCAGGAAGATTACCATGCTATCCAAGAACACCAGGAAGATTACCATGCTATCCAAGCACACCAGGAAGATTACCGTGCTATCCAAGAACACCAGGAAGATTACCGTGCTATCCAAGCACACCAGGAAGATTACCATGCTATCCAAGAACACCAGGAAGATTACCATGCTATCCAAGAACACCAGGAAGATTACCATGCTATCCAAGAACACCAGGAAGATTACCATGCTATCCAAGAACACCAGGAAGATTACCATGCTATCCAAGCACACCAGGAAGATTACCATGCTATCCAAGCACACAAGGAAGGTTACGATGCTACCCAAGATGGTGCTGGAATGCTATTATAGTCAGTGTTGGCACGCGAGTTGATGTAGAATATGACCCTTGTGCCTTCCTGGCGGGAGAAATTGCTTCTTGTTCCTCGTATCTTTTGAATCCTTTGTGATCTCTGTGACTCTGCATCTCTGTTTGGTTCATAAGGACGTTGTATCATGAGAGTTTCGTCTCCTCTTTGTTTGTTGTCTGGAACGGCGCCTGTGGCTGGGATGACTGGATTCCTTGGAATTTGTGGCATCTCACGCTTGACAAGCTGCGAGAACGGTTGAGATACTGTGAGATGTTGTTGATATAATAAAGATAACAAATGTGTAGTCTAAAAGTGAATAGAAAAAAATGGAGACCGTGTCAATCAGTAGTTACTGAAGATGTTTCTAAAATCTAGCAATGGAGCAGGATGCTGGAGCCATCCATACGTGATGGGTGGGAACTATTGATGTTGAGATGACTGGGAGATGATTGAGGTTGCAGGCGATGAGTCACAATAACGTGGCTAAAGTATATTGACCAGACCACACACTAGAAGATGAAGGGACGACGACGTTTCGGTCCGTCCTGGACTATTCTCAAGTCAATTGTGACTTGTGATGCTTCAGAGATACTTCATACTTCATACAGAGATACTTGATCGAGGTTGTGATGCTTCAGAGATACTTCACATCGTTAAATTCCTCGTGAGCTTGTCAGCAACGCTTCTATGTTAACATTACGTTACAATTTCGACTTACGACAAGAAAGTCTTGAATTTTCGATAAGGAGTGTTTTCGTGGCCTTAACTCTAATTGTTTAGCTGCAATTACTGCGAGATCATTTATATCTGTTTATCATTTTAAATTGTTTAACTAATATAGGAGTTCCATCTGTTTTGTTTTTTTAACCCGTGGAGTAATGTTTTCCTCACTGTATTGAACGACAGGAGAAAATATTCTTGTTGTTT
>WNGS01004946.1:7632085-7648641 GCA_020271785.1 Procambarus virginalis
GACTACTCTAGCATGAATATACTGAGTATTCAAGCACATATGGGTTCCATATGTTTAGCTGCGAGAAAAACCAGGAGATGACGCTAAAATAAGACAGAAGAGTATCTGAACTTCAATTTACATACCTTTTAGTTCCATGATTTCTGTACAATGTTCTCAGATGGTAAATGACAGATATTTGCGAGCAATGTATTATGTGGTATTCATGCCTGACATAACAAATATTCCACATTCTTTATAAAGTAGATCTTATATCGTTCTGTATGTTAATGAAGATTAAATCTTCCTTAGGTTTTGCTGAAGATTCCACCGGGATCAGTTGGCACTTATAAAATAGTCTTCTCAGTGGACAACGTCTTAATTATCAGCCTGTGCAAAATCATAATTATTAACGTTGGTAAGTTACCACCGCTAATGACCGTTGCTGTGTTATTATTATTATTAATACACGGAATAAAGCTTGCCAAAATTTGTAAAAATACAAAGTTATGTTGTATGCAAACATCTATTCACACGGCGACTAATATCTACAGGTGCTAACTTCCCGTGTGTGGATAGTAATCCATACTTCAAGGAGACTATCCCCTATCAACCCACCACCGTGATCCATAACCCGCAGCCTGGGGCCTCTCTGCTACTCTCAACTTTGGGGTTCTACGTAATCTGGGTACGTAAAGGTAAACTGTTGGTTCCACGAGCTGGTGGTACTGAGTGTAAACTGTTGGTTCCACGAGCTGGTGGGTACTGAGTGTAAACTGTTGGTTCCACGAGCTGGTGGGTACCAAGTGTAAACTGTTGGTTCCACGAGCTGGTGGGTACCAAGTGTAAACTGTTGGTTCCACGAGCTGGTGGGTACTGAGTGTAAACTGTTGTTCCACGAGCTGGTGGGTACCAAGTGTAAACTGTTGGTTCCACGAGCTGGTGGGTACCGAGTGTAAACTGTTGGTTCCACGAGCTGGTGGGTACTGAGTGTAAGCTGTTTGTTCCACGAGCTGGTGGGTACTGAGTGTAAGCTGTTTGTTCCACGAGCTGGTGGGTACTGAGTGTAAGCTGTTGGTTCCACGAGCTGGTGGGTACTGAGTGTAAACTGTTGGTTCCACGAGCTGGTGGGTACCGAGTGTAAACTGTTGGTTCCACGAGCTGGAGGGTACCGAGTGTAAACTGTTGGTTCCACGAGCTGGTGGGTACCGAGTGTAAACTGTTGGTTCCACGAGCTGGTGGGTACCGAGTGTAAACTGTTGGTTCCACGAGCTGGTGGGCACTGATTGTAAACTGTTGGTTCCACGAGCTGGTGGGTACCGAGTGTAAACTGTTGGTTCCACGCGCTGGTGGGTACCGAGTGTAAACTGTTGGTTCCACGAGCTGGTGGGCACTGATTGTAAACTGTTGGTTCCACGAGCTGGTGCCTCTGTCTTAACGTTACAGGTGCGTAACATTATGGTGTTGTTAGGTAACTGAAGTGCAGAGGCACAGTTCTGTACCGCACTCTAATGTTATGGAAGTACACAGCTATGGTCATGGTAGCACACAGCTTATGCAGACGGCGAGTCACAATAACGTGGCTGAAGTATGTTGACCAGACCACACACTAGAAGGTGAAGGGACGACGACGTTTCGGTCCGTCCTGGACCATTCTCAAGTCGAAACGTCGTCGTCCCTTCACCTTCTAGTGTGTGGTCTAGTAAACACATAGCTTATCACTAAACATTTACGTTAGTCACTCTCCTTATACCGACATCACTTAACACATGCATCATAATATCACTGTATACATAAGACTGTCACTGTCATTATATTTAGGTCTCTGATCCGCTACGGCTGTTGCAGACAACTGTATTGCCGTCTCGGTGAAGCAGTGTCTGAGGGTAATTCTTCACAGCCTCATCATTGCACTAATGTCCTGTGAGATCACACAATGTCAGCTCATCACAGACTGTCCAAACCATTCAGAGATGTGTATCCCTTGATTCAGAGAAATACAAGCACATGCGGGTCTGCTTACGAGACTTGTAGCTCTTACGAATTTATTTACGAGACTTGTAGCTCTTTCGTGTTTCTTTACACGACCAGGAGCTTTAAGAGTCCACTTACGAGACTTGTAGTTCTTACCTCGATCATGGCACTTTGGTCAGTATTTATTAAATATTTTAATATCTCTGAGGTACTACGAAGTCATCTATAGCACGAATAATCTTGGAATTACAACGACCTCGTAGTGCTTCGAAGCTTGTGAACAGTTTAATAAATGCCCTGTGAGCTGCCGTGATGGAGGTACAAAGTATACAGCTCGTAGATGAACACGTAAGAGGTACAGAGCTCGCTGGCGGAAGCCTATGAGGTACAGGTTTCATGAGAATAAAAGTCAGAGGCTGGCTGTAACACAGATCTCCACTCACTGGACAGGGAATGGGACCTTGTACCCGAGCAACATAGGGGACGACGACTCGATAGTGATGGGCGTGTTAATGAAGGGCGTGACCGCGGGCACGGGGACCCTCACCGCCACCTTACTCAACTTCGCCGCCGTCACCCCATCCACCACCATCTTCACAGTCTCGTCCACCCCGCCCAATGTAAGAGCTCTTGAAGACTGTTTCACTCCCTTTCTGACGCCTGCAGTGTCTTCCCTCCCTGTCGACGTCATGTGATTTCATTGTGTAATATGTGGGTTACCTCTGTGTACGAGAGACGGGGAGGTGATACATGGTGTCGTCTCCACAGACGGGTACAGTCATCGGTGTGACGGCCGCGGGCGTGGACGGCACCGCCACCGCTTACGAGGGAGTCATGAAATTGGTAGACTTCTCGCTGGCTGTTCCTGTAGGCTACGGCAAGGACGTCTCCGCTACCATCACCAACAACGACGCTGCCACCTTCTCTATCTGCTTCGCTGCTGTCTACTCGGTGAGCGGGTGTTTGCTGTCCCACCTCTCCACTATAGTCACACCTATAAGGATTTATATAAATCGGCTACAAATATATCTAAATCAAGAATTTTGTTTATAATATTTAGGTGGATTTTGCCGCATAAGATGTTTTCATAGCCTGTAGATGACTGTATGATATGGATACAGAGTATCCATATCCATACAGAAGATACAGAGTATCCATATCACGCTACATTGACTGCCAATGCAAGTCCTGCATATATTGTTGCTTGCATTTACTTTCAACTTGATATATTAGGTTTTTGTCCTTTTCAATACCCAGTGGAATGGTTTTTGTTTTACCTAAAATCATTAAGAAGTCGTAATGAAATATATTACTTAAGCAAGGCATAGTAATTATATATTTTTCCTTCATATTTCGTTTGATTTTAAAAGATATCACTCGTGAATAATTCTAACTAAGTTCAATCATTTAAGAGTGAAAGGATTATTTGTTATATACTGAAAACGGGTTCAAAATTTCTTTTACTTGATTAAGCCTATATGTATGTCCACCACAGTTGAGTTAAATATAAAAAGGGGATTAATATAAGATTCCTTTTTCAGTAATCTCTATTTCATGAATCTAAAATCCCTCGAGGCACTCTGGTCTAGAGAAAGCAGATTTACTGGACGTTTGAAGTCGAATACGTTTTTAAGCGTATCCCAGTTGAGAAATCATGCGTTAATAATGTATATATCTACTTACTATAATTTTAAATGGTAATGCATAATCACATCAACGTCGTTTGGGATGTAATATATATAATGTATGTATTTAAAACGATTCGTTTACACAGGCTGGAGTGAACCTGCCTTGTCTAATCCCCTCTGAAACCACCTCGAACAAGACAGTGAGCACGCCAGCACAGGAGGTGATGGATGTACAGTTGAAATCCGTCTGTTATTACCCAAACACAAACAACGTCTCCGACGGCGTGGTGAGTTTGGCCTACCATGTAAGGCTTCATTAAGGCAGCTTCATTGATATTCAGACATACTGGATTAATATTTTCTTGTAAGAATTACTTACTTTAAGGTCTTAAGAATATATGAGTAAAGGAAAGAGCAGAAGGTCTACCTGCTCATCCGTGGCAGCTCTTACATCCGAGTGGCTGGTTTGGTATATATATGTTTAATCTACGCTTAAACAATCTAGCTGTCCCACGAATATGTTTTTACTCGGCAATCTGTTACATTAACAGCTCAGGGGGTAACAATCTAAGCGATCTCTCTAATTGAAGTAAGTTTATTGAGGTAAAATACACACAGAGGGATGAGGTAGCTCAAGCTATTCTCGCCCCGTTCAGTACATCGTGTTAATACATACATAGACACACATGACAAACAATAAACATATTACCGAACATTCTGAGAGATAAACATATACATTCCTCCTTTACACACTAATGAACTGAGGCCCCTCGCTCGTCCCTCAGGCTGTCCTTCGGGTAGGGGCCATGTTTCTACCCACCCTGGGTACAACGGCTACACTCTCCTTTGTCCTCACTGAGAATGGGGTGGCGCAGGCTCCTGTGACTTTTGTCATCACCAAGACAGCGACGGCCTTCAACACCACCGTCAATACCACCGGTATGATGATTCAGCCGGTCGATAACGCCACTCAATATGTCACTCCTGGGATGAGGACTTGGATCGGAATCGCTTTCACGATTCCCAGGGGTGTCACTACTAATGTTGAGGTTAGTACTCGCCTAGTACACTGTTTACGGAGTGTTTTACGTTATGTCTCGACTCCGTAAACTCGTGTTTACGGAGTCAGGACATAGAGCCCTAGCCCCGCCTTTCTTGATAGTAAGGAAATGTAATGACTTTCATTCCTCTACTGTACTTTTTCAGGGTTTCTTTTTGATGTTGCTTAATGAATTTGCTTCAGCGGTCTCCTAGGGTAGACTCTTCTCTTTAGTTTTCTTCTTCCTTATTACAACTTGTGCACGGAATATATTTCCTGAAGTCCCTCAGGCTTATCTGTGTCTCCTGCTTCAATCCTCACCCTCTTGCCCCGTTGCTACTCATTTTTAATAATTTCGCTTTGTACACACTGTAGATTCCTCTTAATATTTTAAACGTTATCATATCGTGTGTGGTTTTGTGTGGCTTGGTGTGTATGTAATCATATATTTACATCCCCTGAAAGTTTCTACCTCTCCGCAGGTTGCCGTGATGACCCCGACGGACTCCGGCCGCGCCTACGCCACCGTCCATGGCTTCAGGTGAATGCCACAAGTGTGCTTCTTGTGTTTAGCCAAACTTATAAAATAGACATGAATCGGGTAGAAGACAACATTAGGGGAAAGTGCAGGGTCTACGGGTGTGAAGCTAGTAGAGCACGCCGCTGGGTACAGTATCTCGTTGGGTAGGGCATCTCGTTAGATAGGGCATCCCATTGGGTAAGGCATCCCGTTAGATAGGGCATCCCGGTTGGTAGGGCATCCCGTTAGATAGGGCATCCCGTTGGGTAGGGCTTCCCGTTAGATAGGCATACCGTTGGGTACAGAATATCGTTTGTTTGAGCATCCTGTTGGGTAGAACATCCCACTTGATAATGCAGGTATAAACAGGTGTGAAGTAGGCAGAATACCGCGTTTCGAAGTATTCATTACTTCATCCTGCTAATCAATTCATTATTAATCGCCTCTTTAAGCGAGCAAGTTAACACAGACCTAGCTAACAGCCTCGTTCACCTCCCTGCAGGTTCGACACTAGCTCGGCAGGCATGAACCTGGGGTGTCTGCTCAGTAACTGCATGCACTACAACCCGCTCATCATACAGAACTCCTCGACTGTGGTACCCATGATTCACGAGTCCCAGACGGACACCCTCAGCACCAACCTCTTGTACATCACCAACACAGGTTAGTTGTGTTGATGTTATTCCTAGATAGTTAACCTAGACAGGTAACGTAAGTGATGTTTGTGTGTGTGTGTGTGATCTTGTCACTGGGCTGAGACAGACGCCCTCGGGCCCCAACCCTGTGCCCATACTGATAAGCTTCCACGTGGTTACCGAGTAATCATTTGTATAAATACTTTACTGATATAGGTAGTCCCATGAATGGTACACGTGAACAATGTGGCAATCTTCACATAAGGCTTCTCATGGACAACAATTACTTGATCTTCTGGTTATTAGTATTTTGTTAATACGTTGATAAGCATTTACTTGAATAAACCAGAGACAATGGCAAAATGAGATCAGGTAAAATATCAATATTGAAAACGTATACATATAAGAAAAACGATAAAACTTCAACCATACAAGTAATGAAGCAACACCTGTGTTCTCACACCTGCACAGAGCTCACCTACATGTACCACACGTATCAAGTCCAGGACGACCAGATGTGGTTCGAGGCGGACATCTGGGTGGCGGACCACCCTAACGCCACCACCGGTAGCATCATCAACATCAACTTTGCTGTCAAGGTAAGAGCAGCCAGGGAGAGGTCGACCGTATGTCTCAAATTGACATAATGTCAATTTGTAGTTAGGTTAGTAGTAGGCATCCATCGGTCTCAGGAGACTATGGAGTTGCGCTCTGGTGTCGGCCTGGTCTGGAGTGGCCTCACCAGGGCGCAAAGCCAGGGTAGGTTGATTCAGGGGAGAAGCTGTTACCCAGGCAGCAGGTCCCCTCTCTCCACGGCGCTGAAAGTCTCCAATGGAAAGGCAGTTAGGTTAGGTTATTAAAAAATACATTAAAGACAGGAAATAAGACATTAACAGACATGATGCCAAATTGACATAATGTGTTTAATGGTCTTAATCATTTAGATGTTAGACATTTGGGCGTCCTACAGGAAGATAGTGGTCTTGTCTGTCTCCCATTCAATCACACTCAACCTCCGTAAGCAGGAAAAATCTATTTGATATTGAGACGAATATATTTATAAAAAATCATTCGGCAGTAATATTTCCATATCAGTATCTTATATGTCTTGAACATGCTAACTTTCGTTCTTCTCTCGACCATTGTTTATATTTTTACCTCATTTAGCCAATCTAAATTCTCGCATTCCTCCAATGACTCTTATACAGAATCTCTAGATTTTCTAAACATATTCTTCAATGTTTGGAAAGGTACTGATTCTTGTGGGATTCAATTCAAAATTACGTAACTTTGAATTAATTTGATGCCGATTAAACCCTTTTATAATAACTGATAAAAGCTATAGTCTAGATTAATATAAAAGTATTGTAAAATTGTTAAGAGTGATTAAAAGCTTGTGAATAAATCTTGTTCGATCCGATTCACACGATGAGAAATATTCTAGGTTGAAAATAATTTTAGAGTATTTAGCTACGACAAAACCTGCTGTCGGACTGTCGGTTAATAAAGCACATTTCTGGATATTTAACAGAGGAAACTTGTTCAAGAAGAATAAAGAACACACATTTAAAATTAGGAAATAAGGAAATTTGTTTTGTAAAGTTCATAGTCGTTAGACCAGTGGTTCTTAGTCCCAAGTCACATTGCTACCCTTGCAAACTCAGGTTTCCTCAGATAATATTCTTTCCCAATTTGGAATTCCTCCGCGAACTTGCATTTCTTCCCATTTATTTCCCTGGCTAAAATCCTTCCACTTACAGGTTAAATGCCTCCTCATTGAGAATTAGTGGACTCGTAGTCTCAATTGATATCTTTAAATTTAAATTTTTAAATTTTGCCCCGAGGGGCGAGTTTATTGGGCAGCGCCACTCATCTTGTGAGTGGACACACCGCCATAGCAGCATGTACAACACTCCCCAATAGGAAGAAAACCCGCTGGGTTGTTCATCCTGTCACTTGTACCCAGACACAGCTGGGACTTGCTTAACTGTCTCAAGTGAACAGCTCCTCAAACAAGAAGATTAACATCTATCAACCCTTAAAAGCTTACGTTATCTTGCGGGTGCAAAATGGGGAAATCTTTTAAGAACAGTATCAATATTTGACAGATAGTGTTTTCCTAACCCAAACAATGTGGGGTTTATTAATCTACACATATTTCTGATGTCTCTCAGGTGTTCACATTCTCTCAGGTAGTGGTCAAGGCGGTGTCCATCACTCTCACCACAGATTCTGCAACTTCGCTGCTCAACTGTTGTTTCCATTCTATATCTCCATGGATATCTGTATCCAAGACGGATTCTCGCTATTACTGATTCTCTCCCTCGTCCTCCTCTTCGGCCATAATGATTGGGATTGCCAGCTGCAACCATGTTGTACCATCGTACAGATTCACTGGTTTGTGCTTCTATCCTCCTTTCCTCAGTTACCTTGTCACGGTGATGTTGCCTGACAATACCTCTAATTTGTAGTAGTCTTGGGTATGAAGTATTCAATATGGTCTCCTTCAGCGCCTTCAGCAGCCAGCACATCTGCTCGTTCATTCCCACATATCCCAACATGGGAGGGGATCCACAGAAACTTGATGACTCTTCCCTGATTGGTAAGAACTCTCACAGATCTCTTAATTTCAGCGACTATTGCAAGATTTTCTGCCTGATTTTTACTTAGGCTTTGTAGTGCTGCTTTTGAATCGGTGCAAATCACTGCACCATTAGTGTTCCGTTCAAGAAACTTTAGCGCCATAACAATGGCAGTTAGCTCTGCTTGCGTTGAAGAGGCATAGTTCTCAATACGTGCTTTTTCTTCATTTCTGCGTTGGAAAGTATTATCCTTGATTACCGTGTATCCTGCACCAGCCCTGCCATTGACAGGATTAGATGACCCGTCAGTGTAGATTTGATCTAGTTCATCTCCGGCTTCTTTATAAATTTCCTCGAGATACTTGTGCCTCATTTCTTGTGGTAACATGTTGGATTTTTTCATCGCCATTTCATTGATGATGATCTTGCATGAGTCATCCTCCCAGGGAGGTAACCTCTCTACAGGCAGGAGCTCACGGGCTTGCTCAAGCAGGTGAAGCTCTTCGAGGTAGCAGACTGATCTGTGATGCCATTTTTTGCTTCTCCTGTTTCCCCCTGAAAGTAGCACAGAGCTCAGTTTTTTCTTAGCAATATCATTGTAATGGGGATCTCGGGCGATCCTAATTGCAAGCTTAGCATTCAGCTCCTGAATTCTGCTTTTAACACTGGGAAGGGACAACTCCTCTCGTAGATTAGACGTTTTGGCAGTTCTTGGAACTCCAAGAATGATTGTCATGGCTTCAATTGATATCTTGTTCCGTATAATGGTATTAATTTTTTCCATTCCAGGCAGGGGAACAAAATCTTCGTGATCGTCATTCCACTCACTGTGGAGAAGACCGCACCGCAGATATTTAAGATCGTTACTGATATCTTCTTAACCGATAACACCACTACACTCTTTTCTCAAAAGTAAGAGGACGCTGTAGTCTGTTTTTATTCCTTAAAGTGTTTGTGAAGAAACGAATTTTCAAGGAAATGGGGAGATTTTAGGGTAACGTCAAGTGATTGGAGTCACGGATTGTGTGTGTGGTGTGTGTGTGTGTGTGTGTGTGTGTGTGTGTGTGTTGTGTGGTGTGTGTGTGTGTGTGTGTGTGTGTGTGTGTGTGTGTGTGCCTATGTGACTTGTAAGTTTCTGCCCATGTTTTCATTATGTTATGCTTCTGTGCTTTTCTGTCCATCCGTTCTGTGTTAGTACCAAGATAATGTTACAACATGCTTACAAAGTTGTAATATCACATTATGTTGTGGTCGCGGTATGATATAAGCAATATATAAATTTTTTTATGCGAAATTAGTGATTTGTTTATCTATGCATTATTTTTATATTTTGAAATTTAGTAGCTATTTTGAACTTTCTTTAATATTGTTAGTGTCTCGGTGAAATTAAAGTGAATTACAGATATTTAGGATGCGAGGACTTTGGTATTGGAGCAGAGGAAGAGGTAAGGTAAATGGTGACTGATACTGACAGGGCCTCTTTCAATGACGTTGAAAGTTATCTTCATATCATAGTTATCTTTATTTTACTTGTCTTGGGATGATTGTGAGTGTATTTCCTCTTGGATGCTTACGCCTCTGCATCCTAATGAACACTACCTGGCATTAAAATCACCCAGAGAGTAACCCATTTTTATAATGATAATAATAATAAAATATACAACAATACGTAACTTCTGTCCACAGAGTTAAGATATAAATTAATCCCACACCTCCAGCAGGTATGTACACCTTATTCATCCCCCAGTCAATAAAGAGAAAACAGTTATGTAGGGCAAAAATAATAATGTTTCATGCATACGAGGAGTCACAACGTGGCCGAAATATGTTGACCAAACCACATACTAGAAAGTGAAGTGACGACGACGTTTCGGTCCGCCCTGGACCATTCTAAAGTAGATTGTTAATAATAATGTTTTGTTTCCCCCAGTAACCAGGTGGGACTGACACTACGAGCGTACCACGTCATTAACGAGTCGACGCAAGAGGTCAACAATGCTGCTGTGAGGATACTCAAGCCTGTGTACCTCGGGATGGTTCCTGGGGTTGATGACTGTGTTGCAAATATTACGGGAAATCTCACCAAATTGAATTATATTGATTATGATGTAAGTATTAAGAGGTTAAGTGCGTGTGTGTGTGTATTTACTACTTGTATTTACTATTAGTGTCTGCAGAATCGAGCTATTATGTTGACCAGACCACACACTAGAAGGTGAAGGGACGACGACGTTTCGGTCCGTCCTGGACCATTCTCACAATAGACTTGAGAATGGTCCAGGACGGACCGCAACGTCGTCGTCCCTTCACCTTCTAGTGTGTGGTCTGGTCAACATACTTCAGCCACGTTATTGTGACTCATCGCCTGTATATTGAGCTATTAGCTCTAGGACCCCGCCTTTCTAACCAATCTATTTTTCATCCATTATATCAGCTACATATACTTTTCTCTAACACACACACACACACACACACACACACACACACACACACACATCCCCAGGAGGCAGTCCGTAGCAGCTGCCTAATTCCCAGGTACCTATTTTCTGCTAGGGTAACAGGATCATTAAAGAGAAAGAAACTCTGCCCATTTGTTTCCGCCTCGGCCTAGAATCGAACCCTGGCCGTTAGGACTACGAACCCCGAGCGCTGTTCACTCAGGCTGTCCACCCATTTTGTGTATTGTCATTCTGGCTTAAGAGCTTCCTCCTTTAAATTACCATATCTTGCCTTCCCTTCCAAGCCATACAGCCATAGTGGCTGAGAGCTTTCACCATTCACGAAGTTCTCTTGCTTCTACAGTTCGACTACCTGTTCTTCACGGACATCCTGGAGATGAACTGCACGTTAACAATGGACCCCAATAGCACCATGCCCAAGGGCCTGGGAGTCGTCAACGCCACCACGCTGATGAGAATCGTCGGCTGCAGCAACGCCAACCCGACCCTCATGTACTGTGGGAACACCTCCTATGTATCCTACCAGCTCAACGGAATTGGTAAGGACTTCAGACAGGACTGTGCTTCAGACATACTGGCCGGGGGATTTAGTGTGCGATTAAAATATATGGAATATGTTGACCAGACCACACACTAGGTGAAGGGACGACGACGTTTCGGTCCGTCCTGGACCATTCTAAAGTAGATTGTTCAGATTGTCGATTGGTCCAGGACGGACCGAAACGTCGTCGTCCCTTCACCTTCTAGCGTGTGGTCTGGTCAACATACTTCAGCCACGTTATTATGACTCATTGCCTGCATATGAAATGTGCTAAAAATGGTGTCTGGGTGAGGAATATTTATTGAAATAGTGTGGGAGATGGGCTAGAAACTTTGCGTGGGGTGGGATATAATGATTTAAATGGGTGGAAATGAATTTAAAGTTATAGGTGGGTGGAATGGGATGTGAAGCAATAGGTGGGAGAGAAAGGTGGAGAGGAACACTGGGTGGGGTCTAGTGAGAGTGAGGGGTAACCCTGGGGGGGGAAGTAGGCGAGGAAGGGTGGGAGTAGACAGGGGTAGACAAGAAGAAAAGTGCGTTAATGGGAGGGAAAGAAGAGTGTGAGGTAGAACGGGTTGAAATCCATTAGAACATGTAATGGACCTGATGAGGCGAAAACCTGGTTGGGTGGTACGAGGTTAAGAATGAGGGTGAGCAGGAGGATTGGTATGAGGTTAGGTATGAGGATAGACATGAGTGTAGGTAGGAGGGCGAGCATGAGGTGGGCATGAGGGTGGGTCGCTTCTCACACACGCCAACCCTCACAGCCTCTAACAACTGTCACTAACTCGACAGATTGCACAGACCCGCTGGGAGCACCTACCTTCACCGCCTGCCAGGTGACTGCGTCGTCGGCTATTGACTCCACTACGGGACCACTTACAGCCTTCTCTGGCCCAGGTGAGTGTGTGTGGGGCCCAGGTGAGTGTGTGTGGGGCCCAGGTGAGTGTGTGTGTGGGGCCCAGGTGAGTGAGTGTGTGGGGCCCAGATGAGTGTATGTGTGATTTCTTCCCAGAAAAGTCCCTCACCTCCCCCACCGTCATTCGTATATAGTCACCACAGTAAGTGACTCCTACCACCCCCAGGGTGGAGTCCCCCGGTGCGCGCCGGAGCCCAGTGGGAGGAGTACATCACCCTGGACTTCCTGAGGGTGACCCGGGTCACCAGGATCACCATGCAACAGGTCGCAGGGATGCTCTCCGTCAGCACCTTCAAGATGCAGTACTCTAGCAGCGGCCAGCTCTTCGTCGACGCCTGTGATGTAAGAGTTTGGGAGACGAGTCTATTTGTACGTGGCGCTCTTATAATATGAGCGCCTTCGTCATTATATATGACGAAAGTCTCATTCTGATTGGTAATACAATCAGAATGTGACATTCTGATTGGTAATACACTGTCTTGTAATAAACTGTAATGCTAACTGGTGTAATGAAACAAATGAGTCTAGAAAATAAATATGCCTGTCGTCTGGGATTTCCCTCAGGTGGTGATAGCTGTGCCGGCCAGCGGGGTCGTCGACCTCCCCAGTGAGTGCCGGTTTGAGGCTCGTTTTGGACGACTTATCATCCTCAGTGTCAGCAGCAGTCTGGGTGGCGCTGCTGTTCCCACTGGCACCACGCCCGTGGCTGTGAGGTACGTGATATATATATATATATATAGTGTCAGACCACGGAGGAAGAATTGAAACAGGAATTTCCCTAAGTACTTTCGTATATTAATAGATCTTCCGAAGGATTCCTTCTGAAGATTAATATCTTGGTGTCCCGCAGATTCAGTGACTGGTACGGGTGTTACCTGAGCAACACCTCGAGTGTCTGCCCGGGCACTCTCTCCACTATACTGTCCACCGACGCCACCAGATGGCGTCACGTCGCCTTCGACGCCGCCAACACCTTCCTCTACTTCTGCGACGTCGACCTCATCGCCAGCAACGGTCTAAAGTGCTTCTGCACTGCCGACGGTGCAACCTGGAACGGTGAGAAGCATTGATATACCGTGTGGTTTGTGCACCTGTGTTGACTGTGTATTGTGCACCGTTGTTGGGGTCTGGTAGCATGTTATAGGATTATCGAGACATATTATAGGATTATCGAGGCATATTATAGAATTATCGAGGCATGTTATACGATTATCGAGGCATGTTATAGGATTATCGAGGCATATTATAGGATTATCGAGGCATGTTATAGGATTAGAGGCATATTATACGATTATCATTAGGCAGCCCACAACCCACTAATATAAAATAGGTTTATTGCAAGAATCTCATCAATCACATTTAACTTAAGGTGTAAAGCATCATTGAGAACCTTAATAGGATTAAATCATATTACCTTGAGAGAATTATCAAGCACGATGGTAACTCTCGGCTCGACAGCTTTACCCTCGTATATCGGGCGACTGGTCGGGTTCGACGCCGCCACCAAGATGATGTACGCCATGGACAAGAAGGGGATGTCGATGGTGAGCAGTAGTGACTGTGTCAACTGGTCGATCGTCGCCACGGCCACGGCCACCGCCGTGAACACCACCGTCACGCCGCCCACGGCAGTGCCAGGCAAGGCTGCTGCCTCGCTTGGCACCATCACTGTCGGAGGGACCTGGACAGGTAAATGGAAGGGTGGCGTGATCTCTCTCTCTGTCTCTCTCTCTCTCTCTCTCTCTGTGTCTGTGTCTCTCTCTCTCGTAGCCTGGTCTTAATAAAATAACTAACATATATGCGTAAATACTCGATTGTATACAAAGTGTATAACCCAATGATCAATGTTTTCTCCATTTTAAACGTCATTCTCTCTCGCTCCAACAGCCGACTTCACCGGTCTTCTCCTGGGAGGGCAATATAAGGCCAAGTGGGCCAACTGCTGTTCATAAACGTCCCTCCTCCCCCCCCTTGTCCTTCACACCCCCCCCCCCCTCACGCAACCATCACCTCCCCCCCTCACGCCCTCCATCACCCTACACGCCCCTACCACAATCACCTCCTCCCCATCACACCTGCCAACATTTGCCGCTTGCTAGCCAATAAAAACTAAATCAATCATGTTTTTCACTCAATAACTCCCTATCACCATACACCCTCCAGCATGCACTCTGCAACATGCACGCAAGACAATATACGCTCCCCAGCATACACTTTGCAACAGGTACAAAACAGCGCATATATCTTGGAATATGCGCTCGCTGCCATGCCCCCTTCAACGCGTGTAATCCGGTATTCATCTGTCAATCCCCCTCCGACCAAACCCCGTCCCAGGATGGGGGTAGAGGGCTAACTTCTTGATCGTCAGTATACCAACTGTCTGTCTGATGTCAAAATCACTCCACTTGCGTCACAGTCTGCTTCATCTCCAACACACCACCTGGGTCAAAGCCTGCTTCACCTCCAGCACACCACCTGCGTCACAGTCTGCTTCACCTCCAGCACACCACCTGCGTCACAGTCTGCTTCACCTCCAGCACATCACCTGGGCCACAGCCTGCTTCACCTCCAGCACATCACCTGCGTCACAGCTGCTTCACCTCCAACACACCACCTGCGTCACAGTCTGCTTCACCTCCAACACAACACCTGGGTCGCCGGCAGCTCTCCCCCCCCCACCCCCCACATGTTATGAAACACACGTCATAAGAAAGATAAACATATCAAAATAAAGGCTTATCACAGTGAGTACCAATAGGAAACAAAGTAAAATGTCTGTTGGAAAAATTCTCCCCGATGTCTTATATTTTTGATAAGCCAGAATAGTCTTTCATGCATTAAATAAGGTACATTAGACGTTTCTTTACATATAATCATGATTACTCTGGGATTTGATTTTAAATACATTTTCCCAATCTGTTTGCCGAATGGAAAATCGCCCACTATACAGAAACAAATCCTTTTAATGCTATTTAGAGTGGAATATAGGATTCTATGGTAACTTAGTGACCGCACTAACATAAAGAGATTAACGTACAGAGATATGATCAATTTAATATTATATTGTACCAGTTCTTTTAGGTTTCAGACATATTGTTTTTACTCAACCACTTGGACCGGATGGTATAGAGCGAGGGTCTCGCTTCATACAAATCGGCGTTCAGTCCCCGACCGTCCAAGTGGTTGGGCACTATTCCTTCTCTCCATCCCATCTCAAATCCTTATCCTGACCCCTTCCAAGTGCTATATAGTTGTAATGGCTTGGCGCTTTCCACCGATAATTCCTTCCCTAAGACACATATTTCATGTACTTTACTTTCATATATTCAGTGTGTGTGACCTTTGTAACTCCTTATAGAGAGAGTTTCACTGACATTGTAAAAAGAATTATATAAATGTGTGTATATTATATAATATATATATATATATAATATATTATATATATATATATATATATATATATATATATATATATACTATATATATATGCACATACCTGCATTTCTACTCGCTTGGCCACAACATAACATGATAAAGATGTGATAAGGATGCTTTTTAATTGTATCTTATCTCCCTATTATAGAATATATTTAATGGGGGACTTGATTAGATAATTTGTTGTAGATCAAAATAAAACGTAGATAATGTACCTTGTTCTGTGAGTATCCTAATGACCCAACTGCGGGATTTCCTCCCACGTTCACCTGGAGTTGCCACGTTCAGTTAATAATTTTTCAGACCATGAAATTCCTCTCTAAGAATGTTTTTTTCTAATACCGCTCGCAAGAATGGCAACTTTATGCTCGAAGTTCTACTGAATCAGTACACGAGTCCGACCCTTATGGTGTTCCCTCGTCAGCATTGACCAGGTTCTCCCTTGGTCAACCATACTGATCCTTTAAATCCTCAAGTGTATTTATATAAGTATAGTTGGTGGTGCCTGTTAGACATTCGTAGTGCCCTCAGACGCCCGGGTTGAGTTATTAAAGCAGGATAACTTAGTAAATTACATATGATTCCCAAATAGAATATGAACTCTTTTAAAGTGGCCTCTGTCCGCTAAGAACGATCTAGGACAGAAAAGGGACGATATCATGAGAATAATTGTTGGTGTATCAATATATGATGTGCAATATGTTAAGGTCATCGTTCAAACAATATGTCATAAAAACAGAAAGTGTTACTACAATATGTAACGGGATTATATCACATCCTGACCTACAATAAATAAATTAAAACAATATTTATTTCTCACGTATTTTGGTCAAATGAACTGTTTT
>WNGS01004946.1:7653877-7680104 GCA_020271785.1 Procambarus virginalis
TAAATTAAGTATTTTTTCCATTGGGTGAGATGTAGGCGTTGTATTGTTAGAGATAAGGGTAATATGGAGCGTACCTGTTGGATACTGTACACTGGTCTGAGGTCGTATCTTCTAGGCAGGTTCTGAAGGAACAGATAAGACCTGTCTTAACATTGATTCTCATTGGCCCTCTCCTGTACAGGCTTATGCACTATGCAGACGAGGAGTCACAATAACGTGCAGAAGTATGTTGACCAGACCACACACTAGAAAGTGAAGGGACGACGACGTTTCGGTCCGTCCTGGACCATTTTCAAGTCGATTGTAACTTGATGCACTAGTCAGCGATTGATTGACTGATGAATATTAATCCACCCAAGAGGTGGCATTAGTCAGCAGCCAACGCCTTATCCACATAGACCAAGATGGATCATTAACGTATCTTCCTTGTTGTAACAGGTGTGGTGTACAAGGCAGTGGCAGAGGACGAGGACCTGGGCCTGACGTGCCCTCTGGGGCCGGGCATCAACACCCGCTGCCCCTGTGCCACCATCCACTACACTATCTACGACAGCAACAAGGAGGTGCACAATCTCTTCACCATCCACGAGACTTCTGGCCTCATACTTCTTCGTCCCTCGGCAAAACTGGAGCCTGGAAGACACTATAATGTGGAAATTGTTGCTTCAAGTGAGTCTCTGTCCCCCTCTCTCTCTCTCAATCTATCTATCTCCCTTCCCGTGTCCTCTGTTCCTCTAGTATTATGATATACCTCAATCAACTCTGACGGGAGGGAGGGAAATCTCAAGGGGAAACCTCCAAGCCATAACTACAACATAGCCCTTGAAAGGGGTCAGGATAAGGACTTGGGCTGGGACGGGAGACTGACGTTCTTCCCTCCTTCACAGACACCAACGATTCCAAGAGGGAGCCGGACCACCCGATGTTCGACGTTCAAGTCCTTACTGTGGTCGTCCACAGTGACGACACGCTTCAGGATCTTCTTCACCAGGTAACTCGGCCTTCGAGGCAAGTATCAGGAGTCATGACTCAACATAATACGTTTATGTAACTCTAGAACTCACTGTAATGTGATCTTACTGTAGCGTAATCTTACTGTAGCTTGATATCAATGTAGTGTGATCTCACTGTAGTATAAACTCAGTGTGGTATAAGTTCACTGTAGTATAAACTCACTGCAGCGTAATTTCACTGCAGCGGAAACGCAATGTAGTGTAATTTTGTTGCAGAATAATCATACTGTAGCGTATTTTCCTCAAAGCATAATTTCACTGTTTCTTAATTTCACTGCAGTGTAATTGTATTGTAGGTATATATATATACAAAATAAAACAATATAGATCTCGACGTATCACACATAAATAAATTGTTATTACACGCATTAACAAATACGTTCATTTCAGGATGTGCTCCCTGACAATTGCCAATGGTTAACGAGGTCGTCAGCGACACTGTGGGCATCGGGTACGACGGCCAGGACGACAACGACCCCCAACACCAGAGTGACGACGACACCGCTCACACCAGCAACGACAACGACCAGAGCAGGGAAGAGACTCAAAGCGGCGACGAAAACAACGACAAAAGCATGACCAAAGTAGCCTTCAAAGCAGTGACCCAAGCAGCGTTCAAAGCAGTGACCAAGCAGCGTTCAAAGTAGTGACCCAAGCAGCGTTCAAAGTAACGTTGAAAGCAATGCCCAAAGCAGCTTGTCCAAGAGCCGGTACGAGGAACACAGCTACTCCATGGCTGGGGCACCGTACCACAGTAGCTCTCTGAACGACTACACGGACGCAGAGGACACCAATCTCATGGAGCCCGAGACCCTTGTCAGGAAAAAGAGATACGTAAGCACCTCCAAACTATCATTCAGGGATTATTACAGACATAACACGGGAGACAGAGGGAGGCTGTGTTATCATGTTATCATGAAGGGCCTCGTAGATATATTAGGGGTTAAGGGGATATAGTCGACATTAAAGGGGGAGTAATTATAATAGGCAGCAAATGCCGAGTCATAGGGGTGATAAGTCTATTAGATGTAAGATTTGAATGTTTTTTAATCAAATGATAGTCGTCTGATAAATGTTAATAATGCTATTTTCCTATTATGGCGTTTTGTTCTAAGAGGAAGAACTTATATATATATATATATGCATAATGATAATTAATTAAAATGATAATTATGTAAGTGTGTACTTATATCAGAGGGACAGATATATCAGAGTTTTACAAGTTAGTTAAAGGTTGTACCTAACTCAGAACATAATTATGTTGCAAAGCAATTCCTCCAAAGCTAGTTACACAGCGCAACAAACTAGTATCACCAGTCAGTTACATTCCTCGGAACCTCCATACCACAATCAGTCATGCACTTCACTACGTGATGCCCACATGGCTGACGAGGCTCTGAATGGCTTCACTATCATTCACTATCATTGTATGTTTCTCGAAGCATTTGTAGTCATTACAGACATCCTTTAAACCATGTCTATGTTAACCAAATATAGTTCAATTTCAGTAGAGAAACTATTTCCAGCTCATTAACTAATTTAGAAAGCTTATGAACAGCTTCATTAGATTATCTGAGATTTAAGGGTTCATTTTTGCAGGGAAAACTGTGTATACGAGGAGCCATGGATATTGGCAGGCAAAATCTGACACATTAACTTGTATAGTGTAGCTACTGTAGACAACTTGTATGGATAGTGTAGCTACTGTAGACAACTTGTATGGATGGTGTAGCTACTGTAGACAACTTGTATGGATGGTGTAGCTACTGTAGACAAATTGTATGGATGGTGTAGTTACTGTAGGCAACTTGTATGGATGGTGTAGCTACTGTAGACAACTTGTATGGATGGTGTAGCTACTGTAGACAACTTGTATGGATGGTGTAGTTACTGTAGACAACTTGTATGGATGGTGTAGTTACTGTAGACAACTTGTATGGATAGTGTAGCTACTGTAGACAACTTGTATGGATGGTGTAGCTACTGTAGACAACTTGTATGGATGGTGTAGCTACTGTAGACAACTTGTATGGATGGTGTAGTTACTGTAGACAACTTGTATGGATAGTGTAGCTACTGTAGACAACTTGTATGGATGGTGTAGCTACTGTAGACAACTTGTATGGATGGTGTAGCTACTGTAGACAACTTGTATGGATGGTGTAGTTACTGTAGACAACTTGTATGGATAGTGTAGCTACTGTAGACAACTTGTATGGATGGTGTAGCTACTGTAGACAACTTGTATGGATGGTGTAGCTACTGTAGACAACTTGTATGGATGGTGTAGCTACTGTAGACAACTTGTATGGATGGTGTAGTTACTGTAGACAACTTGTATGGATAGTGTAGCTACTGTAGACAACTTGTATGGATGGTGTAGCTACTGTAGACAACTTGTATGGATGGTGTAGCTACTGTAGACAACTTGTATAGATAGTGTAGCTACTGTAGACACCCTGTATAGATAGTGTAGCTACTGTAGACACCCTGTATAGATAGTGTAGCTACTGTAGACAACTTGTATAGATAGTGTAGCTACTGTAGACACCCTGTATAGATAGTGTAGCTACTGTAGACAACTTGTATAGATAGTGTAGCTACTGTAGACACCCTGTATAGATAGTGTAGCTACTGTAGACAACTTGTATAGATAGTGTAGCTACTGTAGACACCCTGTATAGATAGTGTAGCTACTGTAGACAACCTGTATAGATAGTGCAGGTACTGTAATGGATATAATGAACAACAGGGGAATGATAATTCACAGCAGAATATAACACTGTATTCCGTTTTGACAGTCGAAAAACCATACCCAGGCCACAGTCGACCTTTATGGACTTGGGAACAATAGAATTACATTAATAGTTATATATGTAAAATATTATTTACGAGCTGCTATCGTAAGATGAAACTCAGAGCAGTCGCCTAATTCTTTGGTACATATTTAATGTAAAGTGGTCAATAGCATCGATTGCCCTGCTCAGGAATCGACCTCAAGTTCACTCTGTTGTGATTCGACTACGATTCGACCAGATTATCTGTACTCTCATGTAGACCAATCCACACACTAGAAAAGTGAAGGGACGACGACGTTTCGGTCCGTCCTGGACCATTCTCAAGTCGATTGTGTACTCCGTGCTCCGTGTACTCCATTCTCTCATGTACTCCGTGTCTCTCGTAGGCTTCTGGTCCAACGGGGAGCATCGGTGACGCTAACTTGACCCTGACGTTAACATCACCAAACATCAGCTCTCTCCAGCCCGGAAACACCTTGGCCTACAGACTTGACATAGCTCTACCGGTTCTCAGTACGTTCTAAACATCCTGAGGTGGATGAGTGGCTCTGGTTGTATTTTATTATTGATTATAACATGCCCTGCCATTACTTATATGTTGTTGTTGCAGTCTTCTTGTTAGCTTTCATTCAGGTGGTATTATTTCAGAGTGATGCTTCGTTAACATTCCTTTATCTTATTTCCAGATTTCCTGTCCCGAGTGAGCAGCTTCCGCCTCTTCTGGACATTGTGAAACCTGTTTGATTAATTTGTTTTAACCAGAATAAATGTTTCCTTGAAATTATAAGCAAAATCCTAATTACTTTATAGACACGGTTTCCCTTGACATTGGGAGATTTTTTCCTCCTTTTAGAAATTATTTTCCCTCCTAATTAAATATATTAATCAGTCATACATCTTATTTTCCCGACATTTGGATCAACTTTGCAATTATTTTAAACTATCTTAAATAAAATGAAATGCTAATTATTAAATATATCCACATTTTTCCTCTATTCCTTCCACACTGCCTTACCCAGTTTCCATGTCTGAAATGTTTCTCTGTAGTTTTAATAATATTCATCACAATTTCCATTGATTTCTTTCATTAAACAATGTTTTTTCCTAAAAAAAATATTTTTTTTTTGTCTCTAAGAGGGATAGATGTCAACGTGTCATCAGTTTACAAGCATAATCAAATCGTTCTACAACTTGCACAACATTGTCCCATCCCATCTCCTGAAAATACCTAAAATAATTTCCTCCAAGAATTTCAATCTTCTATTCACTCCAAATCTTCTTCCCTCCAACTCTTCTCGTTAACTCAAACTCTTGTCCCTCCCTCTCTCCAACTCTCCTGCCTCCCTCACTCCAAGTCTTCTCCCTCACTCACTCACTCCAACTCTCCTGCCTTACTCTAGCAACGGCGATCGACTTGGTGGCGGAAATTTTCGTGATGGATGCTGTGTCTGGGATCACCCCCTTCGCCCTGTGTGACGTGACGGTCACCACCATCGGGTCCAAGATCACTGACGCGACGGGGGCCGCTATCATTCCCAGCGCCATCCCCGTTGTCAACAAACTCAATGCTAACTTTGGCACATTTGTAAGTTCTCAAATGTTAACTTTGGCCCGTTTGTTAGTTCTCTAAATGTGAACTTTGGCACTTTTTTTTAGTTCGCTAATGTTAACTTCAGCAATTGGTTAGTTCGCTAATGTTAATTTTGGTAAGTTTATAGGTTCTTGTATCGTGTGTAGGGAAAGGAAAAGACCGCGACAACTGCAGCGATTTTAGGTGACATTTGGCTATGTATTCTGGCGGATTTCTCTTCACCTAAGCTATCAATTCTATTGTGATAAACAGTATAAAATAGTCAAGATAAGCTCGCCTCTTATCTTCATGCGAGATCTAGCTTCAGTGTGACACATGTCCTACTAATGACAAGCGTGTCTAACGATACCCCTTTTTAAAGTGGTCAAGTAGGTACAGTTTTCCACTATTACTTAACCTTCTCCTTTAGGCATGGCTGCGTTGCCTCCCTATTGATTTATCCACCCTTTGGCCCGGCTATTTACCCACCTATCCACCCTTTGGTTTGATTATCTTGTCACAACATCTAACATCAAGGAGAAAACATTAACCTAATCTCCTCCTCCTGTTCCAGTATGACCGGGCGGTGATCGACTTCGGCCAAGTGATGAATGGTGCCACGTACAGCGCCGGCCAGACGGACTTTACTGACAGCACCATCTCCATCACCTTCACCGCCACCCTCATCACCAACACCGCCTACACCAACAATACCGTCGTCATCACCGCCGGTGCTGAGTACGACAATGAGTCCATGGTGTGGGTCAGCCAGGAGACATACTCCTACAGTATGGCTACGGTGAGTAACTTGATAGACCTGAGATCGCTTGATGATTTTTTAAGCGTTGGTTAGACATGTGTGAAGGAGTTTGAGTGGGAGTATATAGAAGCTGTTTCGTATGAGCCAATAGGAGTACATCTATTGGCAATAGATGAACGCCTATTGGTAATCACTGTACCAATTCAATAGGTACAGTGATTATTGCTGTAACTGTAACTGGTCTCAAATCCAGCATTAGTGTTCTACCCCCATGCCTACCTTCTGTACCTATCTAAACATGCCCCCCCCCCCACATCCCTCTGTATCTATCTATCCATACCCTCCCTCCGTCTGCACCTACTCATCTCATATCCCTTCTCTCTTTGTACCTATGCACTCATGCTCCTTCCCTCTGTGTGTGTATCCCTCCTGCCTCCCTCCCTCCACAATGCCTACACCAGTCGTGTCACGCTGACTGTCGTACTGTCTCCGCAGGTAACGTACCCGCAAGCCGTGACCTTGACCTCTCCGGCCTCCGTGGCGCAGTACTCTGGCGGAAGTTTCACCGTCACCGCCTTCATCACCGACCCCTTCGACCAGTTCCTCCTTGAGGTCTATACCGTCGACCAGATATATGTGAGTTTCCGGTTTCTGGGCTTCGGTATTCTTACCTAACTGGTTTTGTTTTCAGAGCCTAGCTTCAGTTCCTGAGCCTCGCTTCAGTTCCTGAGGCGAACTTCAGTTCCCGAGTCTCGCCCGTTCACATGTCGAAGTTCTGATTTACTGGATACTGTAAAATGAGAGATGGAGGTAGCCTTTGGTATTGGTCATTCCTGTTCGTGGCAATGGTTACTGGATTAAAATTGAGCTGTTGCCTCATCCCTGTGGTCCATGTACGTGTCTAGCTTCCTTCCATGTCCTCTCGTTGTGCTACTGCTGGACCTAGATACTCAGTATCTATTACATATATTCCTCACACGCACAGTGCGTGTGCGAGTGAGTGAGTGAGTGTGGTGTGAATCTAGTATGTTCATGTGCAGCCCGTCCTCCAAACAAAGATCCAAAAGTGATTCCATGCACCCGCCAAACCCCCTGTTTATGAATGAAAAGCGGTTTACACACGACTCACAACTGCTGACGTTCGAACATATCCGGAACAAGTGCTTCACTGACGAATTTTGTTCGAACCACAACGCTGTAAATGGTTCACCCACTTACTACAAATACAAATAATCGCCAACAGAACCTAAACACCTGACCTAACCTAACCTATGCCTATTTATACACAATATGCTAATATATTATAATATTAATTTATACTTGAGAAAATTCCCGTTTTGAATGAACAGCATGTTAAAATTTATGAATGCGTCTGTGGGGTTGACCGCTGAATGTAATGAACTTGAGTGGAGGATGGGTTGTCATGTGTGTGTGTATATACAGCCCGTCCTCGCATACAAAGATCCAAGCTCTTTAATCCAGCCGCCAAACCCCCTGTTTATGAATGAAAAGCGGTTTACACACGACTCTCAACTGATGACGTCCGAACACTTCCGGAACAAGTCCCTGGCTCACGTCCTCTGTTCGAACCACAATTCTATAAATGCGTCATCCACGTACTTCAAATACAAATAATCGCCAACAGAACCTAAACACTTGACCTAATCTAACTATGTATAGATTTTTTATGCATAATAATATTAATTTACATATGAGAACAAACCAATTTGTAATACACAGTATGTTAAAATGTATGAACGCGTCTGGGGAGGACGGCCGCTGCTTTAAGCAGCCCAGTGTGAGGACGGGTTGTCTGGGGAGGACGGCCGCTGCTTTGAGCAGCCTAGTCTGAGGACGGGTTGGTATATAAGTGGGCACCAATCGTCATGTGACACGGGAGACATCTCCTGTCCACGAGGCTAACCATAGCCCGTGCTTCTTGGCCAGGTCCTGTGCCAGGTAAGTTACGGGCTCACCATAGCCCGTGCTACTTGGAACTTGTTCCGAGTAGCTGAATCTATAACAACAACAACGTCATGTGAGGATTACGGGCTATTCATGCCCGTGCCACCTCTTGGGTGGCTTAATCTTTATCAATCAATCGTCATGTGAGGGGGTTACAGCCCCGCTCCTATGCCAGGTACGTTCACAACGGGCTCGCCATAGCCCGTGCTACTTTGAACTTTTTTTTTATTCCAAGTAGCGAATCTTAAACAATATGTCATGTGAGAACTAACACGCCACTCTGCCCTCCAGGATAGATTCACCGTGTCGCAGGTCTTCCTGGTGTCCCAGGGGGCAAACTTTGCCTGTATGCTGCCCAACAACGTAGTAACGACATACTATGACTCCGTGTCTGGAAAGACAGTCCACCGGGCGACCTTCTCCACCCTGCTTATTACCAAGTACCTGGACTACAGTGAGTATCAGCGGTCAGAACGCCTCCCCAGGTCAAGCCAGACCAGGTGAGACCTAGCCAGGTCAAGAAGGTACACTTCAATATTAGGGGTTACTCTCTTTATAGCAGAGGTCTTGGAGTAAAGTATTACTGATATGATTTCTCTCTAGGTTAGGTAAAGATTAAGTCATTTGGAGGAGCTTTAAGGACAAACTACAGTCAGTCAATTAAACACTTTGTTTTCTGCAGGTGCGCTAACAGCTGCCCTCACAGACACCAATTACCAGATGGTATTTGGATTCAACATCTTCGTAACGAACGCTCAAGTGGGCGACGTGCTGAACATTGGGGTTGGCATTATCGTCGGCACAAGCACCATCTGGTCAAGCACTGCCCAAGTTTCCGTGACCGCTGGAGCTGCCCCAGTGTCCTCTGCAGCTACCTGGGGCACGGTCAGTCACCCCACCATCTTATATTGAACACCCAACACACGCACACCTGGAAATAAAACGACTCGGGACGCTTCGGTCCGCTCTGGGGCCAGATTCACGAACCAGTTACGCAAGTACTTATGAACGTGTACATGTTTCCTTAATATTTGACGCCTTTGGTTACATTTATTAAACAGTTTAAAAGCATGAAAACTTGCCATTCAACTGTTATTATTATAAACAGCCTCCTGGTGCTTCGGAGCACATTAACTGTTTAATAATTGTAAACAAAGCCGCCAAATTTGAGAAGTGCAGGTTCGTAAGTGCTTGCGTAACTACTTCGTGACTGGCCCCAGGATCCTCTCACTCAACTTGATAATGCTCCGAAACAATGTCACATCATTTATTTTCAGCCGTGTGGGTTGGGTGTCTAATTTTTCAGCCTTGTTATTGTCTCTTACTGTCTGCGACTTTTACCTGTTGTCTGCGAAGTCAATACCGGACACAGTCTTACGACGCAGACATGTCAAAAGAGGAAGAAAACTACATTAAGTATTGTTCCTTTGTCTCTGTGATGAGACGCTAATATTTGAGCCGGAGTGGAGATCTTATGCATAGGCTGAGATCACAGAACCTATCGCTGAGATAGCCATCGTGGTCAAACTAGCGCCTTGGTTGATATCATGCCAGCTTCGCTGAAAGAGTAGTTAATGTGTTCATATGACCCATGATTGATATAACGCCTGGTTGATATCCCTAAATTTTACAATATTGTTGATATCCATGGATCTTTGCCCCATATTGGTATTATGGAAATAATTACGCTATAAACTCAAACAAAAAATGCAAACAAGAAATGTTATCCCAAATTCATCGCGCTATTTTTTCTACATTTTCCCTAGATTAACCATTCAATTTCTTTTTGTTTCCATAAAATTGATTTTATTTAATCTTCAGAGCCATGTTGGTCCCCAGAGAATAGTGTCCCAGTAGTATGAGGACGACATATTAGCTTCAAAACATTCCAGAACTCGAGAGCCTCCAAGAACAATTGTGACTTTGTATTTCCAGAGCATTTGTTATCAGTTGTCCACAGAACAGAAAGTGTCTGGACTAAGACCATCTCGGTGTCCAGAGACTAACACAGTGTTTCACCAACTCCACAGCCGGAGGTGAGGTGATTATCAAGGGAAAGCTTTAAGCCATTACGACTATATGACACTGGGAAGGGCCCAGGATAAGGATTTTTGATGGGACGGGGAAAAGGAATGGTGCCCAACCACTTGGACAGTCGGGGATTGAACGCGTAACCCATAGGATCTAAATTGGTTTAATTTCTCTCGTTTCCAGGTTCAACCAGTAACATCAACTGCTGTAGCCCTGCAAGGAACAGCCACCTGGGGCTTCACGGTGACTATTCCCAGCGGACAGAACTCCCTCGTCGACTGTACTGCTACTCCCGGCGCCGGAGGTGAGTCGCAGACTATGGTAGTAATTAAATAACCTGGAGTCGGTGTCGGAAATTGTGTATCTGGCCCACAGGTTGGGGTCAGGCGTTGCCAGATGTCGTCCCGAGGTTCGAGGTGTGTATCTTGGTAATATTGTACCACGTGACTAATTGAATTTTTCTTTCCATACGAGTGTTCAAATGCCCCAAACAAATTACCCAAAACTATCAAAGTTGTTGGTGACTGTAACGAGACATTAATTACATATAATATATGAAAATTAATATTCATAATACTTTCAATAAATAGTCCAGTTTCTACGGCCAATAGCTATTTACTTAGAGAATGAGTTGGTTAAATATACTCAATTCGGAGAGCAGGAAAAAAGCTTTCATTTCGTTCCTAACCATGAAATATTATTTTGTTATTTTATCCTCTTCTACAGCCAGTGTGTGTGGCTTCAACTACGGCTCCGTGGGAGCAAACATAGCATTCATCCCCAAGCTGTACGACAACGTTGTAAATGACAGTAGTGGATCATTGAGCTTCAGCCTTAATTTCAACTCGACCGGTGTTGTAAGTCCAAATTATATCTGTAATTACCGTATGCGTGTGTGTATACTCGCCTAATTGTACTCGCCTAATTGTGCTTGCGGGAGTTGAGCTTTGGCTCTTTGGTCCTGCCTCTCAACTGTCAATCAACTGGTGTACAGATTCCTGAGCCTACTGGGCTCTATCATATCTACACTTGAAACTGTGTATGGAGTCAGCCTCCACCAACATCACTTCCTAGTGTATTCCATTTATTAACTAATCTGAANAAGGGGGAAGGATAATTCCTGAAAGGAACCTCTAACTTAGGAGGAAAAAGTGTAGGAAGACAAAAAAAAATGGGAAATATGCTAAGTAGGAAGAATGGGGGAGTCGGAGGAGGTGAGGGAGGAGGAAGTAAGAATGGAGAAGAAAAGAGATACAAAAGAAGGCTAAGGGTGTGAAGGGTTATATTGGAAGGAAGAGGGAGGGCATGGCAGGACAGAGATGGGACAGGAGGAGTGAGGGTTCCCTCTCCTATTGGTCGATCATGGCCTTGTAAAACCACTCACTCAGCCACACGCCACACCTGCCCCCCCCCCTTCTACCCCTCCTCCCCCTCATTCCCACCCTCACCTCACACACACACACACACACACACACACACACACACACACACACACACACACACACACACACACACACACACACACACACACACACACACACACAGGTAGAAATTGAGTGCCAAATGAACGATAGAGACCTTAGAAAAAAATTTTAGTATCAGAGTGTTGACAAATGAAATGCTTTAAAAGTAACGTGGTGGAGGCTGACTCCATACACAGTTTCAAGTGTAAATATGAACCCAGTAGGCTGAGGAACCTGTACATCATTGTTGATTGACATTTAAGAGGCGGGACCAAAGAGCCAGAGCTCAACCCCCGCAAGCGCATCTAGGTAAGTACACACACACACAACACACCCCACACACACACACCCACACCACACACACACACACACACACACACACACACACACACACAGGGGGCCAGGTAGCCTGGTGGATAGCGCGCAGGATTCGTAATTCTGTGGCGCGGGTTCGAATCCCGCACCCGGCAGAAACAAATGGGCAAAGTTTCTTTCACCCTGAATGCCCCTGTTACCTAGCAGTAAATAGGTACCTGGGAGTTAGTCAGCTGTCACGGGCTGCTTCCTGGGGTGTGTGTGTGTGTGTGTGGTGTGAAAAAAAAGTAGTTAGTGTAGTTAGTACACAGTTGATTGACAGTTGAGAGGCGGGCCGAAAGAGCAAAGCTCAACCCCGTAAAATACAACTAAGTGAATACAACAACTAAGTGAATACACACACACAGCCAAATACTATTCATACTTTTAAGACTAGGTATGATAGGGAAATAGGACAGGAGTCATTGCTGTAAACAACCGATGGCTGGAAAGGCGGGATCCAAGAGTCAATGCTCGATCCTGCAAGCACAAATAGGTGAGTACAAATAGGTGAGTACACACACACACACGTGCCCAGCCGTCTCCACCACCCGCCTGGTCCATTATTACCTCTGGCGCCCAACACCTGAATAATTATCAAGAGACCCCCTCCGCCATCACGCAATCCAGTATTTACTGTAAAAATGCCTCAAGGCATTTTGACCATTATTGTGCATAAAACCTCTATTCTCACTGCCTGATATACATTACGAATAACCTTGTTATACTGCATATCTTATGCCTGGCAATTTAGAGCAGTTTGGGATAATGGAATCTTGATATTACTTCACTTTAAAATTTCAAGAAATCTGGAATTCTGAATTTATTTATGCATTTATACATATCAATATCTCTAGGGGTAATAGTCGTTATTATATATTTTACATCATAATGACAAGTAGCTGTTTATTTTAGTACCATGATTAAGTAATAAGGTGTATAGTAATCATTCTGTTACACTGTCTATCGATATCTATCATGATATCAGAAGATCTCTTGCAAACAGAATTTCTTATTACTGAGAAAGACAACTTTGTTATTATGGAAATAATCGATAACTAATGGCCTTATCTTTCTTTAATCAGACATTGTTATCTTATAATCATTAGAAGACTTGATGACAAGTCGTCTTAGTATTGACCTATTTGACCAATGACAAATCCCCTAACTAATCAATGTTGGACCATTGATTAATAATTAAGAGAGTCCTGATTAACCATTGAATGAACCCAATTAACCACTCCAAGAGCTCTGATTACTCATTAATACCATTGACTAATATTTTAGAGAGTCCTGATTGAACCAGTGACATATCCTGGAGTATCCTGTGTGTGTGAGAGAGAGAGAGAGAGAGAGAGAGAGAGAGAGAGAGAGAGAGAGAGAGAGAGAGAGAGAGAGAGAGAGAGAGAGCTCCTAGACGGAGTACTAGAAGGATTATAACATGACCCCGGGTCGCCTGTTCATGACACTCAGCACTCTAATGCATCCGTAAATCCGCCTGTAACCCGCACCATTACTTGACCATCGACCAGCAGTCGGATAGAATCCATGGAAGCTACAAGAACGTAAACAACACCTACCACCCTAGCCACACGGAATCACGAAAACAACCTTAGCGTGAGCCCACAGTAAGGGTCAAAGTTGCTACTGGGCAGATATGGAGGCCTTGACGTTGGCGATCTTGTGGGGGGGTTGACTACGCTCCAGGTAGAGTCCAGAGCCCAAATGAACGCCATTAAACACTCGCCCCGCGAAAGCCATTTGGCTCAAGTCATTAATCATGAGAGGTGAGGTGGGTAGCTGGAATGTGTTGGGCTGGAGTGTGACTGGTGTGCTGGAGTGTGACTGGTGTGCTGGAGTGTGGTCTGGTGTGCTGGAGTGTGGTCTGGTGTGCTGGAGTGTGACTGGTGTGCTGGAGTGTGGTCTGGTGTGCTGGAGTGTGGTCTGGTGTGCTGGAGTGTGACTGGTGTGCTGGAGTGTGACTGGTGTGCTGGAGTGTGGTCTGGTGTGCTGGAGTGTGGTCTGGTGTGCTGGAGTGTGACTGGTGTGCTGGAGTGTGGTCTGGTGTGCTGGAGTGTGGTCTGGTGTGCTGGAGTGTGGTCTGGTGTGCTGGAGTGTGGTCTGGTGTGCTGGAGTGTGACTGGTGTGCTGGAGTGTGGTCTGGTGTGCTGGAGTGTGGTCTGGTGTGCTGGAGTGTGACTGGTGTGCTGGAGTGTGACTGGTGTGCTGGAGTGTGGTCTGGTGTGCTGGAGTGTGGTCTGGTGTGCTGGAGTGTGACTGGTGTGCTGGAGTGTGGTCTGGTGTGCTGGAGTGTGGTCTGGTGTGCTGGAGTGTGGTCTGGTGTGCTGGAGTGTGACTGGTGAGGTCGGAGTCTTTAAAATTAAAATAATAATGCAAGGAAAAATTGTTCAGTGAAGGCAAGTTTTCATGGCTATTTTTCTGTCCTCTTACTTTTATTGTTGTGAAGCTCCAGACAATAGATACTTTAGGTAAAATTTTCTTCAGAGTATTTTCCATCAAGTTGTTTTGTTATCTTGAGGTTATCTTGAGATGATTTCGGGGCTTTTAGGGTCCCCGCGGCCCGGTCCTCGACCAGCCCTCCACCCCCAGGAAGCAGCCCGTGACAGCTGACTAACACCCAGGTACCTATTTTACTGCTAGGTAACAGGGGCATAGGGTGAAAGGAACTCTGCCCATTGTTTCTCGCCGGCGCCTGGGATCGAACCCAGGATCACAGGATCATAAGTGCAGCGTGCTGTCCGCTCGGCCGACCGGCTCCCGGTCGAATCCTGAATCCCTTCATATCGTTTGTACACTTGTGTACAATACAGTGCGTATATATGTGTGGATTTCTCATCCATGAGTACAGTTGACGAGTACTATGCTACACTGTTCNCCTTCAGATATATTTATGGATCACTGGCTTGATATTGAGGGTGATAACATTGGTTTTATGGAATTTGTTCAGAGCCCTTCAGCTATAGCTAAAAGATGGTCAGTTCTAGGTGTATTGCTAGTGATGTTTTGAAAGATTGATCCTTAAGAGTGTTATGAATGTAGCGTAACGCCTCCATCTATATCAAGTGCTCTTTTCTGAACAGTTTAAGTCTCTGGTGATCAAAGTTACTTGGGACTGAAGCTTTAGTGATGGTCTGAACAGCTGCAGCAACTGGACTTTATTTTGCCATTTTATCAATACTGTGCGATTAAGATTTGTATAAATGTTTTAATAATTATCTCGTATTATGATTTATATTAATGGTAATGATAATATATTTTTGTATTGATATTGTTATCACTAAGATTATCATTACTACCCTGATAACAATTCTTGTCATATATTTCAGACGACAAATATGGGCCGCGCTTCGCCATCCGTGAAGACATAGTCATCATTAAGTCCCACCACAGTGGTAAGTACCCGCTTAAGAACCATCTAAGAATGATCCCTGAATCCCATTACTTTCTTGAGTTAGTGTGGACTATACAAACATATATTTTAATACTATTTCAAGAGGCGTTCAATTTTTTTTTTAATAATGCTGATTCCTTTAAACATGTGTTTATAGGGTTGAATAATGAACCTCTTGGCACTTCTAAGAAGTTCTCTTTATTATGTGAGATTTGCTTCTTGAATGTAAATAATCGGCAAATTGAATAAGACACGATCAGCTTCTTGACAAGAGTCACTTGAGTAAGAATTATAAATCTCAGGATGATACAGACTTTGATAATCCACCCATCAGGTGGATGCAACTGATGGGAATTCATATTCATTGAATATGAAATAACAGCCCGCCTAGCACGAAGGAAAAGTCGCTTGACCTGAACAAAAATCAGCCCTTTAAGTTTGAAATATCAGCCCCAAGAGTAAATATCAGCCTAAAGTGTAAATATCAGCCCCAAGTGTAAATATCAGACCCCAAGTGTAAATATCAGCCCCCAAGTGTAAAAGGAAAATAGTCATTTGTTATGAATAAACAACTTGAGTGGTCACCACACTAACTAGGAATAGTCAGCCCCTTGCGCAGGAATAACAAGCTCCTTTAGTTATTAGCTGTTTAAATACTGTAGATGTGATTGGGCCTTTATGCTGAAGTGGTCATAAGTCTAAGTAGAATTATTAGGTCTTTGATGACAAATTACGAAACCTTTAACTGAAGCTGACTATCCATTTCAAAGGGAACAATGAACCCATTTCGTTCACCTTTGGCCGCCCTGAACCAAGTCAACGAAACAGAAACCAATTTCTCTAATGAGCTTAATAGGTTAAGAATACAGGAGACGAAGCCTGTTGGGCCATATGAAACAGCTCCAATTTATATCCACCCAAATTCATTCATATATATATAGCAGTCTACACTTGAAACAATCCAACGCTCCCACGTCAACTGTGTTACCCGGTAACTTGTTCCATAAGTCAACACTCCTCTTTCCAGACTAGTATTTACCCAGGTCTTTTCTGAATCTAAATTTCTGTGCAGGCGATGAGTCACAGTAACGTGGCTAAAGTATGTTGACCAGACCACACACTAGAAGGTGAAGGGACGGCGACGTTTCGGTCCGTCCTGGACCATTCTCAAGTCGATTGAGAATGGTCCAGGACGGACCGAAACGTCGTCGTCCCTTCACCTTCTAGTGTGTGGTCTGGTCAACTAAATTTCTCTCATTCATATCTATTGTTTCGTGCTCCGTTAAGCGTTGAAATATGTAACCAGATTCTTATATAACTTGAGGATCTTGATATAGCATTAATTAAATATCCAAACTTTCCATCCATTTGAACTGATCGGAACAACGACGGTCTTGTATATCCCACGGTTCGAGTTCGATCACCGAAGGCCCAAGTGGTAGGGCACTGCTCGCCACTCCGTCCTCATACTTAAGCTATAAGGTTTAGAGGCAGACACAGACCGGCAGCCTCAAACCTTTGGCTCAGAATTTTCGTTTTTGTTTCGTCAGATCTCGCTTTGAAAGGGCAGCAGGTTAATTACTTTCGCTTGCCAGCAGCATGACTCGAGGTAAAAGTGGTTGAGTCACCAGCTGCCATCAAGACCACAGGTGGAGCAGCTCTAAGGGGCAAGCAACGGGCCTTACTCCTAGACTAATTACACCGAGCCATCTGCTTTTATGAACGACTCATCGGAATTAAATCTTATTTTTGTTTACCCGGAGCTGCGCCACAGCGGTCGGACCGGGCGAGGAAAACATGACTGTTCGCTCCTTGGAGCACCCGAGGGAGGGGGGAGACAGGTGTGTGGAGCACCCGAGGGAGGGGGAGACAGGTGTGTGGAGCACCCGAGGGAGGGGGAGACAGGTGTGGCAGGTGTGTGGAGCACCCGAGGGAGAGGAGACAGATGTGTGGAGCACCTGAGGGAGCGGAGACGTGTTGGTGTTTACCAGATTGGGAAGTCTTCACATCCCAATATAGTCTGTCCTCATATCTCAGTTGTTAATCTGCCTTATATCCCTTCAAAGTGCCATATAATAATGCTGCCTTAGTGTTCTCGTCTCATAATTACCTTATCACCTTACAGTAACACACTCACCAGTCTATCAACCAAGCCATTTCAACTGTTCGAGCATCCTAAAACTCTCCTAATTCTACCCAGCCAGTTATTAAACCTGTGATTCTCCTCTATGATGGCGGCTTTGAATGCATTTATGAAACAGTTTATGAGCTCTGAAACTCCTCTGAATGAAGATGTTTATAACGATAATAATCCTGGATTGTGAAGTTTGTCAAAGCTCGTAGACTGTTTAATAAATGTAAACAAAGCCATCATATTAAGAAAAGGTATCGTATAAGGGAGTATATAAATGTTTGATTAATCCTGCCCCCTGGATATGAATGAACCCTCCTCCTCAGAGATTTTACAATGAAAAAGGATGGTATTAATTATCCCCCTTCCCTCGTGTCATCAATTTACGCCTTTCTTACGGTAACAATGGAAAGAGTCGATTATCCCGGGGCAAGTACTTAGTCTATTTAGCGAGTCTGCGATGAGAAGAGCGGAGAGGGGGTTATCTTGAGATGATTTCGGGGCTTTTTTAGTGTCCCCGCGGCCCGGTCCTCGACCAGGCCTCCACCTCCAGGAAGCAGCCCGTGACAGCTGACTAACACCCAGGTATCTATTTACTGCTAGGTAACAGGGGCATAGGGTGAAAGAAACTCTGCCCATTGTTTCACGCCGGCGCCTGGGATCGAACCCAGGACCACAGGAGCACAAGTCCAGCGTGCTGTCCGCTCGGCCGACCGGCTCCCTAAGGAGCTTAAGGGGGGGGGGAAGGGGGTTTGTAGTGATCCTCCAGGATTGTGGGTTTTGATCATTTACTCCTTTTAGGCCGTCTCTCTTGGCTCTGTCTTTCTCTTTCGGTCCCTTTCTCTATATTTCTCTCCCTTTCTCTCTCACTCTCCCTCTCTCTGCGTCGCATCGTGTGCCTAATATTGTAACCATTGAAACCTGCACGTACATGCAAAAGAATAATAAAAAAGAAAATTCTGAAGAACTGCAGAAACAATGGGGTTCAGAAAAAAATCTTTACATTCAAATGTGCATGAAAACTAGTGAATGCAGACAAGTTCACCAGTCTCTTGTGGGTTAGTTACTACAGAGCACTCGCAAGTTCAGTAGTAAGTTGTGCTACAAAGTACTCAAACTGCACTAACTTTACACTCAAAATATACTCAAGTAGACGATGCAAATTATACAAACCTCTGTGTTCACGCAAATGTGGAGGAAACTGTTATTTCGCATTTGAAATATTGGGAAAGTTTGAAAGTAATGTGAACAAATTTCACATTATTGAAATATTGGGAAAGTTTGAAAATGTGAACAAATTTCACATTATTGAAATATTGGGAAAGTTTGAAAATAATGTGAACAAATTTCACATTATTGAAATATTGGGAAAGTTTGAAAATAATGTGAACAAATTTCACATTATTGAAATATTGGGAAAGTTTGAAAATAATGTGAACAAATTTCACATTATTGATATATTGGGAAAGTTTGAAAATAATGTGAACAAATTTCACATTATTGAAATATTGGGAAAGTTTGAAAATAATGTGAACAAATTTCACATTATTGAAATATTCGGAAAAAACACGTTAGTTGTAACTGAGGAGAAACTTTGAATCTCAACAGAAGCTTTACTAATAGACGAAATAAAGACCTAAAGCCGACTTTAGGTAAATAATGATTTATTTAGCCGGTCTGATTTACCGCCTTTAGGTAAGTAATCCTTGGGCTAAAGAGAGCCAAAGAGAGCTCAAAATACATCACGATAAACCTATATAATTCGTTCTTGGGAGTAAACACCTCTGAATATCACAAGCAGGATGTTAAATAACCTAATTAGAACGTGGTTAAGCAGGATCACATCCAGGACGTTAACCAGGACGTGGTTAACTCCTCGTGCTGTCCAAATCGGAATATTTAACAAAAATATAACATTTAATCCTTCAAGCGCGCAGATACAATGGAATCATTTCCAACAGGCAATAATCTGGAGCGTAAATAACTTGTACAACTTTACCTGCCGGTAATTGGGACATACTCCCTACTAGTAAGACTTCAGCGCTGTCGGAGTCCGGATAGTGGAGGCATTCGACCTGAAGTTGGGAATTGAATGTCCATTGCATTTGTGTGGAGGGCGGAGAAGATTTAGTGTTCACGTGTATTTTTAGGAGAGAGAGAGAGAGAGAGAGAGAGAGAGAAAGAGAGCATGTTTGTTTGTGGCTGTGTTTGTGCGTTTATTGAGGAAGAGAGGTAGGTTTTTAATGTCTGTATGTATGTCTGAATCTGTGTGGGTATGTTTTTATATCACTGAGTGTGTGTGTGTGTGGTGTGTGTGTATAATCACCTAGTTGTACGTACCTAGTTGTGCTTGAGCTCTGGCTCTTTAGTCCCACCTCACAGCTGTCAATCAACAGGTGTACAGATTCCCGAGCCTACTAAAGTCTATCATATCTACATTTGAAACTGTGTAACACTGCCTAATGCATTTCGTCTGGTAACTACGCTGACACTGTAAAAGTTCTTTCTAACGTCCCTGTGGCTCATTTGGGTACCACCTGTGATTAATAGTTTATCTTTATCTACCCTGTGTGTGTGTGTGTGTTTTGTGCGTGTGCGTGTGTGTTTTACGTATTGTGTGTGTCTGTTATCTCTGTGTCCTGCTCTGGTCTATATCAACATTCATCAACATATATATCGTCTGCTGCCATCGAGGTGTTCTGTCCTCTACTGATCACTGCTTGGCTCTGCTGGTTCTGCTTGTCTCTGCTTGGCTCTACTTGGCTCAGATCTCTGCTGCTTTGCGCCTTCGTTAGTCTGTTCGTGTCTGCTGCGCTCTGTGCGCATTCATTGCTCTCTTCGGCATATCACCTCTGAGAGTTGTACTCTACAACACCCGCAGCGCCCCAGTTAAATAAATAAATTCGAGAACACATTCAGAGCTTCACTCACTACCAATCTCTGGTTAACTTTCACTCAATTTGTACTAAACAATAGACCATATTTAACTCGTTAATGTATTTTACTTTTGATTTAAATAATACTGCGCTCCTTTCTTTACAGTACTGGTTTATTTCCTGATTTTATATTTGTTGTAGAGAATACAGTAGTCAGAACCTCACTGTTGTCGTTGTGTTTGTTGATGTTGTTGCTAAAATTATTTATTGTATTTTAAAAATAATTAAAACATAATAATTATTATTATGAGGCGAGGATACAATATTTGAATGTTGGTAATTCAGAAGTAGTTCCGCAATGATGTGGCTACACCGGATGTGGTGTAGCCACATCCTTGGTGTAGCCACATGCCTGGTGTAGCCACATCTTTGGTTCAGCCGCACCACTGATCCAACCACGTCTCTTTTAAGGAAGCTTTGAACCTCTACCCTAGAAAGTTTATCAGGAGTCCCACATGAAGAAAATATCTCAAAGCGACTGGAAGACAAAAGAGAAAATGATGATGATAAAGAGAGAGAGTTTTTGACCACCTTAAACTCTGGAGACTTGTGCTTGGCTAAGATAAATAGCCGACCCAATTGGACTAGCCCAGATCTTTATAGGTGTGTTCGGGTGGTTTCTTAATGTCAGGTGTGTGGTGTGTGTGTGTGTGTGTGTGTGTGTGTGTGTGTGGGTGTGTGTGTGTGTGTGTGTGTGTGTGTGTGTGTGTGTACTCATCTAATTTTGCATTACGGAGTTGAGCTTCAGCTCTTTGGTCTCGTCACTCATCCTTAATTCGATTGGTGTACAATCCACCAAGCCTGTTGGACTCGGCTATATCTTCATACGAAGATAATGGAGTGTGCATTCGCTACTGCCATTTTTAGCTCCTTGTTAAATGCACTATTACAGTAATGAGAAGCAGTTTATTCTGCCTCCATGAAACTCGCTTGTACAATTAGATTGGACCTGTGTCCACTGGTTCTTGAATCCTCCAGTTAAAATTATCTGTCTTTGCCTGCTCTCACTATTTTATTTGAATTTTGTATGCAGTAATCATGTCTCCCCTTGAATTTCTAACTTCTAGTGACATGAGGTTGAATTTCGTTAGTATTATCTCATGATATATACATCTCAGTTGCAGACAATGCCAGCTCTAATTTGCACGAGTTAAGGATACCAAGCATGAACAAATCCACAAGGGACGTTTCGAGGATTCGAACCTGCGTCCGAGAGTATCCTAGACGCTGCCTTAATCGACTGAGCTACGACAGGGTTAAAAGAGTTGAAACTTTGTGGATTTGTTCATTTGATGCATCACGCTATTGTGATTTGTGTGTATAATGATACCAAGCTTATCTTGAGGTTATCTTGAGATGATTTCGGGGCTTTAGTGTCCCCGCGGCCCGGTCCTCGACCAGGCCTCCACCCCCAGGAAGCAGCCCGTGACAGCTGACTAACACCCAGGTACCTATTTTACTGCTAGTTAACAGGGGCATAGGGTGAAAGAAACTCTGCCCATTGTTTCTCGCCGGCGCCTGGGATCGAACCCAGGACCACAGGATCACAAGTCCAGCGTGCTGTCCGCTCGGCCGACCGGCTTGTACCACATTTATGGCGCTCACGCGTGTTTGTGTTCATATTTAGCCTTAAATGTGCTTTGGTGTGTGTGGAACGAGACTTATCTCTTGGGCCCCGCCTAAGACACCCAACCTTGTACAATGATACCTTCCGACGGAAACGTTCTCTCATCTTGGATCCAACCTTAATGAATGTTTCTCAATGTTGATTTTTTTGCTGCAATGTTGCCACAACTGTATTTTTATGTCATGCCAGCCCGTAGTCCTCTGACATCGTTGCAGAACACTGTAGTAGGGTTGTGGTTTTCAAGGATACATAACTATTGCATTTGCTGTTGTAGCTGATGAATTGGTTGGCTTCCAAGACTTCTGCTTCAAGCGAGCTCGCTTTTTTTAACGACCCGCACTGGATAACAGTATTTTCTGATATAATCTGATTCATATGAGTTTCCTATTTCCATCTCTGCTCCTTCGCTTTGCTTTACCCTGCTCACAAAATTATTTTTCCTTTCCGCTTCATATATTGCCTGTTTGGGTACGCACCTAGTTGTATTCATCTAGTTGTATTTACCAATTTGTGCTTGCGGGGGTTGAGCTTTGGCTCTGGTCCCTACTCTCAACCGTCAGTCAACAAGTGTACAGGTTCCTGAGCCTACTGGGCTCTGTCATATCTACATTTAAAACTGTGTATGGAGTCAGCCTCCACCACATTACTGCCTAATACATTCCATCTGTTAACTACTCTGACACCGAAAAAGTTCTTTCTAATGTCTCTGTGGCTCATCTAGGTATTATGTTTCCACCTGTGTCCCCTTGTTCGCGTACCACCCGTGTTAAACAGTTCATCTTTTTCTACCCTATCAATTCCTTTGAGAATTTTGTAGGTAGTTTTATAGGAATTTTGTACGAATTTTGTGTGTGTGTTATTAGTGCCTGCAGGACCGAGCTGTTAGCTCTTGGGCCCCACCTTTCTAACCGTCGGTTAGAACGGTGTGGTCTCTGCTGACCTGCCGTACTGGGGAGAGAATTAGTTTTCGGGACCTCTTCCTCTTGCATGCTGGGGATAATATTATAGCCATTAACTGCTTAAGTTAGTCTACGCTTCTGCTTGTCAGTCAGTCTCTGAATCTGATCACTAGATCTGTCATCTCTGGTGACCAGGAGAGAACATTATTCCGTTGGTCTCATATTCTAGCATCCCCGGTAGAATTAATTCCCTCTTGCATCCTGGGTAGAATTAATTCCCTCTTGCATCCTGGGTAGAATTAATTCCCTCTTGCATCCTGGGTAGAATTAATTCCCTCTTGCATCCTGGGTAGGATATTAGTCTTTGCACTCTCTAGCTCTGGCATCCTGGCAAGAACACTGCTTCCTCAGCCATGCATCCTACTGCCTCGAGGGAAAACATTAGGCTCAGCACCCGCCAAATTACTGATAATCACAGTCCAAAGGGAAAAATTGACGTCGTTCTTTTCACGGAAGACAATTTTTCTTTACACAATTCTTTTAACGATTTTGGATTTCTCTGTCGGTAGTGCATTCTTCACGGGGTGTTTTTACGCTCTGTTTTTTCTTTGTTTATATTGTATTAAGTTAACGTCGCCGTATATGTCAATTGGTTGTTCGATTTCAGCTAATTTATGCCAATGTTTCCCTCAGCCACTGTTTTTGCAAAGTCTTTGTCTAGACTTTTCCTAATTTATGTCTGTGTTAGGGGCCTCGTAGCCTGGTGGATAGCGCGCAGGACTCATAATTATGTGGCGCGGGTTCAATTCCCGCACGAGGCAGAAACAAATGGGCAAAGTTTCTTTTACCTTGGATGCCCTTGTTACCTAGCAGTAAATAGGTACCTGGGAGTTAGTCAGCTGTCGCGGGCTGCTTCCTGGGGTGTGTGTGTGTGGTGTGGAGAAAAAAAGTAGTTAGTAAACAGTTGATTGTCAGTTGAGAGGCGGGCCGAAAGAGCAAAGCTCAATCCCCGCAAACACAACTAGGTGAATACAACTAGGTGAGTACACACACACACACACACACACACACTCACACTCGTATACATATATATAATTTAGAACACGCAAGGCGACCTCTACGGACCTGGTAGAGACGGTGTCTGTAAATCATTATTGTTTATGGAAGCTCGGTGTGGCAGACTACTGCTGGAGAATGGAGATTTATGCTCCATTTTCTTCCCTTGGTTGTGGGTGTATGTGTGTGTGTGTGTGTGTGTGTGTGTGTGTGTGTGTGTGTGTGTGTGTGTGTGTGTTGGGGTGTGGTGTGAGTGTGTGTCGAGTTGTGTGGGTCTGTGCACATACGGTGGCCAGCGATCGTTTGAGACAGTAATACTTCAATAATGCTGCTGGGATGGTAGTGTTATTTGTAAAACAGCGAAAACGTTCTACCACACAGGGAGATGTGATGGGTACTTAGAGGGTATAAGGGGGGGGGTTTCACTGGATGTCAAGGGGTAACCTGAGAGGGTGTGTGGAGAGCTCACTGAAGGGGAGCGGACGGGTCACTGGGGTGAACAGGGGTGGGTGTGAGAAGTCTGGTGCCGTGGTTCAAGGGGTCCTTTGAGGGTTGCATGGGTCCCTGAGGGTGTCAGGGACTCCTGAGGGTAGTATCAGGGGGGGGGGGTCATAAAAACGTATGCTCACCTGGAGACCACAGCGTCCCGGCCCTTACACCACCTTCAGGAACAGAAGGATGAAGATCTTTTCTATACAACAATTAAGATGGAAACCCATCGGACTGTTAAACATCGTCAAATAACTTAAGACGTTCGTTACAAATATGTGAAAATGATTCATGTTGATTTAGAATAAAATGTAAATGAATAATGCAAATTGTATGACCATATAATTCAATATATTCGTTTATGGAATATCTATTATTCATAAATATATGGCCAACTCGTTTAAAAAAAAGCAACACAACTTTTGTAACAAAATAGCTATAAAGCCGCAAATATGTCCTGTAAAGCTTTTTAAATGGAATTAAATATTCCTAAATAGCATTAAATTCATCAATACATATTTTTAGGGGGGCTTTGAAAATGCATCACAAATAAGTGGTAACAAAAAACTCAGTGTATATACTCCAGGATGGGGCTCATGGTTCGGTTTGGTGGCTCGGTGTTGGGCTGGCGCCGGGGCCTGGTTGCCTGGTGAGGGATTGGTGCCGCGGGGTGTGGGGTGGGGTGGGTGATTTGTTGAGAAGAGGTAGGGGGGGCATGGGGTGAGGTGGCATTTGACTGTGACGGATCGTTAGGGGGCTCGATAGGTGGTTGATTCTTTGTGAGGGAATGGTGGGGCGGACGAGAGGACGGGTCTGATCGTGAGGACGGTGGGGGGCGCGGGTGGGGCGACGGTGGATGAGGGGCTGTTGGATCTGTGAGGAGGGGAGGTAGGGTAAGGGGGGGTGAGTGGATAGTGGGAGGTAGGGGGGTGGTTGTGTGAGGAGGTAGGTAGGGGGTGGGGTTGGTGGTCTGATTGATGGGAGGGCAGGGGGGAAGCTCGGTTAGTGGGGGCATGTCACGAGGACGGGGTGTGGCGTGGTTGCTTGTATGTGAGGATGAGGGGTACGGTGCGGGGGTGCTGCTGGTGATGGGAAGGAGTTAGGGGGGGGTGAGTTGCGTGAGGAGAGGTTGGCGGGGGTGGGTGTGGTCTGGTTGGTGGTGGGTGGTTGATGTGAGGAGGAAGGTGGGGGGGTGGTGCTGTAGAGGAGAGTAGGGGGTGGTGAATTTTTGTGAGGGTTGACTTGTGAGGAGGCGAGGGGGGGTGGTTTGTGGGGGGTGGTTGCTGTGAGGAGGAGGGGTGGGGAGGTTGCGGGGGGTGGTTGCTGTGGGGAGGTAGGGGCGGGTCGGTTGATGTGTGAAGGATGGTGGGGGGGGGACGGTGGTGTTTGGTGGGGGTGGTTGTGTGAGGAGGGGGGGGTGGGTGTGGTCGGATTGATGAGGAAGGGGTGTCGTCGATGTTTTTTATGTACTGGAAAATTTATCCTCGTATCATTAACGTAAAAACAGAAGTGATGTACCACAAAGTTTAATTTCAATTGCTTAAAAAAAAAGGTTCAAAATGGAAGTTTTACTGAATTAAAAATACCAGACATAAGGCGTTCGTCAACGTGAACACAAAACAACATTAACTCATCATAGGAATTAAAAGACTCACGTTCCGTCGGCTCTTGTTTCCCAGGATTCACAGAAGGCTATTATGCCTTGCGGGCGTAGTCAGGGCAT
>WNGS01004946.1:7692367-7707763 GCA_020271785.1 Procambarus virginalis
GAAATTCATTAATATGCACCAGACATGTAACACCTGTCTGGTGCATATCATGGCTGAATGAGGAATAATAGCAATGAAAGACTTCAGGAAATGCAGCATCATGAAACTGGAAGAGAGAAGATCAATCTGAATTCCTCGACGAAATATAAAGATACAAGAACTGGGTTAATGAAACTGAATGATTCTTGAAATTGAATTTAGGTAAAGAAAAGTTAAGTTCGAGAGAGATAGAATTTCTGTATAGAAATGTGTGGATGCTGAAAGAGCTTCTAGTTGTAAGTAGATATTGATGGAGGAAAGTGTCAGGTGGGATAGTTTGCCGATGTAAGTGACATATGGTTTATCTTGAGGTATTTGATGATGATTTCGGGGCGTAGCGTCCCGCGGCCCGGTCCTAAACCAGGGCCTCCGCTTTTGTTACACCTCCCCACTCCCCCCCAGGACGCAGCCCGTAGCGTGCGTCCTGGGGGGGTGGGGAGGATCTCACACCTCCACCGGGGATCGACCCGGAACTCAGGACTACCGAATCCGAAGCGCCTGTCCCACTCAGCTGATCAGGCAACCCAAGTAGTTGGTAGTGATTATGTCTCGTGAAGCGTGCACTGAGGTGTGGTGTTTAACACACTCACCACACACAGCACTACTTGAGAGGCGGACCAAAGAGCCAGAGCTCAACCCCCGCAGCACAACTAGGTGAGTACAAACTAGGGTTTGCCCGGCATATCTTTATGTCTTACTAGTTGCTTCACCAGGAAATTGTTTTAAATATGTTTTTAAGTTAAACTGTTTTTATTTTGTTTAGATTGAATCTGTAACTCTCAAAGGGCCAGAAGTCTCCTATTATCATTTCAGTCGAGATCTTTAATAGCTAATGGCATAAGTATGTGTTAAAACGTGAGTCAGGTGAGGTACAAATGATCGCTCGTCATTATTACTTCATCTGTTTTAATCTTTATTTGTATATGTGTCTATTTGTCTCTCTTCTGTTTATCATTGCCTAAGTGGTCCAGCTGCTAGGTTACGTAGACTAAAATGGAAACTATTCAGCTAATCTCTTGATCTCTTTCTTTTGTACTCTTTGTAATTTTCAAAGCGAAGCTTAACGAGGCGTGAACGAGCAGCTTCACATCCAGGTTAGATAATTAGAGCCACGGGAGCCTTTTATGACGTTCATTTACAACTCTGTTTACAATTCTGTTGTGGCCACGCATGTTACATCAAGCTAATAATAACTAATAGTATTAAATAAATTATGATAGTTTTAATAATTATTATTATAATTACAATAATAATTACAATAGAAGGAATAGTTTTAATAAACAATAGATTCATAACATCAGTAATAATTTAAAAAACTACCCAAGCAAAAACAAAATTAATGCAAGAATAATAATACAAAACAGTAACATTAATAACACAAGCAATACTAAAAATAAATTCAGCAATAACATAATAATTATAGAAATAACTTAAAATAATAACAAAAATAATTACAGTAACAACAGAAAAATATTACAATAATAACTAAAGTATGTTGACCAGACCACACACTAGAAGGTGAAGAGACGACGACGTTTCGGTCCGTCCTGGACCATTCTCAAGTCGATTGTGATGAGGGAGAATAAGTTCTCCATAATAAGAACACTCTCCAAGAGCAAGCAAGGCTACAGCTGAACAAGTGGTCGTAAGAACACTTAATAACAGCGACAGTTCCCCGCGACCCGTCACATAAGGTGTTGCCTGGCCAGTTAGCCAAGCAAGACAAGCAACTCTCACCAGCCAATATGAGAACACATAAACACCCTCCAGATGATCATTTACCGCAACCAGTCGACGATCGAGGCGTGAGCTCTCACATACACCCTCGGGAACTGTGCATCAATTACACCACCTTCCAAACAACATGTACACACACACACACACGGAGCAAACTGCCTCTGCTATTTCCTGTTCCAGTGGAAGCAGCAAATAGCCAGCCATCTTCCCCACCTCCAATATCTGTGCTTTGTCTTAGAGTTATCGTCAGGCCATTGGGAACGTCAGGTTGCTTCCCTCTGGCCATTGGGAACGCCAGCTTGCATCTCTCCCCAGGCCATAGAGGACGCTAGTTCGGATCCCCCTTCCCGACACTGGTTGAGTGGATACAGGAACTGGGGGAGACTGAAGTGACTTGGTGTGGTTCACGGGTACTGTGGCCGCTGGACTACAAGAGGCAAGTGCTGAGAGGTATTAGCAAGTCAGGACCCCGTGTTTAACCATGTATAACTGTAAGTTGTGGCTTTGGGTTGCTGGTGACTGGCTGGCTGGCTTTACGGGCGGGTGGTAGTGAAACTGGTTGGTCGGGGGGTGAGTGGGAGGACGCACTGATGGTACGCTCGTCGTTGTTGATGCTTGGTAATGAGGGTTGGTAGATGGGTAGGTGCTTGGTAAGATAGGCTAGTGTCTGGATAGAAGCTTGGGAGTGTGGATAGGTGTTGAAGAAATTGTCCATTAATAGGCAACTAAATAGATTAAAGGATAGAATACAGGGTAAGGGCTTGGATAACTGCTTGCCAGGCTGTTTATTTCGAAACACGTCTCTGACTGGGTAACAGTGAGCAATTCAACTTTAACCTATTGTTTTTCACTTTGTCAGATTTCATGATTGGGAACAATCTTTCTTTATAAGAAATAGAGTATTTTGTATTTAATTTAATGTTTTAACTGCCCAGTGGAATCATTTACTTTCAGTCTGCCTGGGTGGTCGATTTATTATTTATATGGTCATGAATGGCTGCGTGGCCGAAGGTCCACTTGCTTACCTAGCTGGCTGGGCTGAACCCTGCTTAAAGTTGGGTAGTGTGTGGCAGTGGAGGCAGACACCATAACCATATATATTGCGTTACTGAACCGGCCAGTATTACTCCAACACTGGGAATCCACCGGCTCTAAAGGACTCCAACGGGACTTAACATTCGCCGGGTATTTTTTTTCCTAAGCTCCTTCTGTTCACGAATATTAGCAATGGAAGGTGGAATTTTCAGCGTTGCTTTTGATAATTAAGTTAACGAATAATGTATCCACCACCTTCAGGAGTGATAAAAGTACTCTCCCACTGTACCACTGAGCCCATTAAATAAAGGAGGACGGCGACTATATGTTACCTATCCATTCAGACTTCTCCGGACCCATTCACTAGAAGTAATGCACGAGGATAAGTATGCCAGTAATGCCTTGTATGTATCATCTCATAGAGTCTGATTGAGAGCATTTCCTGGTCTTATTGAACGTTGTGAGGTATGCAGGCGATGAGTCACAATAACGTGGCTGAAGTATGTTGACTAATCCACACACTAGAAAATGAAGGGACGACGACGTTTCGGTCCGTCCTGGACCATTCTCAAGTCGATTGTGACTTGAGAATATCTCATACCTCATACCTCAAGTTCTGAGATATGATTGTGAGCTTTCATGACAAATTATTAACTTCAGGAGCTTGTCATATTCACACAGTACAGGGAGGTCAAATATGGGTGCTACTTTAGAAAGTAGGATAGCCTGGGTACTGTCATAACCGCTATAATTATATCGACTTAGTGCTATCGTCTGATAATTACCTTACCTTGGGAACAGTCAGATAGCTTGTGAGAGGCTACAGAGCGCCGTGAACATCCAAATCAAGTATTATCTCTTTCATTCTCTTCCGGTCATTAATTTTCCGGAAGATTGAAACATTGCCTCAGGGGACCTAACGGCTCTACTATCAACGTGCTACTAGTGGGCACAACGGTTAAGACTTGTGGTACAAGAGATATAAATACATAAATTACTTGTTCGTTGTATAAAAGGATTTTACACTTGATAATTACGAGATCCTGATTCTATCCGTGGGATTTCGCCTGCTAGAGAACTGCTAACATAAATTGTGTACCTGTCAGGCTGCTGTCGTTAGTGTGCAGATATATAACTCACTGGTCGAACTGCATGGGATCTCCCTAACATCTATACAGAAGAGGGAAGGGGCAAAGAGACGGGTCTTCCTGGTGGACGCTCTCTGCAGAATTGACATTGTGTTCCCCCAAACAAAAGTGGTGAGTCTTTGCTGAATCCGATAGAAACAAAGAGTAGATGACTTGGAAAACCCTTGCATGACTTCGGAAGCCCTTTGTTTTTTGCTGCACCTATAACTTGGTTAACCATATCTCTGAGGTCTCATAAACGTGAAACCTGCTTTATACCCCTAGATGGAAAGACAAAAAGGCTTTGTAAACCTTCGACTCTTGAAAAAATAGTGGTTTCAATTTGGGGACGCTTGTGGCTTGGGAGAGGGGATTTTCCTGTAGCTCTGAGAGGACTGTCAACGCCTCAGGTGATTGGCATCGAGTGATTTTAACTTCACTGGTGATTATCTCCAAGGCTCCNTTCGCTTCCGCCTGCCATTAGCAGTCAATTCCAACCATTTAATATCGGATAAAGCATAGTGCAATGCTGAGTCAGAAAAGTCAATAATCCTTTATAGTCCTATTCGAGTTTGATTAGAGTGCACAGATTTGGATTAAATCTCTTTACATGTGCATGGCAATATTTGCGAATAAATTCCGATATGGCATTTTGCAAATTAGGAGTTTTGCAATGCTAGAAAGAGGAATGATAGTATGATATATCTACGTCCATTGAGGCTCCGTGAAACTGTCTCTCTCTCTCTCTCTCTTTCTCTCACTCTATTGAGTATAATCAATATTATACTATTACTATAATTGGGTTCAACCCAAGAAGGAACACTAGTAAATATAATGCTAGTTGGTTAAATATAAATAATGTGTAACTCTGCAGGCGATGAGTCACAATAACGTGGCTGAAGTATGTTGACCAGACCACACACTAGAAGTTGAAGGGACGACGACGTTTCGGTCCGTCCTGGACCATTCAGCGACTTGAGAATGGTCCAGGACGGACCGAAACGTCGTCGTCCCTTCAACTTCTAGTGTGTGGTCTGGTCAACAATGTGTAACTCTGCCCATCTGTGAGAGTTGATCAGAGATCTTAATGTGACGCTATTTGCTCAGTTCTTCCAAATCAGTGATCCTCACAAAAATACTTGTGACCCCAGTACTCTCTCGGGTTTGTATATGTTTCAAGGTTGGTTGAATGGCTAGAGCAGTCATACAAAATATACACCCCTAGAGCAGCCCTGGCACATATACATGCTAGAGAGAGCAGCCTTGGACCACATATAGGCTATCTTGTGGTTATCTTGAGATGATTTCGGGGCTTAGTGTCTCCGCAGCCCTGTCCTTGACCAGGCCTTCTTTTTGTTACCTATCCCAAGAAAGCACCCCGTAGCAGCTGTCTAACTGCCAGGTACATATTTACTGCTAGGTAAATATTGGCTTTAGGGTGAAAGAAACTCTGCCCATTTGTTTCCGTCTCCGCCGGGGATCGAACCTGGAACCTTATGACTACGAATCCCGAGCGCTGTCCACTCAACCGTCAGGCCCCAAACACCTTCCCATCAGGCAAGAGAGGGCAGCCTTAGAATGTATACAAGCTTGAGAAAGCAACCTTGGAATGTATACAAGCTAGTGAGAGGATCGAAGGCCCTATGACCCACGTGAACAACTGTTCTAAATCGATGTAACCGGTTATTCTGTGGTGCCGGACAGCCGGTTGTTGCTGGCTTCACCAAAGCTGCTGAAGTGGATGCATCCGGATCACTCACACTAGTGCTTCGTCTCGTGATTATAGGCGGCCGGCTGTTTCTAGTGTGTTGTCAATGGTAATGTTCTTCTAATCTTCAGCTGGAAGTTGACGGATGAGATGTTGTCAAGCTGGTTGACGGATGAGTTCATCAACTCATCCCTGATTAGCAACACAATTTGTTGATTTGATTTCTTCATTTGATGCATCACGTTAGTGTGATCTCTGTGTGTACTGTGAAGATTGTTTTTAGCAGATGGTCATGAACAGTGATGCCCAGACCACCCACCAGAACATGAACAAACGTCAGCGACGTTTCGGTCCGTCCTGGACCATTATCAAGTCGATTGTCCAGGACGGACCGAAACGTCGTCGTCTCTTCACCTCCCGGTGTAGAGTTTTGGTCATCATATCATCAGCCTCGTTATCCTAACTCATCATCTGTTCTGGAGAGTCATTAAATCATTAACACCTTATTGAGCAACCAGCAAGTATACTTTCGTCCTAAATATAATTAAGGACCAGAGTAAGCTATGATTGTATGTACACAGAGAAGCGCGGTATACTACACGGTGTAAATGACCTTTTCTAAGATGTTTGGTATACAGTGGTAAGACAATTGTGGGTTTCGTCAATTACGCTTCTCGTATGTGTCTTGTTACTGTGTTCGTAGCTCCTGGTTCCCCAACTATTAGTTGTAGATTTTCTAGTACTAGTGATGTCTATCCTCCCCCCTCTCCCTCCCTATATCCCCTAGTTTCTCCATCACCTTCCCTATCCCTCTCTCTCTTCTCCTCTCATACCTACATATCGCTATCCCCCAAACAGTGAAAGATGAACGACAAGGTTACTCCAGTTGGAAGTTAAAGTTACATTTAAGCGTACGTTTTTTTGCGCGCGTGTGTGTGTGTGTGTGTGTGTGTGTGTGTGTGTGTGTGTGTGTGTGTGTGTGTGTGTGTGTGTGTGTGTGTGTGCGCGTGTGTGTGGGGGGGGAGGTGTTTTTATGGTCACTGTGGGTCAATACATCACGCGGGATCACTCCCACCTCCGCCATCAGATTACATTCTGCTACATTCCTCTTCGTTACTTTCCCGTCAAGTTTCGTTCTCTTGCGGACCAGTTCGTTCTTCTCTACCAATCTCGTTCTTCTTTATTCCGGCCCCATCTTACTGTGCCCTTCACACTCCACCCGACTCCACCCTACTCCTACCTACTCCAGTCATCTCTATCACCCTTCTGTTATTGCAGTTTCCATCTCTATGCATTCATTTCCTACCCACTTATTCCCTTCCCTTATAATCCCCAATCTCCGGATATTCTATTCCACCCAATACTAATCCTTAATAACCCACTACCTCCACCTCCACCCTACTCCACTACCTCCACCCCTGTTCCCTCCTTCATACTAACATTGGTTAATTTCTCACCCTAAAACTTACATATCCAGTGGAAAGATCTGAGTTAATTCGCTTCCTGCCCTCGTCTCTCCCTTTAGCTCCCATCCTCTCTACCACTCTCCCAGCCTCTCCCACACTCTCCCCCCAGTACCCTCTCTCTACACTCCGAACCCCTCCCACACACCCAACACCCTCCCACACACTGACTCTCTCCCACAATCCCACACACACTCTACCGCACCTACTCCCTCCTACACTTTCATCCACTCCCCCACATACCTATCCTCCCACGCTTGCCCACAGTCCAATACTTTCCAATTCTCCTGTTCTCTTCCCCACTTACCCCATATTCTCTTCCCCCATTCTCCTTTACGCTGCCCAACTCTCCCTCCCACGACCATTCTCCTCCTCTCTCCTCTCTGGGTTCTTCTGAATTAAGAATAATGTTTCAAACATGTAATTTGCAAACTAAACGCTGCTTCTTTTGCCCGGCATATCTTTATGTCTTACTAGTTGCTTCACCAGGAAATTGTTTTAAATAATTTTTTAAGTTAAACTGTTTTTATTTTGTTTAGATTGAATCTGTAACTCTCAAAGGGCCAGAAGTCTCCTATTATCATTTCAGTCGAGATCTTTAATAGCTAATTGGCATAAGTATGTGTTACAAACGTGAGTCAGGTGAGGTACAAATGATCGCTCGTCATTATTACTTCATCTGTTTTAATCTTTATTTGTATATGTATCTATTTGTCTCTCTTCTGTTTATCATTGCCTAAGTGGTCCAGCTGCTAGGTTACGTAGACCAAATGGAAACTATTCAGCAAATCTCTTGATCTCTTCTCTTTTGTACTCTTTGTAATTTTTCAAAGCGAAGCTTTAACGAGGCGTGAACGAGCAGCTTCACATCCAGGTTAGATAATTAGAGCCACGGGAGCCTTTTAATGAAGTTCATTTACAACTCTGTTTGCAATTCTGTTGTGGCCACGCATGTTACATCAAGCTTAATAATAACTAATAGTTATTAAATAAATTATGATAGTTTTAATAATTATTATTATAATTACAATAATAATTACAATAGAAGGAATAGTTTTAATAAACAATAGATTCATAACATCAGTAATAATTTAAAAAACTACCCAAGCAAAAACAAATTAATGCAAGAATAATAATACAAAACAGTAACATTAATAACACAAGCCATACTAAAAATAAATACAGCAATAACATAATAAATATAGAAATAACTTAAAATAACAACAAAAATAATTACAGTAACAACAGAAAAAATATTACAATAATAATTAAAGTAATAATCCTCCATAATAACCACAATAATAACATAAATAATAATAACCCTCCATAATAAGAACACTCTCCAAGAGCAAGCAAGGCTACAGCTGAACAAGTGGTCGTAAGAACACTTAATAACAGCGACAGTTCCCCGCGACCCGTCACATAAGGTGTTGCCTGGCCAGTTAGCCAAGCAAGACAAGCAACTCTCACCAGCCAATATGAGAATACATAAACACCCTCCATATGATCATTTACCGCAACCAGTCGACGATCGAGGCGTGAGCTCTCACATACACCCTCGGGAACTGTGCATCAATTACACCACCTTCCAAACAACATGTACACACACACACACACACGGAGCAAACTGCCTCTGCTATTTCCTGTTCCAGTGGAAGCAGCAAATAGCCAGCCATCTTCCCCACCTCCAATATCTGTGCTTTGTCTTAGAGTTATCGTCAGGCCATTGGGAACGTCAGGTTGCTTCCCTCTGGCCATTGGGAACGCCAGCTTGCATCTCTCCCCCAGGCCATAGAGGACGCTAGTTCGGATCCCCCTTCCCGACACTGGTTGAGTGGATACAGGAACTGGGGGAGACTGAAGTGACTTGGTGTGGTTCACGGGGTACTGTGGCCGCTGGACTACAAGAGGCAAGTGCTGAGAGGTATAAGCAAGTCAGGACCCCGTGTTTAACCATGTATAACTGTAAGTTGTGGCTTTGGGTTGCTGGTGACTGGCTGGCTGGCTTTACGGGCGGGTGGTAGTGAAACTGGTTGGTCGGGGGGTGAGTGGGAGGACGCACTGATGGTACGCTCGTCGCTGTTGATGCTTGGTAATGAGGGTTGGTAGATGGGTAGGTGCTTGGTAACATAGGCTAGTGTCTGGATAGAAGCTTGGGAGTGTGGATAGGTGTTGAAGAAATTGTCCATTAATAGGCAACTAAATAGATTAAAGGATAGAATACAGGGTAAGGGCTTGGGTAACTGCTTGCCAGGCTGTTTATTTCGAAACACGTCTCTGACTGGGTAACAGTGAGCAATTCAACTTTAACCTATTGTTTTTCACTTTGTCAGATTTCATGATTGGGAACAATCTTTCTTTATAAGAAATAGAGTATTTTGTATTTAATTTAATGTTTTAACTGCCCAGTGGAATCATTTACTTTCAGTCTGCCTGGGTGGTCGATTTATTATTTATATGGTCATGAATGGCTGCGTGGCCGAAGGTCCACTTGCTTACATAGCTGGCTGGGCTGAACCCTGCTTAAAGTTGGGTAGTGTGTAGCAGTGGAGGCAGACACCATAACCATATATATTGCGTTACTGAACCGGCCAGTATTACTCCAACACTGGGAATCCACCGGCTCTAAAGGACTCCAACGGGACTTAACATTCGCCGGGTATTTTTTTTTCCTAAGCTCCTTCTGTTCACGAATATTAGCAATGGAAGGTGGAATTTTTAGCGTTGCTTTTGATAATTAAGTTAACGAATAATCTATCCACCACCTTCAGGAGTGATAAAAGTACTCTCCCACTGTACCACTGCGCCCATTAAATAAAGGAGGACGGCGACTATATGTTACCTATCCATTCAGACTTCTCCGGACCCATTCACTAGAAGTAATGCACGAGGATAAGAATGTCAGTAATGCCTTGTATGTATCATCTCATAGAGTCTGAGTGAGAGCGTTTCCTGGTCTCATTGAACGTTGTGAGGTATGCAGGCGATGTGTCACAATAACGTGGCTGAAGTATGTTGACCAATCCACACACTAGAAAATGAAAGGACGACGACGTTTCGGTCCGTCCTGGACCATTCTCAAGTCGATTGTGACTTGAGAATGTCTCATACCTCATACCTCAAGTTCTGAGATATGATTGTGAGCTTTCATGACAAATTATTAACTTCAGGAGCTTGTCATATTCACACAGTACAGGGAGGTCAAATATGGGTGCTACTTTAGAAAGTAGGATAGCCTGGGTACTGTCATAACCGCTATATAATTATATCGACTTAGTGCTATCGTCTGATAATTACCTTACCTTGGGAACAGTCAGATAGCTTGTGAGAGGCTACAGAGCGCCGTGAACATCCAAATCAAGTATTATCTCTTTCATTCTCTTCCGGTCATTAATTTTCCTGGAAGATTGAAACATTGCCTCAGGGGACATAACGGCTCTACTATCAACGTGCTACCAGTGGGCACAACGGTTAAGACTTGTGGTACAAGAGATATAAATACATAAATTACTTGTTTGTTGTATAAAAGGATTTTACACTTGATAATTACGAGAGCCTGATTCTATCCGTGGGATTTCGCCTGCTAGAGAACTGCTAACATAAATTGTGTACCTGTCAGGCTGCTGTCGTTAGGGTGCAGATATATAGCTCACTGGTCGAACTGCATGGGATCTCCCTAACATCTATACAGAAGAGGGAAGGGGCAAAGAGACGGGTCTTCCTGGTGGACGCTCTCTGCAGAATTGACATTGTGTTCCCCCCAAACAAAAGTGCCGAGTCTTTGCTGAATCCGACAGAAACGAAGAGTAGATGACTTGGAAAACCCTTGCATGACTTCGGAAACCCTTTCATTTTTTGCTGCACCTATAACTTGGTTAACCATATCTCTGAGGTCCCATAAACGTGAAACCTACTTTATACCCCTAGATGGAAAGACAAAAAGGCTTTGTAAACCTTCGACTCTTGAAAAAATAGTGGTTTCAATTTGGGGACGCTTGTGGCTTGGGAGAGGGGATTTTCCTGTAGCTCTGAGAGGACTGTCAACGCCTCAGGTGATTGGCATCGAGTGATTTTAACTTCACTGGTGATTATCTCCAAGGCTCCCACAACGCTGCCATTTAAAAAAAATTCTCTTCACATGGGATCTTATTTCCAGTCAGTCACCGGAGGTCTAATCAGATCTGCCTCGACGGATTTTACATTTATGAGAGACGATTTAGGTTGTCTACTCTCGGGAAATCACTTAACGGTTCGGGAACCGATTAGCTCACTAATCTTCTTACCTGAGAAGTTAGATGTAGCTGATTGAGAACCCAATCACTTCCGCCCCCGTGGAGAGTCGTGGCACGTGGCATCACTTACCGCCCTCCCACACAACCAATTGTGGGAATATATCGATATTTGCATTTAATTTTTGTTTTTGTTAATAACGGTATGTTAATAACATATCGATATTAACATTTAAGTGATGTTTAGCTTAAAATATAAGTTTTATTTACACTATTCAGTATTGAGAAATAATAGTCATTTTAGACTTAGGTGCATTAATAGTGTTGTTTAAAATATATAAAATACAGATGCAATGAATCTAATGTTAATTTAAATCATAGTTAAACTTACAAATTGTCTTTGACACAAGCAAAAATATATGTAAAGAATCTTTACATATATTTAATGAGTGTAACGAATATATTTAGAGAACGTTAAAATATATATAAATATTTTAAGAGTGTAATAATCTAGCCAGAGAAAACATTCACGTAAAATATGTATATATGTAGATTTAGGAATTAAAAAAATATTGAAATGCATATATTTTACAACACAAACGCTCGCTTCCTGTGTAATAGCGAGAATAACGGCTCAAAATTCTTTTACACCAACAGTGTGTAAAAGGTTATAAAAAAGACTTGAAATATGTCAAAATACAGTAGTCACAGCTGCTGCTGCTGCTGCGTGTGGAGTTGGTGGTGCTGTTGTTGCTGCTTCTGCTGCTGCTATTCCTGCTGCTATTCTTGCAGCTGCTGCTACTGACTCTGCTGCTGCTGCTCCTGCTGTTGCTCCTGCTGCTGCTACTGTTGCTGCTGCTGCCTGTGCTTCTGCTGTTGCTTTTGCTGCTGCTCTTGTTGCTGCTTCTGCTGCTGCTCCTGTTGCTGCTGCTGCAGCTGCTGTTGTTGTTGCTGTTACTGTTGCTGCTTCTATTGCTGCTTCTCCTGCTACTGCTGCTGCTGCTGTGAGTGGAGTTACTTCTGCGGCTGCTGCGGGTTGCCTTGTCATATCGAGTCTTGTCTGCTGAGATATTTGTAACGAAGGAAACATATTGAAAAACAGCGATGCTTCTGAGAGTCCAATTTACATCAGAATATTTGCTCCTTAATGAAAATGACATAAATATATGTTTGAATCATATATTTTATGTAATACCAGAACTATGTATATCTCAAATAAATAGAAGGATGCATTCAGAGCTCAAGATTACAACAAACTCAAGGTATATAGAAACTTTAAGAAATACATACACTCTGTATCTTGATACAAAATTTGTCTTTTATGTATAAAAGCACTTAGAGAAGAGGAGGAGGAAGAGGAACGAACTATATCGGAATGATCGGACGCTCCCGAGGGTCCAATTACAGCAAAATAGGGATCGGGGAGCTGAGGGGCCCCTTTACGACCAAAGACAACTACAGCTGTCACCAATGGCTGGGTCCAAATTGATGCCCTTCTCAGTTCCATCCAACTCCGTTTCAACTACAAATTATTGTCGGATAAGAAAGTTAAACTTTGAGCTCAAAACCAAACTACTAATGAGTTCAAATATCACATAGATAGAGAGATAGACACAAAGATATACTCAGAAGTGAGGAAAATAGAGACAATTCTTGTCTGTGATTTTAATGGTATTATTTACAGATATTCATATACATAATTATTTTTTGCAAGCAATGTTATTTATGAATAGGCTGATGCGAGACTTATGAAAGAAACAAACACAGGCAGGTGTTGGGACGCGTAATCCTATGGCACGGGGATCGATCCCCGGCGATGTCGGAAACAAATGGGCAGAGTTTCTTTCACGCGGATGCTCCTGTTACCTAGCAGTAAATAGGCACCTGGGACTTAGATAGCTGTTACGGGCTACTTCCTGTGTGTGTGTGTGTGTGTGTGTGTGTGTGTGTGTGTGTGTGTGTGTGTGTGTGTGTGTGTGTGTGTGAGGGGGGGGGTCGAAAAAAGTAGTTGATTGACAGTTGAGAGGTGGGTGAAAGAGCCAAAGCTCAACCTCCGCAAACACAACTAGGTGAATTCAACTAGGTGAATACACACATATACACCCCACACACAGTTATATTCATTAGCAAGAAAATACAGAAACAAAATTATCAGAAATATTAAAAGAAAAACAGTAGAGAGAGAGAGAGAGAGAGAGAGAGAGAGAGAGAGAGAGAGAGAGAGAGAGAGAGAGAGAGAGAGAGAGAGAAAGCTCTCAACCTCAACTCTCGGGGTTGAGAGCGATAATGGAATTGTTTGAACAAAGTTTTGTTCCACTTCCTGGTTAATTGTTTCTGCATTCTCAAGCTTTGCCCGTCTCATTTCCTGGTCGAAGTCTCTCATTCCTCTACATACATACATACATACATACATACATACATAATCCACCCTCTATCCACGTCGAATATATATTGCAAATATTTTCCAAGATATTGTAGATAATGCAACTTACATGGTATGGATGAAAGGTGGATTACTGCCTTTGTACAGCTCATCTGACGGATGAGCTGTTTTCATCCACCTGTCCGGAGCTATTAACTTAGGAAGGATAAATGACGCTTAGCTTCTGGAGTTTTTTTCTGTTTATATATATCATTGAATATGTAGGAGATGGAAAGGAAAGGAACAAGGGAGACAAGAAAGCGTAAATGAGAGAAAAGGGAGAGAGAGAGAGAATTGACACGGATCAGGAGATGGGAAGGAATTGAGAGTAAATGGACTTTGAAGAGGAGAGGGAAGGGAAAGCAAGGACAGAATCGCTTAGACAAGGAGCAAGAGAAACAAAGATGATAATATGCTGAAAAAGAGATTGGAAGAGGAAAGAAAGAGGGACTAAAATGGGATGGGAAGAGAGGCTGGAAGGTAGACTGAGATGGGTGGGTATGGAAATTGATGACTTAGTACAGAAGACTGAAGGAATAGTACAGGAAGTTGAATAGAGAGTAGAGGAAGCTGAAGGAATAGTACAGGAAGCTGAATAGAGAGTAGAGGAAGCTGAAGGAATAGTACAGGAAGTTGAATAGAGAGTAGAGGAAGCTGAAGGAATAGTACAGGAAGTTGAATAGAGAGTAGAGAAGACTGAAGGAATAGTACAGGAAGTTGAATAGAGAGTAGAGGAAGCTGAAGGAATAGTACAGGAAGCTGAATAGAGAGTAGAGGAAGCTGAAGGAATAGTACAGGAAGCTGAATAGAGAGTAGAGGAAGCTGAAGGAATAGTACAGGAAGTTGAATAGAGAGTAGAGAAGACTGAAGGAATAGTACAGGAAGTTGAATAGAGAGTAGAGAAGACTGAAGGAATAGTACAGGAAGTTGAATAGAGAGTAGAGAAGACTGAAGGAATAGTACAGGAAGCTGAATAGAGAGTAGAGAAGACTGAAGGAATAGTACAGTAAACTGAATAGAGAGTAGAGAAAGCTGAAGGAATAGTACAGGAAGCTAATATCACACCTCTTAATAACTTCCTGTCACCTTACTGATGTTAAATCAACACTCGCTTCCAAGCATTAGTTACTTGACCATTAACCACCATCAGTACTGTTGTTCTATACTGTCTCACTAAACTGTTATTGTTTTCCGCACCCTACAGAGAGATCGAGTGTTTCCACGGTATCTGTGACGAGGAGGGCAACTGTGAATGTCTTCCCTGCTACTCCGGGGCACGCTGCTCCACCTATGGTGAGTGTTTGACAGGGGTTGCTGTGTAGGTGTTGGACAGGTGTGTTCAGCACCCCAGGGTGTGACGGTACCTTCCATATTCCAGGATGTATTGATCCCTTCCACATTCTAGGGTGTGCTGGTGCTTTCAACACACTCTAGGGTGTGCTACAGCCATGCACACTATAGGGTGCACTATATATCTACCAAATCTGAAGCTTATAATGTCAAATAGCTCAGTGTGTCTGAGAGAATGGGTTAGATACTACCAAATTGTTTCTTAATGTTTTATTCAGTTTCTTTTTTTATTGCTGCTTCTCGTCAGTTTCCATTTTTCCTGCTTCTTCTCCTTCCTTATCGCTTC
>WNGS01004946.1:7715235-7736448 GCA_020271785.1 Procambarus virginalis
CAGGAAATGTGTATATATATACCTATTATACCATACTCAATATACCTATTGAGTAAGCCAAAACAATTTCATGCTAGATATAAGAACATAAGAATAAAGGTAACTGCTGAAGGCCAATTTGTCCATACAAGGCAGCTCCTGATATATTTCCTGATATACAGATATATTTTTATATATTATGTTGGGACTTAAACATCCTATTTAGCGTGATGGGTATTATATATTTCAAACCTAAATAGAACTTTCTCCATTTTAACAAACAGGACGAAAACTATGCCAGTAGTGTTAACAAATAGCACATTTTTAAGCCTAGAGTACGTAAGGTTTCTTTAACACTTTCGCGTTAACACTAAGTGTTGCATAATCCAAGATAAATTTCAGTTTCGTGGCTGGATAGGCATTGGCTTACTAACAAAATATGTGTAGTGTTAGTCTCAGTGGTTTGGTGCCACGGTTCGTTAGAGAGCTCACGATTAATAGGACGACAGGTGGATAACAATCCCCTTGTAACCGAACACCAGTGAGGGTTCGGTCATTCAGAGAGCAGTACTATTTCGTTCCATTTGGCATTGAGTGAATAGGAGAAGAAGGGTAAGCATTTCCTGTCATTCAGCAGGTGGAAGTGATGGGGGGGTTTAGCATTAATATTTAATAACATCAAGGAAGGGTAAGGGATGAACATTTAATGCCATGCAAGGGAAGGGGTTGTATACTTATTGTGATAAATTCAGACCGCCAGCTGACGTTTGTGATATATATCGTTGCTTGCGCTTGTTGAATAATGGCGGGTGTACAGGAGGGAATAGATGGGATGGGGAGGGGGAGGCTGTGGGAGTGCAGAAGATGGAGATGGGGTAACTGTAGAGATGGGAGTAGAGGGGATGAAAATGGGGGAAAAGGCTGTGAAGGTGGGAGAAAGGAGGATGGAGAGTAAGAGGCTGTCGAGGTGGGAGTAAAATGGATAGATAATAAGAGGCTTTGGAGGTGTGAGTAGAGATAGAAAGAGGAGTGTGTAAAGGTGAGAGTAATGGGCCTGGAGGATAGACTGTGAATGCGAGGATAGAGAGGATGGAGAAGACAGGCTGTGCAACTAAGACCTAATATATAATGTTCAATGGTAGAGCTGGATAATGGATATGATAGATTAACCAAAGAGGTTAGCATGATTATACCAGAGAATAGAGACATAGGAATGGGGGTAATACGTGAATAAAGGTGACATGGGAGATGAAGTGGAGAAAGGAGATGGAAAGTAGGACGAACGAACGAACGATGTGATAGATGGGAAGGGGAAGACGTCCCAGCCTAAAGGAGAACTGAATAGAGTTACAAAGACAGAGAAAGGAAGCGGGATGACAACAAAGAGAGAAATATGAAATGTAATAGAGATGGTCGTTTATATGAAGAAAAAAATGTACTGTAGACATAAACATTACAGCCAAAAATGATCAATAACTAATAACACTAAACCTTAAACACTTAGGAAAAAACTAAGAGAAACATATGTAATACTAGCTTGGTAATAATTTGCCAAATAGGAAAACAGTTTACACACGGGGAAGGACAAACAGAATATAAGAAATAACAATCTGCCTATATGGTGGAAAAAAATCACAAAAACGATTTTAACAGGCAAGAGATAGAGGAAATACCTTGAAATCCAATACTAAAGACAAAACTTAGATAATTTATCATAGAATTCAGTCTGGAAGGACTTGACGTGCGCGTACGAGAAGTGCGCAGTCGGGTAGACGTGTAAAAGACTGGCCGAGAGGGATCACGGTGTTTGGGTTCGTCTTCGCTGAAATTGGTCGAGTTTTTGGTGATCCTGTCCACAAACATTGAATCAAAGGAGAGCTCTGGACAAATGGGGATGTGGGAAGGGTGCGAACGGAGGAGATTGTGGATGATCCAGAGAAGAGGAGAAACCGATGAAATGTTTGAGTGCGGTATGAAGAGAGATTTTGTTAGGAGTGAGGGAAGGGGTCCTGACTCTTGTTGTAGAGACACTTAAATACGCAATGGAAAAGAAGATAACAGGAGACATTTGGTTATATGTACCTCGGTCTTTGGATCACTACTAACACTCAATGAAGGTATGAAAACATACCTTCATTGAAGGTATGTTTGAAGGTATTGAAAGGTATTGAAACGTGAAGGTATGAAAACATACCTTCACGTTTCTTGAAGGAAAGGAATGATTCACTAACATCACATGACGACCTTCCAAGAATCTGTGGTCTAAAATTTAATAAAAAAAAGCTACGGAATACTATTAAAAAAATAGCGTAGAAAACAAAACAACTGAACGAGAATTTTTATTGAAAACATCGAATATTAAATAAAATATTGGTTACACCTACGAAAAAGCACCACCACTACAGCTGCCAACTTCATGACAAGTGTCTCATTAAACGTATGACTGGGTCGGGGTAGTACCTATATATAAATAATAGTTTTCTATTATAAAATATTATCAAGTAAAATCTTCATCTTATATATATTGGGTTATGAAATTACATTCCATTTAATATGCAGTTCCGAAGTAAATTTGTTCAGGTTTAAGGAGATAGAAAAATTAATTTAATCATTAATCTATCAGTATCATAAATATATATTGATCAATTATCGGGCAGCATCTACGTACCTTTCCTCAGCTACCTGTAGATGACAGATAAGATAAGCTTAAAGAGATGGAAGAGCCTCAAGATGGACAAAATATTAAAGCAATTCGGAGTTTTCAGGACAAAACATTTATCATGAATTAGGAATGCTTTTTCAATAGATTCTTTTTTACTGTCGGGTATTAACAAGGTAGAAAACGGTAAGTGAAATGTGGGTTGTGAATGCCGTAGGTTTTATGTCCCTCTTTTCAACTGTAAATTTAAAACATCTATGAATGTTTTATTAATAAAATGTTGAGCTTCTGTGTGTGTGTGTGTGTGTGTGTGTATTTACTACTTTTTTGTACTTTTTTTGCCTGTAGAATCTAGCTATTAGCTCTTGGACCCCGCCTTTCTAACCAATTTATTTTTTCTCTATTAGATCTACTACATATATGTCTCTCTAACACACGCACACACACACACATCCCCAGGAAGCAGCCCGTAGCAGCTGTCTTACTCCCTGGTGCCTATTTACTGCTAGGTGAACAAATGCATCAGGATGTAGGAAACTCTGTTCGTTTGTTTCCGCCTCCACCTGGAATCGGTGGAGTACAGACTACAGCCATCCCTACAGCCAACCAATACAGCATCACTACAGCGACCACTACTTCACTGACCTTCATTATCTCATCCTTCTATATCTCCTCGACAACAGCTTCCCTTTCCCTCGGCCTCCAGCACCAGCTCCACCTTTGCCTCCAAATCCACTACCTCAGCCACCACCTTGCCCACCAAATCCTCAATATCCACTAACCTTCCTTTTTCAACCTCCTCCTTATAGCGCAGTGAATCCTATCGTAGTCGACTCACGAGTTCCAATTATTTTTATCTGAAATACCCTACGGGCCATAAATTCCTCCTCAGACGCCCTGTACCGAGGCTCTGTTATTTCCCCCTCTCTTGCAAAAAATATAGCTCTGTTCTGAGCCAAAATGTGGTCGGTGCGGTAGTGATTTTCCTGGCGATCAACTGATAGTTGGGAAATCCTAAAAAGGAGTCGATCAGTCAGCCAATCAGACTGACCGACTAGCTGAAAAGTAAGTCGATTTGTCAGTCATTCGGTTAACTAGGCAATTAATCAGTGAGTAAATTATCAATACAGCCAGGGGAATAGATTTGTTGATTTATAGAGAAAATTCCAGGGTAACATGATAAATGTGGGATGGCTTCAAAGGAAAGTTAGAAAAAAAATGAATAAATTTGATTGAATATATATAGGAGCTGCCTCGTATGGTCCAATGGGCAATACACAGTTTCACTGAATCATATGTTCTTCTGTTCCATCAACATTCTGTTCCACTGCTAAAAGTAGCACTTATTTAGCACCCATTTTATACCAGCAGCCTAGGAAGACTTCCGTGTTATACAGACAATTAACCTCAGTAAGAAAATATATAATTAAGTATCTACATCACGTCTAATGTCTCCTGATGTCGCCCGGTGTGTGGTGTAGTGCATGACGTTACTAGGTCAGTTGAACACCCAGGGGTTTGGCTAATAATTAAATAGGTGACCGCCTGGTGAGCATCGTCATTGGCTAGATAGAAGTTTGGAGAAGTTAATGATTACGCTCTCCCCATGATGGTGAGGGTAAAGCTCTACCATAATGGTGTGGGGGTTAATGTCTCTCGATAAATAGATCAAACTGCACCACTGCTGTGTATTAGAAGATCAAGAAATAGACGAATTAAGTCGATACCTTCATGAAAATGCACAATAGGTACACACTAAAATATTATATATTTTCTAGTAACCCCCCCCCACCCCACCCCCTTCACAGAGTTCATAACGTTCTTCCCCAAACCTCCGCTCACCAAGATTCAACATTCAGAACACCGTAATAATTGGTAATTGGCTACCAATTATTAAATGGTTTCTGTATATTTAAAAATTAAATATTCATATAGACATGGAGGAAACACTTTGCAATAATTATAGCAGATTTCAGTGTTGACAGAATGTGCTGTACAGAAATAGTCGACAAAATTCCCCTTTTGCTTGTGGATGATGTGCACTTCACTCGATCAGTCGGGTTAATCACTGCTTACCTTAACAGTTACTGGATGGGTCACCTCGCGAACTGCCAAACCCACGACTAGTGAGACCTGCAGGGACCTAATAGCTGTTCGTGCCCCCGAGACTTCTCTATGCCAATAAATATCCCCACGCTCATTCGAGCACACACGCACACCCGCGCTTGACACACATCTGGCATTCCAGTGGGCTCTCTGGTGCCCACACATCTGCGTGTGTACATGTGGGAGGTGGATGTCTTCTGGCCCCAGGCAGGTGTATTCCTTGAAGGGGTCTGCACTTCATCGCCTCTCGGCCGCACACGGCCCCCTGCGAGTTCCCAACCTGGTAAAGCGTAGATTTTCGTGCAAGTTATTCTCAGAAGTGCACTTACCCTCCCAACAAGAGGGTCGTTCGAGAGGTCATAAAAATAAAATAATGCCGAAAATGTACGTTGGATCGTAAAACAGATGTTTCTGTTTAGAGTATCATAAATTTAGTATTCTCTAAGGGAACATTCACTTGAAACGTGTTGGTCAGGCTAAACAGGAGGGAGCGCTCAGTTATGGAACTTTTTTTTGTTACTGAAAACACAACAATAGTGTTCAGATTTCACATGTACAGGACTTCTTCAAGCAACAGAAAACTCCAATTTTCTATTTATGTAAACTTTATCTTATAATAGCGTGCTCCAGTAACTCATTCATCACTGAATTTCCGTCGAAATATTTTTCCTGGGCTTAATTAGGAAGGCTCAGATTTTGTTTGTCCACTATGACTCTCTCAAGTGAATACCTCACGAGAGTGAGGTATTCTCCTTCCCAGACTCCTGAATACCTCGACCACAATCACTGGAGAAAAAATGATTCAGAGAATGAGAGAATATACTGAGAGACGTGTATAAAGCGAACAAAGACAGTTACAGATAATGAGAAACAGGGTCAAAGGACACTCTTTGAGAAAACAACAGAGGCAAAATCCATACGGTACATGCATTTGGATATAAACAACACATAATCAAATTAGATTTGGATGTAACAAAACTGACGATTAACAGTTTGAAGCGTGGTAAAGAAACATAAATTAGATATCCAAAACAAATATGAGTGAAAATGAGACACCCGAACGAATAAACTCAACAGGTAACACACAGTCTCTTTCACATATGTAATCCTTGAGCCCATTTCGACCTGAAGACTGCAAAAGAGTTCTAAATGCTCGGTCTATGCATTATAAAAGGATCGTGGAAGGTCAGGCGGACAGCGCTCAACGTCCGCTTCAACTTACACACTCATGCTAAATAAAAAATGGCTAATTCCCTGTTTGAAGCAAAAAAACATTATTCTTGTAATAATACAGATCTTGCTTATTCGTTGAAATGGCTGTTTCCCTGTTTGAAGCATAATATAGCCTTCCCTCCCTACTGAAACCGATCGTGTGCATTGACTGAACACAACCACAATAGACGGAAGGGCTGAATATGCGGTTTACATTACATAAATATCCTATGCATACCTTCAGTAATTGGATTACCTGAACAATGAGACTCATCGAGACGCGATTTTAACATGATTCAGGAAGTTAATATTTGTTTCATTCTAGTAACGTTGTCTGGGGTCCATGTGTCTATCCGTGAGTTCATCTTTCATAGGGTCTTCTTTACTAGTAATTTCCTTGTCCATTCCATGGATATCTAGCTATATATGTTATTTTACTCGAACACAACATTCAGTCAGGTTGAGATTCAACCGCACAGTGATTTTGTTTTCGTTTGCCCCAATCAGGTGTTTAAATTAATCTCGTGTGGCCTTTCAATTTTCACGCAGCTTTCACTATGAATTATATGAACAGAAGAAAGAGTGAAGGGGTGAGGAAGAANTACATGCGTGACTGTGCAGCTTCTTGGCTATACGCGCTCGCTTTAGTTTTGTAATTCTCTCTCTTTGCTTTGGTGTTGTGAATTTTCTGTGCGAAACTCGGCGACAAAGAGAGACAAATAGAAGGGTGAGTGACACAGTGAAGGGTGAGTGACATGGAGAAAGGGGAATGACACTCAAACGGGGGGAGTGATACGGAGACAGAGGAGTGAAATACAAATGGTGAGAGAGAGATAGGAGGTGGGGAGAGAGACCCAGAGGGAAGAGAGAGAGAGAGAAGGGGACAGAGAGGGAGCAGGGAGAGAAACACAGAGAGTGGTGACACTGAGGGGAAAGACAGAGAGGACAGAGACAGACCTGGGAGGGTAGGAAAGAGTAGTCGAAGGAAAACAAGGAATTCTCGTGCTTACCAGAGTTTTAGCTCGAGGAGAAAAACAAGAATTTTCACTTTCCATCACTAGCAATTAATGAAACGCAGCAGAGGGAGGTCGCGGGTGCCCTCTAGGCTGGGAAAGAATTTTTCATGGTAAACATTTCTGTCTCTCGTCATTTTCTCTCACAGTATATATAATAATATGTATGTATATATAGATTCATTAATTTTCATGTCTATACATTCGAGGTTCATATTCTAGGCTTTCAGGAATATGCTCTTAATTTTGAAGAGGATTTACTCATTCATTGCGAATTAGCAACATCAATCTAAGATAGATTTGAAATTAAATTTAGTTAAATTTGGTTAATTTGACTAAATTATATAACTAAGATTACAATTAACGGAAATATCGAGTTTAAGATATAAGTTTAAGAAAGAGAGAGTGTATCATCATACATACATATATATATTTCGGGATTAAAAAAATCTAAAATGTTTAGTAACAATTACTCAAAGTTTTAAGTTACAATAGCCATTGTGATTAAAAGTTTGGATTAACAGTAGCACATCTCGCGGCTCTGACTGGGCGACGGCAACAGCCACTCGTTAATGCATCCAACCAATCAGAATCTGCAACAACCAATCAGAGCTGCAAATAGTTCCAGGATTTTCATCTGACGAAAAGGGGGGAGGGTGAGAGAGAGAGAGTGAGAGAGAGAGAGAGTGGAGAGAGAGAGAGAGAGAGAGAGAGAGAGAGAGAGAGAGAGAGAGAGAGATTAGGACCCGGATCACCTAACACCTTCATGCCAATTGCACCCGAAAGAAAGCCAACAATTCCGGTTGGACAGCAGATGAGGTGTCCCTGGGATCCTTAGTGAGCGTTATTGGTTCAGTTGGTAGAACTGAGGGTTGCTGCTGTTCTGGTCTGGGGTTCGAGGCTCACAGAATCTAATTGAAAGAAATGTTATTATCCACGATATGGTGGGTTTCAGATATATATATGATATTAATAATATATAATATATATACTCTACAAAAAGAGGGTGTATAGGCTTAAGACCAGATGCCTGGTGCTAAGTTCACTCAATTTTTCTGTATCTGCTGGGAGATAGGTGATTAACATGGCGGGACGGGTTCTGCCCCCTTGGTTCTATTAAAATGTGGTTGGCTCCCATAGCGAACCCACGAAATGCCTGAAAGTGGCTGACAGAGTCTCAAGAGTTTTAAAGATCTTATTCACTATGGAACATATATATATAGATGGTCGATCCAGTCTCCAACACTAGACAAAGCTGAGTACTAATGTACATTATATATATATATATATATATATATATATATATTATATATATATATATATATATATATTATATATATAATATATATATATATATCACTAAGAACTCTTTGACCCGGCCAGGATTCGAACCCATGCCGTCCAGGATCACCCCTAAACGTACACAGTACCGTGACCACCGCACCAATGATCGTCTCGATCTTTGGTGCGGTGGTCACGGTACTGTGTACGTTTAGGGGTGATCCTGGACGGCATGGGTTCGAATCCTGGCCGGGTCAAAGAGTTCTTAGTGATATATGGCTTGCGCGTTCATGCAGCTTTCTCACATATATATATATATATAATATATATATATATATATATATATATATATATATATATATATATTATATATATATATATATATATATATATATATATATATATATATGATATTGTAATATATACATGTATATTTAATTTGAATACATAAAACATGAATTCCAGAGCGTATAATCTGTTCCGACTCTCATACATATATAATATTTACTCTCCAAATACTGTATGAATATGTAGATACGCTGATAAGTTAAATTCCATATATGAAGTGGAACGTAATATGCTTCTCTGTAGGAATATTACACGTAATATTATTGACAATGATATGAATACTACAATTATTACTTTTCTTCTTCTATACATATTAGTAAGAGCATCTATATATTATTGTTATTATTTTACATTTTCGCACTGACCGACTGCGGCATTTACATATTTCGAGAGAAGAATGTTGTTACAAGGATCAAACACCAGAAAGGGAATTTATGTAAATAGCAGAGTACAACAAAATCCGCGGTACACTGAAGTCCAAAACAGCAGAAAAGCAAACAGTTCTAAAAACAAAATCAAGGAAAACGACTAGGAAAACTACAGAAACAAATTAAACAACAATGTAAAGAACAAAGCAAAGAAAGCAACACAAAGTAATAATGATAACAAAATTAAAACAAAAAAACAATGACAGCTACTTAGAAAAACGTCAGTCTTATCGAGCGAGAGTGTGCCTATCGAATTGAATTGTCAAGGGAAAGCGCCAAGCCATTACGACTATATAGCACTGGGAAGGGATCAGGATAAGGATTTTGATGGGACGGGGGGAAAGGAATGGTGCCCCAACCACTTGGACGGTCGGGAATTGAACGCCGACCTGCATGAAGCGAGAATGAAAAAAGAACGAAGTCCAAAAGAATGAGAAAAACACTAACGGGGCCAATAATAATACCCCGGCATCCCTTGTTACCAGAGAGAAAGGGACTTTTGCCAGTATGCAAATACATAAGTTTGCCCCAGATTTCCTTTTCAACGTCAGGGGGAATTTCCTCCCTCGCTGTTTACCCGGCGTTCAATAACATGTTTTTGAACCATACGTTTTGTAGGTGTGGATCAAAGCACAGTGCAGTGAACAAATGCAATAATTAACGTTGTAATAATGAAAATATTCACGTGACGATAATGTCACACTATTCAGTTCCACAGGTAAGTTTAAGAGAGAGAGAGAGAGAGAGAGAGAGAGATTGTGTATAGAGGTGTCAATGGAGAGAGAGAGAGAGAGAAATCGACTTGAGAATGGTCCAGGACGGACCGAAACGTCGTCGTCCTTCACCTTCTAGTTTGTGGTCTGGTCAACAGAGAGAGAAAGCTAGAACTAGAAAAATATACAAACACACGCATAAGGTCAGATTAAAAAATTTTCATACATTCTTTCTCCCCTCCTCATCCTCCTCCTTCTCCCCACCACCATTCAATCCCCCCCCCTTCCCAACTCACCCTCTACCAGCTAACAGCGAACATGAAAACAAATATTTGGGGCCACTAATAAAAACTAACATGAGAGTGAAGGACAGAGATAGGGAACAGAGCTCCAAAACTCTCTCTCTCTCTCTCTCTCTCTCTCTCTCTCTCTCTCTCTCTCTCTCTCTCTCTCTCTCTCTCTCTCTCTCTCTCTCTTTCTTCTCTCTCTCTTTCTTTCCTTCCATATTACGGAACTCCAAACGTCGTTCTGAGTATTTGTCACCAACATTCTGAATCCAATACGGGACCATCACAAAGGCATCCGAATTTTCAAGGAGTTTTGACGTGAAGTGAATCTTGCTCTGTCTTTTCAGAATATGTTCCAGTTTTCTTCCTTTGAACAATAAACTATGGGTTTAAATGTTGTTTTCGGCATTGTTTATTTACATGAGTATTTCATCTGTGAGCAACTTTTTCAATTGTTTCCTGTTATGTACACATTCAGCACACACACACACACACACACACACACACACACACACACACACACACACACGTGAAAGTGCGAATTTGTATGTATTACTATTAAAATTAATTCAACTAAAACTCGTGACAATTCTGCTCTAATAATAAAAGTTCAGCTAATGGTCTTAATACTTGTGTTTGAACAACTAATAATTCTTTAAAATCTACTACAGATTCTATTCCTTCTTCTTTTAGTGCTTAATAAACTTTCCGAACATTAATACTACTTTCCCAAATATTATTTCTACTAGCTCTTCTGCCAATATCTGCAACTACCTATAATGATATTATTAATACATATTCTCAAAATAAATATGTAACTGTTGCTGCAAAGACAAGTCATTAGCTTCTGACATCAGCTACGGTCAACTAAACTTTTGTTTGACCATTATGATAAAGTTTCTCCCCTCGCATTAGACTATACCAGCGTGCAGGAGGCAATTGAGTAAAGAGAGAACGAGCAGCGCTTTAAGAGTAAAAATCAGGAACCTGTACCGTTCATAGCATAAGTTGGCTCTCTATTAGAAGACTTAGGATCACGTCAGCGAGTTCGAATGATGCAAAATGTATCAGGAATTGGAATAGAGAACTGAATGAATTTCCTTAAAGATTCGGCACCTCTCGGAGCATTTAATACTTTCATTTTGCCCTAATTCCGATTATTACAATGTTACGGTTAGGAGACAAATGATAGGAGATCATTATTACAATATAAAATTAACCAATTTCTCTAAGATTCAGAGGTAAAAGATATTGGCGTCCACATAACCCAAAAATAAACATCAGAGGGATATGGAACATTGATAAGCTAATGCTTCAAAACTCGTCCCTGGGAACCGAATCTTATCACTGGTGGCAAATTATAATTGCTATAAAATAATAGGAGAAAGCGCTAAGCCAAAAAGCAAATATAATAAATGCAAAAAAACACTGCTTTAGATGACTGACAGCTTGAAAGACGAGACGAGGCTTAGGAACTAGAGCTGGCTCTAAGATTAGCTTGCAAGCGAGCGCTAACACGGAAACACACACACCACACAACTGTTGATTGACAGTTGAGAGGCAGGACCAAAGAGCCGAAGCTCAACCCCCGCAAGCACAATTAGGTGAGTACAATTATGTGAGTACACACACACACACACACACACACACACACACACACACACACACACACACACACACACACACACACACACACATAAATATGTACTCACATTGAAGGAACTGAACCCATACGTCACTGTATGACTGAATAGGGGAGACAGGTGTAATGTATTCAGAGGAACCGACAAGGTATGCAGTAAAAGGATGTTTGACATGGGAGGAAATCTAACGTTGGAACACAGCTGGAGACTGTATATGCAGATGAGTCATAGGAATATTTATATCCCCAGGGTCATGGTAGTGAAGAGGAGGAAGTGAAGCGGTGGACGGAAACTTGGCACAGATTCAGTAGTAAATACGTTAAAGCTCTAAGGGAATCTGAAATTATAATTGAAGTTCATTTAAGTTAGGCGGAAGTCAAGAGTTGAGGCTTAATTATTTAGGCAACTTACATAATGCACACGATAGATTTACACTCTTGACAAATACTCACATACATACTCTCTTATATATATACACACACACACAAACACACACACACTCTCTCACACACACACACACACACTCACATAGAATGTAAACTGAAAATTCTACAGCTGTTTTTAGACCTAGCGACATATACCAACGCAGCCCCAAAAAGTCAACATAACTTGACACCACAACACAAAAGTCTCTCTTGCACCCCCTACCCCCGTCTCCTCATTCGGCCCTACACCCCCCACCCCACACTCCCACCCCACACTCCCACCACACACTCCCACCCCACACTCCCACCCCACACCCCCACCCCACACCCCCACCCACACTCCACATATTCCCTCCAGAAGGGAAAAAATTCAACAAAATAGGGGACCAGGAGAGGCAATCTTGGCCAGATATTTTGTGTGCAGAGGCATGTCTTTTTGCAATGAGGGTGCAAAGTGACGATGGAGGGAGGGGGAGTGGTGGAGTTGCAGGAGTGGTGATGACGGTGGGGGGAGGCGTAGGAATGGTGGTGAGGATGTGGTAGAAATAGAAGGAATGGTGGTGAGGATGTGGTAGAAGTTGAAGGAGTGGTGGTGATGGTCTATGAATTGTAGGATCGGTGGTGGAAGTAACTGGATTGCGGTCTGATTGTAGTGGAATGCAAGAGGTTTCAGACCTTCAATGGAGGTGATGTGTTTGGTGGTTATGCAATGAAAGCTGTGTCTTTCACCCACTGTCAACATTTATTTGATAACAGTCATTGTCTGGCGGTTGTAGTCATGATTTTGTTGTTTGTGGTCAGGTGTTAGTGTGATAACTGGAATAGACGTGTGTTTTTTTCTAGGGCGTTGTTAGTGTCTACGTGTAGGGATGTGTTGGTGGCGACTGTGATTGCTGGTAGTAGGTTGAGTGGTGATTTATGGTGTAACGGTTGAGGAGATGTTTACTAGAGTGACGTTGGAAAGCGAGGCAGTGTGCGAGGAAATAGTATAAAACAAATAGAGCAGAAAAATGCAGGCGCAGGAGATGTTAATGTCGACGATAAGAAGCTCATCATCACACCAGATATGGGGAGCCGAACGTGATGATATGATATTCATTTTTGATGCCGTGTTTGAAGTTGTGGTTATCATATCATGAGCGGAGATGCTCACGTCGTGTTGAGATGATGTGCTTGAAACACTTGGTCGATATTTTAACCTTAGTTTCCGGGTTAAAAACCGAGTCGAGAGTCTGTTTTTGTGCCGTATTTTACTGTTTTGCTGACGCACTGTTTGAAGGGATGTTGTATACACATTTTCTGGATGAATGGTGTATACACAGCCTCTGGAACAATGGTTTATACAGTCTGTGGAAGAATAATGTATATACACTGTGTGAAGTAAGGGTGTAGATACACTGTATCGAGGAACATTGTGCAGTGTGGGGAAGTATTCAGGGAAGTCTTTGTATGTTATCATACTTTTGAGCGTATTTTTGTTTTTAACTTCCTTTAACGTGTAAACATGTGTAAACTTTTACGGTAATGCCGTTCCTACTCGCATGTCTGGGAGTCATTTGCTTCTCCAGTTTCCAACTGAGTCAACTCGTTCCACTGTTTTTAATATTTGGCCATTTGTTTACTCTGTCGATTTCCCTGTAAATGTAGAGCTAACATATCCAGCTCATTAGTCTTACAATTACGTGGTGATGTTCAGTTGCATGAACCTGGAACCGCAGTTCATACCACTTAGTTCCAGAACATGTTTGTTGCATGTATCTTGCAGCTTTCCCTTTTGTTTTGTGTTTTTATAGGCGAGAGGTAGAAACACGAATGATGTGGGTCTCTCATTAGTTGTATAATACGTTTTGAAGTCTTCTATGATAAAACACCTGAAGATTATCCAGGTATTTCCAGGTGTTCGTTCTAATGCCAACGTTAAATTTGCAATCATGTCTTTGGGGCCAGGTTTTTGGAGTTATTTAGACTACCACATCATTCTTCTTTAAATATATGAATTTTTCTTCTCATCTTGTGTGTGGGAGAGCTCTCATATATCACGGTGCGTGCTGAGATTTACTAAAATATTTGTACTTGAGGTGGTTACGATTCTGCCATTCAGCCATCAATTGGCTTGTGATCTTCTTTCCTAGGCTCTTAGACGTATTCTTATTACTTGTGAGTCCTTAAGTTGTGTTAATGTAGGGAAGCTTCAGGCTTGCACTCTACAGTTTGTCTTAATTTACACAGATGTGTATAATTGCAGACGACTTCAGACCTTTTGTCTTCACTCTCCTTTCTTCCTCATACATTTCAAGACTTCTCTTTCCCTTATACACCTCCACGTTTATCTTTGTACCTCAAAAACCTCATCGATTCTCTCTCCCTCATCCACCTTCACACTTCTTTCTTTTTCTACATCCTATTCTCTGTTATTAAGTGTATCCATAAATTATTCTTGTTTCCTTCTCACATTTATTCAATTTTAATCCCATTGCGAACTTGGTGTATGCAAGAATTTCTGCAGTAAAAGTGACTGGAAAATAAAGCTATCTCTAATGGAAATGCGCCGAAAGTGCATAACTTTAATTGGAAAGTCGTGAAGGGGTAAAAAATGTAAGATAATAGGGAAGAGGCGGAGAGAAAGATAAGGAACGGATGAAGATTAGACGAAGGGAAGAGCCATTACATAAGAATTAATGGGGGGAGGTGGGAATTAAACTTGAAGAGAAATAATGGCAAAATGACGATATATTGTTACTTGCATTATATCCTTCAACACCGTGAATCAACGTTCACTATCTCTCACCATCCCGTTCTCCACTATCCACCCTCAGTAACCACCACCATCATCCCACTATCGGACACCATCACAACCATCTACTTCATCATCGACGCACCTGCCACAATCCCACCATCACCACCATCTACCATCACCACCATCCACCATTACCACCATCCACCGTCATATCCACCATAACCACCACTACCAGCAACCATGCACTACCCACCATTACTATCACCACCGGCCACCATCCGCCATCCATTTGATGTTTAAATGTTAATAAATTTCTGTTTTAATGTTTTAGAAAAATAATATAAATGTGACACTAACATTGTATAGATATATATTAGCTGTCAAATGAGGACAAATATTAATTATATTGATGTAAAATTCTCATTTAATATTTATTACAAATAAAACTGAGAACATTTGTATGAGGTTTAATGAGTTCTGTGGAAATTTCCCATTACGGTCGTGAGTACTGAAACGCTGTTAACAAAGTCTGTANGGGGTGGTGTTGGAGAGGCAGGGGTGGTGTTGGAGAGTAAGGGGTGGTGCTGGAGAGGCAGGGGTGTGGTGGAGAGGTAAGGGGTGGTGCTGGAGAGGCAGGGTGGTGTGGAGAGGCAGGGGTGGTGTTGGAGAGGCAGGGGTGTGTGGAGAGGCAGGGGTGGTGTTGGAGAGGCAGGGGGTGGTGTTGGAGCGGCAGGGGGTGGTGGTGGGAGAGGTAAAGGGTGGTGCTGGAGAGGGGGGTGGTGTTAGAGAGGCAGGGGTGGTGTTGGAGATGCAGGGGTGTGGTGTTGGAGAGGCAGGGGTGGTGTTGGAGAGGCAGGGGTGGGGTTGGAGAGGCAGGAGGGGGGAGGAGGTGTTGAAGAAGTGTTGGGGGATGGTGTTATTACGGTATATGCTGTTGGAGAGCGGACACGATATTGGGAGAATACTGGCAAAGTAGATATTGTCATTAGCAGGTGATCCACCAGACAATTGTTGTCTCAGGAAGACCTTGGACACACTTACTCTTACGTGCAACCTTCCACGAGGGGGGGGAGGGGGGGATGACATCGCTCACTTCCAAGTCGATGAATGGCCACTTATCAGGAGGCCCGTTGGTACACTTACCACATCCTGTTTCTGGACTAGACATAGAGAAAAAATCCACAGGGCCGTGACGAAGTTCGAACCTATGTCCGAGAGGATCTTAGACGCTGCCTTAATTTGTTAATTTGATGCATCACGCTATTGTGATTTCTGTGTATACATAGAGGCTCTTTTATCGATGAGTGTATGATACACTCGACGATAAAACGAAAATTTAACGAAATTTTCTACCACGTCTGGGAATACAGGCTGAGGTGATGATCCAGCTGATGGGAAGCAAAATTTCAAGATTTCTCTGATCGAATGAGTATAGATTCCTGAAATCCTTGCACTCCTGGTTTAAAGTGTCCCACAAGATGAAATTATTTTATATAACTGTTCATCATCATGCTCATTACCTTACACTACACCTTACTTTGCTCCTCAGCTCTCTCTTGCCTATTTATTGCCTGTCTCTACTTCCTCATCACACTCGACTTGAGAATGGTTCAGGACGGACCGAAACGTCGTCGTCCCTTCACCTTCTAGTGTGTGGTCTGGTCAACATCTTCATGCTCCTTCAGATATATTTATGGATCACTGGCTTGATATTGAGGGTGATAACATTGGTTTTATGGAATTTGTTCAGAGCCCTTCAGCTATAGCTAAAAGATGGTCAGTTCTAGGTGTATTGCTAGTGATGTTTTGAAAGATTGATCCTTAAGAGTGTTATGAATGTAGCGTAACGCCTCCATCTATATCAAGTGCTCTTTTTGAACAGTTAAGTCTCTGGTGATCAAAGTTATTTGGGACTGAAGCTTTAGTGATGGTCTGAACAGCTGCAGCAACTGGACTTATTTTGCCATTTTATCAATACTGTGCGATTAAGATTTGTATAATGTTTTAATAATTATCTCGTATTATGATTTATATTAATGGTAATGATAATATATTTTTGTATTGATATTGTTATCACTAAGATTATCATTACTACCCTGATAACAATTCTTGTCAATATTTCAGACGACAAATATGGGCCGCGCTTCGCCATCCGTGAAGACATAGTCATCATTAAGTCCCACCACAGTGGTAAGTACCCGCTTAAGAACCATCTAAGAATGATCCCTGAATCCCATTACTTTCTTGAGTTAGTGTGGACTATACAAAACATATATTTTAATACTATTTCAAGAGGCGTTCAATTTTTTTTTAATAATGCTGATTCCTTTAAACATGTGTTTATAGGGTTGAATAATGAACCTCTTGGCACTTCTAAGAAGTTCTCTTTATTATGTGAGATTTGCTTCTTGAATGTAAATAATCGGCAAATTGAATAAGACACGATCAGCTTCTTGACAAGAGTCACTTGAGTAAGAATTATAAATCTCAGGATGATACAGACTTTGATAATCCACCCATCAGGTGGATGCAACTGATGGGAATTCATATTCATTGAATATGAAATAACAGCCCGCCTAGCACGAAGGAAAAGTCGCTTGACCTGAACAAAAATCAGCCCTTTAAGTTTGAAATATCAGCCCCAAGAGTAAATATCAGCCTAAAGTGTAAATATCAGCCCCAAGTGTAAATATCAGACCCCAAGTGTAAATATCAGCCCCCAAGTGTAAAAGGAAAATAGTCATTGTTATGAATAAACAACTTGAGTGGTCACCACACTAACTAGGAATAGTCAGCCCCTTGCGCAGGAATAACAAGCTCCTTTAGTTATTAGCTGTTTAAATACTGTAGATGTGATTGGGCCTTTATGCTGAAGTGGTCATAAGTCTAAGTAGAATTATTAGGTCTTTGATGACAAATTACGAAACCTTTAACTGAAGCTGACTATCCATTTCAAAGGGAACAATGAACCCATTTCGTTCACCTTTGGCCGCCCTGAACCAAGTCAACGAAACAGAAACCAATTTCTCTAATGAGCTTAATAGGTTAAGAATACAGGAGACGAAGCCTGTTGGGCCATATGAAACAGCTCCAATTTATATCCACCCAAATTCATTCATATATATATAGCAATCTACACTTGAAACAATCCAACGCTCCCACGTCAACTGTGTTACCCGGTAACTTGTTCCATAAGTCAACACTCCTCTTTCCAGACTAGTATTTACCCAGGTCTTTTCTGAATCTAAATTTCTGTGCAGGCGATGAGTCACAGTAACGTGGCTAAAGTATGTTGACCAGACCACACACTAGAAGGTGAAGGGACGGCGACGTTTCGGTCCGTCCTGGACCATTCTCAAGTCGATTGAGAATGGTCCAGGACGGACCGAAACGTCGTCGTCCCTTCACCTTCTAGTGTGTGGTCTGGTCAACTAAATTTCTCTCATTCATATCTATTGTTTCGTGCTCCGTTAAGCGTTGAAATATGTAACCAGATTCTTATATAACTTGAGGATCTTGATATAGCATTAATTAAATATCCAAACTTTCCATCCATTTGAACTGATCGGAACAACGACGGTCTTGTATATCCCACGGTTCGAGTTCGATCACCGAAGGCCCAAGTGGTAGGGCACTGCTCGCCACTCCGTCCTCATACTTAAGCTATAAGGTTTAGAGGCAGACACAGACCGGCAGCCTCAAACCTTTGGCTCAGAATTTTCGTTTTTGTTTCGTCAGATCTCGCTTTGAAAGGGCAGCAGGTTAATTACTTTCGCTTGCCAGCAGCATGACTCGAGGTAAAAGTGGTTGAGTCACCAGCTGCCATCAAGACCACAGGTGGAGCAGCTCTAGGGGCAAGCAACGGGCCTTACTCCTAGACTAATTACACCGAGCCATCTGCTTTTATGAACGACTCATCGGAATTAAATCTTATTTTTGTTTACCCGGAGCTGCGCCACAGCGGTCGGACCGGGCGAGGAAAACATGACTGTTCGCTCCTTGGAGCACCCGAGGGAGGGGGAGACAGGTGTGTGGAGCACCCGAGGGAGGGGGAGACAGGTGGTGGCAGGTGTGTGGAGCACCCGAGGGAGAGGAGACAGATGTGTGGAGCACCTGAGGGAGCGGAGACGTGTTGGTGTTTACCAGATTGGGAAGTCTTCACATCCCAATATAGTCTGTCCTCATATCTCAGTTGTTAATCTGCCTTATATCCCTTCAAAGTGCCATATAATAATGCTGCCTTAGTGTTCTCGTCTCATAATTACCTTATCACCTTACAGTAACACACTCACCAGTCTATCAACCAAGCCATTTCAACTGTTCGAGCATCCTAAAACTCTCCTAATTCTACCCAGCCAGTTATTAAACCTGTGATTCTCCTCTATGATGGCGGCTTTGAATGCATTTATGAAACAGTTTATGAGCTCTGAAACTCCTCTGAATGAAGATGTTTATAACGATAATATTCCTGGATTGTGAAGTTTGTCAAAGCTCGTAGACTGTTTAATAAATGTAAACAAAGCCATCATATTAAGAAAAGGTATCGTATAAGGGAGTATATAAATGTTTGATTAATCCTGCCCCCTGGATATGAATGAACCCTCCTCCTCAGAGATTTTACAATGAAAAAGGATGGTATTAATTATCCCCCTTCCCTCGTGTCATCAATTTACGCCTTTCTTACGGTAACAATGGAAAGAGTCGATTATCCCGGGGCAAGTACTTAGTCTATTTAGCGAGTCTGCGATGAGAAGAGCGGAGAGGGGGTTATCTTGAGATGATTTCGGGGCTTTTTTAGTGTCCCCGCGGCCCGGTCCTCGACCAGGCCTCCACCTCCAGGAAGCAGCCCGTGACAGCTGACTAACACCCAGGTATCTATTTACTGCTAGGTAACAGGGGCATAGGGTGAAAGAAACTCTGCCCATTGTTTCACGCCGGCGCCTGGGATCGAACCCAGGACCACAGGAGCACAAGTCCAGCGTGCTGTCCGCTCGGCCGACCGGCTCCCTAAGGAGCTTAAGGGGGGGGGGAAGGGGGTTTGTAGTGATCCTCCAGGATTGTGGGTTTTGATCATTTACTCCTTTTAGGCCGTCTCTCTTGGCTCTGTCTTTCTCTTTCGGTCCCTTTCTCTATATTTCTCTCCCTTTCTCTCTCACTCTCCCTCTCTCTGCGTCGCATCGTGTGCCTAATATTGTAACCATTGAAACCTGCACGTACATGCAAAAGAATAATAAAAAAGAAAATTCTGAAGAACTGCAGAAACAATGGGGTTCAGAAAAAAATCTTTACATTCAAATGTGCATGAAAACTAGTGAATGCAGACAAGTTCACCAGTCTCTTGTGGGTTAGTTACTACAGAGCACTCGCAAGTTCAGTAGTAAGTTGTGCTACAAAGTACTCAAACTGCACTAACTTTACACTCAAAATATACTCAAGTAGACGATGCAAATTATACAAACCTCTGTGTTCACGCAAATGTGGAGGAAACTGTTATTTCGCATTTGAAAATATTGGGAAAGTTTGAAAGTAATGTGAACAAATTTCACATTATTGAAATATTGGGAAAGTTTGAAAATGTGAACAAATTTCACATTATTGAAATATTGGGAAAGTTTGAAAATAATGTGAACAAATTTCACATTATTGAAATATTGGGAAAGTTTGAAAATAATGTGAACAAATTTCACATTATTGAAATATTCGGAAAAAACACGTTAGTTGTAACTGAGGAGAAACTTTGAATCTCAACAGAAGCTTTACTAATAGACGAAATAAAGACCTAAAGCCGACTTTAGGTAAATAATGATTTATTTAGCCGGTCTGATTTACCGCCTTTAGGTAAGTAATCCTTGGGCTAAAGAGAGCCAAAGAGAGCTCAAAATACATCACGATAAACCTATATAATTCGTTCTTGGGAGTAAACACCTCTGAATATCACAAGCAGGATGTTAAATAACCTAATTAGGACGTGGTTAAGCAGGATCACATCCAGGACGTTAACCAGGACGTGGTTAACTCCTCGTGCTGTCCAAATCGGAATATTTAACAAAAATATAACATTTAATCCTTCAAGCGCGCAGATACAATGGAATCATTTCCAACAGGCAATAATCTGGAGCGTAAATAACTTGTACAACTTTACCTGCCGGTAATTGGGACATACTCCCTACTAGTAAGACTTCAGCGCTGTCGGAGTCCGGATAGTGGAGGCATTCGACCTGAAGTTGGGAATTGAATGTCCATTGCATTTGTGTGGAGGGCGGAGAAGATTTAGTTTCACGTGTATTTTTAGGAGAGAGAGAGAGAGAGAGAGAGAGAGAGAGAAAGAGAGCATGTTTGTTGGTGCTGTGTTTGTGCGTTTATTGAGGAAGAGAGGTAGGTT
>WNGS01004946.1:7737448-7754443 GCA_020271785.1 Procambarus virginalis
TTTGAAATTTTCTGAAAAGCAGAAGCGGGTAAATAAGTTGAAAAGTGAATTGCATGTGAACTTGGAGAAATTCAAGATCTTGGTTTCCTGGGTTGATTTTGCATCCTTGAAATGTAAATATGAAAGTTATAATGATAAAAGGGTTGAAAAATGTAGATTTATTCACGGGAAGAAATTGAGGAACTTAGGTATACCTTCATTTAACTCAGTGGACCCTGATAAGGTGGTTTTTAATTTTTCAAAGAGAATTTTGTCTCCCGTCGAGAAAGAACTTCTCTCTTTGGGGTTAGACTTCGGGTTGACGTGTAAAAAACCTAAATTTGTTAATATTTTTTAGGTTTTGAGCAGTTATGTAATACATTGAAAACTTGTACCCTAAGGACTGGTACAAATTATAGTTGGACCAGCATCATCAGTACTGTTTCTTCCTTAGCACATGAAGTATTTAATGATTTTGGTAAATATAAATCTACATTCCCTCCATTTGACAAAAGAAAATTGGATTGTATTATTGGCTTAAAGAAGGATAGGACATTTGTATTACTAGACCAGATAAAGGTAGGGGTATAGTGGTTTTGGACAAGTTAGACTATGTAAATAAGGTTGAAAGGTTGTTAGAAGACCCCTCTAAATTTAAGTTTGTTGATATAAACCCTTTTTCGTATATTTTAAAATGTGAGGATAAACTAAATAGAGTTTTAAGAGGTCTGAAAGACTGTCTTTTTGATTATACAAAATTGCTTGCAACTGGCTCTAAGCCAGGCATCTTATATGGGTTACCTAAAGTTCATAAAACAGGTATACCGATTCGTCCTATTTTATCAGCGATTGGCACTTTTAATTATAAACTGGCAAAGTTTCTGGTTCCATTATTAGAACCATTAACGCATAATGAATTTACTGTGAGAAATTCTCAGGATTTTGTAAAGGAACTTTCCTCTTTAAATTTTGAGTTCCCAACTATAATGGCCAGTTTCGATGTTGAATCACTTTTTACTAATATTCCTTTGTTGGAAACCATTGATATTTGTATAAATCAGCTATTTGCTGACACTAATTTAGTGTCTGGGTTTTGTAGTAAAATATTCAGACGGTTTTAGAATTAGCGGTTAAAGATTCTGTCTTTATGTTTAATAATAAATATTATAAACAAATCGATGGAGTAGCAATAGGGTCTCCCTTAGGTCCTGCACTTGCTAATGCGTTTTTGAGTTTTCATGAAACAAATTGGCTTGATAAATGTCCTTTGGCCTTTAAACCAGTCTTGTACAGGAGATATGTAGATGACACTTTTTTGTTATTTAAGGACCAATGTCATATTGAGAAATTTAGAGAGTATCTTAATGCACAACATAGTAATATACGTTTCACTGCGGAGCGTGAAGTGGATAATTCATTATCGTTTCTTGATGTCAAAGTGAACAACCTTAATGGGTTCAACACTAATGTTTTTAGAAAACCAACTTTTACTGGGTTAGGTTTAAATTTTAATTCTTTTGTTCCTGATATCTTTAAGAGAAATGCAATTAATACTCTACTGAATAGGGCCTTTGTTTTATGTTCAAATTGGAATAACTTTGATCAAGAAATCAATTTCTTGTGAAATTTTTTTCAAACAATGGTTATCCTTTACATATGATTTATACCTTTATAAGGAATTTCTTAAATAAGAAGTTTCACCCATCGTGTAGGATTATTACAGAAGAAAGGGATATTAAATATATTAAATTACCATTTTATGGCACTATTAGTTTTTCTGTAAGGAGTCGTTTGAGGAAAATGTTGCAGCATTGTTATCCTCAAGTAGACTTTAGATTTATTTTGTCAACACTAATACCATAGGCTCTTATTTTAAATTTAAAGATAAAGTGCCTACCCCCCTGTGCTCTATTATCGTATATATGTATAATTGTTCCAGCTGTAATGCTGGATATATCGGGAGTTCCATTCGGAACTTTAAGATTAGGATACTTGAGCACCGGGAGTTTCTTTTAGGACTGGATTACCATTGTCTAAACCAGCATTTTCGGAGATTAGAAACCATTGTTATGAGTTTAATCATTCTCTGCTGGAATCTGATTTTAAAATTTTGGACACTTGTATAAATGGCCAGTCAGATTTGAGAGTAATGGAATCCTTATATATAAAAGAGCTGCGGCCTGTGTTAAATAGCAACCTTTCGGCTGTTCAATTGTACACTGTGTAGTGCACAGTAGGCCCTGTAATTGGCTTTATAGTTCATTCTGGTAGTGTAATTTTATTATAATTGGTTTAGTCTACCATGTTTTTGCCTTTTCTTACTTATTTCAAGTCTTGACATTGTACATTATTATAATCTTTTTATTTAGGATACATAACATTTTTTGTTATTTAGTTTTATTTAGTATTTGAGTTTTTATAGGATTTGATTTGTATTTTATAATTGTCGCTTATTCGTTTTGTATTTTATATACATTTTTGTTGATTTGTAGTCAGATATGAATATTTGTTATAGTGTTTAGTATCTGTGTGGTAGCTGTCAAGTCTCACTCCAGTTGATCACTTCACGTAAGTTTAATAGTGTGGTTTGTTGTAGTTATAAAATTCTTTTTGTAATTTAATGTTTTTGAATTAGCTTTTATCTATGTGACGGTTAATAAGTTTTATTTGTATTGATCACTTTAAGTAAGCTTAAGTGTTTTGTTTTTAATCATTTTCCTTTCTTTGATAGGCAGTTATATACAGTATGAGTTCTTTGTTTACCAGATATTTGATTGTGATTTCTATTTTTTCTTTTAGATCTGATGATGAATACAAGAAGTATTCGAAACGTTATGCATTTTAAAGTAAAGAATCTGAAACAAGATGTTCAGTATATCCCTGGTTTTCCTATTTGTCTTAATATATATATATATATATATATATATATATATATATATATATATATATATATATATATATATATTATTGTGATGATAATCTCTTTCCAGAGAGATTGAGCATGCTCTTTCCTACTTAAAGTTACGTCAATTCTACAAGTACAAGATGCTACATTCAAGATACGTCACCAGTAGCACAAAACGTTTTGACCAAGAGGCAAAACCCCCCTTCACCCCCCTTCACGCCGGCTCACCACCCATCTTCAACCAGCCAACTACCCATCCCAGCCTGCCTGCTCCTGATTGGTGACTCGCTGACTGCACACCTGCACACTGCACCTCAGCGCCCTCTACCCGAGTCGACGTCTGAGCCTGACCAGCTATCAACTTCAGAATAATCTTTGTGCTCTTAGAGTTGACATCTCTCTCTGGCATACTAAGCTCTCTGGCTTTCGTATACTAAGGGAGGTCTCAACCATAGCCAATATTCTCAGCACCAATTTCACATTATAATATTTAATCTATTGTGTTTTTTGTATTTATCTGTCATTTTTGCATTATTCATTTACCCGAGATTTGTCTTTATTTTCATTTATGTTTAAAGTAAATATATTAAAGTTTCATTGTTCATACTTTGTGTTTTACGTGTTCCTCCCTCTAACTTACCACAGACAACAGGCAAGCAGTCTATCTTTTTTTTTTGTAAGTGTGACCAGGCATTTACACCTGCCATTGGAGGACTGCCGAACATCAACACTCCAACACTTTCCCGTCACTATATATATATATATATATATATATATATATATATATATATATATATATATATATATATATATATATATATATATATATATATATATTATATATATATATTAATTGTACCTCGATACTTCCTATAATACTTTTCTTTCAGAAAGACGGATCATATTAGTCACAACGATGTCAGTATTGATGTCACATATCTAGTCAACGAACTCCTTTCATCTGGTAAATGACTCTACCAAAATCCTACGGTATTCCGTATTGTTTCAATGTTGAAGATTTCTCTGGGGTTGAATCCTGCTTATTGAAGTAGAGTTCAGCTAGCCTATAGTTAACACAGTGTTATGGCAACTCGACATTTATTCCCACCTGCTTCCTACAGAACAGTTCCACTTAACGTGAATACTCTGGTGCTCATACTACAGTAGTGACAATGCTCCTCGTTGTAATGAAAGTAGGAGAGGACAGCACGTACACAAGTTATACAAGTAGCAGCCGTCTTGCACAAATCAATATACAGACGGAGAGGAAAGCTTCATTTACCTGAAAATCACTCTAACTAGACAGGGAAGGTGACAGGAACTGCACCTCCAAAGGATAGAAAATACCTAATGAGAGAAGACAGTACCTGTAGACGGGGGTGACGGAAGCGTTCTTGTACCAGAGGACCAGGAGCACCGGGTCCTCGGGGTTGACGGAGTTAATGTTACAGGGAAGTTTGGCTGTGGACCCTCTGACAGCTGTCACCGCCACCAGAGTACCTGCTGAACACACACACCACACAATTAATTTCTTGCCCGAACATCCGTAACTATATATATATAATTATATATATATATATATATATATATATATATATATATATATATATTTATACATATATATATTATACATATATATATTTATACATATATATATATATATATATATATATACATATATATTTGTCATATAATATGTAAGCATCATTTAAGCGATTAGGGAGTCTAATATAAACTAGCTGTTGACAGTCAATTATCAATATTACAGTTGCCAATGATAATGTGGAGGTAAGAGTGGATCGTTGTACAATGTTGAGTATTTGAATCATTGCATTACACAAATTCCATTGATCTATCTAACTGTATATCATTACGTTTTTTCAATTTAATTTAATGACGCACTCTATTAGGTTACGTTGGGTTTGGGGATTAGATTAGGTTATGGTAGAATAGGACTTATTAGATTCGGTCACGTTAGGGTAGAATAGGTTAGGCTAGGAATTATTAAGTTAGGGTAGGTAAGCTTAAAAGTTACATCTGCCATAGTTAGGTTCAAAGGATTGAGTGGAAGGCGTACTCTCCTCTGCTACTTTCTATGTATATATATGAATGAATACATACATTTATACATCCATACCAACATTTATGCATTATCTATATATATATATATATATATATATATATATTATATATATATATATATATATATATATAATATATATATATATATAAGAAGTGCCCTTAAGAAGAAGGATTGTGGAGTCAGACCCATTGCCGTGGGTAACACACTTCGGCGCCTTGTTGCTAGGGCAGCTGTCAGAAAAATTAACATAGACGCTGCAACGATGCTTCGACCCCATCAACTAGGTTTTGGTGTCCCCCATGGCTGTGAAGCAGCAGCTCATGCAGCACGAGCCTATATCAAGGACCTCCCAGAAAATAAGACATTAATTAAATTAGACTTTAAAAATTCCTTCAACCAGGTAAAAAGGGATGTGGTACTGGAAGCAGTTCGAACCAGCTTTCCTTGTCTACTTTCCTTCGTTTCAGCAGGGTACAGTAGGAAATCGACACTGTTGTTTGGGGAACATGAAGTTGTTTCTGCAGAAGGTGTCCAACAGGGAGAACCACTTGCCCCTTTCCTCTTCTGCATGGCAGCTAAGGAGGTCACAAGCAGGTTGTCCAGCGAATTCAACATCTGGTTCCTGGACGATGGCACCTTGGCAGGGACACAAGAATCCCTGCTAGGAGCTCTTCAGCTAGTGAAATTTAAGGGAGAGGAGTTTGGCCTTACACTAAATCCATCAAAGTGTGAAATCATCTCATCCAGCCAACCAATCATAGATGCAGTACGAATCTTATTGCCAGGAGCCCAAGTGATCGCTCCAACCGACAGTGTGCTGCTAGGGGCACCTCTGGGCTCGAACGCCATTGAGGTAGTCCTCGAAGAAAAGCTTAAAGACCTGAGGAGGACAGAGGCGCGAATAGGGGCTTTGGATGCTCTCAATGCTTTGGACCTTATTACAAGGTGTCTGACCTTGCCCAGACTTACCTATTTCCTCAGATGTGCTCCTGCCTTCGACAGCCCAAAATTAACGGAATATGACTCACTCCTAAAGACAATAACTATGAAAGTGTTAAGCCTTTCCCTGCAAGATGACCAGTGGGACCAAGCAACGCTCCCAGTTAGACTCGTGGGTATAGGTATTCGCAAGGCGACACAGTTAGCATTCCCGGCATTCTTATCCTCGACCCGTGCTACAAGTGAATTAGTGAATGAAATACTACCAGAATACCTAAGGAACTTCACTGGGATTCGTGATCCCAAATTTGTGGAAAGAGCTGGTCAGTGGGACACTTGCCAATTCACACACTCGACCAACTTTTCCAAAACGACGGTAAACAGGCCAAATGGAATAGGCCCATAGTGGAGAACATCGCCAAAGCATTGCTGGAGGCAGCTTCTCAGAAGGACAGAGCGCGTCTCCAAGCTGTGCATGCCCCCCATGCTGGGGACTTCCTGTTGGCAGTCCCTAATTCCGCCTTGGGCACCCGCCTGGACCATCGGGCCCTAAGTATTGGTGTTCCTCTGCGCCTTGCCGCCTCTATCTCCACCGAACACCTGTGTATTTGCGGCCATGCACGGGCGGACCAATATGGCAGCCATGGTCTCATGTGTCCTAAGACACAGGGAAAGATTGCCAGACACGAAGCAGTCAATGACATCATCAAGAGAAGTATGGCGACAGCTGGCAGTCCAACACAAAGGGAACCCCAGTTGTGCAGACCTGACAACAGCTTGAGGCTCAAGAAGGGCGATTCTTTAGTACAAGCTTGGAGTAGTTTCCTTAAAATATTTTCTGGTATGTCAAGAGGAGTACAGGCTGGATGGAACACATGTATAACCAAGTAGATGGGGTCGCCATGGGTTCTCCCCTAGGTGTCCTGTTTGCGAGCTTCTACATGGGTACCATCGAACAAAAGGTCTTAGTCAATATGAACTTGAAACCGGCCATATACTGCAGGTATGTTGACGACATTTTTACACAGGTACCCGATGTCAGACATCTGCAAGTGCTGAAGGAAACTTTTGAGCAGAACTCTGTGTTGCGTTTCACTTACGAGATGGAGAAGGATGGGAAACTTCCCTTTCTAGATGTAACAGTCATGGAAAGGAGCGGAGGTTTCCACACTGCAGTCTACACTAAGGAAACAAACATAGGAATGTGCCTAAAGGCCAACAGTGACTGCCCAGACAGGTACAAGAGAAGTGTTGTTAACGCTTATCTCGACTGTGCTCTCAGCAACAGCACAGGATGGAAGCAAGTCGATGAAGAACTCTGTAGGATATGGCAGGTCTAGTCAACAACGGCTTCTCCAATGGTTTCGTTGAAGACAAGAAGAAGGAAGGTGAAACGCCATGCAACCTCTGAAGAGACTACTAATACAACACCTGTACCCCCTATTAGACTATTTACAGGAACTTCTTTTCCACAGCCCATAAAACGGAGGAAAGGGTCCTGAAAGATATTGTTAATAGAAACGTTATCCCTACAGACAAAAATCAGAAGATACAATTGACGATTTACTATAAAACCAGGAAAACTGCCACCTACTCATGAGAAACTCTCCAGACACAAACCAGAACGCTTTGAAAGAGACCAATGTCGTCTATGCCTTCAAATGCCCACTTGGGACTGTAAGCCTCAAAGAACTCAGTATATAGGCAAGACAACATCATCTCTTTCCAGGCGATTAACGATGCATAAGCAACAAGGCTCTATCAAGGAACATATATCTCTTCCCACAACCAGACCATCACCAGAGAAATCTTAACAAAAAACACGGAAATCATCGATAGATACAACGATAACAGGCGGCTAGATATCTGCGAGGCACTACACATTAAGAAGTCAACACCAGCAATCAACAGCCAATTAACGCACAATTATATTCTACCCACTTCAAGACTCTGCTCCAATATAGAAGCATCAAGAAATATGGGCCAATAGGCCTTCTGCAGTTACAGATCTATTCTTCCCTTTAGCTTATACCCATTGTTTCGTGTTCTGTGTTGAAAGTTTGTTTTCACCTCATCCCAAACCATTGTAACATGTCACCTCACTCAAATGCAGGTATAAAAAGAAAAGCTGTTTAAACTCTGTTCATTTATAGTTGTTGTGTGTGTGTAAACTAAAGTCTATGAAAATGTAATAAGTTTTACGAAACGCGCTCAAGTGTCGCGTCAGACTAGAAATAAAAATGAACTCTGGAGAATTGATTTTTCAGTTACCATAAACAGTGAAAAAGAATATAAGAAATATTGAGAAAATTCATGTTAGAATTATTAATCTTACTTTTTCGGTCATATTTAATAATATATGTCTACAGGAAAGATTGCTACCAAAATAATAGCATCGGAGGAAATCACACATAACGCATTGGAGGGAATGTACGTCCCCTCCAATACAGTTTCTGTGTGGTTTTCTCCTACCACCCCCTCCTTTATATATATATATATATATATATATATATATATATATATATATATATATATATATATATATATATATATATATATATATATATTATATATATATATATATATATATATATATATATATATATATATATATATATATATATATATATATATATATATATTGTCGGGGTGTTCACTATTCTTGGGTTTGGGTTACAGCAACGGTAGACTGGATTTCCTCTCGAGATGGTCGCTTTGACAATAACCCTTACTCACCGTCGTTCTACGGGTCTTCCCTCGATCCTCTAGGCTCCACTGCGCGCCCAGGAGAGTATCCCCAGTCGATTTCACAACCGGCCTTAGTTGTAAAATGAGTGGAGACACAGATTATTCCCTCAATCTGTGGCCCGCCCCGGCACAGAACTATTACACAGCCTTCAAGGTCGCCAACTGGTGTTTTAGGTGTCCAGTAACACTGCAGTGGTGAGGTGTAATTGTGGTAATCGTGGTTAGAGCAATTTCAAATAGTGTGGTCTCAGGCCAGTAATTTTTCTGTCACTCTGTCTTACTTCCTTACACAGTCACAAGATCAATGAGGGGATGATATCAAACACCAAAGAGTTTTGGTATTTTACTTAAAAAACAACGAGAACATGTGCATCAATAAACATATCAGGATCAATGTATAACAGCTGCTCCTTCGCAGCAAATATTCTGAAACGCACCGATATGGCAACACCCGGCAGCGCCACGCGTCACCTGTCAGATATCAGCTGACCGGGGCCCTGGCGACCGTGAGAAAGGCTAGTACTTGTTTTCTAATTCTGTCACGATCCCCGTTTATTTAACTTTTCGCAAAACACTGTATTTAACATTCACATGACATACTTATGATTCCACTGGGTTGCGATACACCACTTCACTGGTCTCGCAATTAATATCTTATTCTCACTGCAAGTGATTTCCACCGTACCAAAAGATACAATATTCTTAATAATATTTACCGTGAATGCGCTCACTTGATCGCTGCACTGTTCTTTAAATCTATACTTCCTCTTAAAGATATATCACTGGCAATCACTTCACGTATATGAAATTATTCAGTACACAGGCATGTACATAGATAAATCAGTAATCAAATTACAGGCATATATATATAAATCATGGAGATCAATACACAGGCATTTATATCAATAAATCATGGAGATCAATACACAGGCATTTATATAAAGTCTGGGCTCATAGCCTAACACCAATATCTGGTTTACTACTAATATATATAAAACACAGGAAATGAATTATAGTCACAGTAAATTCCTTAATGAATCCTGGCGCTTGCACACACCCACACATAGATATATATGTAAACTGATACTGTGAGCGCTACGGGTAGCCTCACCACACACTGTGCTCTCTGTGACTTAGACTCAGGTGAGACTTGCTCACAACATATAAAATATTCTGACAAGTATATATATAGCTAACTAAAGGGGAAATGGGAGGGTAACTGTAAACACCTACTTCACCTATCCTAGGATGACAGTTGGGTTGTAGCTCCTGGTCCAGGCTCTCGCATTGTACACCCTCCAGAAACACAAGCCAACGCCTTAGGATTTTCGCGTCTCGCCGCTTTCTGTACACTGCAGGTCCGTGCTTCTCCTTCAGTTCGTTGCAGGGTTGAAGTCGGTCTCCTGGCCGTCAACTTTCCTCCCAACTACGGCAGCCAGCCTACGTCTCGGCGGTCGTCGTACGTTTCCCAATTAGTCCCTTGTCACTGTACTCCCAGAGGAACTGCCTCTCACCACTACGATGTCTCTGTGAAGTTATCAGACGTCCCAGACGATGCTACTTAAGCTCCACATGCACAGCACCCGACTTCAGAGCACTTGAAGCTCACTACACTGTCAATTCCTTCGTCGTCTAGGTATGTCACTAGGTATTTGGGAAACTTCTCGCGTGCTTGCATCCAACTGTTGACTCGTAGGGTTCCACGAAGGTAGGGTTACTGTCAAACTTGGCAGGATCGTCGATCACACGTTCAATCTAGTTGACAAAAGCGGTCAACTCGGTTCGCTCACGGTAGAATGGCCCACCACTAAACTGTCTCCTNGCCCAAGTGGTTGGGCTAGGGAGTGTTGCCACCTGAGCCCGACCAGCTGCCAGTGTTAGAGAGATCACCCTTGAAGAGTGATCCTCAAATTGACATAATGTCCCATTTTCTGTTCTTGGGTGTCCAGGTAGTCCTGGTAGGTTAGGTTAAGGCACTTGTCTAGCACGACAGTTTTTCTTGACGTTGGTGTGGACGGGCTGCTGCGCCAGATGTTGTCCAACCTTCTATATCCTGACTACATACCTGACTATATACATGACTACTACCTGACTAATACCTGACTACATACCTGACTATATACCTGAACTACCTGACCTATATACCTGACTACATACCTGAATACATACCTGACTATATACCTGAATACATACCTGACTACATACCTGACTACATACCTGACTACATACCTGAATACATACCTGACTACATACCTGACTACATACCTGACTATATACCTGAATACATACCTGACTACATACCTGACTACATACCTGACTATACCTGAATACATACCTGACTATATACCTGACTACATACCTGACTATATACCTGACTACATACCTGATTACATACCTGACTACATACCTGACTACATACCTGACTATATACCTGACTACATACCTGACTACATACCTGACTACATACCTGAATACATACCTGACTATATACCTGACTATATGCCTGACTATATACCTGACTACATACCTGACTATATACCTGACTACATACCTGACTATATACCTGACTACATACCTGACTATATACCTGACTACATACCTGACTACATACCTGAATACATACCTGACTATATACCTGACTATACCTGAATACATACCTGACTATATACCTGACTATATACCTGACTATATACCTGAATACATACCTGACTATATACCTGACTACATACCTGACTATATACCTGACTACATACCTGATTACATACCTGACTACATACTTGACTATACTTGAATATATACCTGACTACATACCTGACTATACTTGACTACATACCTGACTACATACCTGACTATATACCTGACTACATACCTGACTATATACTGGCTACATACCTGACTATATACCTGACTACATACCTGATTACATACCTGACTACATACATGACTACACACCTGACTATATACCTGACTCAGGTGTCTAGAAGCCGTCTTTTCACCTGTGTTCACCTGTTGCACAGAAATAATGTATTACGAGGCGAATCAGTAAGCCAGCGTGACTATATAGATGGCTTGACAGGCTTGTCAGAGGAGCAGGTGGCATATATGACAGTGACGGAAGGGGATAGCCGGCCAATTGGTCTATCGAGCATCGATCCCCGCCCCTGCAAGAAGCCAGGCTCACGCTCTACCGACTAGTCCAAAGAAATAGTCCTGGAAGAAATAGCTTCGGCTGATTCATAAGTCTCGCAGCAGTCGGCGTTTTCTCTCTGGGATATGTTTACTGTGTCGTCTTGAAGATAAGCTGGTGCTATCTCTCTGTCTCTGTCTCTCTCTGTCTCTCTCTCTGTCTCTCTCTCTGTCTCTCTCTCTGTCTCTCTCTCTGTCTCTCTGTCTGTCTCTCTCTCTGTCTCTCTCTCTCTCTCTCTCTCTCTCTCTCTCTCTCTCTGTCTCTCTCTCTCTGGTGTGGGGTCACTGCTATCTCCGCTTCTCACATCATGGAGTTCTTTCATCTTAATCCCCCAACCAATCCTCTCTTCATTCATAACTCTATTTTCTCACTATTATCACACCATCTCACTTTCTCCTCCCTTCCCTCCATCCCTCCCCCAGTCCCTCCTCACCCTCCCTCACCCTCCCCCACCCTCCCTCACCCTCACCCTCTCCCCTCACCCCCTCCAACCATCCCTGCCCTCAGCTGCTATCTGATGGTGGGGCCGACAATATCATTAACTCTAGCAGCTCACTCTATCCAAACCCTCCCACAGCTGGTGGCCCAAGATGAGACGCCCCACTCCCACAGCTGGTGGCCCAAGATGAGACGCCCCACTCCCACAGCTGGTGGTCCAAGATGAGACGCCCCACTCCCACAGCTGGTGGCCCAAGATGAGACGCCCCACTCCCACAGCTGGTGACCCAAGATGAGACGCCCCGCTCCCACAGCTGGTGGCCCAAGATGAGACGCCCCGCTCCCACAGCTGGTGACCCAAGATGAGACGCCCCGCTCCCACAGCTGGTGGCCCAAGATGAGACGCCCCGCTCCCACAGATGGTGACCCAAGATGACACGCCCCGCTCCCACAGCTGGTGACCCAAGATGAGACGCCCCACTCCCACAGCTGGTGGTCCAAGATGAGACGCCCCACTCCCACAGCTGGTGACCCAAGATGAGACGCCCGCTCCCACAGCTGGTGGCCCAAGATGAGACGCCCCGCTCCCACAGCTGGTGACCCAAGATGAGACGCCCCGCTCCCACAGCTGGTGGCCCAAGATGAGACGCCCCGCTCCCACAGCTGCTGGCCCAAGATGAGACGCCCCACTCCCACAGCTGGTGGCCCAAGATGAGACGCCCCACTCCCACAGCTGGTGGCCCAAGATGAGACGCCCCGCTCCCACAGCTGGTGGCCCAAGATGAGACGCCCCGCTCCCACAGCTGGTGGCCCAAGATGAGACGCCCCACTCCCACAGCTGGTGGCCCAAGATGAGACGCCCCGCTCCCACAGCTGGTGGCCCAAGATGAGACGCCCCACTCCTACAGCTGGTGACCCAAGATGAGACGCCCCACTCCCACAGCTGGTGGTCCAAGATGAGACGCCCCGCTCCCACAGCTGGTGGCCCAAGATGAGACGCCCCACTCCCACAGCTGGTGGCCCAAGATGAGAAGCCCCGCTCCCACAGCTGGTGGCCCAAGATGAGACGCCCCACTCCCACAGCTGGTGGCCCAAGATGAGACGCCCCGCTCCCACAGCTGGTGGCCCAAGATGAGACGCCCCACTCCCACAGTTGGTGACCCAAGATGAGACGCCCCACTCCCACAGCTGGTGGCCCAAGATGAGACGCCCCACTCCCACAGCTGGTGGCCCAAGATGAGACGCCCCACTCCCACAGCTGGTGGCCCAAGATGAGACGCCCGCTCCCACAGCTGGTGGCCCAAGATGAGACGCCCCACTCCCACAGTTGGTGACCCAAGATGAGACGCCCCGCTCCCACAGCTGGTGGCCCAAGATGAGACGCCCCACTCCCACAGCTGGTGGCCCAAGATGAGACGCCCCGCTCCCACAGCTGGTGACCCAAGATGAGACGCCCCACTCCCACAGCTGGTGACCCAAGATGAGACGCCCCACTCCCACAGCTGGTGGCCCAAGATGAGACGCCCCGCTCCCACAGCTGGTGGCCCAAGATGAGACGCCCCACTCCCACAGTTGGTGACCAAGATGAGACGCCCCGCTCCCACAGCTGGTGGCCCAAGATGAGACGCCCGCTCCCACAGCTGGTGGCCCACACATGTGAAGAACCTCTCACACACTCACAGCTCCCTGACAAGAGGGAGCCAGCTTAGCTTAGCTGCCAACACCCACACTCGTGTCAGCAAGGTGGACAGCCCGCCTGCTATCATAACATTGTGTCAGCAAGGCGGACAGCCCGTCTGCTATCATAACATGGTGTCAGCAAGGCGGACAGCCCGTCTGCTATCATAACATGGTGTCAGCAAGGCGGACAGCCCGTCTGCTATCACAACATTGTGTCAGCAAGGCGGACAGCCCGCCTGCTATCATAACATGTGTCAGCAAGGCGGACAGCCCGCCTGCTATCATAACATTGTGTCAGCAAGGTGGACAGCCCGTCTGCTATCATAACATTGTGTCAGCAAGGCGGACAGCCCGTTGCTGTCATAACATCGTGTCAGCAAGGTGGACAGCCCGCCTGCTATCATAACATGGTGTCAGCAAGGTGGACAGCCCGCCTGCTGTCATAACATCGTGTCAGCAAGGTGGACAGCCCGCCTGCTATCATAACATGGTGTCAGCAAGGCGGACAGCCCGCCTGCTGTCATAACATCGTGTCAGCAAGGTGGACAGCCCGCCTGCTATCATAACATCGTGTCAGCAGGCGGACAGCCCGCCTGCTATCATAATTCTATTGTAGATGAGCTGTTCGTAGAGTCTGTATCTACTCTCCGTAGACAAGATAGTGTCGAATCACTTTGGCAAATTAATGACCCTATTACTCGTCTCCTGTACAACCAATTCAACCCCAGCATCATTCTTGTAGTATGTTTGTTATCTTGAGGTGTTGTGGAGGTCAGTGTACTCGCCTAGTTGTGGGGTTGAGCTTCAGCTCTTGGGTCCCGAAATGTGGTTTAGTCTCAAGGCCTTGATAGCTATGTGCCTCTAGGAGCCGAGTGGGGGTCTAATACCTGTGAAGAATATGTATTCCTCTACGTCATCGCTGTAGTCTTCATAAACCAATCTTAAACTAACTTATTTCTATCTAATGAGACCTATTATGACCTAAACTAACATATTGTAACTGCGCTAACATATCATAACCTAAAGTAACATATTGTAACCTAATCTAACGAAATAAGAGATCAAATGTTGTGATTTAAATATGGCGTGCAGGAGGTGTGTGACGTCACTATACGTGTTAGTGTTCACTCCCCGTGCAGTTTTAGACCCGACTCACCTGGAGGGCGTTATCCTTAAGATAACACGACGGTGAAGGTTCCAATGTTGGTTATCTTCTCTCCAGGAGCCATCATCCGCCCAGGCCCGGTCTCTGGTGTTGTCTTGACGATCTCATCCATCCTGGTGTTCCCCTGGTGTCTGTATATATATATATATATATATATATATATATATATATATATATAATATATATATATATATTTCAGAACAATTGTGTATTAATTGTGTAGAGGAGCGCCGGGCCCAAGAGGCCTCAGCCCCCATCTGTAAAACAAAAGAAAATCGATGGTGCCATAATTGCTGAAGAGAATCGAAGCCTCTTGCCATCTGCGGCTCGCTACTGTGAATACTTTTTGTTCTCCCTGTGTAGGGTTCGATTCCCCTGGTGTGGGGGGGGGCGTGGGGGGGGGGACACAAGGGATGAACAACGTTGTGTGAAATGAAGCGAGAAGAGAGAGTGTTATGGGTGACCTGCATCTTCCAGGACTGTCAGAGAGCCTTGACCGTGTTCCATAATGTATAAACGTCATTCAACCCGGAGAATACCGTGCTGACGTTGGTCTCTGACCGCTGACGTTGGTTTCTGACCGCTGACGTTGGTCTCTGACAGCTGACGTTGGTCTCTGACAGCTGACGTTGGTCTCTGACACAGCTGACGTTGGTCTCTGACCGCTGACGTTGGTCTCTGACCGCTGACGTTGGTCTCTGACAGCTGACGTTGGTCTCTGACAGCTGACGTTGGTCTCTGACCACTGACGTTGGTCTCTGACCAGCTGACGTTGGTCTCTGACCACTGACGTTGGTCTCTGACCACTGACGTTGGTCTCTTGACAGCTGACGTTGGTCTCTGACCGCTGACGTTGGTCTCTGACCGCTGACGTTGGTCTCTGACCGCTGACGTTGGTCTCTGACCGCTGACGTTGGTCTCTGACCGCTGACGTTGGTCTCTGACCGCTGACGTTGGTCTCTGACCACTGACGTTGGTCTCTGACCGCTGACGTTGGTCTCTGACCGCTGACGTTGGTCTCTGGCTCACCACAGTCCACTTGTGTTCAATGGTGCGAGAGTCAGCAACGACCTATACACTGTCAGCAGGGACACACGACCCCCTCCCCCCCCATCCCTCTGCCCCCCCCCCCGCCTTTCTCAACATGCCCCCCCCCCACACACCCGTCAACCCTGACAGAGTTGACAGCCTCGCTCGGGAGTTGACAGCCTCGCCCGGGACTACCTATTTACTGATTGCTATCCCACGTCCCGGAAGAGAGAAGGAGCTTAGGGTCTTGTAGTTCCTCTACTGGCTCACAGGGGTCGCTGGTGTGTGTGTGGGGGGGGTTATGTGTGTGGGGGTGGGTGTGTGTGTGTGGGGGGGGGGGTGTGGGGGGGAGGTGTGGGTGGTGGTGTGTACTCACCTATTTGTGCTTGCGGGTTGAGCTTTTGCTCTTTGGTCCCGCCTCTCAACTGTCAATCAACTGGTGTACAGATTCCTGAGCCTATTGGGCTCTATCATCTACACTTGAAACTGTGTATGGAGGTCAGCCTCCACCACATCGCTTCCTAATGCATTCCATCCGTTAACTACTCTGACACTGAAAAGTTCCTTCTAACGTCTCTGTGGCTCATGTGGGTACTCAGTTTCCACCTGTGTCCCCTTGTTCGCGTCCCCCCAGTGTTGAATAGTTTGTCCTTGTCTACCCGGTCGATTCCTCTGAGGATTTGTAGGTTGTGATCATATCTCCCCTTACTCTTCTGTCTTCCAGTGGCGTAAGGTGCATTTCCCGCAGCCTTTCCTCGTAACTCATGCCTCTTAGTTTCGGGACTAGTCTAGTGCGTGTGTGTGGTTGTGTGTGTATGTCCCCCTCATCTGTGTCTCCCTTA
>WNGS01004946.1:7801916-7817732 GCA_020271785.1 Procambarus virginalis
ATATTGCAATACCCATCAGTATAATATCGGGTATATCAGATTTGTATTCAAGTATAAACCCTCAATCACCTAGCTATGGTAGTGCTCCTCTGGTATTTAAGATACAACGGTTATACAGGCGATGAGTCTCAATAACGTGGCTAAAGTATGTTGACCAGACCACACACTAGAAGGTGAAGGGACGATGACGTTTCGGTCCGTCCTGGACCATTCGTCCTGGACACAATCGACTTGAGAATGGTCCAGGACTGACCGAAACGTCGTCGTCCTTTCACCTTCTAGTGTGTGGTCTGGTCAACATACAATGGTTATATTGCAAGTATGATATGATCAATATTAGCAACTTACATTATAAAAAAAGTATCAAGTAAAACTTTTAATGCATACTTATAATGGAGAGTAAATATCACTCCAGAGGTTGAGGACAGACGCTAGGGGCTAGTCTCACTAAAACTTGCAGGGAGAATGGTCTGGGGTACAGGACGGAAATAGGCTGGTTAGGATAGGCGTACGTTAAATGCTATAAGAATTATTAGCAATTATAAAAACACACATATAGGTCATTTTCATGGAATGTGTGAAACATGCCGTGTTATTAACGTTGAGGTGTTTGTCATAATATAATGTCTTAGACCCATATAGTTTTTTCCGTGGTTCTTAATATTTTTTCTGAGAAAAAGAGGTGAGGGGGAGGGGAAGCAGGGATAGATGAATTGATGAATATAGAGGGACAGACACCAGAATAATGTTAGGTTCCCCCCTTAACCCCATAGTTTAAATACAGTCCTGAAATTAAAACGTATAAAGGAAAGCAGAAGGTTCTCTCTGTGCATGGAAACCACTAGCTGGCTTTAACTCCATTACAAGGAACCTGATTTGCTATAAAGAGGATAGAAATGTGGTCAATGAAAGTACGTTGCCAGGATTTGCTATAAAGAGGATAGAAATGTATTAGTTTATAGGAACGAGAACTTGGTTAAAAAATATTGACTGTATTTTGTTCGTATCTGAACGTCAGGAGTGACTCAAACGTCACGTCATTCGATAGCACATCAAGGGATGGTCTGACGTCAGTGATAGAAGGTCAGTTGTTAACGTCAGGTGATTATAGGTCAAGGGTTGCTCATACGTCAGGTGATTATAGGTCAAGGGTTGCTCATACGTCATGTGATTATAGGTCAAGGGTTGCTCACACGTCAGGTGATTATAGGTCAAGGGTTGCTCATACGTCATGTGATTATAGGTCAAGGGTTGCTCATACGTCAGGTGATTATAGGTCAAGGGTTGCTCACACGTCACGTGATTATAGGTCAAGGGTTGCTCATACGTCAGATGATTATAGGTCAAGGGTTGCTCACACGTCAGGTGATTATAGGTCAAAGGTTGCTCACACATCATGTGATCATGGGTCAAGAGTTGCTGAAACTATGAGAACTCTTTCAAAACTCGGTCTTAAGAGCATCATTAAAAAGAGCTTTATTATTTACATTCTTGGTCGAACTCTTCACTGAGTGGAATTCTTTCCAAATTAAAACGAGTGAGACACGATTTAAAAACAATTGTTATATATATATTGTATTTGTTCATATATATTTATATTCCTGTTTAGTTGGAATAATAACTGTTCAAGGGTTAGAGGCTAGATGCGTGGAGATAGCTTTACTGATTTTTTTGTGTGGTTGCTGTGGGGTACGTGCCCTGCAGGGTCGGGTTGAGGCCAGTAAAATGCGTACAGTAAGGCAGGGGTGTCATTCGGATCCCCTGTGACTCTTGTCCAGGCTGGAACTTTGACTCATTTGAAATGTTATTAATGTTAATAATTGTCCTACATTAACTAGCAGGACGAGAAAAAAATCAACGTTGACATAAAACCGAGTTCTTCTATTTTAAACTGTATTTCATAACTTCTGAAGGGAAAGGCCTCAACTTAGTTGCACAATATCAACCAGGCCTTTTTTATCTATTGAAATGCATAGAGCTATTTCACACTGCCGTGGGTGATTGAATAAATTATGCATCTGTATCATACTGGCATTTATTTCATAATTTACAGTGCAGGTATTACATATTGGTGTGTTTGATAATGGGGCTTTTAATAGCCTCTATTATTATAATAATGTAAGGGAATAGGTATTTCTGCTCTGCTATATTTCCTCATAGGCTAGACAAATATTATTTAGGCCTACATGAAGGCCTGTGTTAGAGCCTTGTTTGTCGTCACCGCTGTCAGCGTGAGCAACATGACTGGTTACATAAGTTTTCCATACTGATTACCGACCAACTTTCCACATGTGAACTTCCCTCTGCTGCAGAGTAGTTCTACAGCAGACAATGTATCGTACGTTCGTAGGACATTGGCGAATAAAAGTACTCAGAAGTATCTTGATTAAAACATTTTCCTTCATCTCGTCCTCTATGTCCTCCTTCGATACCTCGTCCTCTATGTCCTCCTTCGATACCTCGTCCTCTATGTCCTCCTTCGAGTCCTCGTCCTCTCTCAATGTCCTCCTCCGACCCTTCGTGCTCACCAGGCGAGGGCGCGGTGTTGTACCATAAACACTACTACTGTCTCTTACAAATGTCAGCAACAGTGGCAACTGAATCCCGTCGATGGTGAGAGCAGTGAAGGTGAGGGCGGTGAAGCTGCGAGCTGTGAAACTGCGAGCTGTGAGGATGCGAGCGATGAAGATGCGAGTGATGAAGATTCGACATAAATTCCAAAACATTGTGAATATGCGACATGGATAAGAATAGAAGAATAACATAATGCTTAGTACGAGTTAAGACAACGTCGCCAGGCAGACATGTCCTTCATAACCACACAACATTCCCAGCATCAAACAATTAAACGTTTCCAATCCATGTTAATCAAATAACCCTTCCAACCGGTTCGCCTTTCATTCAGGATTACTCTCCTTGCGAGAGCGAGGAAACTTATCGAACTTTCGCTCATATTTCTCCATATTTAATCAAAAGTTTCTGCCGACAACTCCCAAAGAAATCAGAATTCCGGCTCTTGAAGAAAGTGTATTGTTCCAACATTAAATTAATAATCATTGGATGATTCCTTAACTTCGACGCACAAGAAGTTGATCTTGGGAGTCCTGAGATGTTTACTAAGAAAACACAGCGTGTCATAATGTGAATAATTTACAAAAGAAAGAGGAAGAGAGGAAAATATTTGTTGAGGGAAAGGCGTGTTATAGAGAAAGATAGGAAGGAAGGATAGGGAAAAATGCAGCAGTGAGTGGAAGGTGCATGGGAGAGGTGAAGGAAAGTGGGAGAGAGAGAGAGACAGACAGACAGATAAAGGAAGTTAGAGTGCAGGAAGTAGAAAGTGAACAAGGAAGAATAATCAATAAAGGAATAATGTTAGAGAGTGATGGGAGAAAGAGACGGTGTAAGAGAGAAATCAAGAGAATACGAAGAAAGAGACGAGAGGCAGAAGTAAACAAGTGAACAACACATACACAACACACAATAAAGAAAGGAAGCCAGCCAGATAATCTCCAGGGGGAGAGTTTTTAAGCTGTTCCTTGATTACACGCTGTTTGGCCAAGCTGGTTTTTGTCTCCGGGAGCTCAGGTTAAGGATCCCTGCAAGCGAGAAGCGCAACCAGGTGATAAAGAAACATCAATACTACACTGATGCTGTTAACTGTTACAGCTAGCAATAAAACATACTATTATGTAATGAGGCAAGATCACAGTAGCATCACTAACAATAATATTAATGATAATAAGTGCCCATTATTACAGTCATGTTACTTGGTCATTACCTCATTCCTTGGCCATTATCTCATTCCTCTCATTCCTTGGCCATTATCTCATTCCTCTCATTCCTTGGCCATTATCTCATTCCTCTCATTCCTTGGCCATTATCTCATTCCTCTCATTCCTTGGCCATTATCTCATTCCTCTCATTCCTTGGCCATTATCTCATTCCTCTCATTCCTTGGTCATTATCTCATTCCTCTCATTCCTTGGCAATTACCTCATTCCTCCAATATTAATCAAGCTTAATACGTCAACAAATCAGCTATAATTGATTTGTACTACTCCCCACCTCAACCCTTCACACCCACAGCAACAACCCCATCATAACCCCATTCAAAATAAAAGAATATAGGGACAATTTGGTGAACAAATAATGTAAGTAAAAGCAAATAAAAGGCAATAAAGATCACATGATAAAGGACATTTAAAAGGTAAGAAACGACTAATTCTCCTTTATACGAAAACATTGGGTTAAGGATTTTTGTTAAGAAATAAAGAAATTATGCAAAATAGCGAGAAGGATAATGAACAATCGAAGCGGCAAATGAAACACTACCAGAGTCGTAGGGAAAAAAAAGCGGAGAGCGAGAGAGAAATAAAGGAAAACCTTGGCCAATTCTGGGAACTCGACCTAGGCTGAGCCTCGGGGCCAATGAGATTTATACAAGCCATTGTACGAGGCCATAAAATCCGTCCGAGTTTGATACACTGTCGAATCTCGATTTTGCGTCTCGCCCCTCTGTTTCTCTTTCTCTCTCTCTCTCTCCTCTCTTTCTCTCTATATCCCTCTCCTCTCTCTCCCCCCCCCCTCTTTGTCTCTTTATGTCTCCTCAATTTAACTCTCCCATCTCTCTGCTATCTTCTTCTCTCCATATCTCTCTCTCTCTTCACTTTTCTTTGTCTCCAACCATACTTTCTTGACGTTATCCTAACCTACATAAGTCACGGCAACTGGACGCATACATTTCTCTACGAGGAAGAGAACAAGTTAGTGGTGGGTCTCCGAGCCCAGGCCACAGGAAGCTCGCCATGCGAAGGCTACTATTACACACTGAGACCGGCGATTGATTCAATTCGTTGAATTAATTTCGGGAGAAGGGCGGTGCTGAATTGTAAATGGAAGGAGGCGGATGGAAGAGGCAAAGGGGGTGCTGAGAACTTGATTCTGGAGTTGAGGATGTCTCTCTCTCTCTCTCTCTCACTTGAGGCGCGCCAGAGAGAGAGAGTGAAGATGAGCCTTCACTACATATTATATATAAAGGGCCACTATAACAGGCAAGCACCAGGCCACAGCAGCGCATACTAATGTCTTCGTTAGACAGAATGGATAATCTTACCTCTCTCTCTCTCTCCTTCCCCTCTCCCCTTTCACTCCCACTCTCTCGTTTTTGTAAATATATATTCATCTTTTTAATACTAAATGTTAGAGCCGGATTTGAGTGTGAACGCTGACAGATGCTGGATGTTATAATAACGTGTGAGAAAAAATATGAGTAAAAACGTGTACATCTGCGTATGAGGCAGAGCTCAAGCTGGGTATGAAAGTGGTCATTCAAATATATTAGGGGGAAACAGAATGGTACAAATGCGTGAGAATAGGGGGTGTGGGCTTTGAGGAGGGTGTCTATGCGACGTTTGTATTCCTACCCTTTCATCCCTTTTCCCATCCTTCCCTGTGAGGATGTCCCTCTCTCTCTCTCTCTACCATCTTCACTCTATCCCCCAATTCTCTTCACCCCACATTATTGCCATGCACGAGTTTCTTTCCCATTGTTTGCCCCAAATGTCAGTGTTATGTGTTGGAAAACTCGTCAGGGCAACACATAGAATACTAATGCTACAAATAATAAAAAAAATTATTGTATAACAAAATAAATGAAGTTAAGAGGATTGGGGAGGGCTAGACAAGCCAAATTAAATAATAAAGTCGATATATCGAAGAAATAATTGCAAGGAGAGGGAATTGGGTAGGAAGAGCGGTGTAATAGGGGAACTTAGAAATGGATTAGACAATAAGGAGTGAATGACCTCAAACCAAGAGAGCTTCACCTGTATGTTTGAGCAAGTGAGCTGAAGTATCTTGCAGAAACTAAGTAAGTTTTAGAATATAATGGAAACCAAAATTGTAAGGGATGGCGCCACATTACAAAAAAATGTATGGCAATGGAATTCTTGAACTGTGGAGTTCTTGAATAGTGAAGAAATGGTTAACAAGTGTTTGGATTGCATGATGGAAAGCAGAGAATCAGAGTTCGAAGCATTTATGCATTGCACGAAGAACGTGATGGAAAACAGTATAGGAGAGGACCCAAATATACCGTCTTCCCGCAATCTGTTGGTCTCTGGTTAGATTCCCAGGCAGAGACATTCAGCAAGTGTCGTTGCTCTCGATGTTTCTGTTCACCTGGGAAATCCATTCTGGGAAATAGCCACTTGATTGCTGAGCAGATCTTGATAAACCTAACTGGCTTCTTTCCCAAACAAAGAGAAAACCAAATTATCAGAAGATAAGTGCATTGATAAAAATAAATAAGATCATTGATAAAGTTGAAGAAAGAACCTATGAAAGAGACTCCCTCTGAGGGTAAGTGTTGAGTGAATACAATGAGTGTCTTGGAGCAGAAAGCACATTCGTATGAAGTTATTAAGTCAAATTATAAGATGTGACAAAATAGTTGTACCGGCTGAATTGAATACAAAAAGTCTCTTTTTAGACGCTTTGCAATAATACCCAAAAAAATCGAAATAAAACACGAACTGAATTACCAAAATAGAGATAGCTCAGGTCCCTAAGCTCCCTCTTCACTCACAGTCAGTATAAAAAAACACACAATGCACAAAGACATAAAAACACACACCCACACACACACATTCTCAAATACACATACACGCACACATGTTGCTGTCAGCTATAATGGGTTTGGAATCTAATTATCCGAAAGCCATTACGCTGGAAGGCACTGCAGTGAGGCAGTTATGGCAAACTTGGGCTCCAACTAATCATATATTTTCCCAAATAACCCAATTTTGTCATGAGCATTTTAAAGTGTTTTGTCAAAGTGACAGAATAATAAATCTATCTCAGCCAGCAATTACCATGTACGTATTATCGTAAATAGAAGTAGTATTAACATTATGTATAAATATGTGAGTGTACATGTGGGTTTGTGTGTGGTGGTGGTGGTCGGGAGGTGGGGGGAGGGTGTTAAGTATGAAAATGTAATGAATGTTTCTGAATGAAAAGTGTTGCTGTTAGTGTCACTTTCTGCTAATGCCTTAAAGTAAACGATGATAATTTTTCCGTGTTTTTCGTGTCTATACATGTAATTCTGGCTGCATATCTCGCGAGCTCTTTTTAACCCTTCTCTTGATTCGCCCCTCCACTCCCCCCTCCACCCATTAATCCAACCATCCATTTCCATTTACTGAATAGATTGCAACTATTTCTATGAAGCCCCCCACCGTAGCCCAACTCAGGCAGACACATAGCATATAAATATTCACAGCCTAGAAATATCTCGTGATCGCTCTTTTCAAACAAATTCGCGTTCCTTGATGCAGAACCGCGTTGTTATTCATGCCGATGTGTGGTGGTGTTTTATCAAAATCCTGTCATATGTGCAAATATTCATTCTCGGAAGAGCAGATATACAGAGTTTAAGAAGACAAATACAATTGTAGAATAATGGGTGAAAGAAATCTGTGAAGAGTGATCAGAAATACATTATTTAAACACAGGAAGAAGGCATTATGACCAAACCACACACACACACCAGAACATGAGGAGACGACGGCGGTGTTTCGGCCCGTCCTGGACCATCATCACATCGAATGTGATAATGGCCCAAAACGGATCGAAACGTCGTCGTCTCCTCATTCTCTAGTGTGTGCAGATTGGTCAACATATCTTCAGCCACGTTATTGTGACTCGTTCAGGAAGGAAACATACAACATATTTGACACTGACACAATGGAACCGCCACCTTAATAATAGGAAGCTGTTGGTAGAATTTTGAGTGAAATAAAAAAGTAGTAAAGGTCACCCCCTCCCATCTCAACCCCCCCCCCCTTTCCCAAAATAAGTGAATAGGCCTCTTCACCTTATCTTTCGGTAACATTTGCCCAGTGTTTCGTGATCTCTTGAAGCCTGTTGACCAGACCACACACTAGAAGGTGAAGGGACGATGACGTTTCGGTCCGTTCTGGACTATTCTCACTGAATCGACTTGAGAATGGTCCAGGACGGACCGAAACGTCGTCGTCCCTTCACTTTCTAGTGTGTGGTCTGGTCAACATACTTTAGCCACGTTATTGTGACTCATCGCCTGCTCTTGGAGCCTGTTTCTTCTATAACATGATGAGAAACTAATGGAATGGAACTATCAGGGCTGAAAGCGCCAAGCCAATACGACTATATAGCACTGGGAAAGGGGTGAGGATAAGGATTTGTGATAGGACGGAGGGAAGGAATGATACCCAACCACTTGGACGGTCGGGGACTGAACACCGACCTGCATGAAGCGAGACCGTCGCTCTACCGTCCAGCCCAAGTGGTTGGGATGAGAAACTAAGATAAAGATAGGACAAGGGAAAATAAACAAAGATCGAGGGAAATAAGGATGATGGAGATAAAAAGAAATCATAAGAAATAATAACAGAATAAAAAGAGTGACAGTGAGAGAGAGAGAGAACAAGAGACAGCGAGAGAGAGCAAGAGAGAGAGAGCGAGAGTAATCAGTTTAATGACTGACCTAATAAAAGGAATAGAGTAAATTTGTTTTCTGTGCTGCACTGTAACTGAACCCCCCGTGTATTGAAGGGCTTACTGCCCTGCTCTGCAATAGCTAATTGTGTACAGATATATCCATTGGCAGAGCTAGAACTAATAGACTTCTCCATGGGAGAAGGGGAGGTATACATGCATGCATAGTGGAGACAGAGTATACACATGCTTTGTGGAAGCTTTGTATACATATGCATGGAGGAAGCTTAGTACTCGTATGCAAGGTGGATGCTGAATATACATTTGCATGGTGGAAACTTGTATTCATGTGCATGGTGGACACATAGTATAAACATGCATGGTAGATGCATAGTATACATATACATGCATGGTGGAAACTTAATATACATATATATGCAGGGTGGAGGCAGATTGACATATGCGCATGGGGTTGGGAGATGGGAAAGATATACATAACGCATGTAATTTCATTATTATAGGCAAAGCATACATATACATGTAGTAGGTAGATCATACATATGCATACATGGAGCAGGTAGATCATGCATCTAAATGCACAAGGTGCAGACACGCATACTTGCTCTGAGGAAGCCGGAAGGAGGAGTATTGACAACAGCATCAAAAATACTAAGATAATGATGGTTGCTATTATATTTTAGTTTATACGCAAGTGCTCTCAAGACTCGTGTCTCATAACGTAAGGAATAGAAGTGTACGTTCTGCCCTGGTACCTGGTGATTACCTGTGGTCGATATCGAGAGATCCCTTTCCTCTCATAGGTATAACATGACCAATCGATATTTGTACTATTTTTGACGAGTATTTCAATTCATACTCTCGCCTTATTACCGCGGCTAATGAGGGTTATATTCTGACAACTTTTATGGAGCAAAGTCTTTTTCAAATCGCCGTTCGTGAATAAGAGCTCTCAAGGATGTGAAATTTGTTTGTTGAACGCTGTGTTAAGATATTCCCGCATCCTCCCGTAAACTTATCAAAATGTGTACTGACATCACATAAGGACTTAAACCTTCGATGCTATTTTGTGTAAAACTATCGAATTACGCTTCACAAATGAATACTAGATAAACTCGGCACTTACGCTTGACATTGTATACACAGGTGGGGAACAGAAACAAACGGCAGGCTAAGAGCTGTTCCTGTTAGCAGGAACAGCTCCTGCTGCTAACGTCACCTGTTAGCAGGATAAGAGCTCTCCCTTCCCATAGCTCATGATAAGCCTGACCTACTAGTTACCCCTGGAAGAAAACCCGCAAGTCGTGTAACAATCAGGCGCAATTTTGTTTACACAAAAGGACTCACCGAGAGCAACTAGTCCTCCCCTAAGTGAATAGATTTAATAAGTAGTTACGATTGGTATTTGGAGTAGATACTACCCACCGGCCTCGACTCACGACACGCTAAACCATTACGATAACCCACTAATAATTTATAATATAGTGATAATAATATATCAGAATACAAATGATTATATTATAGGCTTTTAAATCGTATGATGAACAGAGATTTGTCTTGTCATGAATTATTTCATCTGCTTGATGAGTTGGTCCATCGAACACTGATTTCATTTATTTTATTTTCTATTTTTTATATTATTTTTTATTTTCAATATTTTCACAATAATCATCACTATAACAGTTACTTTCTTATCTATTCAACTTCCTTCCATTCCTCTCTATTCTGTTCCCATATTCTATTTCCACTCTTGTTAATACCACTGCCATTGGTTCCCTAAAGTTGTGGTGACTTTCAAAGTTTAAGACAGGAACTTTTGTGCTAAAGTTGTGAAGACGTCTTGAGAAGTTGGTCTTTTGTTTAAATTGTTGCAAAAGTGGGCAGCGGCCTTATATTTCATGTGTAGCATAATGTTAAGTCGTTTGAGGTCTTGTGTGTGTGTGTGTGTGTGTGTGTGTGTGTGTGTGTGTGTGTGTGTGTGTGTGTGTGTGTTTCAACTCGTAAAGTTGAGATTGCTGGGTCGAATATCAACTCTGTTATCGGTCACTAAATACATTCACGCCTGATTCTTTTATATGTGTGTTCTTATCTGTTCCTGATTCATGATCTGATATTCCTTGTATGAAATATACATATTAATTCATCACATCACTACTCTTTACACGCATGCGCTCACAATCCTTGAAATTCGAGTATATTAAATCTCCCTCAATCGCAAATTTCCAAAAAAACATTTCAATGCAGCCATATTTCCTCGTAATCTCAAATTGCTTTACTCCCGTTTGTCCTCATCCTGTAAGATTATTATTCCTAATCCGTTCATTTTCATTCCCAAGATATTTTTCCTTTCATTTATTGGAGTTTAATTCCAGATAATTTTGAAGGTAGACAAAAAAATTGTTCCTTTCTCAATATTCATCCGATTCATATATTATGTATAATACACTATGGGGAACAATAAACTTCGCAACTCAGGTTAACATAGATTTAGAACGGGTAGATCTTGTCTGTCACAATTATTAATCAACTATGACAAAATCACGGAATTATTAGTAAACAAAAGCCAAATGCAGATGTTGTATACTTGGCCATTATAAAAGTCATTTGATAAGTGTAACCATGGAGTGATATCCCATAAATGATATCAATAGGTATAACAGGTGAAGTAGACCTTTAGATTTTCAATTTTGGTGTCAAATAAAAGGCAGAGAGTAACAGTGAATCAAATCAAAGTCCAAGTGCACTGCAAAGTTCTGTACTCCAGAACACAGTCCTAACACCACTGCTTTTTCTCATTTCTCATATTAGATCTAGCCAAGAATGCAAGTCATATCTTCGTGTCCTCTCTTGCAGGTGACACAAAAATCAGCATAAAAATTACTTCTGTAAAAAACACTAAAAACTATAAGCCGATATGAGTAAAAGTGTGACTGGACAACGGAAAATAGCTTGCTTAACAGTGATAAGTTCCAGTCACTTAGGTATGGTATTAACGAAGAACTTAAACGAAACATGGTACGAGACACAATCAGACCAACTCACAGATGGAAGAAAACATGTAAAAGATCTGGTAATTATGACGTCTGACGACCTGACCTTTAGTGAACATAAGCAAGCAGCATACCGTCAACCAGGAAAATGATGAATCGTTATGAGAATGTTCAAATCCATGGATCTCACCACAATGTTAAAACTATTTAAATCACTTATGCTATCGTGCCTTGAGTACTGTTCGGTAATCACTTCCTCCTTGCAGATCAGTAAATATTTCTGAAATTTAAGGAATACCGAGAACCTATAAGGCACGATAAAGCACCTAAATTATTGGAACCGTCTCTAAGCTCTCAAAATTTACTCTGTAAAAAAGGAGACGAGAGTTGTATGATTTATACATGGAGGACGTTGGAAGGCCAGGTCCAAAATTTGTACAGGAATATAACAACATACTGGAGCGAAAGATACGTAAAGAAGTGTAGAATAGAACCAATGAGGAATAGAGATGCCATAGGCACAATCAGAGAGCACTGAATGCAGATTAGAAGTCCCATGCTGCTCAAAACACTCGTAGTAAGCACTAAAAATATTTCCGGAACAAAAGTGCACCTCTTCAAGAAGCAATTGTTCGATTTTTTTGCATTATAAACTCAAATGAAATAAATTTAATTGTTTTTCTTAGGAGGAAAGAATCATCAACAACCAGTAAGATTCAGGAAGTCAACTGCCCTTCCTTTATTTCGCCATTATTTGGATTCTCAAACACATTCCTGTCGAGGCAGGAATATCTTCCTGGGAAGGTCAGAGTCGACTCAGGAAATGGGAAGGGGAGGGAGAGAGGGAGGGAGTGGAGGAGAGAGGGAGAGAGAGAGAGGGAGGGAGTGGGGGAGATAGGGAGAGAGGAAGAGTTTATGATGAGGGAGGTTAAGAATGTAGACTGGAGGATATGGGAGGGACGAGGATAGGGATGAAAGCAGGATAGATAAATGGTTAGTATGAGGGGTTATGGTGACGCGGAGGTAAGTGGAAGGGATAACAGGAGAGAATTAGGAAGAGGGAGGGATGGAAGGATGTGCTAAAGGAGAGCGTGGAGGGAGAGAGAGAGAGAGAGAGAGAGAGAGAGAGAGAGAGAGAGAGAGGGAGGAAGTATGTGGGAGTCTGTAAGGTCAAAACTCACAACTGATGTCTGTGTTTCCGATTTTTTTTATGTACCCGAAGACAAGAGAACATTAAGGTCCCTCACGAGTGGAAGAGCGAGAACACAGAAGAGAAAAATTACAAATAAACGTAGATTGGAAGATCTGAGATAAATGAGAGACGAAAGGTGGAAAAGTAAAGTTTCAAAACAGAGAATGAGAGAGAAAAAGACGTGACAGAGGTTCTCCCTCTCTCTCTCTCTTCCCCTGAACTTGAAACGTCAATAACCCACTTTTGTAATAGCCGATACCGTTTGACTTTATTGGAAAAAAGTATATATTCGCGGTTCTTCTGAGTGTATATCTGTCGACCTCTCCTGAGAGGTCAGTAAATGGCTAAGATTCTCTCAACATAATTTATATTTTATATATTTTTTGTTATATTACAACAAAAACATTTTTGTGTTTTTGTGTTACAGCATTTTTTGTTGTTGTTTTTGTTTGCCCACGTTACTTCAATCTCATAATAGACATTTTCCGATTAAGTCTATCATACACGGCAGCTATAATCAATATTTTTTATTACAGGTAGAATATTATTTGCCAACGTGAATATGTAATTTTGTATATGTGAAAACTGGAAATTATTTTGTCTACAAATTCTGCAACCGGTCAAGTCATTTTGAGCAATGTCATTACTCAAGCACAAGGCCTGATGTAGTTAATTAGAGGCAGTTGATGCGAAGAAAAAGGGGATTGGCTGACGCTTTATCATGAGACCAATTAAAGGACGCTTTACAATGTCATACGAGCTCTCGATATTTGTACCTAAGTCCAGATGTGAAGATTCGCTATTTACCGAAGCTTTGGGAGAGTATTGGAGAGGAGCCAGTTCGATTTCTCGTCCGATTCGCCGACAAAGAATGAATTGTAATTCTTTTGACATAAAGCCAGTAGTGGGCTGTCGATGGGACCCGTTGCCGCACGCACCAAATAGTCTTCAGAAGAAACAGTTGGTTCGGTAGTTTGTGATGGCAATTGGTAGTATGTGTGTGCAGAGTACAAGTTGCAGATTCCATTTCAGACATTTCTTTTGCAAGGCCACTGACAGTTGCCTACATCACACCCACGCCCATCACCACCACACCTATCACCACTACCCCCCCCCCCACAGCCGTCACCACCACAGAATCACAGACTGAAATCATACATTCCAGCAATCAATGTTTCTCTGGGCAGTCAGACGACGCCAAGTGGACTTCCAAATTTAGTAGACCCGAGGGATTAGGAATATAAAGTCAAAGAACGAAGATACCTGAAATACATTTTTCTTCCCAGGACGAGGAAGACATTATGCGTCGCTGAGCTCTGCTCTCATTCCTGGAACCTTTGTCGTTTTTGATTTGTAGGATGGCGAGCGGACCCAGGCCGGAGTTAATGTGCCGAATGTTAGATATTTGAGCACTTCCTTAAGAAATTAAAGTATTTATAATAACTCTGTGATCAAACGTACAAATGTGAACTGTTGGCCCGCCCCTGAGGTTCCCGTCTTGTATTAATGAATTAGTCCAAATGGCATCTTTTAGAAAATCGTAAATTAAATTAAAAACTTAGCCAAGTAATCTGCTCAAGTAATTAAATGCCTACTACTAGCTACATTAAGCCTAATATATATATATATATATATATATATATATATATATATATATATATATATATATATATATATATATATATATATATACACGAAACGAGGTATACGTAGGCACATATTCGTAAGCAAACACCCAAACATGTATACATAAACATAGCTGCTCTCACCACTTCTGATAGTTCGAGGTATTGATTCAAGCACTCTCTTAACCTCAATAATTAAAAAACAAATAAGAATCGCCTTTTCTCTCCCAAACTCCAAATATATTGCGATTTCCCCCAAGTTTCTGGGCATCTCTCAGAGAAATAAGAAAATATAATTTTTTGGAACCCCCAGAAGGGAAAAGTTGATGATCAATTTGTCGAGTGGAGGGCGAAAATTCGTGCACACGAGAATTTATTGAAGGTGGCGGAATAGGTGTGTGTGAGAGTGTTATCTGTCGTGTGGGGCCCATGACCCTTGCTTGATCAATGTAAATGGGGCAGGAGTCGACCTCAGCTTGGGAGAAATACGGCAGGAGGAGGCAGAAGAGACGAATGGTAAAGGAGGAGGAAGAAGAATGGGATAATTCTGCAGTAGGGGAGAGAAAGAGCAAAGGGAAAGGTAGGAAAGAATTCAGTTTAGCTAAGTTGGATGAAAGGGGGGGGGGGAATGTGAGAAATATGGGATGAGAGAGAAGGGTAAACTGGATAGAAGTTTATTAAGGAAAGAATGAACAGGAGGAGGACCGAGGATGGAAAGAGATTTGCAACAATTGGAACTATAGATAAAGGAGTCAGTGATGCTCAAACAGAATGAAAGGATGAATATAGAGATTGCAATAGTAAATGATGGTTCAACCGACGTTTTTGTGGGAAGGGAGTAGGAAACATCTGCTTCGAAGGTGGTGGATTGGACAAGGAGAATGATGAGCAGGGATTAGAGATGGATAACGGAAGAGGAAGGACATAAATTGAAAGAGAAAAAAATGAAGCAAAAGTTAATTGAGAGAGAGAGAGAGAGAGAGAGAGAGAAAACACGTACATTAAACTACAGTACCTCAACCATCACTATATTCTTTCATTTATTGGAAAGTGAAGTAATTGGAAAATCAGATTCATCAAATTCCTCGAGGCTTATGATGATTTGTTTACTCTCACGTACAACACACAACATTTTGACTGTTGGTGTTGCACTGTACCCTCCTTTGGCAAACTACGTTTGCTTTGCTGTATTAACATTATGCCTCGTTAAGCAAGTCTGAAGTACTTTACTGTGGTCTCATTACACCAACCGATCTTCCTGTTTAGATAATAGTTTTTGTAACTATGTGCACCATAGTACAAATTTTGACGTACTAAGCAATTACTATGATTACTATAGCACACATCTGTACTATATTAGGCCACAGATAGCGTGTATTAGGCCCAGGAAGGTTAGGTTCGTTTAGGTTGTCTTTGCAACATCAGTACAAAACCTTTTCCAGTTTGTCCAAATTCAATAGTGCAAATTCCTACTTTCTAATTGCGTTGAACGTAAATATATGTACTATGGGCC
>WNGS01004946.1:7821172-7840182 GCA_020271785.1 Procambarus virginalis
GCTGGTTCTTAGTGATTGGTACCAAATGACTGGACCTTTCTACTAGACTGTTGCTGTTGGCCAATTTGACTGACGTCTAGTCACAAATTTCCACTTTTAAGTAACGTTTAAGTGATTAGTTCTAAGTATATACTGACAAGTAAATGGTTCATGCTGTACTGTTTATAATAACAGGTCCCTTGTGACTGGTATCCTGCAACTGATTCCACTCTCTGGCCTTTAGCCATTGGATTTTTATTTTTCAGCCAGAATGAGGCCAACGAATTCAAAACATTCTGAAAATAATCAGATTTTTCTATTCTTTGTTGCGCTAACTCAGACACAGTTGTTTCCATGCTGATCTGACACACTTGTGCCCCGCTGCTGATGTGACCCACACCTGGCACACCTGGCACCCATGCAGGTGTAGCATACCTGACACCCCTGCAGGTCTGGCACGCCTGTGCTTCCCTACAGGTCCGGCACATCTGTATTATTTGTATTCATTCTCAGTATAAAAGCTAATTTCCTTGTCCCACAGGTTTTTCCATCAACTGAGTGAATTTTCGTGATTCATATAACTTTTAACGACAAGACAACTAGGTTTTTTCATGCTATTTTAACATTTATCAGGTCACATTTTGTCGTAATCTCCGAAAACATTTATAATTTTAATGTTCTTTATATTTCATACGTTGTGTATCAGTCTCTGTTTGCGAATACCTCCTGTCTCCAATCACCATCTGCGATTTAATCTGTAAAAGACATTTAGTCATGCGCATCACAATGTGGACTAAAAAATAGGACTTATACATGTTTAGAAAACATGTTATTGAATTATTTCCTTAATCTCAGAGAAATATTTTATACCATTAGAATAAATATACATTATTTTAAAAACATTAAATGATTTTTTTCACTGTATATTTAAATTCATTGGTAATTTAGGCACGAAGATGATGTTAAGTGATCTCTCTATTTACTCTAATTATTCGTGCGTGAATGGTTAATTAATTTTAACGAGTTTCTGAGAGTGCATTCGTGAGTATCGAAGCGTGTTGAGGAGAACTGATGGAAACTCTGGCCAAGGCTTCAGGCAGGTCGCTGAAATTAAAGCCATTGTCTTGAATAATTAGGGAAACACACTGTTTTGGTTAGAATAAGTCGTCCTGGCAAATTGCTGTCTCTCTCTCCCTCACTTTGTCCTTTTTAATTCACTTTCACTTCCGCTCCATCTCCCTCTCTCTCTCTCTCTCTCTCTCTCTCTCTCTCTCTCTCTCTCTCTCTCTCTCTCTCTCTCTTCTCCCTTTCTCTCTCTCTTTCTATGTCTGTCTGTCTCTCTATCTCTTTATCTCTTTCTTTCTCTCCCTCTTCCTCTACTCTTTCTCCGCCTCCCTCTTTCCTTCTCCACCCTTCCCCCCCCCCTCTCTCCCCCTCTTTGAAAAAAATATTTTCAAAGAGTCACGTAGAGAAAATGATAGAGAATAAACCGGTAATTAGACTAAAGTGAGAGAGTTTATTTACAGTCATACTTATGGAAGCATCTAAAGCAATTAACAGGACATTAAAGCATCCACACACTGCCTGAATAACACACTACTTCTTTCATACATTCCCTGAATAACAAACTCCCTCTCTCATACATTCCCTGAATATCACGGATTTTCACTCATTCATTCCCTGAATGACACACTGCTTCACTTAAACATTCCCTGAATAACACACTTTCTCACTAACACTCTCACTATCACTTTCTCACTATCACCATCACTGTTTCACTAACGCACTCACCAACACTTTCTCTCTAACACACTTTTTCACTAACACACATTTTCTCATTGAGACACTCAACAACACACACACAACACACACACACACACACACACTCACACACACACACACACACACACACACACACACAACACACACACACACACACACACACACACCCCTCTCCATACATTTCTCCATCACATGCCTTCCTCATTTCCTCCCTCACTATACCTCCTCCCTCAATATACCTCCCATCATATATACCACTTTTCTCTGCCGGTGGAGTTTTATAATTCAATTTAGCCTTAATCACCGACATTTCCAAATTACGAAGGAACTTAAGGAATAATTGCACCATTTGAAGCTACTGAGGAAAGACTGAGACCTGTTAACTCCCATACTAAAAAAGTCTTTTTCTATAGCCACATATACTTTTTTTAATATATTTGTATGGTCATATTTTATTGGAATAGTTTCTCACATAATTTGATTCATAATTTGATTAATAATTTGATTAATTTGTATAATAATTTGATTAATTCTCACATAATCACATAATTAATCTTGACTCCACTCCCTTTCATTGTGAATGAAGAACACTATATTCACGCATATATTCACTATATATTCACTATATTCGCAAATTCACGACTCATTATGCTTGAGAGTTTTCAGAAGCATTAATTTTCACCATATTCATTTTTGGTCCTGTTTTTTTCTTCATCTGTTTATTTACTCATAAATTCAAAATTTTTATTTCTTATAGAATCTCCAATTCTAGCTCTATTTAAATAAACATATTTTTGTCTTTATAAATTCTCAATTTGTTTATCTATGGTGGTTATAAATTCCCAGTAAGTTTCCATTCAACTAATTTTTCTTTTCATTTCCTACTTCAAAAATTAATATATTTTGGCTTACTGCTCAACTATTAAATTTATTTATCTGCTGATATATTCTCAAATGGTTTCATTTCTTCTAAATTCTAATTTGATGATGTCTTATTTAAAGTTTTCTTTTCGAATCCCAACTCATAATTCCTCCATTTGTTTCTCATTTTAAAATTCTATTTCATTTCTTATTTCTAACCTAACCATGCATTCCAATACTTCTCAACTCTCTCTTTTTTGTCATTTTATTAAATTCTTCATTTAAAAATATAATTCAAGGGCAGCTAGAAAATAGACGTGAAATTGTGAGAGGACGCATGAAAGAAGCTGAGCAACAGAGCTGAAGACATTTAAGGTTCAATTAATCACCGATTCCTAAGTAGGTATAGAAAGAAGAATGGATGTATTCAAAGATTTGGCCACTAATTGCTGACCACTAATATAACTACCGCCCACAAACACACACACAACCACACAACACACACACACACACACACACACACACACAACACACACACCACACTACACACACACACATACACACACACACACACACCACACACACACACACACACTCACACACACACACACACACACAACACAACTACACACACACACACACACACATAATCTACTAGTCGACTACGAAAGACAACAAAAGACAGAGGCAAACACGGAGAGAAAGATAGAGCTTGGGACAGTAGGACAGAGATTGAGGGAGAGAGGGGGGGGGGGGATAGGAAGGTGAACAGGAGGTGAGAGGAAGGGAAAGTTGGAGAGGAAGGAAATAGGAAAGGGAGGAGGAACAAGGAAAGAGTAATGAGGAGGAGGGAGGGGAGACCCGAGTACTACTGGTATATCTATATATATATATATATAGTATAATAAATATATATATATATATATATATATATATATATATATAATATATATATATATATATCTAATACATATATATAACAGTCGGGGCTCTGAAGGCCACGACACACACAACGGCAATATATTTCAGTCAAGGGAATTCCCGAATCCGAAGTCCAGAAAGGCGAGGAATGGAAAGAGAGAAAAACCGCATGGCATGCAAATCTAAGAGCTATAGTGTCTGTGGCTCTGTCTGTCTTTAGCTTACGTGTGTACTCACCTATTTGTATTCACCTATTTGTGCTTGTGGGGGTTGAGCTCTGGCTCTTTGGTCCCCGCCTCTCAACCGTCAATCACCTGTTGTACAGATTTCAGAGCCTATTGGGCTCTATTTTATCTACATCTGAAACTGTGCATGGAGTCAGATCACTGCATCACATTTCTAATGCACATAACAGCATTATTGATGCCTAATGCATTCCACACATTGCCACATCACTACCTTATGCATTCCACCTATTAACTACTCTGACACTGAAAAAAGTTCTTTCTAACGCCACTGTGGCTCGTTTGGGTAATCAGTTTCCACCTGTGTCCCCTTGTTCGCGTACCACCGTGTTAAACAGTTTATCCTTATCTATCCTGTCAATTCCCCTGAGAATTTGAAGGTTGTGATCATGTCTCCCCTTAATCTTCAGTCTTCTGTGTTTGTGTGTGTGAGTGTGTGTATGTGTGTTTCTGTGTTTGAGAGACATCTTCACTCTAACTTTCGATTTCTTTCAAGTCTCCCGCTGTTCTTTCACTTAGTTCCAGTTAAAACATACCTATTGATAACTGATACGAAGCCAGTATATTATAAATCAAACAGTTCGTTTGCTTCATTTCTTTATCTGTCAGCTCCAATCTTTGACGGATGCTCCGTTGTTCATTTCGATATTCGGTTGTCCACGTTGCATTTTCAGGCAGCAACCGTCTTCTGGTTCAACACACACGCGCTTTATACCCCTTCTGTCGGCACACGAATGCCGGTCCTCGGTGTATTTCGTGAAGCTCAAATTTCGTTTGATGCACCAAACTCCACTATTTACACCCGACCATTATACGTGCAGCAGAGACGGCTTGTACACTGAATATATATATATATAGATATATATTAATAGATATATATATATATATATAAGTTGTTGCATAAATCACTTAACCAATGTAAAGAGACCTTTACTTAGTTTCCATATTTGTTCTTATCAGAGGAAGTCTGAATAATTTGAAGACATATTTTTTGATGTATTTTGTATGGGTTGGCAGGCATGTACGTGTACCTCTATGCCAACATGTGAAAAGATTAATGTTATTTGCAGAATATAATGATAATGCAGAGTGTGTATTTTAGGTAGAACATTTGCCTGGCGAAGTTTGGACCCAAGGCGTTGGGAGCGTCTCTCATTTCTCGATGATTTAAAAATTATGTTTTGCCAAAGTTTCTCAGATGTTATAAAACGCAACCTGACGTTTGTTTCCTTGTTTGTTGGCACTCAGACGCACTGAAAAGCGTGTAACACATCAGATAGGCACCTCATAGACACTCACAATTCATGTACACCACTCAGACAACTCACATATATAACACGGACACGTACCCACAAATGCACATTACTGACATACCACACACACACACACAACACACACACACACACACCACACACACACACACACACACACACACACACACACACACACACCACACACACTCACACCACACTCACACCACACTCACACCACACATACCCAGAAATCTCCGCACTTCACACACAGCGAACCCTGATCATATTAATGTTTTGAATAATTTTATTAATCCCCTTCAGATATTAACTAGTAAAAAAGGCACGGAAATACTGATAAGGGAAAAAGAGAATAACTAGAAAATATGGAGCACAGACGGACTAGGAAAGAAAGATGGTTCACTCACTGACTGGAAGAAGCTTAAGCAATAGAGGAAACTTTTATCAACCAAAATGGACGAGCTGGAAAACTTGCAAGAGATTCGATGGCAGAGAAAAATGTTTATCCAAAACTTATTTACCTCAGAGTTACAAGGGAATATATATATTTTTTGAATGAGGACGAGCATGGCAGCTGGATCACTATAAGGAATAAAAGGAATCTAGCAGACTATGGTTATAGTAGAGCTTAGGAGATTGATTGAAATGCTTATGTCTTGTAAGATTGATTGGTGAGAAGAAGGAGGAATACAGAGAGCGAGAGAGAAAGAGAGAGAGAGAGAGAGATTATATATATTTTTTTTAAGAGAGAGAGAGAGAGAGGAAGAGGAGAGAGAGAGAGGAGAGAGAGAGAGACCTACTGGTATAGGTATTATTCATTGCATACCACATTAAAGACTTATATAGTGCAAATTCTCAAGCGTGTTGTTATTTAGGTTATTTGTTTATGACGAAAGCTATATTCTGAAATGTGGCGTATTAAACCCTAGACTTTTCCCTTCTTCCTTACAATAAACATTATTATTCAAATCTCAACAAAAAATTGCTGTTACTGATGCATAGTAGTTTTCTGTCATAGTTTCCTATTTCAAATGAAAAGAATTATTAAGTTAATTTATGTTTACTATGTTGTTTGTTTTTAAATTGGCAATCTGCACGCAAACATTCGATAACCTTTGATGTAAATGCATCAAAAGAGATATATATGAGAGTTGGTATTCCACAAGGACAAAATTCCGGATTACAACTATCCATTGTTTCCTAATAGAAGAAAGATAAACGTTATCGTTGTACTACATCAAAGTTCACGTCTTGGACACTCGAGAGAAAAGTCAATAACCTTTACTAGTTTGAAATTCCACTTCAACATATTTGTCAATTAGACTAATACCACTTTTTTAATGCTGATAGTTGCAAGGCAATAATCACTGACCACATGAAAGACAAGATAGTATCTCAACACCAATGAAATAGTGAAAGTAGGCGACCATCAACTAAGGAAATGCCATGAACATAATACATATTAATTGAACGAGTTTTAAAATTAACTTAATTTACTTTATTTACTCAATTTAATTTCAAGGTCACATAATACAAGAACTAATAAATTGCAGAGGAACGTACTCATCATAGTTCAAAATAATTCGCTAAAATGTTGCAATCAAACAACGTGCAGCAATGACTTTAAAATTAAAGCAAATAATATCAATACAATTATTAAAAATAAATTTAATTCACTGAGCAGTAATAGATATAATAGATAGCTAGACGACATAATTTAAAAGAATACACTTCAGATACACTTCAAAGTTGCCAGAATATATATATTATTCTGATTGTTTGAAGCACAATTATCCTCATCTGGTCTAAACATCTGTTTTAGTCCAATATATTCAGTATATCGTTAACACCCGAGTATAATTAAGGACCTAAAGTACATCCACGATATGTTGTAACCTTAGATAAAGGACAAAAGGGGATACCTCATATGTTGTGACCTGTTAAACAATACTCCACTTGTATTACAGAAAGTAAACCACGAACCTTTTGTAACCAAATGAAGAAGGTTTTGTCAGTGTATACCCACCCGCTCTCGTTTGTCGATTCTAAATGGGGGTTTCAGCGAGGAAATACGAGTTTGTAGTGAATAATAGTCTCAATTTCATGGTACTGTGAAACAATCCCTGAGCAGGAAAAGAGTGAGGAAATACTCCCAGCCGGAAAAGGTATTTAATGTGAAACTGAGTTGCAAATTACTGATGTGCGTGCTGCAAAGATTTTGTTATTGTGTTGAGAAGGTTTCAGGTGGGCTGAAAAGATTATTAACGTGGTAAACAATCTGATATTGGGAAAATATTGTTTTGAGAAGGTTGAACAAATATTGATAACATATATGCTCTTTTAAAATGATTTTACTTGTGTTTGGATGAATATAAATGGTTTTCCATCAATTGCTGGTGTGTTGGATAGGTATTTTAATCATATTCTGGACGACTTAGCACGATTTGTAAAATTAGCCAAAAAATAGAAGTCATATTAAAATGAATTTTAGACATTCTAATTAAGTAGTATGTTTGCTTCTATTATTGTGTTCAGAATATATATATGCTTATATACTATAGGTGTGCTCAGAATATATCTGGTTATATTATTGTAAGTTTGTTCAGAATGTGTTATCTGGTTATATGATAGTATACTAGAGGGTGCAATTTTGAAAGGTTATTTATATCCAAACGTTCTCGGGCACACGTATACATATATATTTATACTTTTAATTATTAATCTGTCAATGTAATCCATCCGTGATCACTCCCTTCAGTACATGTGTATTTGCATACATATATATACAAAATATACTTTATATATAAACGTACATACAAATATACATAATATTTATATACAAAACATGCATAAGAATATGCAACATACTTATATACAAACATACTTGCCAATATACATTAATACTTTCGAGAATGCATGTACATACATACATACATACATACATACATACATACATACAGACATACATACATACATAATGTATGTATGTTTGAGAGGCGTGACCAAAGAGCCAAAGCTCAATCCCCCCCTCAAGACAACTAGGTAAGTACATACCTATATACTTACATACATACATACACACATACATGCACTCATTCACACATACCAGGAAAGCCAATCCAGTTCAGCTACGTTATTGTGACATAATCTTTGCATTATTATTTAACAGTTAAACTTAACAAGTCAAGTGTGGACAGTTTTCTGATACAATCACTGGTCACCAATTCCTGTTCTGGTCGCTATAGACCAGCTACTTGAACCATTCACGAGCAGCCAGTTAAAACGATCATGCACTAGTGACCAGTTAACTGGACAAGTTATCAGGAACAGTTACTAGTTACCAGTATCCTGAAACAGTTTACTTGGAGCAATTTTCCTGGGAATATAACTGGTTAACAGTTTCCAGACATTATTAACCTATTACCTGGAACCATTCACTATTTGCCAGTGAAAAACGTGCTTTGTCCCAATGATGAAAAGGAGCTTAAAAATAGATGCATAGATATATAATTAATAAATATTTATTAAAAAATCATTTTAAAGTTCCAAGCCTCATGTCAAGAGCAGCCCAACGCATGTGGGTCAGAAACTGACTGAAAAACTTATATTGCGAGATGAGTAGGATAGTATTTTTTTATTTTTAACTTTCAGATGAAGAGATCAGAGTCATGGAATTTATAAAAAAATAACATTGAAGTTAATTCAGAATGAACTGGAAGTGTATGACGTATTAAATAGATTAAAGAGAGCCGAAAGACAGGTTAGATGGAGAGAAGAAGAAAATAGGAGGAATAGGAGAAGATAAATAACATATTAGGGGGTGAGGAGGAGGAGGACTGAGAAATAATAACCTGACAAGTAACCTAATCCACACAGGAAAATATAAGGGACAGAGGTTCTTGAACCCTTATGAAGTATAAACTAATAAAGGTTCAGGACGGACCAAAACGTAGTATATTTTCCAACAATGTTATTATATCTTATCCTCTGTAACAATTGCAATTCCATGAAACTAGTAATAACAGTTGAAACACTCCTACGTATTACGAAAACACCAACAACAATATTAAAATAATTAGGTTAAAAATACATATTACTTCCCTTCATGTCATATTTTATCGTTATTGATCAACATGTCGCTAAAATTAGCCTCACTCTGCTTCATGACAGAAATTCTTGGTAACTACATATTTTTGGCTATTTCTCCCGTAGTTTATTTCTCGATAAAACGTAAGTGCGTTCATATTGTCTCAGTTATAAGTGACGGTATTAAACTCGTACAATAAAGTCTTCCTGGTTGTTTGCGAGGTTTGTGTGTGTGTGTAATATGTTTGTGAGTTACATGTAGCAAGAGCTTTTAGAATGCTCGAAAATTTTACTTGTTTTGAACTATCTCCCACCTCTCCTATCACCAGCAAGAACCACTCCACCCTTCCTCCCGTTCCACACGCTGTCTCTTCCATTTACAACACCACTACCACTCCCTCTTCCAGACACTGTCGCTTTCACCAATAACACAACTTCTACCCACGCTTCTACTCGCTATCCCCAGTCCCTATCATCACTTCCCTAACCTATCCCTCGCTTCCCTATAATGCCAACACCACTTCCTTCCTAAACAATCTCTTTCACTAACCACATCCCTTCTCTCTCCTTCCCTTCACTATCCCCCTACCCCACGTAGCTCTATCCACCCCCCCCCCTTCCCCATCCATCACTCATCCTCTGCTGAGAGCTGAAACTCTCACTGTGTACTTAGTCAAGTTCAAAGTTGAGATAAAGATAGATGGGATGGGGGAAAGGATAAGAACGTAGAAAGTTAGTATACATAAGTTAGAATAATGAAGGTGTGAGATACTTTCTGCTAGATATATAATGGGACCCAACAATGCAAGATGGACCATATTAACCAAACGTGAAAACTGGCTTCCGACAGTTTCATCCTTGGTACAAGGAGAAGGCAGTTTCAACCCTGGTGCAAGAAGACAGCTTCAACCCTGAGGTAACGAAAAGACAATAAAAATACGAATATAAAAGTTGTTTGAACTATTTGAGAGATTTACAGAAAGAAAAGAAATGGAAAATATAATCACGACATTTACATGAACTGAGAAAATCTATGAGCGTTCTTTCTAAGGGTCGAGAAAATGTAACTATTTCAACAGAGTAAGGAACTCTGTCTAAACAGAGACCTGGAGGAAAGATGTACGTGGTGGTATAGAATATTGAATTATCAAATGAAAATGTTTGATAGATGGAAATCAATCAACCTCGTTCCGATAATAAAAAATCGGATATAAATGACTTGACCATAGCTAGATGTTCCTAATATGTATATTATGAAAGCTGAAGGGAAAAAAACATGAATAATATTTATAATGATTACAAAAAAACATTTAATAACAAAACACTAGATCAGATCAACGAAGGCACATCCTGACTCACTAATCTTTATTTAAATTCCAGAGTATCCTTTGTTATCTTTCCTTTGGTATCCTACCGATATGTTATAGGATAACACAGGAAGAACGATCTGTATATTGTTATTATTATGGAAAACTAATGACAAAGTAGTGAAAGAGTATTACATAAATTGGAAAATAAGTCTCTGCATCGTGGAAAGTACATCAGTAGGTAGAGGTGTACCATTTAGTTTACGGAAACACCACGTGCTAGTGGTAAACTTTCTGCACAAATGTAAATGCAATTTACAACCAACAAAAGTGATACATGATGCATCACGCCAGGCGATTAAACTCTTGGGGTGAGAAACAGTGACATCAAGATCATTCAACGCACATATACATGTGAATCAGCGGCCACACATTCAAATGCACATATACACAGAAATACACAAACATTCGTATAAATACTTTACGGGCTATTCATGCCCATGCCGCCTCTTGGATGGCTTAATCTTCATCAATCAATTATTATAAATACAGGAAACGTGTGTCAGGCTGACTAAAGTTTGTCTAGCTTTTAGTAACTTGGCTTAAATAGCCTACCGAACGCTGTATACAACATGTGTTCGTCCCACCCATGACTACGTAGTCCAGGTTCGGAACCCCAACCTAAACGAAATCAATGGTTCTCTGAAATATAAGGAAGGTAGTTGACGGACCATTGGGGCTGAGCTGTAAGAAATACTGAGAGACCTGGGTCTCACAGGAACAGGAAAGACATGATAATGACGTTCAAGATACTACAAGGAATTGCCGAAGATGTCTAAGCAATACTCTTAGTGAGGAACAGCAGAACGAGCAGAGATATGGAAAATGGAGAACAAATTAGTCACAGTTATGCCAAAATGAACTTTTTAAGCGTTATATCCAAAAATAGAGTAGATGTAATAGATAATGTGAAGAGGTTTTTCACAATTAAATGGTCAATTTTATATGTAACTGTTATGACAAAATATTGAATAGAGGTATTGCAATAAACTATTGATGCTCCAAGAGATTTCCTGGGATTAGATATCTGACCTTTGACCCTTTGAAGACATCTAGACGAGTACATTTGTTGATTGACAGTTGAGAGGTGGGACCAAAGAGCCAAAGCTCAACCCCCACAAGCACAAATATGTGAGTACAAATATGTGAGTACACACACACACGCACTCAGTTTCCACGCAAACAACTATAAATGAAAATTCAATTAATTTTCTTGGCGTCAGGAAATTAAAGAAGATATGGCCATCAGTTCCTATTAGAATTAGCTGGGAGAAAATAGGATTGGACAAGGAATTCGTTAAGAAACACAACAAACCAAGAAAATATAAGAAAGAAAGTAAAACAATTAGGGAAACGTCACAATAAAAATGTTGCACAGGAAGCTGTTCGCAACACAAAACAAGAAGTAACATAAAACAGGAGTAACGCAAAACGCAAGAAGCAAGACAGAAAACAGGAAGTAGGACGTAATACAGGAAGTAGGAAGTAACACAGGAAGCACGTAGTAACAAAGGAAGTAGAAAGAAAGATAAAGCAAGACGTAAGGTAAGAAGCAAGAAGAAGCATATAACACAATATGTAACACATAAAGTAGGAAACAACAAAGGAAGCAAGACGTAAGACAGAAAGAAGGAAGTATCACGTCAAAGGAAGCTATGAATAGCAAACTTACATGGGTAGGAGTGTATTCATTGGTCAAATGCTCGTTAATAATAACATTCTAATCATCAAAGTTAACATACTGTGTGTTAACAATGTTAACATACTGTGTGTGAACACCACAATCGACTTGAGAATGGTCCAGGACTGATCGAAACGTCGTCGTCCCTTCACCTTCTAGTGTGTGGTCTGGTCAACATACTGCGTATTCAAAATTGGTTTGTTCTCATATATAAATTAATATTATTATGCATACAAATTCTATGTATTTGTTAGGCGTAGGTTAGGTTAGGTGTTTAGGTTCTGTTGGCCATTATTTGTAATTGTAGTACGAGGGTGAAGCATTTACAGCGTTGTGGTTCGAACAAAATTCGTCAGTGAAGCACTTGTTACGGAAGTGTTCGAACGTCAACAGTTGTGAGTCGTGTGTAAACAGTTTTTCATTCATAAACAGTTGGGGTTTGGTGAGTGCATGGAATTACTTTTGTGTCTTTGTTTCGAGGACGGGCTGCGTCCTCGAATACTAAGATCAAAGTTTGTTAATCGAGCCGCCAGACCCCTTGTTTATAAATGAAAAGCGGTTTAAACACGACTTACAACTGATAACGTCCGAACACTTCCGGAACACGTACTTCGCTCACGTCCTCTGTTCGAACCACAATTCTGTAAATACTTCACCCACGTACTTCAAATACAAATAATCACCAATAGAAACTAAATATCTAACTAAACCTACAGCTAACTAGACATGGAATTTTTATGTTTAGTAATATTAATTTATATATGAGAACAAACCAATTTTTAATAGACTTTATGTTAAAATGTTTGAATGCGTCTGGGGAGGACGGCCGCTGCTTTAAACAGCCCAGTGTGAAGACGGGTTGCATGTACAAAGCGATAATTATTGACAAATAAGAGGTCAGGTGGCCGGATTAAGTAGCACAAGTCACTGTTTACGAGGACCATCTAGATGTTGCTACATGATTGACACAGCACACTGGCGACACAACACCTAGGTAACGCCTCAGGTAGCTCAATATAGCAGGTGGCGCAACTCGGGGTGAGGTATAGGTGGAGGGTGTGGTAGGGGGGGTATAGGAGGGTGAAGTGCGTTGTGGGTTGTGGGTGGGGGGGTGTAGGAGGGTGAAGTGCGGTGTGGGTTGGGGGGAGAGGTTGTGTAGTGTGGACCGCGCGGGGTATGGTTGTTGAGCAGCGGTTCAGCGCCACCACAGTCAGTCGAGTCACAGTACTTGGCGCAGGAGGACGCACTCATAGCTCTCTCCCGTGATCCGAGTCTGTGACAATTCCTGGACTATCTTTGGCGCGGGAGTCTTTATATCTGTGATTGAGAGTGGAAGGCTAGCGAGCAGGTGCAGATAGTGTGGGGGTGAGGAAGGGTCCCACGATGGCTCCTGCTACAATACTGATGGCAGGTCGAGGTAAACTTGCTCTACTCCTGATCGTCTCTGGTTTTGGTCTTGGTGAGTACTGAAGGAAACTTTGAAATAGTGTTTATGATTGCATTGCTCTGAAATAATATTTAAAGAATCAGGTGAGTTATTTATAGAGAGAGGGACTTTTTTAAAATCGTTCGAAACGAAAGTATTTAGGGAAGAAGACTGTTTACAAATTTATTGTTTAGGGAATTAAACCATGTTCAGTGTCTCTGAGACAATGAATAGGACAGTGGTAAGATCATTAATGCAGTGGAGGTATTGCTAGCAGTCCACGCGAATATTAGACACTGTAGAGAAGGTATACTCAGAGGGATATATATATATATACCTCATTTCAGCAGACTGGTTTAAGCCTGGGCTGTGTTCGAGGCTTAGAGTATATCTGCTAGTTGGTCCGTAAGTTAGTATGGTGGCGCCAACAACCCGCCAGAGGATAATAGTCCTTAAACCTAACAACAAATCAAACTATTAATAGCCACCCCAAGGTAAGTAGCGACTGTGACTATTAGATAATACCCTGAAGGAGGCATACCCATACCCCTGGAGATAATTGTCATGCAATATATTTAGGGGAAATTTATATTATACTCGCTATGTTTACCCTCGACGGCAGCTATAATTACCGGTAAGTAACATGTGGTTGATGCGCTGCTTCAATTATTCTTCATTTAACGTCTGTTAAATTTGTTCATAATTTTTTATGAACAATTTTTGTTCATAAATTTTATTAATACATAACTTTGGCGGCACAGATCGATCGTTATTAATTTTGTTTTTATTGTTTTGTATATTTTATTGACGGCTAAGCTTCCACGATATCTCTGTCTCAAGCTATTATAATGCTCTAAGAGTGGATAGAGTATTTCTGTGAACTCTGGGAGTTCATGGTGTTTTTTAAATGCCTTTCTCTCTCCCTCTCCATACCACCATTACATAAAATGTAAATCCTGTGTTTTTGGTTGAATTTATCATTTAATTTGTGTTAAACTCACAGTTCAATGAGTTGCTTGGACACATATTCCATTTACCGTTGTTTTCCTGGGGGAGAGAAGCATTTACAGCGTTGTGGTTCGAAAAAAAAGTCGTCAGCGAAGCACTTGTTCAGGAGGTTTTCGAACGTCATCAGTTGTGAGGAGCGTGTAAACAGTTTTTAATTCATAAAGATGGTTTTGGCGGCTGCTTGGAATGGACTATGGCCTTTGTTTATGGTGACAGGCTGGTAACCTATATGAACTCAGTTTATAGTTTTCGAATATCTGTGCCAAGAACGGTCACAGAGTGCTGTTGGGAATTGGGTTAAGGGTCAGATGACTTCAAATTCATTTACCAGTCGTTGTGGCCTAGTGGTGAAAGTACTGGACACGCCAAGGGGGCATGGAGCACCTGGCTGTCTGCGTTCGAATCCTTCAGGGGCGAGGAGTTTTCTGTTTATGTGTAATATATTATATATATATATATATATATATATATATATATATATATATATATATATATATATATATATATATATATATATATATATATATATATATATATATATATATATATATATATATATATATATATATATATATATAATTGGTATTGCATGTGGTTGTACATGAAAGTTTGGATGTCTTTGCAAACACCTGTGTGTGTGTGTGTGTGCCTGGCAAACACACTCTAAGTGACCTCAGTGTGAGGAGTGTTTGGTTCTGCCGGGTCTAGAGAATAGAAGGGGGGAGGGGGCACCCCGGACCTAGGTTCAAGTCTACCAGGAATATAAATTGGATTCAATTAGCCTCTGGATCAATGATCACAAGTTTTATTTAAAAGCAGGCTGAAGGGAGTTTGGTCTTGCATCAAAATGGTCTAAACTCTTTGTAATAATGTGTTTTTTGTTTTCCTAAAATGTTAACCTGTTTTTTTGTAGGTGAAATTGGCCTGGCTAATTATGTCCCTGGTCCTGTTGTTAGCCTTACGTAGAAGTGATGTGTTTCTGCTCATTTTCAGTATTTTCTGTGAGGTTGCCAATGAAGGCTTACAAACACCAATCAAATTATCTACCTGTCTCTGTTGCATTAAACCTGTCTCTCTCTCTGCATCTAACAGTCAACTTATATATCTCGATCAGTGCGCCTAATAATCAGCCCGTTTGTATGCTGTTCTGTTTTTTCTGCTTGTTAAGGTCTAAACAGATGAACCGGTAACAAGAGGCACATGTTGCAACCACTCGATCTCGTGTTTAATGGTTCTCCCAATTTCTGGCATTTACAACCACTATTATCATTAGAAAAGATGAGAAATGGGAGGTGGGAGGTGGGGGAAGGTAGTTGAGAAAAGAGCAGATGAAGAAATAAAGAATGGGGAAATAGAAAAGGGTGGGATGGGGGTTAAGCTTTCTGGCTACAGCCTAAGATACTAGAAAAGCCGATGAGGTTCAGGCTACAAAACTTCTAGTAGTCATAAGTACGAACATCTAAGATGACAGGTGATATTAGGCTGATGGGTAGAATAATCTATGAAAACTATTTAGATTATAGACACGATAAGTAGAAACAGCTTAGCGAGCGCAAGGCTCAAAGTTTACAATGGTGAGTTTGAAGGGACTGTTTAGAAAAGATTTAGAAAATTGGAAAACTAGCAAGTGCTCAACAAGACTCGCGCGGAAATGGCTTAAAAACTAAATGAGTTCTGGGCGAGATAAAAACGACATAATAAACTAGAAATAATTAAAAAGTTAAGAACTAGGGAGCAGATTGGCCATTAGCGAGGAAGGCAAATTATTTGTGAAATATTAGAAATAAATAGCAATGCCTTGGGCACCATTAAATGCTACAGAAATGGGAAATAATAGGTTGGCCCATGGAAATAGGTGGAGTATATAGTGTAAAGGCGGTCATCGTATTTGTCAGAAAGAGAAAGGAAGGTCAGAAGGTCATTACGGGAATTGAAAAGGAAAATTGAACATAGAAGAGGCTAGTGGGTCTAATAGAGAAGGATAGATACCCAAAAAAGAGGAAATTGTGCCACTAAAAAGAATGGAATAATGCAGGAGAGCAGAAAATTAGAAAATAAAATAAGGAGAAAAAGGTTGTGAGACAAGTGTAATGAGAATATGAATAGTAATGTGAAAAGAATATTAGTTTAAGATGAAAGTAATTTATGTGAAGTGTGAGTTTTTACTACAATTAAAGAGGACAATTATTAGGGTAATGTTAGGGATATATAAAGTTGACACTTGTATTGTTGAAGTGACAGCACCTCGCAACACAATTTACAGAGACAAACATTTTATGCAGAGTTGAACACAGTCCAAACATTTTTTGTCACCTGGGCCATGCGGGAGGAATGATACGAGAAAGGGGAAAGGAAAAGATATAAAAGATGGGAGAAAAAGAAAGAAAAATATGAGAACAGCAGTGGATAGTAAGAGAAACAAAGGCATAAAACAGTAAAAAATATTGAGATAATGCAGTAAAAAGTGTGTGAAAAGTGGGGAAAAAAAAAACAAATCGTATACCTAGAATAAAAGAGAAAGTGAGAGAGAGAGAGAGAGGGGGGGGAGGGGAGGGCAAAGCCTGTAGCTAGGGTGTAGAAGAGGGAACGTTAACGGAGAGAAGACAGCTAACTTGTTTGTATCTAATACAGCTTATGAGAGAGAGAGAGAGAGAGAGAATGAAAACTCTGCTCCTCTTTCAGGTATAGAATTCTTGCCAAATTCGTCCCGAAAACCGTTTTTCATGGGGACGTGGGAGGAGTGGAACCAAGCAGCGTTCGGGCATTGGGACGTGATGTTTACGGTATCTGCGACGAGCTAGTTATGTGAAACACTGGAAGTTTTGTTGTAAAACAGAAAAAGGGATAAACGTGTCAGTGGGAAATGTTGATAGTGAAAGAGGGAGAGAAAGAGAGACCGTGATGGGAGAGGGGGGGGGGGATTGACAGATTGGCCAAAAAAGCTGCTTTTATTTCAAGTTTATGTTGTCATATCCATATAGAGCTGTGTCCACAAGAGCCATTACCGTAAGCACTTCGTTTATGTATCAATGAATTCATTTTTGCACAGCTGTTAGTCGGCTCAGTCCATAACATAAGTTAATAATTTTCAAACTAATGTTAAAAAGTAAAATAAAAGTATAACTTCTTCTCTTAATGGTATTCGTTGTGTTTCGTGTGTGCTTGTACTCATTCATTTAGCCTCTTCGAGTCTGAAAATGATTTTTGTTTGACACCTTCATGACAACACTTCATTGACACACACCCTGGGTTACTGCGCCTCACCTTCACCGTCACTGTCACTTCACTTCCAATCATCATCACTTGTGTCGTGATGATGCTTACATCACTTTTATCATCAACTGTCTGTGTTTATCACCGACCGCTGTCACCATCACTTCCAGTCACTATCACTTCCAATCACCATCGCATCCAACCACCGTATCACGTCTAGTAATGACGTCTAGTCACCATCACCGTATCACAGTCGCCATTTCATCCATACATCATCATTTCATCACAAACATCCTACACTCACCCCTCACTCTCATTCACCTTTACAATCACCATACAATGAGAGAGAGAGGAGAGAGAGAGAAAAAAGAGAGAGGGGGAGAGAGAGAGGAGAGAGAGAGAGAGAGGAGAGAGAGAGAGAGAGAGAGAGAGAGAGAGAGAGAGAGAGAGGAGAGAGAGAGAGAGAGAGAATTAACGGGGAAAGCACCCAAGCCATTACGCCTATATAGCACAAGGAAGGGGGTCAGGATAAGGCTTTGGGATGGGACGGAGGGATAAATGGTAAAGAACAATAAAGCAAATTGCAAAACTCTAGAGTTTCCCACGCTATGACCGCCCCTCGTGCCTCAGGGGCCTGGCGCGTGTGTCTCTAGCACTTACCAGGACCCTGGTTCGATCCCCCCCCCACTCTGTTCCATCACGCTAGTGTGATATACACCTGTATCGTTCATCTCACGTTCTTAAGCTTTACACACATATCTAAATTGTCTTTGGACATACATATAAATTCTAATTTATATGACCGGGTTTCAGCCAAAAAAATCTTTGAAGCATTTATATGACTGATAAAAATAATGAGATTTCTTCTTCTGCAAATATAAAAAATAAAAATATAAATTAAATCTTAAGCAAATATAAAAAATATAAAATATAATATAAATACTTAAGCATATATAAAAAATATAAAATATAAATATAAATATTCAGCAAATATAAAAATAATAAAATATAAATATAAACACTAAGCAAATATAAAAAATATAAAATATAAATATAAATACTTAGCAAATATAAAAAAAAATAATATAAATATAAATACTTAAGCAATATAAAAAAATAACTCATAAATATATCCTAGCAATGTTAAAAAATAGTAAAATATAAATATAA
>WNGS01004946.1:7875778-7885778 GCA_020271785.1 Procambarus virginalis
CCCTTGTTACAATGATAAATTATCTCTACAATACCTTTCATGTATCTCTACGATACCTGCAATATTATGCTCAGGTTGGGTCTCTGACAACCATCTTGAGGTTATCTTGAGATGATGTCGGGGCTTAGCGTTCCCGCGGCCCGGTCCTCGACCAGGCCTCCTTTTTGTTACACACACCCAGGAAGCAGCAGCCCGTAGCAGCTGTCTGTCTAACTCCCAGGTACCTATTTACTGCCAGTACTGCTATCACCGTACCTTAAACACATACGGTTTACAACATCTACCCTGCATGTATTGTCTACCCCTGCATGTACCTGGACCATTGTTATAAGTATATACACGAACCACATCTCGTCTCAATCAAAGCGATACGTTAATGTGTTATACCTTTTGGACAAGTTTTGAACGGGTGACCAAACGTGGTGTTCAACACTGCTCCTTTCGCTGCCTGATTTATCGAAATGTGGTAAATCTCTTTCGTTATTTCTCAATTCGTAGCGAAACTTCACTTCCAGCTTTGTCATTCTGCCTCTTTATAATAATCTGTTCGGTAATTTTTGTCGAAGGGTGTGATTATGTTCTTAATTAATATTGGTGTTTTATGTTCATAAAATGTCTATGAACGGTCCAAGGTTTAATAGAAGGCAATATATTGCAGAGGTCAAAATGATATTGAGCTACTTATTGCAAATATCTTCAGCTGTGTGTATGTGTATATGTTTGATTATAATAATATATAATATATTATTAATATATATATATATATACATATATATAAACGTGTTGTGGGTGGGTGTCTTCAACAACTTCAAAACAGAAAAAATATATATTCAGCACTACGAGACGAGTTGTTTGCTGTAGTTTATATACCACCAGGTATATAAACCCTAAACAGGGTTTATATACACCCTAAACATGGTGTATATAACTATTCTCAAAAATAATGCCGTAAATAAATCAATCCTGATGTTATATATGAGAGAAAATGAGAACATCAATTACCAACAAAATAGTAACTAAATATAACAAATAAAAAACAAGGAAAAAACGAAAACAAACAACATAACAAAAAAAAAATCTGTGTAGAATTCATGACAGTCAACAAATACACTACTGGAGCAGTGTTGCCAATATCCAGGTAGGCACCCATCTCCCTAGTTCACCTACCGCTGAGCCAACACACTCTCTCCTGTCTTCTTAATGCACAAACATTTATTTACAGCCTATTGACCCCAGAAACGTACAAAATGCATTGATTTAGAGAAATTAAAATCAGCACAGTATTGACTCTTCATGAGCACAATCGTTCCGGTAGGTAAGGGGCGTCGTCTAGTTCTGAAGCGTTTGTGTACACAAAACTGCAATATTTTCACGTAGCAGAAGCCGAAAGAACCGGCTAATGCAGGAACTAATGGTGTTGGGAATCTCTCAGTGACAATATAATTCTATACAAATATTTGTATAGATTACAGAGTATAATGGCATGGAAGAGTAAGACGACGGAGATAAGTGGAAATGGGGGCGAGGATTGTCTAAATTGGTGATGAGGAATGTCTAAATGGGGGACGAGAAATCTTAGATAGATGATAGGAAGTGCATTCAAGATAACCCAAAATAAATATGGATGATAAATAGACTAAGATCAATAATGTAGACCGGACGATAAAGTATATAAGGGAACCAAGAGTCACTCAGATAATCTACAAGGAACCAAATAAGAAATGAATGCTTTTAGAAACAGACCAGACACAACAGCATACTCAATCATTGAGAATGAATACAAAACCAGTGGATTAAAATATAAACAATTTACAAACGTAAACGAACGAGATGATAACATGTATGTTATTCATGGCCAGACATTTAAGTTAGCTATGCCTCGATAACAGGTTTCATTGCATACAAGTGATTTGTGATATAGATCTTCTGGGAGGAATTCTTCACAATTAAATGTGAGACGTTCCAGACGAAATGGAAAAGTAAGTATTTCTTCAGAACACATTGCTACTTCAGCAAAGGAATGATCAAAGTTGTGTTAAGGATTTCATCTCGTCCGATATTTTTTGAGGGAAAGTTGTCAAAGAATTGCCATGATTAGGAATGGTGTCCGATGAGAAACACTGAACGAGACACAAGTGGTGAGGATCAAGCGCGGACAGAGGAAGGATAGAGTTGATCAGAGGCAACGTCCCAGTGTTGGAACATTCCATAGCCATGGCGAGGCAGGGAAGAACAGGGCCAACCTGCACAGAACAGCTCCACACACTCGCTCGCACACCTTTCCTTCATATCCTTCCAGGCACAGGTCTCCTCTTCAACTTCCCATGAAGTTGAAAAGGAGACTCTACACAATCCAATGAACACTGACCCTCCTTGCCCTCTCTATCCCCAACTTCATGCTCAGAGCCCTGTACCACTTCCCAGTATACCCTACCATTCATCGCCCCTCTATACGCACTCCCCCAACATCGCCAGCCTCATGTCCATTTTTCCCCCCTCCCCATTACTCAACACCTGTGCTGTTTCTCCCTTTATCCCAATGAATCCCCATTAACCTTGAATTACAGTGCGCATCCTGCCTCTGTAATGTTTAGCGTTTCTAACAATATTTTTCTGTTAACAAGAACAGGAATATTTGCATTGTCAAACTTTAATGTATGGACGGTTCACAAACTTTCTCATAGACTTAATATAGTCACAGAAGTCGGCTGCTAAGAAATTTGTTGGTACAATCTTAACAAAAAAGATTATGAGGGGTAACATTCTAAAAAAAACACAGTTTAATGGGAAGAATTAGTGGTTTTTTGCCGTATTGCAAAATATAATGCACTAATGCAAAAATACTGCTCCTGCACTAATAACGAGCAGTTCACGTTAAGAACGTGTGCTGGAGACTGCAATCAAGCGTCGATCAATACCTTCGTGCTGTGGAGATTGAGCTAGCTCAAAGGGCCAATATGGGGTGCAGAGCGTGTTGATTTAACCGGCGGTGATCAGCCACTGCCGAATCTCTTGATGGTCCTTCGAATAGATCGCGTGCTGGTAATCGATTCCCACATACCAGCCACATGGAGCACATACGATGGCTCACCTGTAATGAGAAGGACTTAGGGAACAATTAACCACCTGAATTGAACTCAGTGTATACTTAACACTATTAGCCCACAAGTTCAGCCACTCACTTTAAATTTTTTTTTTTCCAAGTAGCGCACGAAGCACTTAAGGGCCTCACTCACCACACGTTCCTTCCTGAGTGAGTAACATGCATTGGCCAGTAATCAAAGAGAAGGAAACGCAGTCACAAATTTGAGATAATAATTTTTCCTGAGAATAACCTCAAAGTCTAATCGTGAAGTTCCAACTGGATAACAGACATCCAGACACAAGGAGATATTCCTATCTGTCTCACCTGGTCTGCAACTTAAGAATGCAGAACTATTTATGAATTTGCTATTATATATTAATGGTCCCTGCACTGCGACAGGGCAAAGTGGTTTTTATTGGGAATTTGTTCATGTAGCACAAACAGTTCCAGAAGAATTAAGTTAGTTGGAGCAAATGAAGGACGCTGCATTTGCCTTGAAAGATGATACGACGAAAAACACACTCAGGCATGTTTTTTTCTGAAGAATAAAAATACTTCAGGCGTGTGTTTGTGTGTGTGTGTGTGTGTGTGTGTGTGTGTGTGTGTGTGTGTGTGTGTGTGTGTGTCTGTACTCACCTATTTGTGTCTGCAGGATCGAGCATAGGCTCATGGATCCCGATAGATCTTGGATCCTATGTGTGTGTGTGTGTGTGTGTGTGTGTGTGTGTGTGTGTGTGTGTGTGTGTGTGTGTGTGTGTGTGTGTGTCGGTGAGAGTCGTAGGTAAACACCTCGGAGACTGTCATAAAGGAAACAAAGAGCAAGCAAGGTCGAATTTGAGCATCAATATTTTAGTTAAATGTTGGCCCGGGTGCGATTGTGGGGTTAAGCGAGCCTCGCGTGTTCCCTGGTGTGTGGCAATGGTTATTTGTGCATATTTTTAGCTGATTGCTTAGACACGACACACTCACACACACACACACACACACACACACACACTCACACACACACACACACACACACACACACACACACCTACACATACACACATCCCGGGAAGCAGCCCGTGACAGCTGACTAACTCCCAGGTACCTATTTACTGCTAGGTAACAGGGGCATCAGGGTGAAAGAAACCCTGTCCATCATTTCTCGCTGGCACCCGAGATCGAAACCGCAACCACAGGATCACGTGTCCAGCGTGCTGTCCGCTGGGCCGCCGGCTCCCATTTTTCAATTCGTGTGTACTTACCTAATTGTACTTACCTAATTGTGCTTGCGGGGGTTGAGCTTTGGCTCTTTGATCTCGCCTCTCAACTGTCAATCAACAGTGTGCGTGTGTGTGTGTGTGTGTGTGTGTGTGTGTGTGTGTGTGTGTGTGTGTGTGTGTGTGTGTGTGTTTGTGTGTGTGTGTGTGTATGTGTTGTGTGTGTGTGTGTGTGCGCGCGTGTGTGCATGTGTGTATGTAAGTTATTACATGTCACGAATCCTTTTGGTGAATATTTATTGTTTTATGTTTTAAAATATATTCATCGAAAAACATGGAAGAAGAGCTCGTTCTTACTTTGTTTGCCAACTATTACTAAAATATCAAGGCAAATTATAGACTTCTTAGTAACATGAATATATATATATATATATATATATATATATATATATATATATATATATATATATATATATATATATATATATATATATACTAAAATGATGGATGTTTTTGGATAATCGAACATTTAAGGAAAATCTTACGTTTAGGGAGTAGCCAACATACAGCAAACATTACAAAAAAATGATGAATAAGACAACTAGAGAGAATGATAATTATGTGAGAACAAATAGTTTTTATGGACTCAGAGATATGTAATTACCTAAGTGTAGTTACAGGATGAGAGCTACGCTCGTGGTGTCCCGTCTTCCCAGCACTCTTTGTCATATAACGCTTTGAAACAATACTGTTCACCAATATGTGGTGAATACTACATGTTTAGAGAATCTGTCATGTTTGAAGAGAAACGTAAACTCGTACACAGGAATGATTAGATCATATAAATAATTATTTCAGATGAAACAACAGAAAAAAAATCGTCATAGCAAGCTCAGGAAGGAACAGATGTGCATCTCCTGTTTATACTGTTCGAACAAAAATTGAAGTTTCAACATGTAGTAGTAGTAGGGAGCCGGTCGGCCGAGCGGACAGCACGCTGGACTTGTGATCCTGTGGTCCTGGGTTCCATCCCAGGCGCCGGCGAGAAACAATGGGCAGAGTTTCTTTCACCCTATGCACCTGCTACCTAGCAGTAAAATAGGTACCTGGGTGTTAGTCAGCTGTCACGGGCTGCTTCCTGGGGGTGGAGGCCTGGTCGAGGACCGGGCCGCGGGGACACTGAAAAAGCCTCGAAATCATCTCAAGATAACCTCAAGATAACCTCAAGGAGATAATAGGCATCCATCAGTCTCAGGAGACTATGGAGTTGTGCTCTGGTTATCGGTCTGGAGTGGCCTCTCCAGGGCGTAAAACCAGGGTAGGTTGATACGGGGGAGAAGCTGTCACCCATGCAGCAGGTCCCCTTCCTCTCCACGGAGCCGAAAGTTTCCAATGGAAAGGCAAACGCCAATACGATTGGTTCCAGCGCCGTCGCAGGAACTGTCAGAAAGAGATTGAACGATGCTTCAGCATACCAGCCTCGCTAATATTGATGTAGTTGTTGTTGTTGTTTAAAATTCGCTACTTGGGACAAAAAGTTCCAAGTAGCACGGGCTATGGTGAGCCCGTAGAATACTGATGTAAATTTGTTTTCTATGTATCGTTCACAAAGTCTGCCGAAATAACTCTCTCCTTTAAGAATTAATTACCAAGCTTGAGGAGACACGAGAGACTACCAGGTGGCTGTTGCTTGTGTACGAACAAGGAACACTTCGCCAGTATGCAAAATATGCAAAATTGCCGAAATATGCAAAGTAATGCAAAACGTTTTGGCAACATGCTGACAACCGTAACATACAGTTCAACTGTATTAAAAATAAACGAATTTAAGAAAATGTCAGTAATATGCAGTTCATTAAATAATTGTAATCATAATTATTATTTAATAATAATAAAAGTAAATTTTTACTTACAAATAAATTTAACTTACAAAAGTAAATTTAACTTACAAAAGTAAATTTAACTTACAAAAGTAAATTTAACTTACAAATAAACTAACACGATAATAGTTCTCACAATACTGGAAACATTTTCTCATGAATGACAACAAGAGTAATAATTATCATGATAACTGAACAGAGAAAACAAGTTAAATAGAATTCGTAATTGGTAATCAATAATTTTCCAACACTCTTGCAAAGACGAACCTCTTTTAAGCACAAATTCGTAGTACAGAGACCAACTACAACCCGACCTCAGACCACGACATGTTATTTGCGTTGCTACACAGTAATTGGAAATATTACTTGTGTTACTGGGCTGGTAACTGGAAAGAATTACTTGTGTTGTTTTACAGGTAATTTGCACTGGTGTAGCGTGCTCTGGCACTGTGTTGTGTGTCCCTGGGAGGCGGTGTTGTGCTGCACCCTCCACCGACCTTTGCATTAAACTAATTGTTACACCGTTGGTTATTTAAAGTGGCTCTCTGGTACACGTCTGGACACTCACCCTGATGAGAGGCTGGAGGAATAAATGGATGCATAGAGAGAGAGAGAGAGAGAGAGAGAGAAAAGAGAGAGAGAGAGAGAGAGAGAGAGAGAGAGAGAGAGAGAGGAGAGAGAGAGAGAGAGAGAGAGAGAGAGAGAGAGATAAAGGTGAAGTTAAACTCGCTTTCAAAGCCGAGCAAGTAGACTCTGATAGCAGGTAGCGATGTAGGCAAGTGACCAAACATTCAAACAGGCTAGGAGGTACAACTGCCCAGGTAGTCAGGCTCATCTAACGCGAGAATTGGTCATTGCTCGGGTAATTACAAGCAATGAGAGTAATTGCTTGCAATAAGCGAGAGAGTGGAAGTGAATTAGATGAACACATACAACCAGATTACTGCAAGCAACCCTTAGTATAAACAAACCTATAAACGCTTATAGTATTGTGAGATATTGTTTATTTTAGTGTTGGTTTCAAGGTTTATATGAAACTGCAACAGAGACATTATTGACCCACTATAATACCTTGCTGACCTGCTAGTAAGTGTACTTTACTTCTGAACATAATACTGAACAAAAGTAAATTCCCCTTTACGACAATAAGGTGATTATACGCCTCTCAGGACACACACACACACACACACACACACACACACACACACACACACACACACACACACACACACACACACACACACACGCAGAAACCTCGCGGGAGGGGGCCTCGCGGCTGAGTGGATAGTGCTCAGGGGTCGGAGTCTTATGGGCCCGGGATCGTTCCCGGCCGAGGCAGAAACAAATGGGAAGAGTTTATTTTATCCAAGTGCCCCTATTCACCTAGCAGTAAATAGCTACCTGAGAGCTAGACAGCTGCTAAGGGCTGCTTCCTGGGGATGTGTGTATGTGTGCGTGCGTGCGTTTGTGCGCATGTGTATGTATCCTAACATCTAAAACTGCATTTGCATATAGAATTATGCATTAATACTTTTAGTTGCAATTTGAGAATAACTCCGATGAAACTAAACGAAATGTTATTGTTACTTTTCCTTATTAAAAACCATACTGATATTATTCTCCACATTAGGTGTTTCTGTGCTGTTTTGCTTAGATTTAATCATCTAGTTTGCTTACCACTTTGTTTGCCAGTTTACCACTTTGTATTAAAGATTGCTTACCACATTATTTTCCAATGTCTTATGTCTTGTCTTAAACAATATGCGTTTTCAGAGTTTTAGAAGAGCTAAAATATAACACTCCTTTCCCAAGTTTACTTCCAATGTGCTATATTTTGTTTATACAGATAATTTGCATTATTTAGAACGTTCACTACAAGCCAAGAATAATTTTACTTAAATTGGTAACGCCACGAAATTATCTCATTTGTGTGTGTTGAATATTAAAGAGGCCATTCCCTGCACTGCTTACATAATTTAATTTGAGTCTGGCTTATATTATTTCTCGCATTTCTTGGATCTTGTTCGTGCTGTTTTCTCAGAGGAGCTGTTGCGACTTGCTCGTGCATGCGCGCGTGTGTGTGCGTGTGCGCGAGGAGACGAGGTAATAATGCATGAAAGATGAGGAAAATACAAGCAGAAAATCAAAAACACATCCGGGGTTGATCAATGTCACTTTGGTAACAACGAAGGAACATTATCATGGTATGTGTGTGTGTATGTCTTTCGAAATATGTGTTCGGATCACCTGGGATATGTGGCCCACTTATGCCTCAACTATCCTCTCCACCCTGCAGCAAACCACACCCTTTTCCCTTTCTCCTGATGTGCTAGATCTGGCTCTACCACATCCCTTCCCAGTAAGCATCTATCCGCTTCTCTTAAAGTGAATACAGGGTGACTGTACCGCCCTCTTTGAAATGGACCAACACAATATCAACTGCTCAGGCAACATATTTCTCCATCAATACACACCAGAAGATCAGTGGCTAAACTGTCCCTCTACGAAGCCATTGGATCACCAGGTTATAACCTTTCTACTAACGTGTGGTTGCCAGAGTAGCATATGCCGCTACCTCAACCAGCACAGCCACTTATTCTTATTAAGTCCTCTTTAGTCCCACTTAAGTAGCCCGGAGTGCTTCACTCTCACCATCTGGAACAGCAGACTCATTCACTCATTACACTGAACTACCAATCCACATCCAGAACACTAGTAATGAAGACAATCACCACACATCCACTAAATCACAAAGTCAAATTCTTGGTCAGGTGCCCCCAAGGACCACACCAACCTGACGAGCTGATCATCACTACACCAGGGTTGTGCTGATCACCATCACATCTTTACCAGATGATCACCATCACATCTTTACCAGATGATCACCATCACATCTTTACCAGATGATCACCATCACATCTTTACCAGATGATCACCATCACATCTTTACCAGATGATCACCATCACATCTTTACCAGATGATCACCATCACATCTTTACCAGATGATCACCATCACATCTGTTCAAGCTGATTACCCTCCACATGAGGACAGGTCACCAACACTCTGGACAAGAAGATTACTATCCCATAAGGACATGACCACATCTAGATACGTAGATCACCACCACATGAGGACCAGCAGCTACCATCCACACCATGACCAGCAGGCTACCACCACACCAGGACCAGCAGGCTACCATCCACATGACCAGCAGGCTACCATCCACACCAGGACCAGCAGCTACCATCCACACCAGGACCAGGGCTACCATCCCACACCATGACCAGCAGGCTACCATACACACCATGACCAGCAGGCTACCAGCCACACCATGACCAGCAGGCTACCATCCACACCAGGACCAGCAGGCTACCAGCCAGCACCAGGACCAGCAGGGCTACCATCCACACCAGGACCAGCAGGCTACCAGCCACACCAGGACCAGCAGGCTACCATCCACACCATGACCAGCAGGCTACCAGCCTCACCATGACCAGCAGGCTACCAGCCACACCAGGACCAGCAGGCTACCATCCACACCAGGACCAGCAGGCTACCATCCACACCATGAGCAGCAGGCTACCAGCCACACCATGAGCAGCAGGCTACCAGCCACACCATGACCAGCAGGCTACCAGCCACACCATGACTAGCAGGCTACCATCCACACCATGACCAGCAGGCTACCATCCACACCATGAGCAGCAGGCTACCAGCCACACCATGACCAGCAGGCTACCAGCCACACCATGACCAGCAGGCTACCAGCCACACCATGACCAGCAGGCTACCAGCCACACCATGACCAGCAGGCTACCATCCACACCAGGA
>WNGS01004946.1:7891430-7910579 GCA_020271785.1 Procambarus virginalis
CCGCCTCACACCCCGTGCATTGCCCTCTGAAGTGAGGCGTTAGAACGCCATTACCGAAGGCCCGAGTGAGGTCGAGTCGACCGCATAACCCCTGGTTGGGCTCCAGTTCGGGATTCCAGTACTTCCCAGTGAATTCAGAAACGTACCGGGTTAGTCGACTTTTGTACAATCGTGGGATTGAGTACATTGTGATCTCTCTCTCTCTCCTCTCTCTCTCTCTCTCTCTCTCTCTCTCTCCCCTCTCTCTCTCTCCTCCTCTCTCTCTCTCTCTCTCTCTCTCATCCATGCCAAAAATGTTCAACACTGTTTATATAGACGGGGGGGGGGGGGGTTGAAACATGTTTGACAATGTAATTCGGCTTGCGAAGGATTGGCGGAGGAAATACATTCGTCGAATATTATCCTGTCAGTGATACTGTTATATTAGTGCGAGGACCTGTCGCGTCCCTCCCGATATTCTTTCACCGGCTTCTTGCTATGAGTCAGCTGTCATATCATGGCTCTCTATGAGAGTACGAGCAGCATGCTTGTTAGTGAAAAGTTTGGGAGTGACGGCAGGCAGGTTTATTTTACAACTCTAAAGGCAATGGGAGAATATCAAATTGATATCTAATTTACCTCTGTACAAATATTTTCCTTTAATGATATCCAAGGGGCCTGTCTCGTTTTGGCCAAGAGGTCTTGTACTGTTCGCCTTTATTACGTTCTAGTTATTATTCTTATGTTCTTATGATTCTTTTTGGTTAAGCCTTTTTGTTAAAGAATGTAAAATATCCCTGAATGCTATAATCATTATTGTTGTCATAGCTTTCTTACATAAATATTTGCTGGTCTAAATATCTTGCAGGGAGAATGATTTAGGTAAGTTGACAGACAAGTTCTCGTCGTGGATAATATAATAGGAAAGTATATAGCAAGGGGAGGTAATATTAGGGAGGTATATACAAAGGGTCGGTAACAGAGCGCATCCTGTTCCTAATATACAATAACTAACACATTACAGTGATTGGCATCATCATTTCAGTGTTTCTTTACGATGCAAAAGTAAGGAGAACAATCAGAATAAAGTAAGAACTTTACTGCTGAAAGTTTAACTAGACACACTCAAAAAAAGTCTCTCTTAACTTCTTCTTGAGTATGCTGAAACCGGTATGGAATCCCCACATGAAAATGTGTAATGTGGAACTAGGATATGTCGAATGCTTCGCAAATCAGCATAGTAACTTGCTGAGATGCTGACCTGTGTGTGAGCACCAGAGGGTATTGAAACTCACTACACAGGATGAAAAAAGGAACAGGTTAGAGGACATCACCACAAGTAAAAACAAACAAACTTGACAAAGTAGACAAAGAAAGAATAGTTAAAGCAAGAAACTGCAGAAGAAAGGGTCATGACTGGAAACTAGATCCACAAATGACAAAAGTATTTTACACAGAACCACTTCAAACAGACGAGTTGGAAAGACTTGAAATAGATCAGATGAAGACAATCAAAATAAATTCACCACTATAATTTCCAATTTGATTTGATACAACATGTGCAAAAACAGTCAAATGCACATTGACACTATATAAAAGGCACATTGACACTATATAAAAGACACATTGACACTATGTAAAAGGCACATTGACACTATGTAAAAGACACATCGAACACTTTATGTAGGGCATACGTAAATCTGTGTATCTATATATTTACATATGTAGCTTAACTTAGCATTATATAAGCACTACAATCACCTTCTGTGGTTGATTGTTCAATAAATCCCTGAACTAAATGTTTAACAAATCTCTCACCCTGTCCATGGAGGACAGATGAAAATGTATATATGCTGGTTAGCGTTGTAAATGTGTGGCCACGTCTGTGGTAGAAAAATAATAATAATAAATGCAAAACTGCAATGAACAAGGTGTAAAAATGCGTGTCGTCGGAGGTGACGCATCTCTACTCTCTCATGACCCGAATGCGAAGAGGAATTACGCCTCACCGAACGCAATTTTTTGGGACAGTCGCCTATTTCCCTGCTATTGGGAGGCTTCACATTTTTGGATGGATACGGGAATAGAGGGCAAATTGCACTGACATCCGTGATAATGTTTTTTTCCGGTTCGATACCGGTTCGTCTCTGAAACATGGAAAGGCACTAATCGCCTGTGTATAATGTTGCATGGGGAGTGATGGCATCCCCCACCAGAGTCGGTTCACAGGATGGAACGAATCTTTCAGCGCATGGGGACTTCAGATATGTGGCTCGACGCATGGGTTCTGAATGGTGGATCGACGCATGGGGTTCTGAATGGTGGATCGACGCATGGGGTTCAGAATGGTGGCTCGATGCATGGGGTTCTGAATGTTGGATCGACGCATGGGGTTCTGAATGGTGGATCGACTCATGGGGGTTCAGAATGGCTGTTCGACGCATGGGGTTCAAAATTGATGGTCAACGCCTGGTGTTTTAAAATGGTGGCTCGACGCAAGGGGTTCTGAATGGCGGCTCCACGCACGGCGTCCGAACGGTGGCTCTATGTATGAGGTTTCAGAATGGGGGCTCGACGCATGGGATTCGGAATGGTTGTTCGACGCATGGGGAGGCCGTGCGTAGATCCAAACTCCATGCTGTTTGGCATAAGTCTTATACTTGATGAACCTTGCACAGCTACCCGATGATCGGCAGGGACAAATGGGCCGAGTTTCTTTCACCCTGATGTTCCTGTTACCTAGCAGTAAATAGGTATCTGGGTGTTAGACAGCTGTTACGGGCTGCTTCCTGGTGTGTGTGTGTGTGTATGAAAAAATAGTTAGTAGTTAGTAACAGTTGATTGATTGACAGTTGAGAGGCGGGCCGAAAGAGCAGAGCTCAACCCCCGAAAGCACAACTTGGTGAATACTTGTTAAACCTCACCCTGATAAACCTCACAGATGGCTAACATCACAATGAATGAGACTCGCATTCAAGTCCTACAAGAGGACTTAAACAGGTTGCAGAGATGGTCAGAGAAATGGCTACTGGAGTTCAACACGAGCAAATGTAAAGTTATGGAAATTGGATTAGGTGACAGGAGACTAAATGGACAGTACACAATGAAGGGGAGCTGCCTACCTGTGACGACTCGAGAAAGGGACCTGGGAGTGGACGTAACACCTAATCTAACTCCTGAGGCACATGTAAATAAGATATCGACAGCAGCGTACTCTACACTGGCAAAAGTTAGAACATTTTTCAGAAACCTAAGTAAGGAGGCATTTAGGGCGCTTTACACTGCCTATGTGAGGCCAGTCTTAGAGTATGCCGCGCCATCATAGAGCCCCAACCTGAAGAAACACATAAGGAAACTGGAAAAGGTTCAGAAGTTTGCAAGAAGACTCGTCCCAGTGTTACGAGGGATGGGGAATGAAGAGCCCCTGAAGGAACTGAGCCTTACGAAACTAGAAAGAAGAAGGGAGAGGGGGATATGATAGGAACGTATAAAATACTTAGGGGGAGGATTGACAGAATGGAAATAGACGAAATGTTCACACGGAATAATAACAGAACGAGGGGACATGGGTGGAAGCTGGAAACTCAGATGAGTCACAGAGATGTTAGGAAGTTTTCTTTTAGCATAAGAGCAGTGGAAAAATGGAATGCACTTAAGGAGCAGGTTGTGGAAGCAAATTCTATTCATAATTTTAAAACCAGATATGAGAGGGAAATGGGACAGGAGTCATTGCTGTAAACAACCGATGGCTGGAAAGGCAAAATCCAAGAGTCAATGCTCGATCCTGCAGGCCAAATGGGTGAGATCACACACACACACACACACACACACACACACACACACACACACACACACACACACACACACACTACACATTAAAGCTGACGCTTCAGGAACGTTAAAACTCATTCAGAGTGCATCGACAGTGTTTTGTCACTGTGACAAATAAAAAAATTAACCTGAAAATCGACACGCTTACCTGCCCGATAAACAAAGAAAAAAATTCCGTTGTCCCTTTGCATCATGCCATCTGTGTACGTTGGTATTACACCCGACTCGGTCGTCAGCTCTGTAAATTCAGGCATTTTCCAGACTACCTATCGAGCTGTCACAATTCCTGGATCTAATTTTTCCGTGTCTGCGCCAGATGCGAACATCATGAAAATATGGTATTGTCGGGTTTGTAGAGTCCTGGCGATTGCCAATGGCCAGCTAAGGCGAGGAGTTCCATGGCTCCATTTGATATATTGATTTGTTCTGATAAGTTAAAGATTTTTTTGGTGGTAGTGTGTTTGTGTGTGTGTGTGTGTGTGTGTGTGTGTGTGTGTGTGTGTGGTGTGTGTGTGTGTGTGTGTGTGTGTGATGATTATTTTGGCTACTTGCGTAGATTTGTTTAAATAAATGCTTCCCACACTACCTAAGATCAATTTATTTCCCTCAGTACTACCCGACCTCATTAACAATGGCCAATAGGCGTGAATTCAACTACCAAAACCCTTCTTTATGAACGAAAACGACTTTAAACGCAACTGATGACGTTCGAACATTTCTCGAACAGTGCTTTGCTGACGTCTTCATCCCAACAACATTTCTGTAAATGATTCACTCATTACAAATATAAATAATTTCGAACAGAACCCTATCTAATCTAGGCCTACCTCTACACTAAATTCTAATATACAATATCATTACATTATATTTTAGAACGTTCGTATTTTGAACACACAGTTCACTGAAACTGATGAATGCATCTTTGGGGTCGTCCACAGTTAGAACGACAATAGCCTGAGGCTTTGGACGACCCTGCTAGAGGATCTAGACGCAGGATCCAAATGGAGAATCTAGACGCAGGATCCAAATGGAGGATCTAGACGCAGGATCCAAATGGAGAATCTAGACGCAGGATCCAAATGGAGGATCTAGACGCAGGATCCAAATGGAGGATCTAGACGCAGGATCCAAATGGAGGATCTAGACGCAGGATCCAAATGGAGGATCTAGACGCAGGATCCAAATGGAGAATCTAGACGCAGGATCCAAATGGAGGATCTAGACGCAGGATCCATATGGAGAATCTAGACGCAGGATCCAAATGGAGGATCTAGACGCAGGATCCAAATGGAGGATCTAGACGCAGGATCCAAATGGAGGATCTAGACGCAGGATCCAAATGGAGGATTTAGACGCAGGATCCAAATGGAGGATCTAGACGGAAGATCGAGGCGAAGGATCTTGATGAGTGATGTATGAGGCTGAAACATTACCGTGATGGAATATGAAAGTTGAGCATCACGTCCTGAAGCAGGGAACTAGATCAAGTAATTATGAACTGAGCCGCTGAGTCCTGGGAAGAAGAAATATTAAAGGGATGAAAAGAGTATTATGAGTGGGAGTAGTTGGAGAAGGAGAATGAGGGAAGATGAGGAAGTGGTGAAATAAAATGATAAAGGGAGGAGAAGTGGGGAAGAGGGGGAGAGAGGGGGGGAAGGTACAAGGACAGAAAACGACTCTGAAACGAAACACTGAAGAATGTTGTTGAAGAAATTGTTTCTACACTTTCTCTGAGAGTCGTGTCTCCTGTGCACTGGTCAGGCTTCACTACAGCTTTGATCTTTCTGACTGTTGGAGGAAATGAAGTGCAGGCAGAATGAGAAACTCAAAGGTCACATCTCAAGACGCATTTCCTATTCATTTGGACTATATGCTATGCTATTCACATATTCTATTCGATCTATATGAAAATGGAGGTAAACTGATAATTTTACCCTTACATATATAAACCTGATTTTACCAATCGCAGCTTTACAGAACACAATTCTTAATTAGAAAGTAAATGTTACTTATAGAAGGCAATTATGCAGAGTAAGCAATATATATACATATTAACAATACAACACATGGGGTAAAAGAAAGAATAGAAGTAGAGAGAGAGAGAGAGAGAGAGAGAGAGAGAGAGAGAGAGAGAGAGAGAGAGAGAGAGAGGACAGGGGTGGAAGGGTTGAGACAGGTGTGAGTAAGAAAGAGGAAGGATGAGAAGTGTAGATATGATTGAGCCCAGAAGGCTCAGGAACCTGTACACCAATTGTTTGACAGTAGAGAGTCGGGACCAAAGAGCTCAAGCTCAACCCTCCCGCAAGAACAAAAATGCGAGTCCACATAAACATACAACCAGCTCTCTCCTAGCAAGACAAGAACACACTCGGACTGAAGGTGAAGAGAAAATCCTTAAAAACTAATGGTCTTGTCAGAGTCCTGAGAGCTACCTTAACCCAGCCCATCCTTCACACCGCCTCCACCAGCATCCCGACATCCAGAAGAACATCATTCATCTCCCTTCAACACAGATCTCCCATATTAATCACTATGCTACCACACATTCTCATGCTGTAAGCAAAACCAAAAATGTAATTCAGTTCACAGGTAATCAAAGCTACTTTTAATCGTCGATTAAATCGAGGTGTATTGTTTATTCTTCAGTTCAAATGAGATCAGAGTTCATGGTCGGATGTTCGAGTCTCCCACGGAGTTCATCAGGTCAAAAATAAAATCTTCACGAGTATTGGGGGTGGGAATTGTGACGGTAGGAATAGTATTTGAACCAGTAACAGCAGTCATAGCAGTAGCAGTAACAGTAGCAGTAGTAGCAGCAACAACAGTAGCAGTAAGCTACTGTTGTTGTATATTATATTAAAGAATAAATCCTGTGGATTTATTCTTTAATATAAAATTTTAATGTGATTTCTTTGTGTAGTAAGTGTATTAGTGGGAGCAGCAACATCAGCAGTAAAAGTAGCAGTAGGAACAAGAGTAGCAACAACATTAGCAGTAGCAGTATCAGAAGTAACAGTAGGGATAGCACTAACAGTAGCAGCTTCAGAAACAGGAGCAGTGGCAGCATCAGTAGCAGCAACAGTAGCAAAAATAATAACATTAGCAGTAATTACACCCGAAGTATTCTTAGTATATAATTAAGTAATATAAAAAACAACGAATCACATATAAAATATCACATATAGAACACATAAAGCAAAATATCCCTGTTGTCACACATACGTTACAGTGTAAGACAACACTCTGATTAAAACATGACATTATAACAACAACGTTATAAGAAAAATAAATCACTATAAGTTTTCACCCTTTGATCCTTTCAACTTAGAAGCGGATCCTACTCTGACTCCATTAGTCCAGTGCCTGAGTTGAGTTTATGTTCCGAGTATGTTATTTTTAATCGCTGATGTAGTCATAAAAATGACATTATATCTCCAAATAACTTTTTAAAGTTCGTATTGGCAGCCGTTTGTGTCAAATTAAAATCAACTTAACGATGGAATTAACTCGAAGTAATCACCTCTTAAAACGAGAGGAGGTTCGTTAGCTGCCAAATCCTTCGCAGCTCTGTCACCAATCTTCCAAGCTGCCTAATCCTCCAACCGGGGAATTCTTCTCTCACTCAGTAACCAATCTTTTAATCGCCTTACCGTGCAGTCACCTACGTAACTCAGCTGTCAATCGCCAATTACGGGTTAAGGTGGTGGTGTGATTATCGCGGCTGACAATCTAGTGCTTTTCGATTCAATTCTCTACTGAGGACTTGTTTCTTTATATTTTAGATTTAAGTTCTTTCCCAGTATGAGTTAATCAGATGGAATATAAATATTCAAAGAAATCCCAATTGGACTGAAATTATCTAAACAATACCTAGATGGATTACAAATATCCATCGCGTTCCATCTAGGTTTGAAATATCTAGACACATTTCGGCAGGATTACAAATATCAAAATAAATCCAAACTGGTTTACAAACACTCAGATAAACAGGGATTCTTTGTCTGTGCCATCTCTATAGGGCTATATAGGGCTTAAGTAGAAACTCAAAGGCCACTAAATGATTTCCGGAATGAGTACCATTGACCTTGATTTGTGTCATAGTTCATACCATAGATGAACTATGTCCCAAATCAAGGGACATAGTTCATCTATGGCCCTAGATTTGGGACTATTCACCATATTTACAACTTTCGAATCTTCGCATCTGTGCATTAGCTTGTTACCACAACCTTCTTCACATACTAATTCGAATATAATCCTTCTTTGTAATTCAATTTATTAAAAATGCAAATAAAAGTCCTATTCACTCGCTAAATCGTGAAGACTCCTTCTCCTCAGTTAACAACCATCCAATCATCGGTTCCTGTGAAGAAGGCAGATTCCCTTCCACTCGCCAATCACTCTGCTGATCGTCTAATCGCTTAAGTAGAAGACCAGGCCATATAACACCTTATCAAATACTCCGCCAGTCTCCCGCATCATCTCACGCCTTGCTGGGCCTCACGGAGTCGCCCCCCTCGCTAGAATTCTCCAAGGAACCTGGATGTGCCTTCAAGGACATTTTTACATTAACAATTTTTTGTTGATCTTCGTTGCTTCAGAAGTTGAGGCGCACGCCCGCTCGCACGCGGGCCCATCCGTCGTAATGAGTTAGAAGCTAATTAAGTAGCGGAGACGGTTTTAGTCAGTGTGGTAATTAACTCATAGGAGATGAAAGCTTATACTTGTTACTACATTTTGACAAGGTAATCATCGTTCGTTTTGAGTATTCTTGTTTATCTGTCTTCTCTAAGGGCAAACAATAAACATTTGGCAGGTGCAAAAATTATAATCATAATTTCTTAGTTCTAAATGATGTTTTCCTTCGAGTTTAAAAGTATATTGATAAGTATATTATAACGTATTTAATTAGTTTTATAAATATTTCATTATTGTCAATAGATCACTTTTTTTTATTTAGCTGTGTTCGGATGTATTTGCACCTGTTAATATACATGTTCCTTGAGATGTCCTTATTAACTCTCCTGAGCTTGATAGGTGCAACACAAACAAATTATATTTAGATAACTCTTTCTGGCACTGTTTATTTAAATCAACATAAGTCTCTTCTGTCCCGTCTGAGTGGTCGATTTTAGGTCTGCATGATCTTCTATAGTGAAGTCTGTGTCGCCTCTCTTGAGGTCTGCATGACTCTCTTCAATCAAGTCTGCGTAGCCTCTTGAGACGAGTGTGTGTGCCTTCTTCAGGCACGTCAATGTGCCCTGTTCAGGCACATCAATGTGCCCTGTTCAGGCACGTCAATGTGCTCTCTTCAAGCAAATCAGTGAGATATCTTCAGGCATGTCTGTGTGGCCTTTTCAGGCAAGTCAGTGTGGCCTCTTGAGCTAAGTCAGTGAGGTACTCTCCAGAATACAATCAGATAATATGTTCAAGTGCTCAAATACCTGATGGTATTTAATTTCATGTAACTTTATGTCATGTTTGATACGAACGGAAGACTGGAGCTGAGCATAATAAAACTGAAGTTTCTCTCATGCATGTGCATGAAACTTAAAATAAATTGAATTTACAATGAAATGAATAAGAAACAAACCACCAACTGGCGTTACCAAAGTGGGTTCTGAACCTATTCTGTATCTGTATGTAGAATTCATATTGTTATTACCAACTGGTAGCAAGATTACTTTAGTTTCTAATATCTTTTTGACTGTGGTAATAGATTGAATCAATCGCTGGCATAATAAATGTTTATGTGAAACTCCAAAAATAGGTCTTCTCAATTACTGAAACAAAAATTCTGACAACCATAGATTCGAAGGGTTATTCTTGAAAAGGAAAATGTGCATGAAAATGGGGAAGGAAGAAAAGATGGAAAGAGAGAGAGAAAAACAATAATAATTGCAAGAATAAGTCTCACAGGGGTCTACCTGTGTTCGCTCGAGTGAGGTGGCAATTTATTGACGTTGCAATACACAGAGTGCGAATTTCAGTATTTTCAGTCAAGGAACATCGATTGCAGGGTAAGACCAGCCCACATAAAGAGAAACGGAGCGAGGATCATGGACCCATAACAGTGTAAAGGGGAACACCTGGTCGGTGTTCAGCTTGTTGTATTGAGTTTCTTCAGGAGAGGTTGAGCAGCTTCATAGAACAAGGGTCAAAGAGTACGGTCATTAGTGTTTTGCATTTGGCCCAGCAGAAATAACACGTAATTCGGATATCAGAATCAATAGCTGTGTTTTTTAGTAAGATCATTTAAGGTCAGGGTGGATTGGTCATTTATAAGATTCGTGGGCCTATTGGATGTTTTCCACTAAGATCAGATTTGACAAGGTATAAGGTCTTGTGAGAGATTCGTAGGAATGAGAGTCTTGAAGAAAAATTTTTCTCGCATTTTCTCGCATTCGGCGAGAAAATGTTCTAAAGATGACAGACCATTATACAAATTTCAGAGATGTATTTGTGAAAAGTTAATTTTAGTAACACTTGAGAGATAAAATCTCTCGATTTGATTACGAACAAAAATGGAGTATAGACCCTTTGTTAGAAATTTTAAGTATCAAGATTATATTAGTACGAAACTGCTTAATGTCTTAAATTATATTTTTTAAACATAAATTCCGAATCTATTTAAGTGAAAAATAACTTTCCCACGTATCGCTTGTTTAACCTAACTAAACATAACCTGACCAGATTTAATATAATATCACCTATACTAACATAACTAAAGCTTCGCTAATCTTACCTATTCGAACTAAGTCTAATCAAACCTATTGCACTTATTTCTAACCCAATGTATCCTTTCCTAGCCAAATAGTATCCTATACGTTGTCCATTTAAATTCCGCAAAAACAAGCGACATTCTAGGGAGATAATGGACATTCAATTTATAGTCATGCAATATCCTACACGAGGTTAAAGATCAGAAGTGCCTGAAAATATATATTATAATCATTATTAATTAAGGTCAATTTAACCAACATGTATTTGGTTCAGTACATCTGAGTAATGAATGACTCTCAAACTCAAACTTTGGTTATAATCCAGAGTATATAGGATCATTTGGTTACCTTCCATGAAAATTAGGTACATTTGATCGCAATTCAAGGCAGCTAACTACTTTGGTTGCGGTAAAAGTAAACATCTAGATTACAACCCATCCTCTAAAACTTATAGTACTCATAGCAGGTATTGGTCGAACGTACGAAAAGGGACTATTGTGCCCCAAAAGAATTTACACTAATGAAAAACTTCAAAATGTTCTCCTAAAACTAGAACAGTAATTATAAAACCTTACCTAACCTGTCCTAAGCCTTAATAAGCAATCCAAGACCTAATATATGTGCGAAACTTGGCCTCTGCAAAATTCCACGTGCAAAACGTGAACTTTTTTCGGTACACATGTAATTGCTGTACTTTCGCCGTATTGTTGATATCGACTGAGCTTCCTCTGAAACAGTTGTGACTGAGTACTGTGTAGGTGGTTTGTTGTCACGTGTTTCAAACTTTCTGCACATCTGTGCACATACATTATGTGTTATGTGTTACAGGTCGTTGTTTAGTTACGATTTTCTTATAGATTTTGTTAACAATTTTTGTTCCTTATTGAAAATGATTGTTGTTTATTAAGAGAGAGAGAGAGAGAGAGACAGAAAGATAGAGCGAGCGCAGCGAGAGGGATTGTGGGGGAGAGGGATTAGAGGGAAAGGAAGAGAGAAGGAGAGAATGCATTTTATATTTATATATATATATATATATATATATATATATATATATATATATATATATATATATATATATATATATATATTATACTATTAACATGTGTTTATCCACTCTCTCTCTCTCTCTCTCTCTCTCTCTCTCTCTCTCTCTCTCTCTCTCCCTTCCCCCGCCCAACTCTTCCATATTGACAGCAAAATATCCGTGGAATTAGTTTTCCATTAAGCATAAAATTGATTTCTTCTCGGGTGCCTGTCAAATATCTGGTCTCACTAAAAGGTTTTCAATATATGGATTCCACCGGCGTAAGGGATCCTGCCCACTTAAACCTCAATATACCAGCAACAAGCTCTGTGATATTAGTTCTCTTGTTTTTTAATAGATCATAATTCCGAATACAGAATCTATTTCTTTTATACTTTTTCAGATATGTTGTGTTCATTTTGTTGAACTTTCTATTGTAAAAATATTTGTGTTGATATGAATTGCAAATGATAACTGCAAACGAAGCAAGTAGTTCTTCCCTTACAATGAAAAGATACTTGTAAATAAATAAGATGTAAATATTATGTTAAACTCATTGCTCGAACTGACTTCAGGATAAATGATATGCTTGGAACCCCTATTAAATGATTGCGATTGTGTATAAATTTAGTTTAGTGTTTTGGTATATTCTTCAAAATTATATCTTTCGAGCCTTACGTCCAGCGAATACTCAATATTATGATGGCTAATTGGAATTGTCGATAAAGCGACGGCTTTGTTTCTTATAGTGTCGTGGCTTAATTCCCGATGTTGCAAGCGATTGGGCGCTGTTGCTCTATTACGTTTTCTTTTCTCAGCTCCTATCCTGCCCCCGTACTCTAGCCCCTTTTCCTCATTTCCCTGCCCCTTGTCTACACATCCCTGCCAAGTGCTTAATAGTCTAGCACTTTCTCCTCATAAATTCCTTACTTTTGTAAAATTCAAAGATTTGTTAAATAGTTATCGCCTATATTAAATTGTTTCGTTGTCTCTCTGAGCACTTCGTATTATCGTTCAATATATCTCAGAATTAAAATGATTTATAAATTGTTTGCTCATTATCGCACGTACAACTGTCGCTTGGAGCAATTACTCTGATTTACAGTGGTCGACGAACTTGCGTGTTGGAGATAATGACAAATCGAAACCAAATTTTTGTCATACTATTAACATGTATTTATCTAACAAGAATGCATTGTTGATTTTCCTCCGTCCCTCCAACTCTCTGTTTCCTATTCTGTTTCTTTGATTATTTGTCTGTCTGTATCTACGTACGATTATTATGTCTGCCTACCTACGTAACTACTGGTCAGGAAAGGGATGACTTTCATACGTCGGCTTTCTCGTCATATTGTCCTTAGATGCTCTACATTGAATTCGTCTCAACGATCTGGCTTTCAAACTCGGTTCACTTGCTTGCGACCCGTACAGTTAAGGAAGCATTTCTGGTCTCTCTTTGGTTTATCCATATCTGTAGCTTCCACCCAACACTTCCTCTTATCCAACACTTTCTAATTTTCATTACTGACTCTTTTTCTCTCATGTGAATTCCTATATATACCTTGTACGTTGTTATCATATCCCTTTGACTGTGAGTCCTCCAACGTGAGGGGTTGAGGGGGTGTGAGTACACTAAGCCTCTAAATGTAGATAAATCCATTTAGCTCTGTGACAAGATTTGTCTTATAAATATAAATTTTTCCATTTTCGTTTTGAGCACATCATGCCGGAGCTGTGTGCACAATGATTGACCTTCCGTTGGTTGTATCTAGCATGTTGAAGGATTTATTGTCTAGGTGTCGAGTACTATGATATTCATATATTTATAGGATTTGAGCAATGGGGACAGGTAACGGTTAACTGCTATAGGTGGCCAGGATTGTCTGCGATAGGGAGAGAGGGAATTATCCGGGAAAGCGCCAAGCCACCGCTACAATATAGCGTTTGAAAGGGATCAGGATAGGGATTTGGGTTTGGACGGGGGAAGGAAGGAAGGAGATTGCAGTCTCTATCCTTCTTCTTTCTGTGTGTGCTTACTGTGGGACAGTGGTAGAGTGCTTACTTGGTGCCTGCTGGGCAAGAGATCTTCCCCACCACACACCACATGCATGGAAAGTTATTATCGTTTTATTGGGATTTGAAATTTATACATTAAATATTGGTGACCAGACCACACACTAGAAGGTGAAGGGACGACGACGTTTCGGTCCGTCCTGGACCATTCTCAAGTCGATTGTGTCACAATCTCTCAAGTCACAATCGACTTGAGAATGGTCCAGGACGGACCGAAACGTCGTCGTCCCTTCACCTTCTAGTGTGTGGCTTGGTCAACATACTTTAGCCACGTTATTGTGACTCATCGCCTGCATTAAATATTGGTATTTTTAACCAATTAAGACCGATCTGTTTTATGATCTCTTCACCATCAAGGGAAAGGCTTCGCGAGATGATAACTTTGTACAAGATGACACACACAGTTAACTAAACTTGATGCACTATATACAGTTAACCTAGCCAAAATAACTTTCATTTTATAAGAATTATATTTGAATTTTATTCCCACACAAATGAATTTGTCACGGTATTATGCGTATTATTTTTTGCTTAAATTTCATAGTTTAAAGCATTTCCCACAGTAATTAAATATCAGTCACGATATAAAAAGAGGCGCTCAGCCTCAGCTCAACTTTTTATTACGAAGCATCAAGGTGCGTCAACTAATTAGATTTCGTTAATGAGACCCAGTTTTCAATTTACCATAATTGACAATCTTCTACATAAAAATTATATGTTAACAAGCAATTTAAAACAATTTTTTTTATATCTGACAAAGTAGTTTAAAACTTTCTACAAATGAAATATTAAAAAATTGTATATATATATATATATATATATATATATATATATATATATATATATATGCGCGTTGATTACTTTCTTGTTTCGGGCATTAATCCCTCTGACTAGTGCGCTTGCATGTTGGTTTAATTGGAATAGGATTTCTCCAAATATCATATATATTCGAAGTTGACAAAAATAAAAAAAAATAATTGTAGAATGCATTATAATTATTATTCACACACACACACACACACACACACACACACACGTTTGAGTGAAGTCTGGGCCATTGAAAAATGTGACAGACAAATTAATTGATAACTATAAAAAAAATACTTGTATTTTTAGTAATTAATTATCTGCTCATGAACAAATCCCCGAAGGTAGTGAAAAACTAAAGCTGACAAGCTTAGTAGTTTCCAGGGTGAAAATAATTAAAGAAATTAATTGTAAATATCCCACCAAATCTCCCGGACCTGCCGAAATATATCCGGCAGCTTTAAAACTGTCATATTACTGATAAACTCACAACACTGCTTTACTGACGATCTTAACAAATCATCTTAAACTGTAAGACCAACGACATCTCTCATGTTGAAATACGTGATCATATAACCTCATTAATTGACCTGTTGGAGCATTGTATATTGCAATGAGTCGCTCATTACATATGCAAAATATTCCTCTCAACAAGCATAGGAAAAATAAAAAATATTTAAGTTAAACGTTCAACCCACGCATCTGAAAATTAATTAGTAACGACGTTTCGGTCCTTCATAGATCATTATAAAGTTGTATAAGGGAAGAGTGGTGAATTAAAGAGTGATATGAGTTCAAAACATCACAAATTTTCACAGACTGGAGATTACAGGTATCGGGGAGAAAAAGTGGTTTAAATTCCATTCTAATAACATAGCTGTGTAAGGGAGAAAATTCATGGAATAGCGTTAAACGCACATTTACTTCGAGTAGGGCATCACATGTATCGCTGGTGTGAACAGCGAATCAATGCGACATATTTTTTGGTTACAACGTAGGCAAGGTTTAGGCATTTCGATAATTTTCTTACGTTTTCTTATCGCAAATTTGTCTGGTCATTGTCTATTTCAGGTATTTTTATCCAAAGGTGTGGACAATTTTGCACCCAACCATTTTATAACCTATATTCATTATTTCACTTAGTGTAAGAATAACCTCACCTAACCTAACCTCATAACTTGTACCTTAAACTGACAACCTGGACTCAGAACCTCATAATCTGCTCATATCAATCAACAAAGTTTAAAAACACTACAGCCTGTTAATATAAATTCATAAAACGTAAGTATTACCTCAAAATCTGTACTCTTCACCTTATACTTTGTACTCATCACTTCAAACCCTGGACCTAACACCTCATAACCTCATAACCTCATATCTCAGTCATAACACACCTCATTTGAACCAGTATGAAGCATGACATAGTCAAAACTATATCATCATTTAACTCAAAAAGTTGGGTAATTTTGGTATCATTAACAAGTGATTACGAACATGTTAACCATAAATGATAATTCGTTTATCCCTGTTTGACGGGCGGGTGGGCGCAACAGTGTCTGTCTGCCTGTCTGTCTGTCTGTCAACCGCATGTGAGGTTGACATTAAAATCAGTAAATATTTCCCGACTGCTATATATTCGTTGTACAACATTTTCAACAATTAGATTGCATATAATGTACCTAATTTATTAATTATCAGGACGTAACTTAAGTAGCTTTATTTAATTTTTATATCATTTAAATTAGTGGATATATTGTAGAAGCTTTCCACACTTCCATATTAAGAAATAAATTATGCAAAACAGAACCTATATTCGATATATCGAAATTTATGATCACTAATGAACAAAATTTTTGATTAAATTTTCAAAAGTCTCAGGGAAATTTGAACATACCCCGTGAGTGTAGATTGTTTCACAGGATGTGAGAGTGAATACGCCATGATACAGTCCCTCTTTTCTCCTGTACTATCACCACGCGGAGTCCTTCCTCACCATACCATATTCCGAAGTCGTTCCCAATACTACCATATTCGGACACTATGATTTGTTTCGTTTATTTTCACGATGGCATAACAAAGGCTAATTTCTGTGTCCACGCGAGCAATCACCGGCTGTCAACCAAACTCACATTTTGTGGATTGGAACAGAATTATGAAACACACTTCCCTGTTTCATCAATCATTTTGAAACTGAGTAATCGGAACTAAATATTGAATTTGTCTATTTATTTAAAAATGGTAAATTTGTTCATTAAATGTGTGAATACATGTACTCGTGTCTCTATCTTTCTCTATATATATATTATATATCTCTATATATATTATATTATTATTATTACATAAAGATACTATCTTGTATTTGTTCAGGTGCTTGAACAATTTGACATTTTGTACCATTCACCTGACTGCACCCCTTTTGGTAATATATTAACATCGGAAGTTGTTAATCTGTTCAAATCAAACAATTTAGCATAAACACACACACACACACACACACACGCACACACACACACACACACACACACACACACACACACACACACACACACACACACACACACACACACACATACACTCACACACACATACACGAAACACATACATGACCACAACCACCCCAACTGAAAAGGTTCCCTCCGCACCAAAAGAGCAAATGGGTTCCAATTTGCATAATTAGGTTAATTGGAATCCACTGAGAAGTGCCACGGGATTCCATAATGCAAGGCTCTGTTTGCAACGTTGTGGATAGAGTTTTTCCTGTTGAACTAATTCATGCAGGACTTTTATTAACAGATATTTTGTGCATACTACTTTCGTCAATATTACTTTTCTTGAAATAACAGTGATACGGGAATTTTATGAAGAGCTTTATAAGTAATATATTTTAGGATACAGCTTTTAGGGACAGGATTTTGAGTAAATAGGATTGTTGTGAATACTACGTTCGTCGAATATTAATGTTTACAGGAGTGTTATTGGACGGGATGCTTGTGGTAGGATAGTTAGCTTGCGTTACTAGTTGGTGACATTATTTATTTAGAAAAGAAGATATATAATATCGATTTTGTGGAAATCCTTATTAAAAGAAGGTCTTTGATGATTATAAGGCAAGATGTCCTTATTTTTCAACACGTCCTCTCAACTAATACGTCGCTATGGTTTAGTTATGATAACGAACCACATGAAGCGTACTTTGAAAAGCAGTTGCTTACAAAACCCTTTTATATGTACCCGTTGTTTAGGCTAGGTGGGTTGCTTGGGTTCTTGCTTTTCTCGCTTGATTGGGACGTTGGATTTTGTACGGTGTAGCAAATCAATAGAACGGGCTGAATTATCTAGTGGAATCGTTAAAAAAGTATATATATATATATATATATATATATATATATATATATATAGATATATATATATATATATATATATATATATATATATATAGGGAGATAGGAGCATTGAGCTGCTAGTACGAGGATGGAAACATTGCCAAACAACTTAGACCATTGGGAATCGAACGCCGACCGCGTAGGACATGAGTCCGTCGCTTTTTCGCCCAATACAACTTAAAGGGTCATTTCTAGTAAAAAAAATGTGACTTTGGTGTTTAGGAAATTTCATGTGAAGACACGGGTGGTTGTAGCTTAATAAACCAATGGCCTATGGCTATGTGCTTGACTCTAGAATTTCTGAATGGAGAGCATCGCTAAAAAAGAGTTCCAGGATGATCACAAAGGGAAAATTTCCTGTTTACGAAAGATCTGAAGAAAGATCTGTTCAACACGGCCGCAGGGGAATGCAATTCTGAGGCACGACTGCAGGATAATTTCTCCAGAGACGCCAAAACCGAATATTTTGCCGCAGTATTGCTAACCACAAAATCTCCTGGACGCCTGAAAGTGGTAAACTGAGGGTGTGGTGCCAGTGGAGGGTGTGCCAGTAGAGGCTGAACGTCTGGAGGGCCACGATAGCCCTGGGAAAGCACCACGGAAATTTGGCACACCCCCCATGACAAACGCGCTCATCCTGTTCGACGCAAGCGTTCGCTTTGTCCTGTTGACTCAGAACCAATGCTTGTACTCACCTAGATGTTGCATGAGAGATGGAGGGAAGGAAAGGGGGGGTACTGATCTCCATCTCTTGGATCCACCTCTCAATCTTTTAGCTCATGCCCAGCTTTTGAGCTAATTTGAAGGTTTATTCGTCAGATCCGAATCTTCTGATCCCATACTTCTTATATCGCATTCGAAGATTTATATATCTGATACGAATATTTATATATCTGATACGAATATTTTTATATCTGGTCTGAAACTTAATATATCTGATCGAAATTTAATGTTTCTGTTTCTTAAACTTATGTATTTGATCCTAAATTTTTTACTTAAGATCCGAAACTTAAAATGCATTCACTGGAAAGTTTATATATATGATCTGACACCTTATACATCTGAACCGAAATTTAATATACATATTATCTTCAACTATAGATATATATATATATATATATATATATATAATATATATATATATATATATTATATATATACATATATATATATATATATATATATATATATATATATATATATATATATATATATATATATATATATATATATATATATATATATATATATATATGTATATATATAATATACATATATATACATATATGTGAGAAAGCTGCATGAACGCGCAAGCCATATATCACTAAGA
>WNGS01004946.1:7961255-7994412 GCA_020271785.1 Procambarus virginalis
TATACTGCAGTATGTTGATGACATTTTTACACAGGTACCTGATGTCAGACATCTGCAGGAGCTGAAAGAAGCGTTTGAGCAGAATTCTGTGTTACGTTTCACTTACGAGATGGAGAAGGATGGGAAGCTGCCCTTTCTAGATGTAACAGTCATGGAAGGAGCGGAGGTTTCCACACTGCAGTCTACACTAAGGAAACAAACATAGGAATGTGCCTAAATGCCAACAGTGACTGCCCAGATAGGTACAAGAGGAGTGTTGTTAACGCTTATGTCGACCGTGCTCTCAGCCACAGCTCAGATGGAAGCAAGTCGACGAAGAACTCTGTAGGGTAAGGCAGGTCCTAGTCAACAACGGCTTCTCCAATGGTTTCATTGAAGACATCATAAGAAGGAAAGTAAAACGCCATGCAACCTCTGAAGAAACAACTAATACAACACCTATACCCCCTATTAGACTATTTTACAGGAACTTCTTCTCCACCGCTCATAAAACGGAGGAAAGGGTCCTGAAAGATATTGTTAATAGAAATGTTATCCCTACAGACAAAAATCAGAAGATACAACTAACGATTTACTATAAAACCAAAAAACAGCCAGCCTACTAATGAAAAACTCTCCAGACACGGAGCAGAACGCCCTAAAAGAGACAAACGTCGTCTATGCCTTTAAATGTCCACTTGGGGACTGTAAGCCCCAAAAAACTCAGTATATAGGCAAGACAACAACATCTCTTTCCAGGCGTTTAACGATGCATAAGCAACAGGGCTCCATTAAGGAACATATACTCTCTTCCCACAACCAAACCATCACCAGAGAAATCTTAACAAATAACACAGAAATCATCGATAGGTACAGCGATAGCAGGCGGCTTGACGTCTGCGAGGCACTACACATCAAGAAGTCAACACCAGCAATCAACAGTCAATTAATGCACAACTATATTCTACCCACTTCAAGACCCCGCTCCAATATAGAAGCATCAAGAAATATGGGCCAATAGGCCCTTCCGCAGTTACTTCCATTCATACCTTCAATTTACCCAGTTAATATCCAGTTAATATCCATTGTTTTCGTGTTCTGTCCTTTGTTGAAAGTTTTGTTCACCTCATTAAAAACTGTTGTAACATATCACCTCACCCAAAACGCGGGTATAAAATGAAAGATGAAAGCTGTTTAAAATCATAGCATAGTAAAGAACTGTTTAGTGCTTTAAGGTTATAGTTGTGTGAGAAAACTAAAAGTCTTTGAAAATGTAATTAGTTATTACGAAACGCGTTCAAGTGTCGCGTCAGACTAAGAAATAAAGAATGAATTTTGGAGAATTGATTTTTCATTTACCGTCATCAGTAAAAACAAACATAAGGAAAATTGAGAAAATTCGTGTTAGAATTATTAATCTTACTTTTTCGGTCATATTTAATAACATATGTCTACAGGAAAGACTGCTACCAAAATATACTAATATATATATATATATATATATAAATTAATTATAGTATGAATATATTAAACACATGTTATTTTACATATGCCTTGTATTACACATACATTGAATTATACATATCACTTATTATATATATTGTATTATACATACGTTTAAATACACGCACATTGTATTACACATATCTGGATTAACTCATTTTATCATGATGTCTATTTGGAAAACGAGCGCCTAACAGGCGCAAATAAGGGCAATGTGACTTCAATGTATAAACTGTTCTGTTCCTAAGCCAAATAAAAATTTCAGTGTCAATGAGCCTTGGCATAGAATAGTTCAGTTAGAGTGTGTTGTATGTGTGAGTTCGTGCGCAATTGCGTTTACTTTTTGTATCATCAGAATCGAGCTACACTTTGCTCTTGAACCTCCGCCTTTCTAACCACAATATTTTTCCTCTATTATATTTTTTACATATATTTCTCCATCAGCTAATGGAGCATCAGCATCTCCACACCACACACACACACATATCCCCTGGACAAAGCCCGTAGCAGCTGTTTAACTTCCAGGTACCTATTTACTGCTAGGTAAACGGGTCCATCAGGGTAAAAGAAAGTCTGCCCATTTGTTTCCGCCTCTGCCGGGGATCGAACCTGAGTTATTAATACTATGAGCCCCTTGCGCTGTCCGCCCAGCCGCTCAGCCCCTCAATGTGTGTGTGTGTGTGTGTGTGTGTGTGTGTGTGTGTGTGTGTGTGTGTGTGTGTGTGTGTGTGTATGTGTGTGAAATAGATTTGCCTAATAAACGCAAAACTAAACAAAAAACAGCTTACCTATTTTACAAAAAACAGATGCAAGGCATGAACTAAATCTTTATAACTACATGAAGGCTCTCTTCCCGCTCTCCACTAGCTCCTGCGGCCAGGACAACAGTTTGCAATAGCATCCTGCAGCGATAAGTGCCAGAGTGATGTAATACAAAGAGGGGGGAAGTAAACCTCTTCAACCTGGAATGCGATTACAAACCGTAACCAATATATAGAAATATAATGACATCAATATTGAAGGACACGCATCTCTTCCCACTCGCTTCTCTCCCCCTCCTCACTCCCCTAAAAATACAAGTTGCTGCAGATGCATCAAAACCCGAACCAATTCTGGATAAAAAAAAAAACCTTCTTGTGTGTTTTCGTGGTTGTGTGAGAGGAGCGTTTTGGGAGAGTCTAGGAGGGGAGTGAGAGGGGAAATGTTAAGGGAGAGAAAGGGAGAGGGGACGGATTTTTGAGTGGCTGGGGTGAGGATTTGACAGGGGGAGGTAGGGAGGTTGGGGTGCTGGGAGGGAGGGAGAGTGTAGCGAATATTGTGTGAGATGAAAACGCCTCACAAAGTGGCAGAGGATAAAAGGGAGAGCAAGAGGAAAGGTTTGAAGGAATGAAAAGGGAATAGAGGAAAGTAAAAGCAGGAAGAGGGAAGGAGGGAGGGAAAAACGAGGAGCAGAGGGAGAGATGGATAAACGGAAGTAGGGAGAGAGGGGACGGAATTATCAAGGGACAGTGCCTAGCCGTTACGACTATACAGCACTTGGAAAGGGGTCAGGATAAGGATTTGGGATGGGACGGGGGGAAGGAATGGTGCACAACCACTTGGATGGTCGGGGATTGAACGCCGACCTTCATGAAGCGAGCCTATCGCTCTACCGTCCAGCCCAAGTGGTTGGACATGAATGAGAGAAAAAGCAACGTGAAAGTAACAAAGGAACATGGAAGAGAATTTGAGATATGAAATAAAAATGAATAAAATAGGAGGAAAGACAAGGAGATGAAGAGTGAAAGAAAGAAAGAAAGTAAAGGAAGGAAGATAGAAAGGAGAGAAAGAGGAAAGATAACGAGGGTGGGAAGCACAGTGGGGAAAAAGAATGACAAGTAATGCAATAAGCAAAAAGGTATGTGAAAGAAAGAGGAACAGAGATAAATCGAGTAAAAGCAGCGAAATCATGTGATAAATGTTGGAGACAGAGACTCAGAGACAGATGAAAGAATGTGTGAGAGTGAAACGTTGTCGGAATGAGAGAAAGTGTGAGAGACAGATTCTGAGATTAGAGAGAAAGTATCGAAGACAGATTCTGAGCGAGATGAGGAAAGGTGTGAGAGCCAAGAGAGATGAGAGAAAAAGGGGACGGATGATATACCAGGGAGTGAGAGACATGGGGTTGATGGGGAGAGTGGTGTTATTGAGAGAGGTTTATGTGTCCCGAGTGAGAGAAGATTGAGGATTTCTGGCCCTATCTTGCACGTCGGACCACCACAAGATGCTAGATTGTCTCAAGAGAAGGAGAAGGAAGGGGAGACGAAAGATGAGGAGGAGGAGAAACAGACAGTAAATGTACGAGAGTAGAAGAAATTAGGCGAAGAGAGTTTAATCTATTCTTCATCAATGCTAATATATTCATCATTTGATTTTTTAAGCATGAAATTTCGACTTTGAGGCCTGTTAACTTTCCGTTATTTTTTTACATTTAACCTTAAATGTTTACACAACATTGCCTTGACATCATTTGACCTCTTGGCCTGTTGACCCAACAACCAAGAGGCAAAAAACTTCTTGATTTCGTAAGTGTAAATATATTTACACTGTATTATACAATGAAACTTTCTAACGCAGCTTGACCATATGCTTTAACCAAAGAGGCACTGTGAAGAGATGCAACAGAGATATTTTGTTGCAATAAAATTAAAGAGAGGGCGAGTGCTGGAGATGTTGTTGTTGCAGAATGCTGCAGTATAGCATGAAAGAAGAAGTAAATTTTTCACAAAGTCCCTTTGCCTCTCTCTCTCTCTCTCTCTCTCTCTTCTCTCTCTCTCTCTCTCTCTCTCTCTCTCTCTCTCTCTCTCTCTCTCTCTCTCTCACTATTGATAGATAATCACAATATTCACTCAGTTTCAGAGACTGTTTTACACTTCAATTATTTAAGTGTGTGTGTGTGTTTACTATTTGTGTCTGCAGAATCGAGCTACTAACTTTTAAACCCTGATTTTCTTACCACTCTATTTTTCTTTTATTATATATATACTTCATATATTTCTCTCTAACACACACACACATCCACAAGAAGCAGCTTGTAGCAGCTGTCTAACTTCCAGGTACCTATTTGCTGCTAGGTAACAGGGGCATCAGGGTAAGGGAAACTGCCCATTTGTTTTTTTCTGGCTGTGTGTGTGTGTGTGTATGTGTGTGTGTGTGTGTGTGTGTGTGTATGTGACTAATAACACTACCACCACTACTACAAACACCACTACTACCACCAGTATCACCAACACCACCAACACCACCACCTTCCTCTTTATCCCATCAACCCGCCATCTCCGGAATGCGCTGTTTATTTGCCGTTATCTTGTCTGTGTTTGCTGTGAGCATCACTCGGTCGTTGTTGCCTCCGGTTATGTCCTCAATTACGCCCCTGCTACCTCCAGCATGACCGGCTGCTATTCCATTATTCATANTTTATTACAACATTCTGAATATTCACTTTATACAAGTTTGTTTAATGTTTTATAGAGCGTTTTTATGCCACAAGAATAATACTAAAAGAACTACATTTTCATTAATTTATTTTAGAAATACGAACTTCGTAGATAAAGCAAGGACTTGTAGGATTCTATTGCGTTCAAACATTGTTGTCACTGATTCGTGGGATACAAAACATCAAATTAACAGAACAAAATGTTACTTATAATGTGTTACAAGAAAAATATTTTTATGATATTTGTTATACCTTGAGATTTATCGATTTAATTACAGATTTTAGTTGTCAGGCATGTCTGTAAGGAATTTCGCTCATAATGACAGCTATCATATTAAAAAGGCTATTAATTTAAGAGTATTTTACTAGCTATGAATGACAAACTAATCAACATAATTATTAGTCCTACCAAAATTCTATTGTTTTTGTTTGATCATAATTTTAACAAATATATAGTATAAAAGGTCTTCTCATATTACCGTACGTGGTTACTATAACATCGAAAAGCTTGATATAATCTGATAACAAAAACAAACACGAAAACATTCATTCCAAGCGTCAGACAAACAACTTTACTTCCAGAGAACAAAACATTACTGCCAGCCAGTTCAGCTAGTCCAACCTTCAGAAAAGAAATCATCTCAAATAACACTAGACACAGCTTCATTCTAAAATAAGCCAACCTGACAAATTACCAGTAATAAATCATCCCTTCCAACGCCTCCCATCCATATCAACTCTAACAAAAATATATCTGCCAACACCTGCCAGCATTGGCGAGTCAGGCCGGCTGCTAAACACCAAGCCATCCATGCCCTAACCAACCAGTCACACTCCCAAACAACAAACGTCCTCGTCTACACACGCTACACACCTTTACTCAACAAACCATCCCTGCCAGGCCTCTGGAACACAAAAAAGTATCTGTATCATGTCACAGCAAGACAACAAAGAGACCGTATCGTCACCTACAACTCCCTACACCACACTGTGCTCTGCCCCATCACCATCATCGCACATTACTAACAAGTATTAAGCTGAATAAAACACACACAGGATAAAGCCAGGACCCTGTGTGTATTACCTGTGTCCTGGTGCTTGGTGAACGTGTATTTACCTGTGTCCTAGTGGTTGGTGAGCGTGTATCACCTGTGTCCTAGTGGTTGGTGAGCGTGTATTTACCTGTGTCCTAGTGGTTGGTGAGCTTGTATTACGACGCGTTCTGTTCGTGTGTTCTTTTTTGGACGCCAAGCGGGAAATCTTGTTTTAATTATTTTTACCCAGAGCAAACAACCTATTTTTCTAGTTGGAAGCCTCATTTTCCTCCCGGATGCCCCAGTGGCAAATACCGGATGAAGAGTGAAGCCAGTTTGTCGACGAGGTATTGCAAAATGCAACAAAGTCTAATTAATGTTACATTTAAGACGGACAGGGGGAGTTGTTCTGTTGCTAGAGAGGGAAATAGATAAATAGGGAGAAACAGATATAGAGAGGGGAGAGAGCGAGAACTGCTGCGGGCTGCTTCCTGGATATGTGTGTGTGTGTGTGTGTGTGTGTGTGTGTGTGTGTGTGTGTGTGTGTGTGTGTGTGTGTGTGTGTGTGTTAGAGAGTAATATGTATTAGATATAATAAAGGAATAGCAGATTGGTTAGACAGAGGGGGGGGTCCAAGAGCTGAAAAGCTCGACTCTGCAGAAACAAATAACAAATACAAATAATAAATAAACACAATCACACACACACAAACATACAGAGAAACATACACAAACATTAATAAACACGCCAAACATTTAGTTTTACGAGATTGTCTTTCATAAAAAAAGATGAAAAGGAGAGATGTTCGCAGAAACGTGATTCCATTTTATATTCCTTTGATGGCGGTTGTCCAATTTGGTATGGCGTTTATGAGTCAAGGGAGAGATTGTTAGGGACGACGTGACTCTTCCTACCGTTTATATTATTATTCTCACGCTTTTCTGTCTTTCTGTTTCTCTGTCTGGCTATCTGTCTCTCTCTCTCTCTCTCTCTCTCTCTCTCTCTCTCTCTCTCTCTCTCTCTCTCTCTTCTTTTAGAATGTTATTCCTATCTTTATTAGAGTGAAGGAACTATTTTTGCCTCCAGCCTTTTTTTTAGCCTTTTTTCCAGGTCTTTTATTACAAGTATCGATGAAGCATGTGCACGGCAGATGTTTCCAGCACTGTGCACCACGCATTGAGACCGGATGCATAGAGAGAAAGAGAGAGAGAGAGAGAGAGAAAGAGAGAGAGAGAGGAGAGAGAGAAGAGAGAGAGAGAGAGAGGTACGTGCAAGAGAAAGAGAGGATTTTATTGTGTTTTACACCTTTCACCTGTATTATATAGTAATTGTGTTCCAGGTATTACATGGAAGCTCCACCATTTTTGCAATATAAATAGGAAACTAACATTATGCGTGTGTGATATAGTTTCCAAATTAACAACACACACACACACACACACACACACACACACAGGTGGAAACTGAGTACCCACATGAGCCACAGAGACGTTAGAAAGATTTTTTTCAGTGTCAGAGTAGTTAATAAATGGAATGCACTAGGAAGTGATGTGGTGGAGGCTGACTCCATACACAGTTTCAAATGTAGATATGATAGAGCCCAGTAGGCTCAGGAATCTGTACACCAGTTGATTGACAGTTGAGAGTCGGGACCAAAGAGCCAAAGCTCAACCCCCGCAAGCACAATTAGGTGAGTACACACCACACACACACACACACACACACCAGACATAGAACCACACACACACACACACATATTTGAAAGCCATTCATCCACCAAATTCAATCATTTCCCTACTCTACTCCCGCAAAGGTGAATTTTTTAGGTGGCAATAACTCCTACAACCCCAGAAATTCACATTCAAACAAAAGTTTCAAAACATTCCAAACATGCACAGACAATGAGTTGCAAACTACGCTGTTCATAGAAAGGGTATGGTGTGTAAACTCGGAGAGTCGATGATTGAGAAGAAGTTCTTATCTAATCAAAGTTTAAGGTCTTTACTGTTCCTCACTGTAATATGAATCATAGTAAGTGGCTCCTCTATCCCAACCTAAATACTGTCTATTACTCACCCTGAAGAACCTCATCTCCACTTAACTAGTCAACCCAACATTCTACTGTGTGTGTGTGTGTGTGTGTGTGTGTGTGTGTGTGTGTGTGTGTGTGTGTGTGTGTGTGTGTGTGTGCTAGTTTATTTGTAAGTACATGAATGTGTGGTTATGAGACAATGATGATGGTCTGTTTATTAGCGCAGAAATTCCCTCACAGCTGTTCATGACACATGGCCTCTCACCTGGCAAGTGTCTCCCCATCTCAGCAGTCGACATAATCTACATGTAAGACTTGTTGTATCAATCCCCCAACGTAGATATCTGGAATGGAATCATTAAATAATTTCAATGACACACCACATATCTCAAATACACTTCGGCCATCCCCCCCCCCTATTCCGACTTCCATACCCACTTCTGAAAACTTGATTTCCATAGAACCCACTCTACCACACCTCTCTGCTAAACCCCAACCCAACTCCAAAATTCTTCCAGTTCTCCTCATCATAGACAATAATCCCCATCCACTAATCTACTTCAACCCAACTTCAACCACACTCCACTCTATAAGGTGTAATGAGACTATGACCAGATTTATATTGCAATTAACTACTGTGCAGGAAGAAGGATAAGTTGATTAATATAGCAATTAGTTAACATTATACACAAGATGATGTCTTAATGTTAACTGATTATATGCCAATCAGCTCAAGTTTATTTCATTGAGGATTCATGACGGACATTAATTTCATGTCATATGTTATATAATTGATTAGAGAGAGCTTGAACAGTGGTTGTCTTTCCCGTCTAGCAAAATCAGAGAGAGAGAGAGAGAGAGAGAGAGAGAGAAAGAGATAAGGACAAGTGGGGAGTAGAAAAGTACAAGAAGACACATGTTAACTCTTGACCCGTACTGGTTGACTAGTCAATACACTGACTAGTATTGGACTAGTCAATACATTGACTAATCCAACCTAACTAAGCATTACTGTTATTTCTGATTTCGTGTGTGATATTGTGATTTCTGTGTGAAATTACTGTTATATAAGCCCAGTATTGACAAGATTCCCCAGCTGACTCAACTTCCTTGACAATCAGAAGTTGGTAATCCTGTCATCAGACAGCCATAGAAAACTTCATGCTGTCTGTGGCATTCTTAGGAACATCACTCCAAAAGCGATCAATCTTTCCATGAATGATTCGCATCTTTCCTTGATCGTTCAACACATAAACGTAAAATTAAGTCAACCGGTTATTTGAAGGTTCTGGTAGGCAGTTGGATTTATATTGACTTTCATATGAAATAACGAGTTTGAACCCATTATATAGCCTCTATTTTATCAGCATTTATATGTAATAAAAATTAATAATAACGTCATTAAATAACTGAATTTCTAGGACCAGGCATCTGTTTGACAGATGTGCGATTAATTAAAACACTTCCTAGCAGTGTAATTAAGCAGTATTATTGCTCTTATTTATGATCTTTATTACAAAAATGTGTTAGAAAGATCGGGTGTAAGAGAATACTGTGTAGCCAAATATCAATAGTATAAATTGAAAATTGTATGAAGCTGAAATCAAGTAATATCCCCACTATCGCATCTCTTTAAACGCACGTCTTTATAAAACAATCATTTGTTATTGTGACTGACCCTCCAACCCCACACCTCTCACCTCAAAAGGAGGCTGGAGGCGCCAGAGAATGTATCACACCTCCGGCTTTTGTCCTCGTCACAATCCACACACGTCACACAAAAGACTGGACCTCAAACTGCCTTCACCAATCTGGTCGCCTGTGGAAATGTATTGTTTTGCTTTGGCTCTTCTACAAGGACTGAGATTAACGCGAAAAAGTTATTTTAAATTAATTATTTTTACTTGAATTTCTATATGCCTTATTTTGTCGCATGCTTCACTCTGTTTCTTTTCTATATCTTTACCCTTTCTGTCATTTATGTCTCTCATCGTTAATGTTAAAAAAAATCCCTATGCTAAAAAATTCTGGGTTCTTTTTGGATAAAGATGATAATCCTGGTTCATGTGTTTTTTCAGATTTAATTACTGTGTCTTATATAATTTTTGAGGCTGGTATTAGCGTGTGGGTTGATAAGCATGAGAATGCGATAAGCAAGTAGGACAATGTTGGGATATGTTGATAAACTGAGAGCTGGGATATAAGTACAGGGTATGAGCTAGGATATGAGGTCACAATTAGATCTGGGATATGTGCACATACTAGGTCCTGATTTGAACGAAGAGTTGAACAATCGCAAAGACCAATCGCAATTTGAACGTCTGATCATTAGATGTTGGACCTTGGAAGTAGTGACCTGTCTTACTGAAATTCGTGTTTGGTAGCAAATATCCACATTAAAGTCCTAGGTAAATGTAAATATACTATAAAATAAAATGATTCACATCAGAAAAGATGTCAAACTAATTATATTTAAATATTTTCCTATCCATTGGTTGCCAAAAAAACATTAGATAACATAAGCTGTGTCAATATTACCTTTATGAAGCGTACATATTTGTATCTAGGACCCGTGTTCTGATAGCATCAAAATCATTGCAAAATAATCCTGCTTCATAAAATCATTCCAATAAATATTATGCGCGCTGGCAAGACCCTCTGTGAGAGCTGGTGGCCAAAACCATGTAATGTAATTCACATTTTTCAAAACTTTTTTCATTTAACATATAGTCTGCACAAAAGTCACAACCAGCATGAGAGGGGAATTTTTGTTACGATATTCAACCGCATTTGGCTGCTCATTCTGAGTGAGTCACGAACTATTTCAGTATGTTGTTGTATGATGTTTAAAAAAACTCATGTGTTTTCCTTTGAAGAATTTTATGATAGGCCAAAGGTAAACATATATTTCAGTTTTCATTATTTCTTATCACGGGAATATCTAATTTTGAGTGACTTACAAAAGATATTGAGTCTCTAGCTAGAGACACTAGTGCCCAGACCCACTTATCGATCCTGTCTGTCTGTCTGTCTGTCTGTCTGTCTGTCTGTCTGTCTCTCTCTCTCTCTCTCTCTCTCTCTCTCTCTCTCTCTCTCTCTCTCTCTCAGCATAAACACGCTGAGCCTCTCCTCCTCCTCCTTCGTTCCTGGGACAAACTGACTCAATGTAAACGTTATCGAAGCCAATTTCCCAGCACCTCCAGTTCACAATTTTCTTTTGAAGCGCCTCAAGCCGTCAACCTCGTGCTGGAGAAGATTGAATGAAGGGATGAAGGAAGTAATGAAGTTAAGAAGGCAGAAATATAGGAAGAAACAGGGTGGAGGATTTGAAGAACAAACCCAGGGAAAGAATGAAATGTCAATAGAAATAAAATATTTAATATTATTGTAACTGAAAATGAAAGATGAAGAGGGAAAGAAAGTTAAATAATGCGAGAAGGCAGGAATAAAGAAAGAAATGAAGTGAGGAAAGCATGAGATGAAAAATAATGAAATACCGAAGGGTGGAATAATAATAAGAAGAATTTGAATGATAGAAACGAGGGAATATCGGACTGACAATACATACAAGTTTAGATTTTTTGAAATGAAGGTAGAACATAAGATTGTGAGAGAGAGGCACAGGGTGACTCCGTCTGGCACTCCGGCACAGGGAGTCATCTGGCGTTCCGTCAAACCCACAACTTAGCTGACAAATCAAAGAGGCCGAGAGAATTGCCCGAAGACTGGCAAATGACTCTGGTTGCATTTGAGGGGACCCTCAGCCTGCAAGATAGGGATATGCAGTACCTCGGAGGAGCGCCCACGTGCATTCTCAAATTTACCTTCTCCTACTACCCCATATTCAGTAGTCTTAGGGGAGAGAGTCTTATTGCCCAGCCTCACACTTTGGACTCTTTCTTAACCTTCGTAAATTAATATTATCTTCGAAATCCTGTGGTTCGTCGCCTTCCCGGCAAGAAGAGAAGGACGAGCATTGTTTAAACACTGTTTGCTTTAATATGATACAGATGGAAGTTGGTGATCTGTTCCCAAATACACAGATCGATCGTTAACTGACCAGATGTGTAGCCATAGGCTGGCCAAGTGATTGCATGGAGTAGCTGACCTGCTGAAAGGTTGGGTACAGTGCCATCACCCGGTTCAAATATCCCCAGCAACTCTCCTCAAATCCATTCCAGATGCTAAATAGACAAACTGTTTCAAGGCTTTCCTCTCAGTATTACTTTGCTAGTTCCTGTTGGCTTTTCAGATCACAATTCATCTTAATCTTTGCTTTTTGATCTCTTGAGCACGATTCGCTTATCGCTTTATAACCAGATCCCAAATTACTGACAGGTGAACTGCAGCGATCAGTGAGGGATTGGTGTCCAGTCATCCATCCCTGTCCAGGGCTAGATGGGATGTTATTTCAGGCAAAACGAGTGGGAGTTGGGACTATCAACTACTCCACAGGGGGGCAGTTTTAACCCTTTGTGAACATTTCACGATATATATATATATATATATATATATATATATATATATATATATATATATATATATATATATATATATATATATATATATATGTTTTTCAAACGAAAGATCAAAAGTACTCGCATCAGCAGGTAAATTTGTATTGAGAAAAGTCAACTGGAGTATGCCAACATCCTCTAGCTAAATTTAAATATCAGCAATATAAAAAAGTTTTAAAAAGTAATACAGACATATGTCTGTAGTGAAGTTCACAAATATGTACAAGTTGACCAGACCACACTAGAAAGTGAAGGGACGACGACGTTATTATTACTTTTATTCATCGACTTGAAAATGGTCCAGGACGGACCGAAACGTCGTCGTCCCTTCACTTTCTAGTGTGTGGTCTGGTCAACATACTTCAGCCACGTTATTGTGACTCTTCGCCTGCACATGTACAAGTACAGATATTTAATTTCCTTGGTGCAATTGTAGAGTCAAGCAAAGTAGCATGCACACATGGAGGCACATGTTACCGGTAATGACACAGTTACAGGCATATTTACAGGTAGAAGTGAAAGCTTAAGCACAGATGTAGTTACATTTCTATATACAACATGTGCTTGTACACACATGCAAGTATATACACATTTACAAATAGAGACACATGTACAGTACACATTCACGTACAAGTACACTCACACCTTCAAGTACGGACACACGTAATCGAATACATTTCCGTACATGCACAGACACATATACAAGTGCATAAACCATGTACACGTACACACACACACACTGAGAGAACAGGTAATTGTCATAGACTACTTGGGGTAATAATTCCATTTCTGTAAAGGCTGGTTTATTGCAATGAGCTAAGCAATATCAACACGCAATTTGCTATATCATGAAGCAAGAGAATTTCCGTCCGTAGCAACGGTACATCCCGTGACGAATTGAATATGGTTATTGTTTATTGCACGGATGCAATATTGCTGTTGTTATTAACATTGGTATAATTAGTAATATCATTACTGCTGCTATAATCGATGGTCCTTAATTTTTGCCGTTTTTTATTATTGAATAATTTATTATTTATGCTGCATTATGTAAATATAAACCTGATTATTTATTTGCTATTACTATTAAAATGATCGCTATTACTTTTACTGCTGTATCTAATATATTACTATTTTTACTATCTTTGACTCTTCTACTTTATTTACCAGTGATTTTACTACTAATACTACTACCACTGTTTCTATTACTACTACTACTCCTACTTCCGCAGCTCTTATTACCACTATTACTGTTTGCATCAATATTACAACCACTAATGCAGAAAAAAAAGTATTTTAAGAAAGAATATTCCAAGCAAGCCAGCACTCACAGTGATCCCTGCCTCCCTAAGGTCCAAAAATGAACCCTCAACTTACTGCATTTAAATCTTTTAATGTAGTTACTGATTACTTATTTAAGTTCCATAACAAAAAATATAAATATTCTTATATTTTTCACTCCCTTCTTTCCCCTCTTCTCTGTCTTTCTCTCACTCTCTCTCTCAGATAGATTGATTCAAGTGATGAGTTATACATCCTGGATTGTACATACATTCCATACAATGATGATTGAACATGGGTTACCAGACAAGTTTAACAAGTACAGGAAATGTTATTATCAGGGCAACATTGTTAGAGAAGAATTAGAGACTCGTGGCCATTTGGTAAAAGGCTCTGGTTTTCATCTATTGCATTCTAGGCACAATGAAATGACCAGAGACTCTGGTTTCCTGTTTCAGCGTCTCATTGTGGTAATTCAGGGTAGGTTATTTTGAGGTTATCTTGAGATGATTTCGGGGCTTTTTAGTGTCCCCGCGGCCCGGTCCTCGACCAGGCCTCCACCCCCAGGAAGCAGCCCGTGACAGCTGACTAACAACCAGGTACCTATTTTACAGCTAGGTAACAGGGGCATAGGGTGAAAGAAACTCTGCCAATTGTTTCTCGCCGGCGCCTGGGATCGAACCCAGGACCACAGGATTACAAGTCCAGCGTGCTGTCCGCTCGGCCGACCGGCTCCAGGGTAATATATTGTATTTTGTAGTTAATTTTTATTTAATAAATAAAAAAAGGGTGACAGGAGAGGATAATTTACATATAGATTTGTGTTGACATACACAGAAGCTATCCACAAGCTGCTTATGATATGCATGAAAGTAGGAATACTAAATGACTATCAGATGCCATATTGATGCTCTATGGAGTGAGTCTGAACTAAAGTCTGAGTGAGCACCAGGAAGGCTCCTTAGAGATGCTCACTAATTGTGGGCCTGCATGCCAGGCCGTTAGAATGAGTGTCTCATATATTCAAGCCCTTATGGGAAACCCCAGAAGACCAAACTTATTGAAAATAATATGCATACATATTCTTACACATAAACTCAAACATACACACTGAAACGTACTCAAATAAATTCATACACATATTCAAAACGCAGGAACAGCATCTCTCAATACACATGATATCAGAAAAATATATATATATAGTTCAACAATTTTACGGCTTATTTCTCAACATTTTTTATCCTGTGGGTCATCATAGAGATATTCTCCCACCAGGGGATACTCTCGTGAAATCTTTTAAACCTTTTCCGTTTTAATGTTCGCTGCACTAGTGATCATTTATTTTTGCCGATCTTTACTGGTTCTGTTTCCTGTTTTATTCTCTCCTTCTCTTTGTCTGCTGATTCTGCCTTTTGAGCTTCGCAAAGGTTAATTTTGATTTTGGGAGGATATATATCTATAAATATAAAATCTATGCGGAAAATCCACAAAAGAACCGAATTTATTGAGAATAATGAATTCAGAATTTATTGAGAATACAAATGATCAGTGCTTCGTGATCATCAATTGCATATATATATATATATATATATATAAATATATATATATATTATATATATATATATATATATATATATATATATATATATATATATATAATAGCCTGACTTTCTATCCAAAGATAGTTAAGAAAGGATATGGTACTTTGCTCTGATATACGGCTGTTTCCAGTCTGCTAACAATGTACTTTCACAGTATTGAACTAAAGGAACTCTTAAATGCACCATGGAACATTAACGTTTCTCTAGGTCATAGACAAACATGTTAGCTGTTCTATATCTTGAATGCTGTGAGGAATAGGTACCCGCACGGGTCCTACTGGCTGCCAATCACGTCCTGAAAATTACATTTATTGGGGGTCCGTCTGGAAGCAATCAGTCCTCAACTGATCATTACATTCAATTATATTTGTTATTTTCTATGTTTTGGTGTAAATTTCAAAATTTCAAGAGATTAAAATATATTTTTTACTGGCACTACGAAAATTAGAAGTTATAAAGCTAATTTATAGAACTTTTAGACAGAGAGAGAGTGAGACAGATAGAGAGTGAGACAGATAGAGAGAGAGAGAGAGAGAGAGAGAGCTAAAGAGAGAGAGAGCTAAATATATTCCACTCACGTTCTCTCTCACCCACTACTCAGAGAAAGCAGAGGCAGCACTCAATGGGATCCATCTAGCGTTGAATGAAGCCTCGGCAAATGAATTGCAAAAGTTAGTGTTGAAAGCTTGTGGAGAAAGTTACCGATGAGAGTTTATTCTTATAATTTGAAAGTTATGGTTGAGCCGATATGGGTGACTGATGCTTCTTTATGATGGACTCGAATGGAGCAATGTGTGTGTGTGTGTGTGTGTGTGTGTTGTGTGTGTGTGCCTTTTGTATGGGTTGGTATAAATATGCGGTATATATATCCACGTAATGACATAATGGTAGGTAGAAACACTGAGGACACCATAAGAAAGTGAGTGTAAATCAAAGACCAGAGAATGTTCGGAAATAAAACAGCAACTACATAGACTGTACCCAACCGCCTCCACAACCACACCAAAGGAAGATCATTATAATGAATATTTCAGTGTTGGTGGGTATTGAAGCGCAGGCACTTCCTTGGCGTTATATATTAAGACACAAAATAAGTCACTGGAATAAGATAACTGCCTTCGTCTCTTTCTTCATTCCTACCAATTCATTCCTCAAATGACTCCCCGTTTCCATATTTCTTTCCCCTCCCCTCCCCTTACCAACTTATTGCACACGACCTTTTTCATTCCATCTCTCTTCCACTTCCCTGAGGCCCGCCACCTCTTCTTTCTCAACTCCAACTTTCCCACTTAATGCCCTTTATCTCCTCCCACCAACTTGCCTCCTCCTGTACTGTTCTTACAGTTCTAGCAGCAAACCCAGAGCAACATGTGCTATTTCCTCTGCAATACTGTACCCGACTACACCCTCTCGACGAGTCTAGGATCCGCCCCTCTACTCACCCACACAATCAACACGAAGTCACTAACTTTTTGGCCACCCTTTCCCTCCACTGCTCCCAGCACCTCACATCCAGACCACTCACGTCTACGTCACTCTCATCCTCACCACTCACCCACACCCCTCGCATCCACACCACAATAAATATACGAGGGATGAAAGGCGGTGTGTGAGAGTCTGGCAGAAGTGTAAAAAGAATCATCCTACTGAGATGTGTTCGAAATAGCACACAGAGGTGGAGATGAGATCTGAGCCGTGCTGTTACCAAGGCACTATAGACCGTTACCAAGGCACTATAAGTCATTACCAAGGCACTATAACTCATTACCAAGGCACTATAGGCCATTATTCTGCCATAAAACTTCAATATCATTACATCAGGTAAATACAAATGAAATTTACGATTATCTTCTAAAAATGTGTTCGGACAGATATAAAAAATCTTCCCTCGTTAATAATGAGGAAAATAGTTATTCAAATTTCCTTCTAAATATTTGTATTATTTGCTAGATAGCCATAATTTTTTAAATACTCTCTCACGGTGATATCTTTCAACTGAGTCAGTATTCGTCAAGAATTTACGTGTCTCCCTACGAAACCTGTACATCTTTCCTCAATCATGAATGCCTAGTTTGATCATATTAATCAGTGTATGAGTTTGCAAGCGAGCGAGTTCTCTCTAAACCCAAGGTTATTATTTTCCACGCGTCGTAGTTCATAATTATTTTAATAAAGGTAACTAAGCTGCCATGATTGATGAATAACGTTCAGGTTTCGTAAATAAACAGGTAAATGCTTGATAAATCCAGGCTTACAATCACACGTAAAAAATGCTAAACATTATCGAATTATTGCCTGTATATGTAGATACTGTTATATTTCATATGTAGATATAGGAAATGTAGTTGGATCCTCTCCTGGTACTTAGTGACAGGTTCACTTTCATATCTGAATAAAGCCGAGCTTTTAAGGCGATTTATGACAGTCCCATAAGCTATAGCAATCAATACGAAAGACTGTGTGTCCTTCCCCACTCTCTGTAAATATATAATATATATATATATATTATATAATATATATATATATATTATATATATATATATATAATATATATATATATATATATATATATATATATATAATATATATATATATATAATATATATATATATATATATATATATATATATATATATATATATATATATATATGTTATTAAATATGACCGAAAAAGTAAGATTAATAATTCTAACACGAATTTTCTCAATTTTCCTTATGTTTGTTTTTACTGATGACGGTAAATGAAAAATCAATTCTCCAAAATTCATTCTTTATTTCTTAGTCTGACGCGACACTTGAACGCGTTTCGTAATAACTAATTACATTTTCAAAGACTTTTAGTTTTCTCACACAACTATAACCTTAAAGCACTAAACAGTTCTTTACTATGCTATGATTTAAACAGCTTTCATCTTTCATTTTATACCCGCGTTTTGGGTGAGGTGATATGTTACAACAGTTTTTAATGAGGTGAACAAAACTTTCAACAAAGGACAGAACACGAAAACAATGGATATTAACTGGATATTAACTGGGTAAATTGAAGGTATGAATGGAAGTAACTGCGGAAGGGCCTATTGGCCCATATTTCTTGATGCTTCTATATTGGAGCGGGGTCTTGAAGTGGGTAGAATATAGTTGTGCATTAATTGACTGTTGATTGCTGGTGTTGACTTCTTGATGTGTAGTGCCTCGCAGATGTCAAGCCGCCTGCTATCGCTGTACCTATCGATGATTTCTGTGTTATTTGTTAAGATTTCTCTGGTGATGGTTTGGTTGTGGGAAGAGAGTATATGTTCCTTAATGGAGCCCTGTTGCTTATGCATCGTTAAACGCCTGGAAAGAGATGTTGTTGTCTTGCCTATATACTGAGTTTTTTGGGGCTTACAGTCCCCAAGTGGACATTTAAAGGCATAGACGACGTTTGTCTCTTTTAGGGCGTTCTGCTCCGTGTCTGGAGAGTTTTTCATTAGTAGGCTGGCTGTTTTTTTGGTTTTATAGTAAATCGTTAGTTGTATCTTCTGATTTTTGTCTGTAGGGATAACATTTCTATTAACAATATCTTTCAGGACCCTTTCCTCCGTTTTATGAGCGGTGGAGAAGAAGTTCCTGTAAAATAGTCTAATAGGGGGTATAGGTGTTGTATTAGTTGTTTCTTCAGAGGTTGCATGGCGTTCTACTTTCCTTCTTATGATGTCTTCAATGAAACCATTGGAGAAGCCGTTGTTGACTAGGACCTGCCTTACCCTACAGAGTTCTTCGTCGACTTGCTTCCATTCTGAGCTGTGGCTGAGAGCACGGTCGACATAAGCGTTAACAACACTCCTCTTGTACCTATCTGGGCAGTCACTGTTGGCATTTAGGCACATTCCTATGTTTGTTTCCTTAGTGTAGACTGCAGTGTGGAAACCTCCGCTCCTTTCCATGACTGTTACATCTAGAAAGGGCAGCTTCCCATCCTTCTCCATCTCGTAAGTGAAACGTAACACAGAATTCTGCTCAAACGCTTCTTTCAGCTCCTGCAGATGTCTGACATCAGGTACCTGTGTAAAAATGTCGTCAACATACCTGCAGTATATGGCCGGTTTCAAGTTTAAGTCGACTAAGACTTTTTCCTCGATAGTACCCATGTAGAAGTTTGCAAACAGGACGCCTAGGGGAGAACCCATGGCGACCCCATCTACTTGCTTATACATGTGCCCATCCGGGCTCAAGAAGGGTGCCTCCTTAGTACAAGCTTGGAGTAGTTTCCTCAGGATATTTTCTGGCATGTCAAGGGGAGTACAGGCCGGGTCTCGATACACTCGGTCCACTATCATCCCGATTGTTTCATCCACAGGTACGTTGGTGAACAGTGATTCTACGTCCAACGAGGCTCTTATCCCTGTAGCCCGTGTTCCCCGCAGTAAGTCAACAAATTCCTTCGGGGATTTCAGGCTGAAGTTGCACGGGACATAAGGAGTCAGTAAGCCGTTGAGTCGTTTCGCCAGTCTGTACGTGGGTGTGGGTATCTGGCTGATAATTGGCCGAAGTGGGTTTCCAGGCTTATGCGTCTTGACGTTTCCATACGCATATCCAGGTTTATATTCTCCAATAATCTTTGGCAGGTGGAGTCCGGATTTCTTGGCATTCACAGTTTCAATCAACTTGTTGACCTTGTTTTCAATTCTTGTTTCAATGTTTTCAATGAATTGAAAACAAAGGTCAACAAGTTGATTGAAACTGTGAATGCCAAGAAATCCGGACTCCACCTGCCAAAGATTATTGGAGAATATAAACCTGGATATGCGTATGGAAACGTCAAGACGCATAAGCCTGGAAACCCACTTCGGCCAATTATCAGCCAGATACCCACACCCACGTACAGACTGGCGAAACGACTCAACGGCTTACTGACTCCTTATGTCCCGTGCAACTTCAGCCTGAAATCCCCGAAGGAATTTGTTGACTTACTGCGGGGAACACGGGCTACAGGGATAAGAGCCTCGTTGGACGTAGAATCACTGTTCACCAACGTACCTGTGGATGAAACAATCGGGATGATAGTGGACCGAGTGTATCGAGACCCGGCCTGTACTCCCCTTGACATGCCAGAAAATATCCTGAGGAAACTACTCCAAGCTTGTACTAAGGAGGCACCCTTCTTGAGCCCGGATGGGCACATGTATAAGCAAGTAGATGGGGTCGCCATGGGTTCTCCCCTAGGCGTCCTGTTTGCAAACTTCTACATGGGTACTATCGAGGAAAAAGTCTTAGTCGACTTAAACTTGAAACCGGCCATATACTGCAGGTATGTTGACGACATTTTTACACAGGTACCTGATGTCAGACATCTGCAGGAGCTGAAAGAAGCGTTTGAGCAGAATTCTGTGTTACGTTTCACTTACGAGATGGAGAAGGATGGAAGCTGCCCTTTCTAGATGTAACAGTCATGGAAAGGAGCGGAGGTTTCCACACTGCAGTCTACACTAAGGAAACAAACATAGGAATGTGCCTAAATGCCAACAGTGACTGCCCAGATAGGTACAAGAGGAGTGTTGTTAACGCTTATGTCGACCGTGCTCTCAGCCACAGCTCAGAATGGAAGCAAGTCGACGAAGAACTCTGTAGGGTAAGGCAGGTCCTAGTCAACAACGGCTTCTCCAATGGTTTCATTGAAGACATCATAAGAAGGAAAGTAGAACGCCATGCAACCTCTGAAGAAACAACTAATACAACACCTATACCCCCTATTAGACTATTTTACAGGAACTTCTTCTCCACCGCTCATAAAACGGAGGAAAGGGTCCTGAAAGATATTGTTAATAGAAATGTTATCCCTACAGACAAAATCAGACGATACAACTAACGATTTACTATAAAACCAAAAAAACAGCCAGCCTACTAATGAAAAACTCTCCAGACACGGGNTCTCTCTCTCTGCTTCTCTCTATAATCGAGTTATCCAACAAACATGAAAAACGCAAGGTGGGGTGGCCAGACCTTCCGCCTTTCCGCTTCAGGACGACTGGTTCTTTCCGCCAAGACAAGAATTTTGCAGCCTTCTCTTGTGTGTTTGTGTGTGAGAGGTAATGAAATCTGCATCGTCTAATTCCCTCGCTACACTGTTTATTTAGATCATTGTATTTTTTGTTTTGTTTTACGTGTAGTTGGTTAAACAAAATTTAGTTGGAATATGCCATTTTTTTTAATTTGTTATTGTATTTGATTAAAAAGTGTAAATAAATCAAATAACACGCTTTTCTGTCAACTTTTCTGTACTGGATATTGGATTAGACTAGCAATCTTTGATTGAACTCTTTAGCCATATCTCTTACAATCTTATTCTTTCTAACTTTACATTCCTATTACCTCCAGAACTGTTCTTATTATCCATTCTTGACTATCTTCCTAACACTTCCAATCCTTTTCTTCCTCACTAGCCTTTCTAGCGTTTCTCTTCCTTTTTCTCCCTTATCCTGGTTTTTATTGCATTAAACATGTTCCTTTCTTGACCTCTTCTTGTCTCTCTTTCTCTGCACATTCACATAAGGAGTCATCTCTCATATACATCATCATACCTTTCAGCTGTTCTACATATATTGGTAATGTATCCTGTTAGAGGAACCGTATTATCTCCATATATCGGAACTTGAAAAGTCTTTATTCCTATAATAAATATATTTGTATTTTTTTCGAAATAGGAAAAGAATGTTATAGATATTATAACCTCAATCACGCCGTAGAAAAAGTGGTATATTGACCCGTTCTTGCATTCTGCAGAAAATATCAAACGTCATTCATTACAACAATAATTTTTTGTACGTGATTTATTCCGAAAGAATATGAAGCCAAAAAAATCCATTCAATAGTTCTCTAACATGTTATACAATCATTTAATTTCAAATCATGTAACACAACATCACTTCTCTTGCTTTGTTGTTGCAGTTTTTCATCATATTTCATTAATTTTTTTAGTGTATTTATTTTATTTCTGAAAACCTTATCGATGCCTGTCGATTTTATACTTTCAAGCATCACCTCCGCTATGCTTTTCTCTTTCGGGGGTGAAAATAACATCATTTCACATTACACCAAGTATTCTCACATTCAAAAAAACTAATCATGTTGGCATTTAAACTTCATTCATCAATTCCTCTATTATCAATTGATATCCTATTCCAACTCATAATTCTTCGTTACTTAGTATTATCCAATATCATTATTATTCATAATTATCACTGCCACCTGTCGTCTTACTAACTTCATTACTTATTTTCCAGCATAGTGAACCGTGCCCGAGGAACAGACATTAGAATAACCTCATTCATTCATTCATTCATTAAAGAAACCCACTCGTTTCTAGTACTTTAATCCTTTCCCTTTCATAAGCTTCTACTACTTGTTAATCTCCAATCTTTTTATATTATGGCAGATAAGTTATACATTCATAATCCCCCTTTTTTTACCACAAAGTCTTCATTTATATTATAAAAAGGCTTTCTTTTGGCACTTGTGCTTTATTTAAAGTCCTTAAGGCATCTCCCCCCATACAGAACATTTCAATCTCTTACATCCCAAACACATATTACAACCTTCAGTAAAACGTGTGAGTTATAATTACCAGTTCTATTCTGTTTTAATTTTCGTGTACATAGATTTTCCTGCACAGTTTCTTTGAACGTTTCAAACTATTGGCAAAGGTTTCATGAGTCTGGTTATCAATAACTTGATGTATTTCATTTGAATAAACATATTTATAAAATGGAAAGCAAAGTATCGCCGCTCTGCTTCTACAGACGTAATGGAAAGGAATAGACAGTGTGAAAGCACAAACGACATCGTGGATAAGCAAACGAAAGATTTATTTTGAATAAGAATTGTGTAGTTCGTTCACCTCACACGAGGAGCGTGAAATTTAAAGGGTTTCTCCTTAACCGGAGCGTACTAACCTTGGTAACTTACCTAAGATTGCATCCATATTGTATTGGTTTTTATTTAATCTCTGTGTCTTTTTGTCTCTCTTTGTCGGTCTCTGTCTCTCTTTGTTCCTCTGTCTCTGTCTGTCTCTCTCCTTGGATATATTCAAGTTAAAAATAATAAGAACATAAGAACATATAATTAAGGTATCTGCAGAAGGTCTATTGGCCCATATGATGCAGTTCCTATTTATATCCACCCAAAATCAATCATTTATTTATATATATAATATATATATATATATAGATATATATATATATATATATATATATATATAATTAATAGGTAGGTCTAACCTACGCTTGAAACAATCAAGGGAGCCTAACTCCATTATGTTACCCGGTAATCGGTTCCACAAATCAACAACCCTGTAACTGAACCAGTATTTACCCAAATATTTCCTAAATCTAAACTTATCCAATAAAAATCCATAAAACACCAAGCGAGTGTGTAGCGTAATTAGATCAAGACTGTAATTAAATGGGAGGCGAACCAGACAATCAGTCGCAGCCAATTTCAGGGTCGTGGATTGTACGAGGCGTTGCCAGGAATATTATCTCCCAGAACCTCTTGTTGTTCCATTATTAACAGGTGTATTATTGTATAATGTAGAGCGATGTCGTATTGTTGTTCCGTATTTACCAGCCGCTCTCATGTTCAATCAAATAAAGAAAGTTGTTTATAAATGATTCTACATTTGCAGTTTAGTAGAAGTTTATTATGTCGTAGGAGAAGTCGCAGTAGTCGTCGGAGTAGTTGGAGTATTAGTAGTCGCTGTATCAGTAATAGTCGTACTAGTAATAGTAGCAGTCGTTCGTCGTCGTCATTGTAGCAGAAGTAGTTATAGTTGTTGTAATAATAGCAAGAAAATATAGGCATTCCTTGGCATACAGACGTGATATCCAAGAAGTAGGAAGGAGGAGGAGGAGGAGGAGCTCAGGCTCCACAGAACCTACGCCAGGCTGTTGCAAAATTAATCTCTATGGGGTGCAGGAGGTCCAAGAGGCGTGAGAGAAGGATCTTGCAGATGTTGCTAGATCCAGAAATTCATCTCTCATCTACCCAAAGTTAACATTTGAGGTGCTTGTGGTGATGCACAAAAGCCACAGTCAAGAAATCTGGCTTCTACAAGGCTGTTTTTTTCTCTCTTTAAGTTGTATTACTCACGATTGTCAAAGTGGTCACTAATTCTTCTTAAAGACAATCCTGCAAATATACTTTCGTTCGGAAGTATTTAGTTTATCCCCTCGATACTTTCCGTTCAGTCTCTCCCTCCGTCCACCATCATTCTATGTCATCTTTCCACCACTTTTACTCATCAGTCTTGATCACTTTCCCCTTTCTCTCGTCTATCTCACCCCCTCTTCTCCCTCACTTTCCCTCACATTCGTGAACCCACACTTTAATGCCACCTCTTCATCTTTTCACCAAGACATTTATCACTTAAGGGAGTGGACCCACTACATTGAGTAAATCAGAGGGGGGAATACGGAGCCCCGGTAATCTCTCTTCCTAATAGTTTCTCTGTCAGTTTTGGGGAAATTTATTATTGAATTACGTTTCATAATGTCCTTCACACACACTTTAACGTTTTATCGAGCATCCTCTGACGAAAAACCAAAGGTAAACTTGATAATAATAAAACTAAAAATATATATCAAATACTAATAATAATAATAATAATAATAATAACAAAATGGGGATATTATTCATAACATTTATCCCAATTGAATTATAACTAGAAATAAATGAAATTATAATAAGATGGAGATCTCTTGCCATACATTAATTATCAATTTTACCTTATTGAAAGCTTGAATGATAAACTTATACACCAAACGTCCAAGAAAATGTTGTAGAAAATATGTAAACGAAATTCTTTTGCATCTATAAATGAACTTATATATACTATAAATTTCAACAATAAGAAATATAGTTGAAAAATACCTAAAATTTCTAGTAAATGGGACTGACCATTTGAACAGTGTCATAATTATCATTATTATAAATAACAATAATAATAATAGTAATAATAATAATAATGGTATTTTAAAATGATTTACACGACATGATAATGGTCCAGGATGGACCGAAACGTCGTCGTTCCTTCATTTTATGATGTGTGGTTTGATGACCATCATTATTATTATTTTATTATTATTATGCTTTAATTATTATTAAAATTGTTAGTGTAACAATAATAATAATCATATTATTATTATTACTCTTACTAACTTATTGCTATTGGCATTAAGAATCATGTAATAGTAAGGATCATTATAATATTAAAACACAATTCGAAATGCTCCCATTTTTTGGTTGCATTTGAGTTACTTAGCAGTAGGTAATTCTGGGTCACTCCTGCAGAGTTAATGAGTTTCGAAGGAGGCAAAAGCCGGAGCTTAATTCATTCCAAACTCTATGAATACTTAAGCCCTTCATAAATTGGTGGGTTCTTTTGTGAATAATGAGGATTAGAGAGTAGCTCTCAGGTCAGCAAGGCTCTTCGTCTTGATATCCAACAAAACTGGGACGAAGACTGTATTTGTGTGTGCGTGTGTGTGTGTGCGTGTGTGTGTGGTGTGTGTGTGTGTGTGTGTGTGTGTGTGTGTGTGTGTGTGTGTGTGTGTGTGTGTGTGTGTGTACTCGCCTATTTGTACTCACCTATTTGTGCTTGCAGGGGTTGAGCTTTGGCTCTTTGGTCCGCCTCTCAACTGTCAATCAACAGGTGTACAGGTTCCTGAGCCTACTGGGCTCTATCATATCTACATTTGAAACTGTGTATGGAGTCAGCCTCCACCACATCACTGCCTAATGCATTCCGTCCGTTAACTACTCTGACACTGAAAAAGTTCCTTCTAACGTCTGGGTGTGTGTGTGTGGTGTGTGTGTGTGTGGTGTGTGTGTGTGTGTGTGTGTGTGTGTGTGTGGGTGGGTGGGATTGTTTTTTTTTGCTTCGTCAACACGTGTAACGATGTTATTTTAATTAATCTTTGGATGTAGGTATTTTTTACTAGCTCCTCGTCTACTTCATTTGATTTTCCTACTGTCCCACCGTTAAAAATTATCTAAACTGGTAAATTACCTTAACCGGTTACTAGGCACTGGCATGCCCTTTTTAACTAAACAGCGGCTTCTCACCCAAGTCCATAGGTTGTCTCAGCTGGTTCCTCCCGTTGGATCAGCTGAACACTTCGGGAGCTTGAGTGAAGCTTGAGTCTTCGGAAGCGAGAAATTTGAGAGAATTCGGCAGGTAAAGGAACCGAAACAGTGACGTGACGTGTGATGTGGGACTCACAATCTGGAATCCCGGGTTGGAATACTAGCCTGGACGGAAATGGTTGGGCACGTTTACTTTCAGCAAATGTGTTCACTATCAGTGAATAGGCGCCCGGGAGGTAGGCAACCCTTATGGAGTTGTATCCAGGAAAGGTTAGTAGTTTAACGTTGGGAAAACCTCGATAGAAGCCTAATGAATATATACATACAGACTGCCTGTTCGCGACAAAATGAATTATAGTTATTAATAACGAATGCAGTTGTTGTTGGGGTGTGAGGGGTGGGTGGGGGGTAGCCACTAATGTTCCATCGGCGTTTATAATAACCTGTCCCAAATCCCCGGTTCCTGTCATCCATTGGTATACTCCCGTTAGTTTAAAGTAATCAGTATATTGACCAGACCACACACTAGAAGATGAAGGGACGAAGTCGTTTCGGTCCGTCCTGGACCATTCTCAAGTCGATTGGTTCTCAAGTTAATTAAGTACATAAAAACAAAGCAATATACAAATAAATACAAGCTGCAGAAGTCATGTATTTGCACTATGGATGCAGAGCCTCTTTATTCCGGTCCCAGATATATACCCAAACTCATTCATATATGTCTAATTCTTGTTTAAGAAATCCAGCGATGCCACATCCATTACGTTACCCGGTAATTTGCTTCATAAATCAATAATAAAAGTGCAAAACCAATATTTACCCTTGTCTTTTCTGTATGTAAACTAATCCAATTTGTATCCATTCTGTTCAGTGTTGATATATATATAACATCCTATTAATATCCACTTTGTTATACAATTATAAACATTTTGTACTTTACGAATGCCTCTTGGTCATTGACACTAAAAATTATTTAAAATTTGCTATGATGAAAATTAACGAAAATAATCATCAACATATCTACCCCACGCAAGGATTCTGGGAATTGTTTTTTATACAAAAAGTTTTATTTAGAAACAATTATTTACATATTTTAAATCAGTTGAAAGATTTTATTTCCTTTTGCCATCCAAACAGTCTGAAAATAATACTTAATATTATAGATACATTTTCACTCTGTACAAAGTCTTCTACGATTGACAATGATGTAAGAAGACGTAGGTAATTCTTGACATTCAATAAAAAATTAATGTACCTGCAAATACATTCTCACTCATCTTTATTATTTCCCAAACAAATCATTAAATAAAATATCAAGATACCGTATTAAATATATGAATGTATCCGATAATGATACAAATAATTGGCAAAACTAAAAACCATTATAACTGCTAAACTGTACAAATAGTCGAAGGCAATAAAATGAAATTAATAGAATTCAAAGTAAAAAAAAAAGGATTGTTAGTGGCAATGTTCAACATATAATGTTTGTTGGTTCTTTATCCAGAATATAGGAAGCTTTATATAGAATTGTATTGAGATGATAGAGGGAAGGCATAGGGGGAAAATTGTTTTCATTAAATAGATTTACTTGGATAAATTATCCAAATGCAAGAGGGATTATTTGCAAGGAGGAGTTGATCGGGAAAGGACAAGGATAAGACTATGGGATCACCATAGACCGTCTACTTGGAACGTTTCTTCCGAGTAGGTGAATCTATAACAACAGAATAAGGATTGAGAGTAGGGGACCATATGACACCAGCAAAGGTGCAGCTACCGTGGCCATAGGAATATCATCGGAGGTCCCGTGCCTCGGGTGAACACACGCTGGTGATATATATTGGATCGGATATGCATGGTGGTCGTATTTTCGAGTTGTAAAGATGCAGAGTTATGACTGGTCCTCGGAGTTATTGCTAGTACGCCTCTACTGTGTTTTCTTCCATATACATTATTTTTCTCAGTTGCAATTATTAACGCTTCTCAATATTTTCGAATGTTTATGTATTCAAGATTATTTTTTTTAGTTTCTTACAATTATTAAATATTTTGTTGTATTAGAGTATTCAAACCAAAGGTTAATTTTTGGGTCTGAGAATTTTCTATCATGCACAGATATACACACGCGCGCGCACACACACATACACACACATGGTCCTTTGGTCCTGAGGCGGACCAAAGAGCCAAAGCTCAACCCCCGCAAGCACAAATAGGTGAGTACACACACACACATACACACAACACACACACACACACACACACACACACACACACACACACACACACACACACAACACACACACACACACACACAAATAGTAGTTAGTAAAACAGTTGATTGACAGTCGAGAGGCGGGCCGAAAGAGCAAAAGCTCAGCCCCCTCAACACACCAGGTGAATACAACTAGGTCAATACACACACACACACACACACACAACACACACACACACACACACACACACACACACACACACACACAGTCAAACCGGTTATAAAGGCGGGGGTCAAAGAGCTGGATCCTGCAGCCACATATAATAAAAACATTACACTTTCCCAGAAGACAAGTTTGACAAGGAGACGCATTGTTGTTGCTGGAGTACTTACTTTGAGGATCCTGATTGGTGGAAGCTTTCTTGCCTCAGTCTCTGGACTGAGACGGATATATTGAACACACACACACACACACACACAACCCACACACACACACACACACACACACACACACACACCTCACACACACAGTCTTCGTCCCAGTTTTATTCGATATCAAGACGAAGATCACCAATAAATCATGGCTTTATAGATACTAATCTACCGGTCAGATAAAATTTGTTTAAATGTTCCAGGTGTTTAAGTACCACTTTACCAAAGAAAGTTTCAAAGACTTTCGAGAGGATCAAGAACGGTCACTTTTTTTCTTGAGGCGGGCTAAACTGTACTAAGTTTCCATGAGAGAGAAAACTTTAGCAGATAAACATTGACTAAAAAGGCAGACCTATATCGACGGAAGAGAAGAGGGTCACTATTATCTCACCCGGTGGGCGAAAGGGGACACTATTTAGGTTCATACGCCTTTACTCATGCTTAAGACGTGATGGACTTTGAGACCCAACGGTTAAGCGAGGAAGAGGACTCTAATAGAGCGGGTGTGAGAGAGCTGCCAGTGTGGTGGAGCGTGGGTGTGAGAGGGCTGCCAGTATGTGGAGCGTGGGTGTGAGAGAGCTGCCAGTATAGTGGAGCGTGGGTGTGAGAGAGTGCATGTGGTGTATGGGTGTGAGAGAGCTGCCAGTATGGTGGAGCGTGGGTGTGAGAGAGCTGCAGTATAGTGGAGCGTGGGTGTGAGAGGCTGTCAGTATAGTGGAGCGTGGGTGAGAGAGCTGCCAGTGGGTGGAGCGTGGGTGTGAGAGAGCTGCAGTTAGTGGAGCGTGGGTGTGAGAGAGCTGCCAGTATAGTGGAGCGTGGTGTGAGAGAGCTGCCAGTTAGTGGAGCGTGGTGTGAGAGAGCTGCCAGTATAGTGTAGCGTGGTGTGAGAGAGCTGCCAGTATAGGGAGCGTGGGTGTGGAGAGCTCCAGTTGTGGAGGTGGGTGTGAGAGAGCTGCCAGTATAGTGGAGCGTGGGTGTGAGAGAGCTGTCACTAGTAGTGGAGCGTGGGTGTGAGAGAGCTGTCAGTATAGTGGAGCGTGGGTGTGAGAGAGTTGCCAGTATGGTGTAACGTGGGTGTGAGAGAGCTGCCAGTATGGTGTAACGTGGGTGTGAGAGAGCTGCAGTATGTGTACGTGGGTGTGAGAGAGCTGTCAGTATAGTGCAGCGTGGGTGTGAGAGAGCTGTCACTATAGTGGAGCGTGGGTGTGAGAGAGCTGCCGATAGTGAGCGTGTGGTGTGAGAGAGCTGCCAGTATAGTGGAGCGTGGCTGTGAGAGAGCTGCATATAGTGGAGCGTGGGTGTGAGAGAGCTGTCAGTATAGTGGAGCGTGGGTGTGAGAGAGCTGCTCAGTATAGTGGAGCGTGGGTGTGAGAGAGCTGTCAGTATAGTGGAGCGTGGGTGTGAGAGAGCTGTCAGCTATAGTGGAGCGTGGGTGTGAGAGAGCTGTCACTATAGTGGAGCGTGGGTGTGAGAGAGCTGTCACTAGTATATGGAGTCGGGGTGTGAGAGGCTGTCAGTATAGTGGGCGTGGGTGTGAGAGAGCTGCCAGTATAGTGGAGCGTGGTGTGAGAGAGCTGCAGTATAGTGGAGCGTGGGTGTGAGAGAGCTGTCAGTATAGTGCAGCGTGGATATAACAGGACTGCCAGTATGTGAATGGTCTTTATCTCAGTAACGAGCTGTGGGAAATAGCGTTAATTGGCAAGAACAAATTCATACAATACTGAATATGTGCAAATTGAAGCCATTTTTTCTCGTTAATTAAAACAACGCCGCTGTATTATGAATAATTGAGCCAGGAATATTTTGAGAAAATAAATATATTTTCAACTGTTAAAATAAACCTCCTGATAACATAAATAGTTTATTATTTTTCAAACAATTTGCTGAGCTTCCAAATCACTCTTTACTTTAACATATATATATATATATATATATATATATATATATATATATATATATATATAATATATAATATATATATATATATATATATATAAACGAGAACGAACACCTACTAGAAGGAAGAACAAGCCTCATCCATCAGTAATGACTACACGATAAGGCAGTAAAAACCAACATGTGAAAGTTTCTCTCTGGAAGCTGTGTATCTTTTTATGGATAATGAAGTTTAGTTTCCCCCAAGTCACGTCCTAGAAATTAAAGGTAACGTAATTACTTTGAACGTAAAGTTCTTCCCAGATTGGATACTCAAGTTCCACCTTATCCCGTGAAATGGGACTTGTGTTTTTTTGGTGGTTTCATTCTTTTTTAATTTAAGGAAAGTACTTCCAGTAGCCATTCGGTAATAAAAGCATATGATTATAGAAATGAAACGAAATAAATTAGAAAGAAAACTTAGTATTTAATTATAATATATATATATATATATATATATATATATATTATATATATATATATTATATATTATATCGATATATATTATTAAACGATTGCATTCCTGCATATGATATTATATACCTATTAATATATTGGTCTTCGCGACTCTTAGTAGTGAACGGAGGGTAGCGAGGACCTTAGACTTATTCTAAATATTTTAATATCTCGGGCGTTCCGTTCCGTCGAGGAACGGAACGATATCAGACAGAGCGGACCGAATCATCACCGTTTCTTCACTTTAGATTGTTAATGGATATCGACTCCCCCTATACCCCCGCTCGTCTATGTGATTCCTCGTCTGTTTTTGTGTTTGTCTGTCTCGTAAATCATTATTCCTATGAATTACTCACTATCCATGAGTTTCAGAATCATGTAATATTACATATTTTCGGTCTGTTTATAACAAAGATTGTACTATTCGATGAATCGAATATTATAGATGAAATACTTGCCCAAATAAAAATTTTATATGTAAATATGTAGTAAAATAATGTGTTAATAAGAGGAAAAAAAAAAGGAAACAGCTCTTCACTATATAGCAGAAAAATTACAAAAGAGGTCAACTAAAGTGATATTGGCAGGTGACTTCACTCTTTTGGCTGTGGGAAGGTTGAGTTCCAGGAATGCATGCGTCTATTTTACATAATGCAGTTTTCATACTTATCAAAAATAAAGAATGACCAGAAGTACAGACAAGTAAAGAAAAGCCTAAACATGGGAGCTTTAAAAAATGCAATAAACCTACAAAAGTAAAGGTTAATAAAGCCAGGATTATCCCAGTGAGAAATTGACCTAAGAGTAAAAGTATATACCGGTAGACAGTTTAAAATAATGTACGGTGCTTGGAGGCCAGAAGAGAAGCATGTTAGGGATAAATTGGTGAAGGAAGGGGGAGAGACGAGCCGGTGGAATGATAAAAGGCTAGTAGGTATCTTTCCCTGTTGGGCAGAGATGTTAGCAAAATGTTGTAGCGATTTTGGACGTTAAAAATACACAGAATGGGAGGGAGAGATAATAAGACTGATAGGAGGAAATTCAGCGAGTCCAACAAGAGAGAAGAAAATATGATAAACTATTTTTGATATGATAAATATTATAAAAACATTTCCTTTTGTGGTGGAGAGAGAGGAAGAGAGACCGAGAGGAGAGAGAGTAGAGATGAGAGAGAGAGAGAGAAAGAGAGAGAGGAGGAGAGAGACAGAGAGAGAGACAAGAGAGAGAGACAGAGAGAGAAAATGGAAACAAATTACATAGTTTCAAGAAAGAAATGAATTGTGAAAGAACATTTTCTTTGTGTCGCCTTAATATTTCTAGCTTGAGAATATTGATTGACCAATTTCATCCCTCGTTCACACGCTCTCACTAGCTGTATTTATGCAAACATTACTGTATTAATGATGAACTGCAAACTGATATGCAAGTGATGCATGATTCCTTTGAATAGTATTCGTCATTTGGCCACACAGTGTGTGGCCTTTCCCATCCGGTACCTGGTCAAACCTACACAAGGAGCCAGCATCCCGATTTCAATTAAAAATTTCACTTCTTTGAAGCACATTCATCTCATGT
>WNGS01004946.1:7997060-8016925 GCA_020271785.1 Procambarus virginalis
CATTCAATTTTCCCGACGAAACACTTAACATAGAACAAATGTGGTTATTTAAGCCCCTGTCTTTTAGTCGTCTTAACCCACAGCTTAACCGCGTGACTGAAACTTTGTCTCAAAGTTAAATCTAAGTTACCTGAAAAACGGATTGAAAGCGGATTTCTGAGGCACAGTCGATTACCGTCACCAACATATTCTATGCCATGATGCCTTTTCTGGGGTCTATAATAATATTCATAAAAAATCTGAATTTATTCCAGGGTTCCGACCTCATTTACACATGGGAATATGTCTTTGAAATGTCTCTCCTGTCTGTCTGTATCTTTCTCTCTCTTTCTCTGTCTCTCACTCCCTTTCTGCTGTTATATTACTTTACAAATCTTTCGTTTTAAGCGGCTTGCTAGATTGTATATTCTTCTAACTCGTTCTTGTTCCTCATCTGTTTTTTCATATATTTTATCACGTTAAATTTGTACTCCTTCCATTCTTTATTGTAAACTGTAGATTCCTTGACCATTCGCTAAAATGTTCATATGGCTTTGTCGTAAATTAAACCAATTATGTATTAAATCCTCGTAAATTTGCAATAACATGTATGATATTTCTCTTGCAATTTGAATAATTTCTGGTTTTTCCGACAAAAGATTATTATTCTAATTATATTATCTCATTCCCTTACTTGCTATTCATATTATTTTGCTTTTGTTTTCTGCTGGTATTTAATCCTTTGTAGGGGGAGTGGGTGGATTTGGGTGACGAAGATGGGGTTTGGGTGTAGGGGAGGGAGGAATTAGGTAGGAGAGAGGGAGTGATAAGAAGAGGGTAATAGGGATGTTAAGGGTTTGTATGGAAGCAGAGAGTTGGATTCATGGGGAATCGAGTGGATGCTGATAGTGGGGATCGAGAAATGTAGTAATGATGGAGAGAGCTGGCTTGGAAGCGCTTACAGGTTTATATATGACTCCTCATTGGGCATAATTTATCAATCACATACTATATCGCCAGTAACTAGTAAATTATTTTAATTTGATTCATAGAACTTAATAATAACGTTAAACTTATCGTCACTGAATACGAACTAAATGTTTATGTTATAATGTGTTCGCTTAAGCAGCTGTTGCCACGAGTATTTACATTTTTATTTAACCAGCCTTACAACATCCTGAGATATTCCTACAGCTCATGGACAAATAAAACAACAATGATAATAATATAGCTCTGATGTTATATGAATTAGTTCATGATTGTCAGAATCATGTATCATTAATTCTTATTCTTCGTGAATGCCAATTTAGATTGAGACGCATTATGAAGTAATTTCACATCAAAAAGTCAGAGGCAGCTGCTTGTTTTAGAGTGAGGCTTGCTGCGAAATGTGTGTTTAATAATTATAATAATAATAATAATAATAATGTAATAATAAGGAAATCAGTAGTAATCATGAGGAAGATATCTAACCTGCACACCGGTTACTCACAAGCACACACCCTTAACCACTTAGCCACGATATGCTACAAAAGTAATATAATCTGGAATTGAACTGAACCCTGTAGGTTTCTTAGGGCATCTTCTGATCCCCAATTAGCGTTTTACACATTTCCAGCTTACACTCTGACTGTGGTGTAGTATATATAGTGTATGCGGGCAATGTGAAAAAAACCTGATTTGGGATCAGAAGATGCTTCAGGACTCCTAGAGCATACAGCGGAATTCCAAGTTTCATAACGTTTGTTGCAGATCGTGGCTAAGTGGTTTAAAGGTGCATATGAGTACCCCGGTGTGCAGGTTCGAACCCTCTTCATGGCTCTCATTGATTTCCTCACTGATGCATCACGACAATGTGATTTTTTTGTGTACTATCCTCACTATGAACAGACAAAAATATCAATAACAGTAATGATAAAAACATAATTACAATAAAATAAATTTTACTTCGTAAGTGGTCAATTGGAGCAAGAGAATTTAAATTAAGCAAAGAAATAAGGAAACAAAAATTGCAATAAGGAAGGAATAAAAGAGAGTCTTGATATCATGGAGCGAATTAAGTTCCTTCTTCATCGCTTGTCTTCGACGGCTTATTGCCTCCCTCTACGGCCGTTCTTGTCCGCCAGTTCTTCATCTTGTGCTTCGTTCTTGCACAAGTGGAGGCAACTGCGGACACACCAAGATGCTGCCTCGGTGCTTCTTGGTGCCTTGAGGCAGTGGTCGTGAAGCAGCAATTATGGCCACTGCAAAACTTGATCACGTTGGTGCTTCTTGTGTGTTTTTATCTTAAAGTGCCTTAAGTGCCGTAACGTGTCTTAACGTGTCTAAAGTGCCTTAAAGTGCCGTAAAGTGCCTCAAAGTGCCTCAAGTGCCTCAAAGTGCCTTAAAGTGCCTTAAAGTGCCTCAAAGTGCCTCAAAGTGCCTCAAAGTGCCTCAAAGTGCCTCAAAGTGCCTTAAAATGCCTCAAAGTGCCTAAAGTGCCTCAAAAAAGTGTCTTAAAACCACAATTCTAGGTGTTAATTCTTCATTTGTGTTTTTTATTAAGTATGGTAAAGCCACAATTCTGGCTGTAGCAACACTAGGACACAAGACAGAAACACTCGAGTGAAATAGAGAAACGTCAAATTTCTGACGGTCACACTCACAGACGTAAATAGTAAAGAAATATAGATCTGGGCAGGAGGGAGATACCGAGCTTCGTCTGCTTCTGGTTAGACCAAACAACATGCAATTATACACGTGTCAAATCGTGAAAAGTTGTTGAAACAACTTTCAACTTACCTGGCAGGACGACCAGCATCACCCACGCTGGGACAGCCAAGCCCTGAAAGAAAACTACATTTAATATATAATATAAAGAGGCAGAGGATGGATAAATGTAAGTTTTCAAATAGCAATAAAACTGAGAGTCAGATCATCTGGTCAATAAAGCTGAGGGTCAGATTACCTGGTCAAAAAATGATGCTTATACCTGTTCAATAAATGTGTGATCTGGTAATCTGGTCTGATCTTGACTGAGTGATGATCGCGATGTGAGTCACATTACAAGTCAGTAAAGGTAAGAATCAGGTTACCTGCTCAATAAAGAGTAGCCAGGTAATAATCTCTGCTACATAATCGCTTACTGTATTGCTTTATGTGACAGATCTCTCTCTCTTCTCTCTCTCTCTCTCTCTCTCCTCTCTCTCTCTCTCTCTCTCTCTCTCTCTCTCTCTCTCTCTCTCTAGAAGAAGGAAAGGAACGTCCTCAGCATATTAGCAGAGAAGACTATCCAGGAGAGGAAGCAGTAGAGGGAACCATATACAAGGATTCTAACATAAACGTTACACAAAGGGGCGGTGTCATTAACAGTTAAGGGTCCAGCACATGGAGATCGTAACAAGCAGATTATGTAAGGCCATTACACGGGCGTATGTAAGTTTACTTACTGCATGTGCGTGTACATGCAAATTATGCTCGTTCGTGCATGATAGCACGAACACACAAAATCTACGTTCTATTGCGCCGATTTATGTTCTATTGCGCACGATCTGTGTTCTATTGCGCACGATCTGTGTTCTATTGCGCACGATATGTGTTCTATTGCGCACGATCTGTGTTTATGCTATGCGCACGATCTGTGTTCTATTGCGCACGATCTATGTTCTATTTGCGCACGATCTAGTTCTATGCGCACGATCTGTGTCTATTGCACGAGCTGTGTTCTATTACGCACGATCTAAGTTTAATTACGCACGATCTGTTCTATTGCGCAACGATCTATGTTTCTATTAGTTAACAAGTGTACCAGTTGTAAGGTCTTTGATTCTAAATTGGCTTGATCACTCCGGTATCCTTAGGGGCGGAGGATGTAGTTCACCACTACGGTCTGTGTCCACGAGAGTGGAGGAAGAGGGTGATTAACACACCTGACGTTTGATGCTATTTAAAGATGTCTAAACGAGACGGAAGATTATACGAGTTTCGTGTGATTTTTTAGGAAGGGAGGGGCTCGGAGTCGTAAGTATTCACGTCGGAGTCGAAATATCCTAAATGTTGAAATGGACTAGATTTCTTTCTTTCTGACGTGTGTAATTTATCCTCTTTGCACAGCCGCCTCTGCGTTAGTTTAAAAGTTCTTGTATATACTGGAGCATGAAAAAATCGTCGACAGGAGAATATTTACTCTCTGAATTCACTCCAAGATTTGGTTATGATTTAATGCTTGCGAGTGACGAGAGGTTATACCACACTTTGGCTATGTCACACTCAAAATGCTGAACGCTATACCACCTCTCTAGTTCACCTCCGTAACAATATGTCAGCGGCAAATCAGAGAAGAGGGAGAATTTAGTTTTGAGGAAGGTGTCTCGCAGCAGCTCGCTGGAGTTTATCAACAGAAAGAAAGGTGGCGTTATTAGCTCATTATGTTAGTCAGAACCTCAATGTCTGACTAACTAAAACGAGGGTAAAACAGTATCTTTGTCTGTGATAAATGAAAGTAAAACGCTGCTCTTTTCTCCTCTACATGAAGGCCAAACACCATCCTGTTCTGTACTAAATGAAAGTAAAATACTCCTCTCTTCTCTGCTAAGTGAAGGAAAAAATTACTCTTTCTTGTAAATACATACAGAAAGAAATATTTTAAAAATTCTTGAGAGCAGGAGCCAGAGAAACAACAACAAAAGAGAGAAATATGTGAAGCTTATCAGTACGTGGCTAATAACTCGAGCACATACTCGAGCTGAAGAGAACTGGTGAAACGAACGACTTTTCTCTTATGTTGACCAGACCACACACTAGAAAAGTGAAGGGACGACGACGTTTCGGTCCGTCCTGGACCATTCTCAAGTCGATTGTGTGTGTGACTTTCTCTTATTTGCATCAAGACAAGAGGGGGGAAAATCTCGTCATCACAAATACTTCTTTTAAAACCGAGAGTAACAACGAATACAAACATCTGAATCCCACATACATTCTAATATACACCTCCTCTTGAGCATGCAGCAATGGCATGGAAACCTCTTCTCCCCCCCCCCCCCCACACACACACACACACATGCACTCACACACACGATCGATGCCACCAGGTATGCCACCAGACTGGTCCCGGAAACTGAGAGGAATGAGTTACGTGGAAAGACTAAGGGAGCTGAACCTCACAACCCTGGAAAAACAGAAAAGTAAGGAGAGACATGATAACCACCTACAAAATTCTCAGGGGAATTGACAGGGTGGACAAAGACAAACTCTTTAGCGCGAGTGGAACACGAACAAGGGGACACAGGTGGAAATTTAGTACCCAGATGAGCCACAGAGACGTTAGAAAGATTTTTTTCATTGTCAGTGTAATTAACAAATGGAATGCATTAAGTAGTGTTGTGGTGGAGGCTGACTCCATACACACTTTCAAATGTCGATATGATAGAGCCTAATAGGCTCAGGAATCTGTACACCAGTTGATTGACAGTTGAGAGGCGGGACCAAAGAGCCAGAGCTCAACCCCCGCAAACACAACTAGGTGAGTACTAGGTGAGTACACAAGAGCAAGATACAAGAGCCTCTACAGTAACGGTAATAACAAAATTCTCCACATACTTCCTGCACCATTACAAGCCTCTAGTAACAATCACTGGTTCACAATAATGCCAAGAATAAAACAGGACACATGTGAGCATATCGAAGGGCGCTGACGACCTACAGCATCACCACCCCCGGCGAGGAGACACACAGACCCGAGACTTAACTTTTAGACAATGTTTTGCTTGATTTGCTTTGTAAACAGACCGAGGGACTCCTCGAGTAGATGCGAAAAAACGGAATTAATGTGTAGGTTTAATAAAAGGTTCATTATGCTTGGGTTTACTTACGCTGGGGTTTAGTTATGCTGGGGTTTAGGTTTGTGACTTAATGCTAGAACAGGTTCGGTTGCTCTGGTCGTATGCAAGCGTGGTGTATGTGCAGGGAGGGTTACGTGTTGCGTCCACTGCTGGCAGGAATCAGGGAGCAGTAACACGAGGAGGTAAAGGTTGCTCCCTTGCGTATTATATATAAGAACATAAGAACAAGGTAACTGCAGAAGGCCTATTGGCACATACGAGGCAGCTCCTATAACATGAGGAAGGAAGGAAGGAAGAGGAATATGAGGAAGGAAGACTTGCACATCACGCAGGCGACCATAACAAGAGCTAGACAAGTGTCTTAGGAAAGCCAATGTGTTGCAGGAACACTTCCTGACGTTACAAAGACTCTTAGGTACACTCCCTGACGTTACCAGACTCTTAGGTACACTCCCTGACGTTACCTGACTCTTAGGTACACTCCCTGACGTTACCAGACTCTTAGGTACACTCCCTGACGTTACCAGACTCTTAGGTACACTCCCTGACGTTACCAGACTCTTAGGTACACTCCCTGACGTTACCTGACTCTTAGGTACACTTCCTGGCGTTACCAGACTCTTAGGTACACTCCCTGACGTTACAAAGACTCTTAGGTACACTCCCTGACGTTACAAAGACTCTTAGGTACACTCCCTGACGTTACCAGACTCTTAGGTACACTCCCTGACGTTACCAGACTCTTAGGTACACTCCCTGACGTTACCAGACTCTTAGGTACACTACCTGACGTTACCAGACTCTTAGGTACACTCCCTGACGTTACCAGACTCTTAAGTAGCCTCCCTGACGTTACCAGACTCTTAGGTACACTCCCTGACGTTACCAGACTGTTAGGTACACTCCCTGACGTTACCAGACTCTTGGGTACACTCCCTGACGTTACCAGACTCTTAGGTACACTCCCTGACGTTACCTGACTCTTAGGTACACTTCCTGGCGTTACCAGACTCTTAGGTACACTCCCTGACGTTACCAGACTCTTAGGTACACTCCCAGACGTTACCTGACTCTTAGGTACACTTCCTGGCGTTACCAGACTCTTAGGTACACTCCCTGACGTTACCAGACTCTTAGATGGACTCCCTGACGTTACCAGACTCTTAGATACACTCCCTGACGTTACCTGACGTTACCAGACTCTTAGGTACACTCCCTGACGTTACCAGACTCTTAGATACACTCCCTGACGTTACCTGACGTTACCAGACTCTTAGGTACACTCCCTGACGTTACCTGACGTTACCAGACTCGTAGGTACACTCCCTGACGTTACCTGACGTTACCAGACTCTTAGGTACACTCCCTGACGTTACCAGACTCTTAGATACACTACCTGACGTTACCAGACTCTTACTCTTAGATACACTCCCTGACGTTACCTGACGTTACCAGACTCTTAGGTACACTCCCCTTTACATATTCCTTCAACCTGAAAGTTGCAGAGGACGGCATTATTATGCCCCAACATTGCTGCTCTCCGAGCGGTGGAAAGGGGAAGGGAAGAGTTTAGGGGAGGCTATGAGGTAAAGGAGACTGTCTTACCTTAACTTTTTTACCTTTCCTTACCTTCTAAAGCCCCTGCCACCTCGACTAGAATAACAATATGAACAAAGCAAGTATAAAAGGCTCACCGATACTAAGGCTAAGGGAAACTAAAACTAAAAATATTGGGTTATATGAAGGTAATCAGAATGCGGCAGACCTGTTCACTGGGAAATGGCTGATTTTCTGGAATTTATTTGTTTTTATTGTGGCTGCGTTTGGTACATTTTTAAATGGTTAGGATCACGAGAGTGTACTCACCTAGGTGTACTCACCTAGTTGTGCTTGCGGGGGTTGAGCTCTGGCTCTTTGGTCCCGCCTCTCAACCGTCAATCAACAGGTGTACAGTTTCCTGAGCCTAATGGGCTCTATCATATCTACACTTGAAACTGTGTATGGAGTCAGCCTCCACCACATCGCTTCCTAATGCATTCCATTTGTCAACCACTCTGACACTAAAAAAGTTCTTTCTAATATCTCTGTGGCTCATTTGGGCACTCAGTTTCCACCTGTGTCCCCTAGTGCGTGTGCCCCTTGTGTTAATAGCCTGTCTTTATCAACCCTGTCGATTCCCCTGAGAATCTTGAATGTGTGTGTGTGTATGTGTGTATTCACTAGTTGTATTCACTTAGTTGTATTTTACGGGGGTTGAGCTTTGCTCTTTCGGCCCGCCTCTCAACTGTCAATCAACTGTTTACTAACTACACTAACTACTTTTTTTTTTCCCACACCACACACACACACACACACACCAGGAAGCAGCCCGTGACAGCTGACTAACTCCCAGGTACCTATTTACTGCTAGGTAACAGGGCATTCAGGTGAAAGAAACTTTGCCCATTTGTTTCTGCCGGGTGCGGGAATCGAACCCGCGCCACAGAATTACAAGTCCTGCACGCTATCCACCAGGCTACCTGGCCCCCTGTGTGTGTGTGTGTGTGTGTGTGTGTGTGTGTGTGTGTGTGTGTGTGTGTGTGTGTGTGGTGTGAAGCGCCCTCACTACCCCACAGGAGACTCTGTGAGTATCAGTGCAAGGAACAGCTGCATCTATGACTCCTCATCTGCCTTCTCTCCCTCGATTGTCGCATGCAAATGAGTGTTCTGGGAAGTGTGTTAATTATATTGCCTTGTACCGGTATGGTACTCTGGCGTCTCTCCCAACCGTCGTCTTTATTGAAGTCGACTCCAAGATTGTCCATTTTCGGTTCCCTGTGGTGTAGAAATGCTCAGGTCGGTTGCATTCCTGTGTACGCCTGCTTCAAGGGATTATAAGAGCCTGTAGGAGTGTTTTGGCATGTCTTGTCTCACAACGATGGTAACAACACCCTGGGTGATTAACGACCCCCGGCACCGTGATTGCTTGCTTGCTTGCTCCTCCAGTGGTGACGGTCTCAACTACTTCATCTAAATCATTTCCGTTGTTTAAAGTGCTGTGCAAAATGAGTTCTTTCTGACAGCTTCGTGATTCGGTTTTGTCTTTTATTATATATTCTACTTTTTCCTGTTCTATTTTTGAGAATTGCTTCATTGTTTACTGTCACTCTCCTTTAGAATCTTATATGCCGTTATATCCCTCCTAGATTCTCCTGTTTCCTATCTCTGTCTCCTTAATTTCTGAACATGTATATCTGTCAATCAAAAGTTGAGAGACGGAACCGGTGAGCTGAAGCCCAGTATATATGTAAGCATAGCTAGGAGACCATAAATCACACACACACACACACACACACCACACACACTTACCAGGCCCCCTGCCTGGTAGCCTGGTGGATAGCGTGCAGGTCTCGTAATTCTGTGGCACGGGTTCGATTACCGCACCGGGCAGAAGCAAATGGGCAAAGTTTCTTTCACCCTGAATGCCCCTGTCACCTAGCAGTAAATAGGTACCTGGGAGTTAGTCAGCTATCACGGGCTGCTTCCTGGGGTGTGTGTGTGTGTGGTGTGAAAAAAGTAGTTAGTAAACAATTGATTGACAGTTGAGAGGCGGGCCGAGAGAGCGAAGCTCAACCCCCGCAAAACACACTAGGTGAATACACACACACACACACACACACACACACACACACAACACACACAGAGCGCTCAGGGGTCGTAGTTCTAAGGGCCCTGGTTCGATTCCCGGCTGAGGTAGAAACAAATGGGCTGAGTGTCTTTTCCTGATGCATCTGTTCACTTAGCAGTAAATAGTTACATGGGAGCTAGACAGCTGCTACGGGCTGCATCCTGGGAATGTGTATGTATGTGTATGTGTGTGTGGGGTGTATGTATTTACCTATCACTACTTACTTATCAGTGTCTACGAGGATTAAGGTCTAGCTCTTCATACCCCGCCTACAATCCCTCATCTAACAAAACTAGAATAGAATCTAAATGCGTTACTTTACATGCGGAAACCCAGTAAAACCAATGTGACAGGAAGGGCCAAAGAGCTAAAACTCAACCCTAGTAAACACAATTAGGCAAGTGAGGGGTAACCTAAGAGAGCCCTAGACCGAGCCCTTAAGCACGACTCCGGAACCTTCACCTCGCAAAATATGCAAACTTTAAAATACGAAACCAAGAAAGAGTCCCAGACAAACTTTTGAGGAAAAAGTTGAATAAATTGTGTGAGGGATATTTTCCTTAGTTCTGCAACAATATATCTAGACAATTTTCTATTCTGCTGAGTCGTGCTGGTGTTTGCCCTGGGTCAGGTCCAAGATCTTCTTGAGGGGGAGTCAGTAAGTGCTTTATTTGATGAGGATCAGGTCCGTTCTAGCTAGGGAGGACTGTTTGCAGTATTTGGGCTTTGTATATTGCTGATACGAACGGAAAAATTTCAGAGGTTTCAGTTAAAAATTTATACTGTGATCTGTGATTATACAATCTCTCAAGTCGAGATCCTTGAGAGGATGAGGATCATGATTTTCTTAGTCGTCAAAACTTAGGAGGTATGTTGACCAGACCACACAGTAGAAGGTGAAGGGACGACGACGTTCCAGTCCGTCCTGGACCATTCTCAAGTATCGACTTGAGAATGGTCCAGGACGGACAGAAACTTCGTCGTCCCTTCACCTTCTAGTGTGTGGTCTGGTCAACATACTTTAGCCACGTTATTGTGACTCATCGCCTGCCTAGGAGTGTGTGTATGTGTGTGTGTGTGAGTGTGTGTGTGTGTGTGTGTGTGTGTGTGTGTGTGTGTGTGTGTGTGTGTGTGTGGTGTGGTGTGTGTGTGTGGGTTGTGTGTGTGTGTGTGTGTGTGTGTGTAGTGTGCATAGCCTATGGCCATGGTGGCAAGTCACGTCACTCACTTTGTAGCTCAAAGGGTCAAGGTCAACTGTCAAGGGTAAAGGACGTGACAAACAATGAACTTCTTTCACAGTTGAGCTGCATATTCAACTCCTGTACTTGTAACCGACCTCTCAGGGCAGCCACCTTAATGTTACCTGCTCTCCTTAAAGGTAAATATCCTTACAATATATCACCCAAAGTGACAGACTTAATGTAGACCGATTTCCAGCAACTCTTGTGTCCCAGTCATCTAGAACAGACGAGTACTGTCAGCCACTCTAACACCATGACAGATGACCCCCTGATCCCTTCCCCTCACACCACAGCACTGAGGGGTCAAGCAAGGNAATCAATTTTGTAGAGTATACCGTGTTTTATTTACTATGTGAGTTGTAGTCACCTAGATGCATCTAGGTTTGTAGGCGATGCACGATCTTTTATCCAGGATGTCTCTGAACACTAATTCTGAACATTCTGAACACTACTGAACAGGCCCTATGAAGTTATCATGCACGCTCTCTATAATCATTCTACGCCATGTACAGGGTCTGCGTAGGCTCTGTGCTCGGCATGAGTGGCTTCTTGTAGACTATAAAAGAATTGGTTAGGCCTTTTCAGTACATAATATACTAATTTAGTATAATTATGTATAATTATACTAATAATTATTTAATAATAATTTAGTATAATTATACTAATTTAGTATAATTATGCCATTGTTATGCCTGTTTCTTATGCATATCTTTTTCTGATTTTGTTGTAAACTCATTTATAAATGAACAACTATTTAAAAAAAAAATCATTTATATATTCCATACACACTGTTTCAGAGTTGTATATACTGCCCCAAGAGCCTTATACACCTGTGGAACATTGCATACATTGATTTAGTGCTGTATGCAGTGCAGGCCTCTTCAGAATGTATATTGTTTATTATAGGAATATACAGACCCCCTTCAGGCCACGTTCAAGAACTGAACGAGCACCTTGCAGGCAAGTGAATAGCCTCGGTTGCAAGTCAGTATTTAGTCTCCGTTGCATCTAACTGTTCAGCCGCTATTGCAGGTAATATTAGTCACTGTTGCTGACGTATTCACTTGCAGCCAATTTGCTTCCGCAGTAAATATGCTTTGAGATTTCTGTACAGGAGGCTGGCAGGCAGAAAACGAAGTAGTTTTTAGATTCTTGTAATGAACCGAGGCAGGCGGGCTCACTCTGAGGTAATTATGTTTACAAGTGAATCTTTTGTGTCGCGGAATGTAAACAAAGACTTATTTCAGCTGGAGCTTCCAACGGGCGGGGCCACGTTCACCATTCTCCTTCAACAAGACATTCCTTGTCACATGTTTCGGAATTGTCCAGGCTTTTTTACTTGTTTAGTATTCCATGCTCTACTTTCAGCATTCAAGAACTCTTCTTCTTCCTCCTCCTCTTCTTATTGTTATTATTCCTCTTTTCCTCTGTCCACGGTGGATATTCGTGTTCACTTAATGCGTCGAGTCTGCCTAAAGATTTTCTGAACTACTCAGAGATACATTCTCTATACATATTTCTTTTATAAATACATACAGGGTCACTATGATCTTTACCTACATGTATCTTCTCTTTCTCTCACTCTCTCTTTATCTCTGTCTCATGATCTGTCTCTGTCTCTCTTTCTGTCTCTCTGTCACTCTCTTCTCTCTCTTTCTCCCTCTCAAAAAAATTACATGCATTTTGAGAAAATATCATAATATACAGTCTGAACCCATCTATGTACACGAGGCTAAGACAGAGAAGCTGGAGGGATGCAATATAGTTGTTCAACATGCGTGAAGGAGATGAGAGAGACGGAGAGACGGAGAGATGGAGGTAGGAGAAAGAGTCAGATAAGGAGACAGAGAGGAAAACAATGAAAAAAATGACAGGGGAAGCCATAGGGGGATAGGGATAGGTAGGACGAAAGAGAGATAGGGAGGAAACCATGAAAGAAGGAGATATAAAGATGCAAGAAGTGGTTGGAAACATGCAAGAGAAACAAGAAGGTGATAATTAAGGAAAGAGGGCAATGGGAGACAGGAGACAGAGTGTGAAAGCTATCAGGAGTGTAAAGAGAGAGGGAGGGAAAGATAACGTAGACCAGGAAGAGGGATGAAAACGGAATAGAACAGGAGTTTGTGTGATGGAATGATCGTGGTAGAGAACTCACAAACATGCACACAAATTTATAATAAATATTTTTTCCAATAATATTTTCACCCAAGTCAGTCACAAGGAAATGTGGAACAAAATCTCATTTTAATATCAAGAGACAAAAAATCATACAGACGAAAATCCTATTTTGTTTTTATTTAATATCATTGTATCGTATGAAAAAGTAAAACAATGTAATAATAGCAATTTGAAGGCGATATGGATGAATTAATATTTGGAAGCAAATTACATCATGCATAAAAGGAATTACATTATATTTTAATTCAGTTAGATAAAGTATGTAAACACAATTAAAAAGAAAAGTGATTCCGTAGAGCAACAATAAATAATTTTATTTCTGTTCGATCAAATATAATTACATATTAATTAAATATAGTGCTCATTAGACGAAGTTTTTTATATTTTAATTCTTTTAGATCGAAAAGGAAATAAACTTCTTTAATATTTGTTAATATTTTATTCTTGAGGGAAGGAATAATTTTTTCTTTAAGTGTTGTCAGATCAAAACGTAATAGGTTAATTGCTGTTTAGAATATTATTGTTTATATCACGTATTAATAATTATGTATATTATAAATGAGTCTGGTACTTTTGTAGTGACAAAATTCCACAATAATTTTAATGAAACTGTAAAATTAATCGATAACTTCTGCCATAAAGGAAATCTAATAACAGCATTAAAACAAAGACGTGAATAACGGAACCTGATGAACAATAAAATGAATAAAGGCACCTGAATAACATATAATAACATGATTAAATGAAGAGGATGAAGGAACGACGACGTTTCGGTCCGTCCTGGACCATTCTCAAGTCGATGAAAGGAATACTTTAGCCACGTTATTGTGACTCATCGCCTGCACGATTATATGAACTGGAAGAACAATAACACACGAAAAGAGAAATGCGAAGACAGTCTCTTCTTGGTGAATATAGTTTTGTTACTTTAGTTTGGTCCTGTTAAGGACCTCGGTTCTCAACAGGACCAAACTGAGGTCCTGTTGACCTATTGACCTGTTAACTTTCAATACGTAACTGAGGACTCTAGAGACTCAGTTATGTATTGAAAGAAAAAAAATAATCATACCATGGAATCGAACCCCCCGTTCCCTGAACTCCTCAGCCACACTACCACTGGACCATGATGGACTAAGTAATTAATTATCAGGGAAAAACTCTAAGCCATTACGACTATTACACTAGGATAGGATATTAAGAGAAGAATTTGGGATGGGACGGAGGAAAGGAAAGGTGCCCAGCAATCTGTATGGTCGGGGGATTGAACGCCGATCTGCATGAAGCAAGATCATCGGTGTACCGTCAGTCTAAGTGGTTAGACACGATGGGCCAAAGTTGTCTTATCCACAAACTGAGAGATGGAACTGTCTCAATGTTTATATTTTGGTCACCATCTTGCGAGTTTAGCATATTACAGTGTTACTAATTGAGAAAGCAATGGTATTGGTAGTGGAACTGGTAATGGTACTGGTGGTGGTAGTAGTAGTGGTAGTAGGGGGTAGTAGTAAGTGCAGTAAATAGTAGGGTATATTGATGTTTGTGATGGTGTTAGCGTCTCAAGTTAAATATAGTTTATGGCTATATATTCCGTCAACGAAGAAATCCAACGGGGAAGCAATACCAAGAGTTATTGCCCGTAAATTCCAATGGTCCGTACCTTGAAAGCTATATATATTTTTTCCATTGAGTGCCCAGGTTGATAAATCTTCGAAATTTGCGAGGAAAACCCTCATAAAAAAAGTCACAATACATTTTCACATACTTCTTACTTTTTACCCCGTTGCTCAATAAGCCGTTAACAGTACTAGTTCTCCCGAGATGTGAAACATATCAGAGAAAGGTGTTTTTTCTTCCTCTTTGGCTGCTCTTGCGTCCTGGCGTTCATGTGTCTGCTTTATCGCCTTGTAGTAACAGCTCGCGTTTCGCGTTTCACTTTCTAGTTTATAACACAGGTTATAGAAGGTAGAAATATGCCTTCGGTAAGATCTTTGTACGTCTCTGGCGGTGTTCTCGTTCTCTTTGCCTTATAAGGGAGCCGGTCGGCCGAGCGGACAGCACGCTGGACTTGTGATTCTGTGGACCTGGGTTCGATCCCAGGCGCCGGCGAGAAACAATGGGCAGAGTTTCTTTCACCCTGATGCACTGTTCACCTAGCAGTAAATAGGTACCTGGTAGTTAGATAGCTGCTACGGGCTGCTTACTGAAGATGTGTGTCTGAGTGCGTGTGTATGAGATACATATGTAGTAGACATAATAGAGGAAAAATAGATTAATCGGAAACGCGGGGTCCAAGAGCTAATTACTCGATTTTGCATATATAGTAACTTATACAACCTCGAGCACACACACACACACACACACACACACACACACACACACACACACACACACACACACACACACACACACACACAAAATACGGCCAAGCATATACAGGAAATTTGCCTCTAGACACAATGACACTAAATCATTGAATTAGAGTTCACAATCTCCCTGACTAACCACCTTTGTAACGCTGTCATCACAAAGTAATCCACACGGGACCATCGAATATTCCCCTTCCACCTCTTCCATGTGATTGAGAAAATGCACACTTAATACAGCCATTAGGCGCGATTTGATAAAAAAAATGTCACAATGTAATATTTTCTGTATTAAGGAGGTTTAAGAAAAAGTGTCAAAGGGGGTTTAGCGTTTGTCATATTACTGAAGCCGGTGTTTGAAAATTCAATATTTTCTTAGTTTGTGTAAAGGGAGTTAATTAGATATTATATACCCAGTGTTTTTTTTTGTTATATCGTTCTAGTTAAGTATGCTTAGGTTAAAGATTTTTCTAAGGGCAAAGTAATTCTAAACTTTATTCTGCAAGTAATAATTAGTTTCAGAGCAATGTAAACTTTTGAACGTAGCGCTCACAGTGGAAAAGATCTAATTAATCTTTATCTTTGTTGAACAAATCTCTAGAGCAGAGCAGGGATCTCCCAGTGTACTAGGAGCCTCAGACGAATGCCTTAGCCTCTAACTCTCCCAAGATTTTATCATACATGCATCACTACTGTGATATCCTTGTGCATTGATCTTAGTTTCCCATTCTAAGAATGTTTCTACATGTTTTGCTTACGAGAATGAAAGCATCTCAATTCGGAGATAAAGAACATTTCCGTAATTAAGGAAGTGTTTATCTATTGCATGAACACCCAAAAAAGTCACAGCATTCAATTTTCCCGACGAAACACTTAACATAGAACCAAGTGTGGTTATTTAAGCCCATGTCTTTAGTCGTCTTAACCCACAAGCTTAACCGCGTGACTGAAACTTTGTCTCAAAGTTAAATCTAAGTTACCTGAAAAACGGATTGAAAGCGGATTTCTGAGGCACAGTCGATTACCGTCACCAACATATTCTATGCCATGATGCCTTTTCTTGGGTCTATATAATATTCATAAAAATCTGAATTTATTCCCAGGGTTCCGACCTCAGTTTACACATGGGAATATGTCTTTGAAATGTCTCTCCTGTCTGTCTGTATCTTCTTTCTCTTTCTCTGTCTCTTTCTCTGTCTCTCACTCCCTTTCTTGCTGTTATATTACTTTACAAATCTTTCGTTTTAAGCGGCTTTGCTAGATTGTATATTCTTCTAACTCGTTCTTGTTCCTCATCTGTTTTTCATATATTTTATCACGTTAAATTTGTACTCCTTCCATTCTTTATTGTAAACTGTAGATTCCTTGACCATTCGCTAAAATGTTCATAATGGCTTTGTCGTAAATTAAACCAATTATGTATTAAATCCTCGTAAATTTGCAATAACATGTATGATAATTTCTCTTGCAATTTGAATAATTTCTGGTTTATTTCCGACAATAAGATTATTATTCTAATTATATTATCTCATTCCCTTACTTGCTATTCATATTATTTTGCTTTTGTTTTCTGCTGGTATTTAATCCTTTGTAGGGGGAGTTGGGTGGATTTGGGTTGACGAAGATGGGGTTTGGGTTTAGGGGAGGGAGGAATTAGGTAGGAGAGGGAGTGATAAGAAGAGGGTAATAGGGATGTAAAGGGTTTGTATGGAAGCAGAGAGTTGGATTCATGGGGAATCGGGTGGATGCTGATAGTGGGGATCGAGAAATGTAGTAATGATGGAGAGAGCTGGGTTGGAAGCGCTTACAGTTATATATGGACTCCTCATTGGGCATAATTTATCAATCACATACTATATCGCCAGTAACTAGTAAATTATTTTAATTTGATTCATAGAACTTAATAATAACGTTAAACTTATCGTCACTGAATACGAACTAAATGTTTATGTTATAATGTGTTCGCCTAAGCAGCTGTTGCCACGAGTATTTACATTTTATTTAACCAGCCTTACAACATCCCTGAGATATTCCTACAGCTCATGGACAAATAAAACAACAATGATAATAATATAGCTCTGATGTTATATGAATTACTTCATGATTGTCAGAATCATGTATCATTATTCTTATTCTTCGTGAATGCCAATTTAGATTGAGACGCATTATGAAGTAATTTCATATCAAAAGTCAGAGGCAGCTGCTTGTTTTAGAGTGAGGCTTTGCTGCGAAATGTGTGTTTAATAATTATAATAATAATAATAATAATAATAATAATAATAATTGTAATAATGAGGAAATCAGTAGGAATCATGAGAAGATATCTAACCTGCACACCGGTTACTCACAAGTACACACCCTTAACCACTTAGCCACGATATGCTACAAAAGTAATGCAATCTGGAATTGAACTGAACCCTGTAGGTTTCCTGTGGCATCTTCTGATCCCCAATTAGCGTTTTACACATTTCCAGCTTACACTCTGACTGTGGTGTAGTATATAGTGTATGCGGGCAATGTGAAAAAAACCTGATTTGGGATCAGAAGATGCTTCAGGACTCCTAGAGCATACAGCGGAATTCCAGTTTCATAACGTTTGTTGCAGATCGTGGCTAAGTGGTTTAAAGGTGCATATGAGTACCCCGGTGTGCAGGTTCGAACCCTCTTCATGGCTCTCATTGATTTCCTCACTGATGCATCACGACAATGTGATTTTTTGTGTACTATCCTCACTATGAACAGACAAAAATATCAATAACAGTAATGATAAAAACATAATACAATAAAATAAATTTTACTTCGTAAGTGGTCAATTGGAGCAAGAGAATTTAAATTAAGCAAAGAAATAAGGAAAAAAAAAATTGCAATAAGGAAGGAATAAAAGAGAGTCTTGATATCATGGAGCGAATTTAAGTTCCTTCTTCATCGCTTGTCTTCGACGGCTTATTGCCTCCCTCTACGGCCGTTCTTGTCCGCCAGTTCTTCATCTTGTGCTTCGTCTTATTGCACAAGTGGAGGCAACTGCGGACACACCAAGATGCTGCCTCAGTGCTTCTTTGGTGCCTTGAGGCAGTGGTCGTGAAGCAGCAATTATGGCCACTGCAAAACTTGATCACGTTGGTGCTTCTTGTGTGTTTTTATCTTAAAGTGCCTTAAAGTGCCTTAACGTGTCTAAAGTGCCTTAAAGTGCCGTAAAGTGCCTTAAAGTGCCTTAAAGTGCCTCAAAGTGCCTCAAAGTGCCGTTAAGTGCCGTAAAGTGCCTCAAAGTGCCTATAAGTGCCTTAAAGTGCCTCAAAGTGCCTCAAAGTGCCTCAAAGTGCCTCAAAAAAGTGTCTTAAAGCCACAATTCTAGGTGTTAATTCTTCATTTGTGTTTTTCATTAAGTATGGTAAAGCCACAATTCTGGCTGTAGCAACACTAGGACACAAGACAGAAACACTCGAGTGAAATAGAGAAACGTCAAATTTCTGACGGTCACACTCACAGACGTAAATAGTAAAGAAATATAGATCTGGGCAGGAGGGAGATACCGAGCTTCGTCTGCTTCTGGTTAGACCAAACAACATGCAATTATACACGTGTCAAATCGTGAAAAGTTGTTGAAACAACTTTCAACTTACCTGGCAGGACGACCAGCATCACCACGCTGGGACAGCCAAGCCCTGAAAGAAAACTACATTTAATATATAATATAAAGAGGCAGAGGATGGATAAATATAGTATTCAAATAGCAATAAAACTGAGAGTCAGATCATCTGGTCAATAAGCTGAGGGTCAGATTACCTGGTCAAAAAATGATGCTTATACCTGTTCAATAAATGTGGTGATCTGGTAATCTGGTCTGATCTTGACTGAGTGATGATCGCGATTGTGAGTCACATTACAAGTCAGTAAAGGTAAGAATCAGGTTACCTGCTCAATAAAGAGTAGCCAGGTAATAATCTCTGCTACATAATCGCTTATTGTATTGCTTTATGTGATAGATCTCTCTCTCTCTCTCTGCTCTCTCTCCTCTCTCTCTTCTCTCTCTCTCTCTCTCTCTCTCTCTCTCTCTCTCTCTAGAAGAGGAAAGGAACGTCCTCAGCATATTAGCAGAGAGACTATCCAGGAGAGGAAGCAGTAGAGGGAACCATATACAAGGATTCTAACATAAACGTTACACAAAGGGGCGGTGTCATTAATGGTTAAGGGTCCAGCACATGGAGATCGTAACAAGCAGATATATGTAAGGCCATTACATGGGCGTATGTAAGTTTACTTACTGCATGTGCGTGTACATGCAATTATGCTCGTTCGTGCATGATAGCACGAACACACAAAAACTACGTTTCATTGCGCACGATCAATGTTCTATTGCGCACGATCTGTGTTTATTGCGCACGATCTGTGTTCTATTGCGCACGATCTGTGTTCTATTACGCACGAGCTATGTTCTATTACGCACGATCTATGTTCTATTACGCACGATCTATGTTCTATTACGCACGATGTACTTTCATATACTGATTAACAAGTGTACAGGTGTAAGGTCTTTGATTCTAAATGGCTTGATCACTCCGGTATCCAGTAAGGACGGAGGATGTAGTCACCACTACGGTCTGTGTCCACGAGAGTGGAG
>WNGS01004946.1:8019670-8032271 GCA_020271785.1 Procambarus virginalis
TTCTTATCTTCTCCTTGTATCCATATCCTATCTTCTGCTTCTTCCCATCCTCTCACGTGTCTTATCCATATCCTCACATCCCCTCCGATTGTTGAATAGTTATACTGATTTAATGTTCTCTTCTGATAATTACCTGATGTATCGTGAGATTTTGTGACAATGAGCAGGAACAGCACGATTTCAGACTCCAATCACGGTTAGTATACATAAATATAGCTGCTTTCGAGTGTAGGAAATTTAGTGTGACTTCATCTTAATCACTAGTGATCACTAAACTATATCAAGCACCAGTTATCAGAAATACTAATTATTTCAAGCAATACTGATCATCAGTTTTATTTTATCAAGCAACAGTGATTATAAGTATAAGTATAAGTTATCATAATTAGTATATTTTGGTAGCAGTCTCTTTCCTGTAGACATATGTTATTAAATATGACCGAAAAAGTAAGATTAATAATTCTAACACGAATTTTCTCAATTTTCCTTATGTTTGTTTTTACTGATGACGGTAAATTAAAAATCAATTCTCCCAGAATTGATTTTATTGATTTGATTTTATTGATTTTTAATTTACCGTCATCAGTAAAAACAAACATAAGGAAAATTGAGAAAATTCGTGTTAGAATTATTAATCTTACTTTTTCGGTCATATTTAATAACATATGTTATCATAATTACTAAATAACCGAAAATATCCTAAGTTTTAAAAGGATAATTTTTCAGATTTTAATTGGACAGCTCTTAGGCTTACAAATCTATAAATTTTAATTCGACAACTCATTCTAATATATACAGTGGTTTAGCTTGAGGAGAACGTTATTACCCTGAACAGGAACATTGCAACAACAGCACCATAGCAGTGAGAACAACACTATTCTAAACAGGATCACTGCACAACATCCCTGTCGTAGAGAGAACACTTATACTGTAAACAGGACCACTAACATCACCGTTGTAAAACTAACAACAGTACTGTAAACAGGACCACTGCGGCAACATCATCCCCCCTTCCACTACAAAACTTGTGGCCATGTGATTTTCGGTGTTATTACCCGGGCAACGAACGCTGATGACTAGGGAGAGAGAAAGAGGGGATGAAACAGGGAACATTGAAGGGGAGAAACAGAAGAGAAGGGAAATAACGAGAGGCAAAAGAGGAAAAATGGTAGAGAGGGGCAGATAGTCGTTCTCTCTTGATGCTGTCTGTACCTTCGTGGTCTCACAAGTCCTTGAGAGAAACCGACCAATAGACAGCCTCCATGCTGGAGAGTAACCCTACCCACACACTGCCGTCAACATCAGAGAACTTCTCATTAATGAAGTGGTGGCCTGGAAACTTTTTTTCAACTCTGGCTCGACTTAATGCACCGCTAAATCCTCCCGTCGACCAATTAATCCAGTGAGAATGACTGAGAAGCAACGAAAGCGAGACGTCTCGCTATAAGAATAGCGAAGGAAGAGATGTACTTCATTTTACCCTTCTGGAATGGAAGTAAAGAATGGGTTGCATTCCTCGTGAAGTTTTCAGTTCCAAGAAAATAGAAGGATGAAGAAAAGGTAGACTGACACTGTCAAGTAGACGGATATACATATAGGTAGAAAGATATACATATGGGCAGAGATAAAATAGGCAGATAAGTAAACACCCAGACAGGGAGACAGGCAGACATAGGAAGCCAAAGGTACAGCGAAAGGTAGATACGATGACAGGTAGACATAAGCAAACATGCAGTCAGGTAGACAAAGGTAGTCAAGCAGGCAGATAGAGAGTGAGGCAGGGAAACAGACCGCAAACAGACAGGCAAACAGACAGAAACGACTACAAACCAGCATCAGAATAACTGCATCCTGGTGGCCCTGACAGGATGTGATCACCAACAGAGAAGAAACAGAAAAGATTGAGAAGATTAGCTTGACAAGAAAACTTGTTGAATCAGAAGGCGACTGAAGAAGGAAGGGAAAAAGTTCAAGATCTAACGAAGGGGAAGACCGACAGACACTATCTCTACCGCCTTTGTGAGAAAGATGATTTATATATACCGGAGTGCACCTGAACCTTTACAGACTTCCACATCAAAGGAGCATCACCAGATGTGTACCAAAGGTTGGGAGACCAAGGAGCTGCTTTAAGAAATCTAAAAACGGAGTACTTCAGGGAGCCAGATTCACAAAGCAGTTACGCAAGTTCTTACGAACGTACTTACGAACTTTCCTCAATCTTTGACGGGTTTGGTTATTTTTATTAAACAGTTTACAAGCATGAAAACTTCCCAATCAACTGTTGGCATTGTTATAAACAGCCTCCTGGTGCTTCGGAGCTCATTAACTGTTTAATAATTGTAAACAAAGCCGCCAAAGATTGAGAAAAGATGTACAAGTTCGTAAGTGCTTGCGTAACTGGTTCGTGAATCTGGCCCCAGGTCCTTATATTCAACGTATATCAAATAAATTTAGAAATATGCTTGAACCAGCCTGTAGTCCTAACATAGCTAGATACAAAATGAAACTGGAAGAAATTGAGAAGTATGCCACCAGACTAGGCCCCAGAGCTGAGATAATTGGTTTATGAGGGAAGACTAAAGGAATTAAACCTGTCAATGGAATACTTGTTTCGACATGGTGAAGTTAATTCCACAGGCTTGGGTTCATACAAATAACTGAACGCTTAGCTATACATGCGACGTGGAAGGTAATCTAACTCCACCAATGACACTTAAAACCCATTATATATTTTTGGACGACGTAGCAAAATTACTATTATTAAACGGTAGAGTGAAGTTCTCGTTTTTTTGGCCGGTCCGTTCCATTCCTTTGTCATATAAATTTTTTTTTATCATATGGGTGACAGCTTCTCCCCACTATCAACTTATCTTGGCTTTACGCCCTGGAGAGGCCACTCCAGACCGACAACCAGAGCGCAACGCCATAGTCTCCTGAGACTGATGGATACCTACTACTATCCTCATATACCTTGGGTAAACTATAAAACAGGGACACAACCATTGAGTTATTACTCTCGTTTCTACATCTTCGGGAGATGAAGTAAACTTGAGTCGACAAAGAAGATGCTGGAGAAGAGGCATCAACGTTATATTTACGTGAAAGACTAACCAACGCCGTTGAGTTTTCTCGAACTGGGAACAATCTCTCTCAATTATCTCTCAAACTTCACATGATGCTTGTTGACGACATTCACCTTGAGACTCCATTTTTTTTCCATAATTGGAGACAAAAAATCCAACCTGCATCAATTCCCACAAGATCAGAACGTCATAAACCAATTTGCAATTTGCTTCCCAGGCGACTCGTTACATCCCTGGCCTGGTTTGACTTGCAATCTGTGCACCATTTCCCCGTGTGGGGCGTAATGCAATTTTCTAGTATTATGAAGATGGATGGCTGCTCACGCCTCCTGCGTGTAGCAAACAGCTAAATGGGTGTAGCCCATTGTATTATGTATGCTTTACTAATGAAGAAAATGATTTATTACTTTATTAAGGATAGGTGGATAGACACAAAGAAGAAATTAGTGACACAATAATAATAATAATAATACTCAATGAAATCACAATAGCCTGTTATATCAAGGAGAAAATTGCTGGATCAGAGCGGGGGATTGAATCAGCATATTGGTGAATCCCAGACGCCCATTATACCCTTAGGGTATAGGGCGCGTTTGAGGGTATCCTCAGTGATGCTCTGAGGATACCCTCAGGGTATCATCATACCCTGAAGGTATCCTGACTGATCAAGTCACTAGACCAAGAACGTCAATAATAAGGTAAAGTTGGGGTAAACTCACGTTGCCCAACAGGCTCTGACCTTACCGGGAAACCACTAAGGGAACTAGTAAGCGTAAAAGCGTCCGCGCTGTCATCGTATAAAGTGAAGCTCGCAATAATGTAAAATTAGCGATCATTCACCAGAATGAACGAATGGGAGCACTTCATATAGTTGCATTGAGTCTCATGTGTTCCGTCTCTAGGTATAACCACATCTGATGAATGATGAATAATTTTTACATTATTATAAACACATGACTTGATAATGTGTTTATTATAATGACCAGGACATTTATAATTCGGTCCAGGACGGACCGAAACGATCATCATTTGGATCATCATATCTTCAGTCACGTTATTATGACTCATCGTCTGCGTATTGTAAACTCATTTGGTGATGAGTTGTGGAGAGGTTTTCAGTCTCAAGTTATCTTAGTGAGTCTCCAGCATGGTTATCATATAGTTGTACTCACTTACTTGTACTTTGCGAGGCTCTTGAGTTCTGACTCAACTCGTAATCGACTGATGTTCAGGTCCGAGAGCCTACTGGCCAAATGTCATGTCTCCGTTCAGAATTGCGAATAAAATTTGCTTCCAACACATTACTTCATAATGCATTCCATCTTTACACTGTCCTGAGGAGGACAAAATATTGTTATTGTCTCAGCAAACATTTTTTTCTCAATTTGTATCCCTTTTTTTTCGCTGACTCGGGCACAACTATTAGGAGCTAATTAGTAAGGTCATAAGGCAAACATGAGTCGTAACTAGAAAATCAACTCCACAGACCTTCTGTGTTCAGATAGTTGCACAACCCTCAAAGTTTGGCTTCTCACAATAACCAGAAATTACGATAATAATTCATTTGAACCACCAGCCTCCCTATTCACCAAAATTATGGGTAATTTAGCACCCGGAGCGCGGAGATGCAGTCACAAGCGGCCTCAAGACTGTCTTAGGTCACATGCGAGCCTGAGAATATTTGCTGGAAAACCACATGTGTTGGGGACCTGAATATATCTTATTTCTTACTGGGTTAAGTAAATAATTTTCAGAAGAAGGCGACAAGCTCAAACTGGGTTGTATATGTCTTGGTGGATGTAAGGAACTAGGGGAGAGAGAGAGAGAAGATGATAGAGAGGAGGATAATTGGATAGAGTGAAAGATGGAAAGGAGAGCATCGAATTGTTATTCTGACTCACACTGACTCGTTGTTTCGAGGCACACTACAGATTTCCTGTCCAGATTCCAGCAAATTAGATGCGGTACAGGCGGCTATTCTGACTTGCTCCCGTCAGGGGCAATCCCCATTAAAAAAGATGAGATGTCATTTGCGTAATTAGCTTGTTTAATTATCCCAGAGGAGGCTGGGAGCCGGCCAGGAGGCTGTCACTCCACCTCTCCACCAGGAGATGTCATTACCACTGATTATACCATCTTCAACCAGACTAAGTGGCTGTATTCGAGTTCCTCCGACCCACCGTCTACCAAAGTTCATTTTCTTTGAAGGTCAACAAGTCGGCCACGATTCATACTTTTTTTTTTAGTCTTGTTTAAGTGTTAGTTGATTAAGTCAATGCTCTTGCAAATGTTGCAGTAGTGTGTCACATTTTTCACGAGTTGCGTGTATGATGAATTTGTGCAGTTATTTATGGTTTGTGTTGGACTCAAATGATGTTGGTCAATGTTCAGCTGCGCTTTTTCGATTCACGCGCATGGGAAGCAGCGCACTTTGGATATAAACCCAAGAGGAGCTGCGCACTTTGTATATACGCCCATAGGGAGCAGCGCATTTGCAATAAACGCCCATAACGTTATGCGCCCTTTTTAATGGAGAACTGAATAATTTGGATACAAATCCATTGTGCGCTGGACTGTTTTAACGCAAGAGAATGTGACGATATTATCTCTCTACTTGCAGCATGTCAGTAGCGTCTATTTTCATCTCGTTGGTAAATGTAGTCAACTTTCAGCTGAATGTTTCTCTGCCCCCGTGTCAACTCCTCCAGAACTCACCTCACTTCTGAAATATGTATAGATGGACAATAAATCACATTTAACATGGCTGAAAATATCACATGTTTCTCTTTGGCATTATGGCATCTTTATTCATATTAACTCGTATGTTATGCTTCATACCATCACCTTCCCCCTTACGTTCAATCCATTGCATTTCTCCAGAAGTAATGGTCCAGGACGGACCTAAATGTCACCACTTCCTGTATTTTTATATTCGTGGGACGCGTGTCAAACGTATGAATTGCTGTCCTCATTTCTACCTACTACTATGATATACTGACCAATCACTGTAACCCTTACATTAGTGTCCCTCTAGGACGCAGTTTCGAAGTGTTACAAATGGCCCTCACCAATTCGGCTGTGTACTTTCTATGTCGTTTGCTCTCCTACTTCCACGAATTTGGTGTTAGTAAACACTGTGTAATGTAACCATGTAACACGGTCAATATTTTGCCTGAAAACAATGTGTGTGCGAAGTAATTATTTTATTGCATTTCTAAACAGAAAGGGGGTATATAAACAGAGATATGCATAATGCATATAGATGTATATACAGTATGCATATACTGTCACAAAAGCCTGAGTTGCTACACGAGAAATACCAAAATGCTTTAGCTTGACATGGTTGTATATAAATATTTGTGAGCTCAAAGCTAAAACATTTACATTGTGGACTGCAAATCGTTTCTGCTCCAGGAAGTTTGTGTCCGTTCTTTCCTTACATCGCTACAGTATAGTGTCTCCATCAGCGTGATATAAGACCAGTTTGTACAGCCGCAAGACCATTTTTTCTGCACAGAAACGTGTAAAAAAAAGATGTGGAATTAAGCAAAAATTTGTATTTCGTCTTTGGTATGTTTCAAATTATTTTTGTGAGATAGAAATGGGAAGAGAAGATGATCGGGGATTCTGTGAGTGACAAGGAGATAATATGTAGACACCCTTTAGAAAACAGAACAGAGAGACAGTTGAACAGAAACACATATAGAAAAGTACAGTCAGACAGGTTATCTTCTTGAGGTTATCTTGAGATGATTTCGGGATTTTTTAGTGTCCCCGCGGCCCGGTCCTCGACCAGGCCTCCACCCCTAGGAAGCAGCCCGTGACAGCTGACTAACACCCAGGTACCTATTTTACTGCTAGTAACAGGGGCATAGGGTGAAAGAAACTCTGCCCATTGTTTCTCGCCGGCGCCTGAGATCGAACCCAGGACCACAGACCAGCGTGCTGTACGCTCGGCCGACCGGCTCCCGGTTACACAGATATTACACACATTCTTGCCCAGTTCCCCCCTTTCAGTCAACATAAGTCGAGGTTCCTACAATTCTCTGGCAGTCTTAAGACAATCAAGAAAGACCCGCGAACAACATCGAACCATTAGGCAGAATGATCCCCTTTCGTGAACGCTTCGATTTATTTCCCAGGATTAATGGAGTCACACAAACTTTGGTATGTCTCAGGTGGCGTCGTCGTCCATCCTGAGAAAGAAATTAAGTCCTTGTGTTTGCTGTCCGTCAGAGCTGTTTGTTTCCCTGATTCCTGAGTTTGTTGCTGATAATTACAGAAAATTGAGAAAACAATTGAATGTGTAGTAATTTGGTGTGTCTGACTGTTATAGTGTGTGTGTATGTATGTAATTTGTGTATGTCTATATTCACCTATTTGTGCTGCAGGATCAAGCTTTATTGCTCTTGGGCCCCAATTCACCGCAGATTGATGTAAAGATTTTTTTCTTTATAATCTGTATATTATCTACTAGCCAAATACTGATGATCATCAGGTAACAGCCACAATACCTGTCTTACTCTCATATTCATATTTACTGTTAGATGAACACAGGCATCAGGCGAAAGAAAACATTGCCCAAACTCTTCTGTCCTGCCTCTTTGTATGTGTGTGTGTGTTTGTGTCCGTGAACTCGCCCAGTTGTGCTTGCAGGGGTTGAGCTTTGGCTCTTTGATCCCGCCTCTCATCTGTTAATCAACTGTGTGTGTGTGTGTGTATAAGGTGTATCACTACACTCCTCGAGTATATCTGTATACAGCGAAACAACACCGCCATAATTCCCAAGTAAACAGTAATCAGGAGAAACTAAGAAAGTAATTATCAGGTGAAAAGCACAAAGCCAGAATAGAGATATAGGTCACTTGGACTACACGAAGAGAGAACAAGGAAGCTGGGACATGAGGACAGAATGAAGAACCAAGTCAGTTGAGCCCCAGGCGGTCGGACACCGATCATAACAACACAGCAAAACATCTATTGTTCCTCAAGATAAAAACAAATATAAAAAACTGGATTTAATTTTTATTTAAATAGCAATTGCCAGCAAAGAAAGAACTCAAGGGGCTTCTTGACGCATCCAAGGGGCTTCTTGACGCATCCAAGAGGCTTCTTGACGCATCCAGGGGCTTCTTGACGCATCCAAGGGCTTCTTTACGCCCCCAAGAGCTTCTTTACGCCCCCAAGAGCCTTCTTTAACGCCCCCAAGAGCCTTCTTTACGCCCCAAAGGGCCTTCTTGACGCACACAAGGGGCCTTCAAACATTTTAATTCACGTAAATCTCAAAGTCTTCTGGTTGCGTTCACCAACCGTTGGTTTACCCCGAGGTCTCCCATATGAGCCAGGACGTGGGTCCGTTCACACTACACTTGAAGTTTAATTAACTAAGAAACAACCCAAGTAAACACCCTCCCTCTTGACTAAATTGGTCAGCTTGTCAGTAACTGTGGTGGGCCTTGATGCTCGTATTATTCTATTGCTGACAGGTGTTGTATTGTGGTAGTTACTGTATTGATGGCGGTTACTGTATTGACATAGGTACTGTATTGATAGTCGGTATCGTATTGGTGATACTGTGTTATATATAAACTGTATTGTTGTAGTTATTTCTTGCGAGTGATTTTTGTTGGTGATTATGTTTGTTGATCTCGTTTACCAAAGGGACAAAGGGAGTCGGTCGGCCGAGCGGACAGCACGCTGGACTTGTGTTCCTGTGGTCCTGGGTTCGATCCCAGGCGCCGGCGAGAAACAATGGGCATTTCATCCTATGCCCATGTTACCTAGCAGTAAAATAGGTACCTGGGTGTTAGTCAGCTGTCACGGGCTGCTTCCTGGGGATGGAGGCCTGGTCGAGGACCGGGCCGCGGGGACACTAAAGCCCCGAAATCATCTCAAGATAACCTCAAGATAACCAATTACAAAAATCAACACCAACAGACAATAGTGTTCATGAAAGATTTGTTTCTTGCTGCTCTTCGATTGTTAATTTGATATATGAAAGTAACATGAGGAGAAGGAAGTGGAGGAGGAGGAGGGATTGGAGGATTAGGAAGATTATAACATAGTAAAAGGAGAATCACGAAGAAGCAAGACTTATCTATACCAGTTGGGTGAGAACACGTTGGCTACAGGTTTCAAAGACCTCAAAAGCTATTCACCGAGTGGGGATGTGAAGGGGGAGCTGCTTTGGTCTCTATCATCTCTCAAGAGAAGACTAATGACGTTACCACACCCCCCACCACCACCGGCATCACCCCCACCATCTCTACCATCATCATCCTCCACCACCTCCACTACCATCTTCATTACTATGGCATCCATGGCCTGGTTGATAGAACGACTGTTTCTTATTTTTCAGGGACAACTATTATTTCACCAATATGAAGGAAATTTTAAGTATGTTGTTCATTAGCCAAATAGTAATCTGAATTACCATTGGCTCACTTTTACACAGTAAATATATGTGTCAGCAAGTGCTGACTTTTCTGACTGCTGCACACTCAGAACTGCTGAGGAAGAGCCCCATCACAGCACCTCATAGCACATCGCAACATCTTTTAACATTTCACAGCATCTTAACACCTCATAATATCTTTCAGCACTTCATAGCAGATTTGAATCTCTCAGAACACAGCACCTCACAACACGTTCGAATCCCTCAGTGCATCACACAGCTCGTCAGAACACCACCTAGAAACTCACAACACGATAAAATACTTCACAGAACCTCAAAATACAGTAGAACTCCCTCCCAGAACCTCACGAAATGATAAAACACCTCACAGAACCTCACAATACAGTAGAACATCCTCCCAGAACCTCACAAAACGATAAAACACCTCACAACACGAAAGAAAACCTCATAAACCTCCAAACCCCTCTTAATTAACACCTCACAAAGCCCTCACAAAACCTTACCACCCTCACAACCATCATGCTTAACCATGCACCATCCACGTCGAAATGGCCACCACATATTGGCCAAAACCCCAAATAATGAGAGATATTACATTTTTATTAATTTTGTAATGGACACAAAGAAAAAAAAGATAGAACAAACACCATTCCTCTGATTTATACTACTTTATTCAGTATTTATATTGGAGTTTTGCGTGAGTAAGAGCTATGTCTTTACTCATTAGAATATTACTCACTGATATAGATCCATAATAGTATAATGAAGGAAGATAATTAGATAAAATATAAAAGGATTGTGTCGAAATTGTTGAATTATGTTCATCTGGATTAAAGAGTCGTAAAACGTGATTTAATGTTAAGGTTGATAATGTTTGGATACAGGAATGCAAGATTGAATGGTTTTTATGTAATAGTGAATAGCTGAAGCTTGCTGTTAAGGAACACATGTATTAGTTACCCACACATGTCTACACATATATATAAATATATATATTATTTTTTAATATATAAAATATACTTCTTTCCGTCTGTGTGAAAGTTTCCTAGATATTCTGGTATCCGCCTGACGTCGTCATATTTCACCCGAACTTCTGCTGGGTGCTGATAAACTTTTATGATACAAGCGAATAAAGTTCCCAAATAAGCTTTTCTCTTCTTGGGAATTGCCCGAGGCACCGTAGAAGTCTGGGTTATGAATCTACCTATATAGAACCTTTCTTATTTTAGATCTTGCTGTGTAGAAGCAAACTGTTGAGGGCATGTGTGTGTTCCAAGTGTGAGTATATATAATATATATATATATATATATATATATATATATATATATTATTAATATATATATATATATATATATATATATATATATATATATGAAAATGAAAACTCACACCCCAGAACTCACACAAGCCATTCAGGCTTGTTCGCATATATATATATATATATATATATATATATATATATATATATATATATATATATATATATATATATATATATATATACACAAAAGGAAGGGGGTGGTAGGAGAAAAGCACACAGAAACTGTATTGGAGGGGAACTACATTCCCTCTAATGCGTTATGTGTGGTTTCCTCCGAGGCTATGGGTCCCCCTTCTTCCAGCCAGAGGTGGTACTCCCTTCTCTCTCTCTCTCTCTCTCTCTCTCTCTCTCTCTCTCTCTCTCTCTCTGTATATATATATATATATATATATATATATATATATATATATATATATATATATATATATAATATCAATGAATATGACTGCATATTCCGTTTTATTTTTCCTTCTTTAGGGCTTCTATCCCTTGACTAGTTCTCTTGCATTTTTGTTTAATAGAAAGAAGAGTTCTAGAAATATCATATTTGTTCGTGGTTGACTAAACGAATAAACATTAAACTGTATATATAATTCATTATACTTATTATAATTTACACAACGTTTCGAACCTACAAGGTTCGTTCTCAAGGTCAGGTAAATACAAAATTAAGCGAGGAGAAGGCGATAGAAAAGAATAAGGGTTCATGGGTCAATGAACTAAACATACACACACACACAAAAAAATCAGGTGATTAGAATTCACACCATATACTCCACACTTCCTCAACAAAGTACAGATAATACAGATCTCAGACACACAGACCAAGCTAGACTTCATCAGCTCTAATGACTACGTATTTCACAAACAACATCACTGGTTCGGAGGCAGACACCAAAACCAAAAACCCATAAGACTCATCCAGAATCTTGATTTCCCAAGTGATCTTCCTGAAGATCCAGACCCAATTTACACATAGTATATAAAGAAAATATGAATAAATAATAAAATGATAAATAGAGAAGCAAGCAAACTGGGTCTCTCTCTCTCTCTCATATATATATATATATAATTATATAATATATATATATATATATATATATATATATATATATATATATATATATACACAAGCAACCTAAAGCAATGTAGAGAAACTAAGCAGAAGGACAAATAATAGAAAGATTAAACTTCATACAGCAACGTACCACACATTATACTACAGTTCGTGCTTGCTGTCGGTGTAAAAACTTGCAAAGAATAGTCAAGATAATGACTCCCTGAGGGATCTGTTACATGCGGGTGTATTAGGGACGGAGTAAGGCGTATTTTGTTTTCACAAGTCAAGGTGGACAGCCGGTGTAGCAACAGGATTTTTGTAATGCTACAGCTAAAAAGCCTGGCTAGTGATGCAGTTTTTGTAAAAGCTACAGTTGAACAGCTGACTAGTGATAGAACTTTTGTATAGCTACAGTTGAACTGCTTTTGTAGTGGTACAGTTTTGTATCCTCTCTTCCCTCTCTCCACCTTTTTCCTCCTTTCTGCTCCTCTTTCTCCACTACTCTTTCCAAATTCCACCATCTCGCCCGTTTCCTTTCTTCGCTCTTTCTCCGTTGCCTTAACCTCTTTATTATAAAGCATTTAATAAAATGTCAAATAATTCTACGGAAAACGCAACACCGATTTCAGACTTCATGAAAATTGTGTTCGTTATTGATGCAATATTCTTAAAGAATAGCTTTCTTAATAATATATATATATATATATATATATATATA
>WNGS01004946.1:8036582-8051670 GCA_020271785.1 Procambarus virginalis
TATATATATATATATATATTATATATATATAATATAAATTGAAGTAATTATATTTAGATATTTGACCATTTTATCTGCACCTTTAATTACCCACAGCTGCTGAATCAGTTACCACCAGGCTGACACGTGTTTAATACCTGTATTGAGGTATATGTTAGCTGACAGGAATCCTGGAAGTGTAAACACTATCTTTTGAAAGATAGAATTGAAACGCTTCCTTCTGTACATTTCTACTATTACAGCTCAACTTATGCTGTTTAATGTTACGTTTTGACGTTAAATAGTCCAAAAAATTGACTACAACAGAAAGTACACTTAGAAGTGTCCTCTCTGTTTTATTAACTATCAGCTTAATAATATTTTAAAATACGTTTACAAGGCTGCATAGGAATTTAATATGATAAATCATTAATGAATCAACCACTTTGCTAATTAAAACAATTATTTAATTAACAAGCCACTGCTTCATTAGTTTGTAGAACAATGTTGGTTTCATTAATATATTTACTTAGGTATCAAAATTTGTGTTTTGAAAGACGACTAAGTACATATTTACTCTGAGTAACCTGTACGCACACATCGCACTTGTGAGTGACCTGCGCGAGCACACACTCACTCTTAGCGAGCGACCTGAGCACACTCACTCTTAGCGAGCGACCTGAGCACACTCACTCTTAACGAGCGACCTGAGCACACTCACTCTTAGCGAGCGACCTGAGCACACTCACTCTTAGCGAGCTACATGAGCACACTCACTCTTAGCGAGCGACCTGAGCACACTCACTCTTAGCGAGCTACATGAGCGTGCACACACACTTCTTCACCCAATACAATAATTCCATTCACCTGGGCTCTATGAGACTCGAACTGTGGGTCCCACGCGTGTGAGGGCGAAGCTCTAACAACCGAGCTATGAGTGACCTTAATAAGGAAAGATTCCAAAAGCAGCATCATGCTGCCAAATTGGCATTTTCGACTTTCCCCGACTACTACTGAAGCTCAGAGGAGTTAGTGTTCCATTCTCACGTCTTTAAATGACGTGAATGGAATGTTGCTTCCTGGAAGTGTGGATGAGAACTTTTAGAATTAAAATCATCTGGGGCCAGGTTCACGAAGCAGTTACGCAAGCACTTACGAACCTGTACATCTTTTCTTAATCTTTGGCGGCTTTGTTTACAATTATTAAACAGTTAATGAGCTCCGAAGCCCCAGGAGGCTGTTTATAACAATAACAACAGTTGATTGGCAAGTTTTCATGCTTGTAAACTCTTTAATGTCACCAAAGCCGTCAAAGATTGAGGAAAGATGTACACGTTCGTAAGTACTTGCGTAACTGCTTCGTGAATCTGGTCCTTGTCCCATAATCCCAGCACTGACGTCCATGTTTCTGGTATACATTCCTTTTACAGTGTTAAGTGTATAGGTAAAGGAAGTGTAAACGTTGTTGATTCATTCGTAACTATTAAATGTGGAATATACCGAGTCAGAAAAATACAAATAGACTCTGCAACACACGGATATTCAGCGCGGTATAAGCGGAAGAAGGAACTGAAACTAAGTAAATGACTGAATGCCCACACACTGAGCACACAAAATTGTTGAACACAGTTCTTGAGTATATTTCTCACTAGAGTATATTTCTCTTTATTTCCCTTCCTCGTCATTACTCAAACCCGCTCCTAGTAATTCTGGGCTTGGCTTAGCTAAGTATATGCATCTTCACTTACAAAATCTGTACATCTTATCATGATTATGGCGGATTAACATACAGTTATGAAGCAGTTTATGACCTCTGAAGTTCCGAATCTTGTAACTCCTTTAATACAGATAAGGCCGACACGATTGGCGAAAGATGTAGAGGTTTCGTAAGTGGAAACGCATCTGTACGATGACTACAGGCCCAGATGACATCAATAATCTATGCAGAATTCATTCCATCTGGGATGGAACTCGGTAATCAGAGTTATTGCCAATCAGAGTTTGCTTCAGATACTCAGCGCTGCGGGCTGTATATTGCTGGGATGACATTTTGTGAATTATATTATTACGCTGCTGAGGCTAGAAATCAGCTGGGATTAGTCTGTAAATCATTGAAATGTGGTTGTGTGTGTGTGTGTGTGTGTGTGTGTGTGTGTGTGTGTGTGTGTGTGTGTGTGTGTGTGTGTGTTACTCACCTAATTGTACTCACCTAATTGTGCTTGCGGGGGTTGAGCTTTGGCTCTTTGGTCCCGCCTCTCAACTGTCAATGAACTGGTGTACAGATTCCTGAGCCTATTGGGCTCTATCATATCTGCACTTGAAGCTGTGTATGGAGTCAGCCTCCACCCCATCACTTCACCACATCACTGTGTATGTGTGTGTGTGAGAGAGAGAGAGAGAGAGATACTATACTTTTTATAACATTATAAGCGATTGAAACTCATCAATCCATCAACACTCCTCATTACTCTAAACATTCACTCCTGAGGCGACAAAAAGTAACAAGAGGAAACCAGACTGATTCCTTGACCGACGTTTCAACCCTTACCTGTGATCATTCCAAGTAAGGAATGACGACAGGAAAGAATATAATTACCTTATCAATCCTCTATTCCACACAGGTTAAATACACATTACTATTTCTATAACGAATAATTTTCAGAGGTTTGTTGTAAACTCGACCGCAGGAAAAAGTAATTATCGCTACGGAACACTCGCGAAAAAATTAAATATAACTTCGTGACCATTCTTCCATGAACAGACCCAGAGAATATTCCTACCTATGTAGGATTTCGACAGACTTGAGAACGGAATGTTGACCGAAAGCCGAGTTTGTACCAAGTTCTCAAAGCTCTCTCGAGATCAAACAAACACTCTCAAATACTCGCTCTAGTGAAAGTTGGAAGCAGCTGGCCTCTTCTCTCGTACGGTGCGTCTGAAGGCATATTATATATGCTTTTGATGTGTTTTAATGGTAAAAAAAAATTCTGCTTTTCTAAAGCTTAGATTTTATTCTGTTCTAACCTCCTACTTCATCTCTTTCTCTCTATCTCATTCTATTAATACTTCTATCTTTCCGATATTTGTCTTTATTTCTGGATTTTTGCTCTCTGCGTTTCTCCTGGCTACTCTCTTTCTTCTCTCTTTATTCTCTGCCTCTTTATCTCTTATTTTGTCTACCTTCAACAATTTTAACTAAACATTAATTTATTTACAATGATTTTTCACTCCAGGCAAATCATTGCCAGAAAAAAATGAAATTGCAACTATACTCTAATTTATAAGCAAATACCCAAATTCTAACGAGAATTCCTGGAAATTAACAGGTAGAGTGTATTACGATTTTCCTGGCGTGCACAATGCGTACTTTTTAAATTTATTTTTATTTATTTATATATACGAGGGTTTTTACATTCTTATACAGCCATTAGCACGCATAGAGTTTCGGGCAAGTCCTTAATCCTAATTTTCCCACACACACATCCCCAGAAAGCAGCCCGTTGCAGCTGTCTAACTCCCAGGTACCTATTTACTACTAGGTGAACACAGAGGCATCGTAGTGAAAGAAACTATACCCATTTTTTCCGCCTCCGCCAGGGATCGAACCGGGACCCTTAGCACTACGAACCCCTGAGCGCTGTCCACTCAGCCATCAGGCTCCTGACATGATCTGTAGGAACGTATAAAACCTTCCAAATTCACTTAAAAAAATGAGCTTGCAAAATCCAGATTTCTATTTGCAAATTGCAACACCAGATATGTTAGGCTCTTCCTAAATGGAACCCTGGAAAGATGTCGATATGAGTAAATGTGGCAGGAGTGAACCGCTCGCAGGCTCACAATATACAATCTACATTAAGGTATTTCAGACGGCGAGGACGCGGTATAATTACTTAGAACTTTGCGAGATTCTCTCCATCTTGACGGGTCTCTTAAAGTTGACTTATCGAACACGAGCCATGAAGAGACGAGTGGGATTACCTGAACACTAAGAGAAGAGAGACAGAAAGATAGAGAGAGAGAGGACAAATAGGTCGGAGTCAGTACATTAGATAACCGATGGGAAAGGCGGAGGAGCAGGGGGTCCAAGAGCTAAGAGTATGATCCTGCAGGGACAAATAATAATTACACACACACACACACACACACACCACACCACACACACACACACACACACACACACACACACACACACACACACACAACATTAGGATGGAATGCATTAGGAAGTGATGTGGTGGAGGCTGACTCCATACACAGTTTCAAATGTAGATATGATAGAGCCCAATAGGCTCAGGAATCTGTACACCAGTTGATTGACAGTTGAGAGGCGGGACGAAAGAGCCAAAGCTCAACCCCCGCAAGCACATTAGGTGAGTACAAGTGAGTACACACACACACACACACACACACACACACACACACACACACACACACACACACACACACACACACACACACACACACACACACACACACACACACACACACACACACACTCTCACACACACACACACACTCACACACACACTCACACACACACACACACACACACACACACACCACACACACACACACACACACACACACACACACATCTAACTGGCCTAAAGCCCTATTAACACCACGCTGAGCTGGAGGAATATGATAAATTTATGAACGTCATTTTCTGAATGCACGTGAATGTTGGACTCCAGAGTTACATATTTGTGTAAAGTTCAGTCCATTACCGCGACAATGTTCCTGTAAAGGACTGTGGAGTTGTGTTGTGGTCGTGTTGGTGGTGGTGATGGTGTGCGGTGGTGGTGTGGTGTGTGGTGGTGGGGTGGTTTGAAGGTGATATTGTGGTGATATAATGTGGTGTGGTGTAGTATGGTGTGAGGGTGTTGTGCTTACCTAACAGTGACAATGCTAAGTGAGATCTAGCTCTTTTTGTCCAGCCTTCAAACACTGTTGTACCTCGTGTCTTATAATTGAACTCTCCTTGCGTTAGAATTCCTTGTTGAATCTGGTCTTAAATCAGCAGGTGGAGGTGGCTTCCACAACTTTTTCTTTCAGTGCTGCTATTAATTCTGTCCTTGCTGCTGCTGCGCTGCTGCTGCTGCTGTTGCTGCTGCTGATGAAACCAGTTTTCTGAAATTTGGTATTGTTTCTGCCGTCTATTTATGTAACCCCATTTTAGTTACGCCTATTGAATATTTTTGTTTTTGTAATCTGATTCATTCGATTTTTTTCTGCTTGTGTTTGGTTTAGCTGTGTGGAATACGAGGTGCTGAAGCAAGTTTCATCGGCATATCTTGAGGTTATCAAATATTTTGATAATCTCAAGATATTTGAGATTATTTTGTTTGCTCTGCTAGCTGGAATATATTTTTTAGTGTGCTCGAGTGCTGCATTGATTCACATATCAATGATACTGGAACAAAAAGTGGGAATTTTATTAGAAGTTCGTTATTAATGTAACATATTAATAAAGCATCTTAACCCATCTGTTCTCCTGGTAACGAACGGGCCACTTCCGGCTACATGTTCGAACATTTCTTTTCGTCAACTTGGTTATTAAGCTCGATATACCTAATCCCTTAGGACTAGGTATGTCGTTATCATATTACCTTTGCTTCCTCTTTTCTCAGTATAGTGAGTTCTAGATCCTCAGGTTCTTTTCATACCTCATCAACATGCTTCAATTCATATTTAAAGTTTTCCATTTCAAGTTTTCTGGCCATTTCAAGTTGTTTTATTATCTTAAGTTGGAGTAAAGGGCTACATACTCAAGATAGGTAAAACACAGAAATTTACTTGGTCAGTTCCTCTCATAAAAGTTGTCTTGTTGTCATGTCGTCATGTCATGTCTGCTCTATTCCTTCTTTCCTCTTGTTTGGCGAGTTTCAGTTCCCTTCAGTTTTCTTCATAGCTCAGTCCTCTTAGCTCAGGCACAAGCATTATTACTACAGTCTCTCAGGACACTGTTAAACTTTTTTGTGACTATGCTCCAGGCTCAGAATTCCTCCAAGAGCCCTCCTCACACCTGTTCTCACACCTGAGAACAACAGGTGTGATAACAGTACCCGCCTCACACCTGCTGTTTTTTCTTTACCTGTTTCACACAGTTCTATCTCTCGTAACCTCAAAGATCTTTCCTCAGTTTTTCTCTGATTCTAACTTTTTACTTGTGCATTTGCTCTTGGGTATCTCTCTACTCCTGCTGGACCCTTGTGTTCTTCTCTTCACACCTGTCTCTAAATGACTTCATACCCGAGCATCCTTGTCATGCATTCTTTTCCTTCTTCATTCTTCTCCTTCTTCATTCTTCTCCTCCATGTGTGTGTGTTCTCGGTTCTTCAGGTACTACTTGTGGCATTAGGTCTCGAAGAGAGAGATCAAGTGTCTAGCAAAACTGTATAACCAGTAACGCGTTAGTTCCTAGGCCTATTGGCTATACATAGTATTGCATATTAGTGTACATTATACCAGTAAATACAAAATTAGTCCCGAAGTACACCATTGTCTCATAGAGCCTAAATCTCATGTGAATGTAGGTGTGTGTGTTTGCATCTGTTGCTTCTAGCACTCTCGTAAGACTATTATTATACTCACGTTGCAAATGGAGCCCCATCTTACATTCCGGATGGAACCCATGTAACATAATAGATGAAGCTCATCATACATTCTTGATGGAACCCATCAGACACTCCAAGTAGAGCATATCAGTCATTCTAGGTGGAGCCCATCTAACATTCCTGATGTTACCTAAATAATGTGCCTTATGACTGCAATCAAACATTCCAAATGGATCCCACCAGACCATTCCTGATGGAGGCCATCAGATGTTCCAGATGGAGGCCATCAGATGTTCCAGATGACTGAATTACTAATATACTGTAAGAAGAAGACTGTCAGCTTGCTCATGAAACACACTCCTGGCACCAAACAAAATGTCTTGAAGGGGACAAATGTCGTCAATGCCTTCACCTGCCCACTTTGAGACTGGCAGCCCAAACGATATCAGCATACAGGCAAGACAACAGCATCTCTTGCAAGGCGCCTGACATTGCACAAACAGCAAAGTTTTATCATGGGACATGCAGTCTCTTCACACAAGTACATCATCACCAGAGATATCCTGCCAAACACGAAAATAATTGATTTATCATGGGATAAAAAACCCATACTTGTGCTTTTGTGTAAATTATATAAGGAATTTACACTTTCGCACTCTCCTGAGTGCTTTATCAAGGAATGAGTGTGTGGTTAGGACCAGACTTACATCTCAACGTCTAATTGTCATTAGACGTTGATGTGTAAGCCTCATCCTAATCACACACTCAGACCTTGACAAAGCACTCAAAGAGAGTGTGAAAGACTTGGTGTAAATTCCTTACATAAATTTCACAAATACACAAGGTTTTTATCCCTTGGAATTATGTCTACGAGAAGACATTACCGCTACTTATATGATTCATCATTATTAATTCATTCTAATTTATATATATACACGGATACAGCCGTGACTTATTGTTCGTAGCTTTTACACAGGTGTGTACTGACGAAATCTGGCTACTGTTAGCAGGACTATAGCTTTCCCTTCCCATATCTCATGGTAAACCTTATTCACTAGTTTTCCCATGGAATACGACCTGCCAATCAGTGAGCAACCAGGTATACCCATTTACTGTTGGGTATACAAAGGCGAGGAGCAGTTAAGGCGCCTCCCAGCCTCCCCATCTAGGACTCGTTCATCTGATGGGGAGTATGGGTGAGGCAGGTGATATAGAAGCATTTGTAACAGGTTTATGGGGGATTGGAAAACGATAGTTGGCAGGATATATATTACTTCGCACTGGTGATTAGACCTTATGTCCTCGTCCTTATTGAACTGTAAAGGGATCTCTGTTCTGCATCGTAGTCACTGTACTGCAGTGAAGTCAGTGTACTGCAGCGAAGTCACAGTATTGCAGCGAAGTCACTGTACTGCAGCGAAGTCACAGTATTGCAGCGAAGTCACAGTATTGCAGCGAAGTTACAGTATTGCAGCGAAGTCACTGTACTGCAGCGAAGTCAGTTTACTGCATCGAAGTCCCTGTACTGTAGCGAAGTCACTGTACTGAAATGCTGTATGTGGTGATGCTTGCATTATGTCACAGTCAAATACGCTGCTGCACTGCTCTAAGTGACTGATCACCGCGGGTGCCGAAGCCCAAGACACGACGCTCTGGGTTGACTGATCACTGTTGATCCTCCGGAGACTCGTACCAGCTGGGTCATTGATTCCGGAATGCTTCGGGGAGCTGTTGTGAGGTGCAGGGCGTGGAGGAAATTGAGAGAGACACAGAGTGAGACAGGGGAAGGGAGAGAAAGAGAGAGAGAGAGAGCCAGGGAGAGAGAGAAAGAGAGAGATAATAGGCATACGAATGGTAGGGAAATCTAGCAATGTATAAATGATAAAATTGACATCTTCCCTGGAAACACAAACCGAAATTGTCTCTATTTTCCGCTTGTTACAACTTGTAATAAAGTTGTTACATCTTGGCTTAACGTGTTTATGACGTATTAGAACGTTGTTACAACTTGCTATATTGGTTGTTATAACTGGTTAGGAAGTGTTAAAACTTGTTCGAACGTTGTACCAACGCCGTAGTTTCGGTGTATGTTTGGCGGGTTGTGATCGATGTTTAGGATCGAAGAGAAGCCTGAACTTAATAGAGTAAAGACAAGCAAAACACTGTCTCTCCTTGTCTCTAGAATACTGATCATATCATCTGAACGTTGAGCTCTAACAGGGTATTTTTCCGTAGCATTTTAGAACAATTGAACAGTGGAACGGTGCCCACATAAGGCGCTGCTAGACGGCTTAAGAAACATTGGACGGAAGTCTGCCAATGACGTGATGAATGAGGTTCTCATCTTCTGCCGAGATTCCCATATGTAAAACATCTCCCTCACGAAACCTCTGTCGGTGAGATATTGACTAGTTTATAAGACAAAGATTGTATTCCTAATATATATTCAGTATGTTCTAACTGAACATAATTATGTAGATGATTGGGTGATGGACTCACTTAAAATTTGCGAAATTATTATGATTGCAAGTGCATCTGGTTCGTGATAATTTTTGTATTGGTCATAAATTTTGTGGTCATGTACGTTCCTTGCTAGCAACGCCTGATGCTGGGAACGCATGATGCTAGCAACGCACGATGCTAGCAACGCATGATGACCAAACTTATCCTGAGAAGAATATTGGGGTAAAAATCTGAGGATGCTGTTGCTGTGTGTCCGGCAGCTGGTCGCTGGAGATAATATACTCATACTTCACGCCCGGATGGGAGCCACTTCTGGCACGTGAAGGTGGGAATAAGCAGCCGCTGATCAGTCTCTGAGGTTCTCCTGTAGCGCCTGTTATAGATCCCATTTTCTTAGATTCTTTTGACCGTTGATTTTATCTAAAGTTTCTCTGTTGTATCCTGAGTCCCTCTCTGTGTGTGTGTGTGTGTGTGTGTGTGTGTGTGTGTGTGTGTGTGTGTGTGTGTGTGTGTGTGTGTAGTTACCTAATTGTACTTACCTAATTGTGCTTGCGGGGGGATGAGCTCTGGCTCTTTGGTCCCGCCTCTCAACCGTCAATCAACAGGTGTACAGGTTCCTGAGCCTATTTGGCTCTATCATATCTACACTTGAAGCTGTGTATATGTGTGTGTGTGTGTGTTTACTCACCTAGTTGTGCATGCGGGGGTCAGCTTCGGCTCTTTGGTCACGCCTCTCAACTGTCAATCGACTGGTGTACAGGTTCCTGAAGAACCTGTATTTGAAGAACGTGTGTGTGTGTGTGTGTGTGTGTGTGTGTGTGTGTGTGTGTGTGTGTGTGTGTGTGTGTGTGTGTGTGTGTTTGTGCATCTCTGTCTCATCTTCCCCTCACCTCCAAATATCCTCTCCATCTTACTCAGCCAAATGCTGTTGCACCAACAGCTAAATAAAGCCGAACAGTGCCCTTAGGGACACCCGAATCGTGTGGAGCAAGAAGGAGAAGAAGAAGAAGGAGGTGAAGGAAGCGGAGAAGATAAAACTTGGTAATAAGCAATCCCCGCAGAAGGCGTCTTGGACGTCTTTGGCAAGTCCCTTTTAAATCCCGTCCTCTCTCAACCATATCTCATCCAGACAATTATTGAAACCTTTTAAAGTATTTATTTATATATTAGTACTTGATAACCCCATTCCACAACACAGTATTCTAACCAGTACTTCCCTGTTGTCCCTAAACGATTTTTTTAGGTTTATACCCTATTTTAGGGAGGAGGGGCAGGGGTAGGAGGGGTAGAAGGGGCAGGAGGAGGGTAGAAGGGGCAGCAGGCTGGGATCGCCGTGTTAAGGAAGACAGGAGAGCCACTTTCACTACCAGTATTTCCTCGGGACACGATCTTCCAAGAGAAGGTGTCCCTTCTAGTATCCAGGGAGATGCAAGCGGCAATATCCATTACGAGGGCTGACCTGGACAAGTCGCCTCGAAGCACCTGAGGTCATGATGAAGGTCGTTCAGGTCTAAATAACGCATCATGGGCGCGGAGGTATTGGGGCAGGTGTTGGGGCAGGTATTGGGGGCAGGTTGGTTTGGGGCAGGTATTTTGGCAGGGTTGGGGGGGGGGAGATGTCTTCAGATGATGGGTAAGACTCAAAGTGAGGACCAAATGCGTCTTATACGTGTAGAAGGGTCATCAGAAAGGGGATCTGATTGTAAGATAAAGTCGCGCTGAGTTATAAATAACTACACACAATATATAATATATACTAAGGAAAGGTGGGTGGTAGGAGAAAAGCACACAGAAACTGTATTGGAGGGGACCTAAACATTCCCTCTAATGCGTTATGTGTGGTTTCCTCCGAGGTAAGGTCCCCCTTCTTCCAGCCAGAGGTGGTTACTCCCTATATATTATATATATAATATATAATAAATATTATATAGTATTATATATATAATATTATTATTATATATATATATATAATATATAAATATCTAGAGAACCCTGACCCAGCGCCCTCATGTGACCGGCTCTCTGTAATCCTTCGGTTAACGAAGCATTGCACTTAAGGGTATGATACGTAGTTGCACACTGCAATATTATTGCAGGATGAGGAAAACTAGCATCAAGAGCTGCACTAATGTTCAGTGAACAATGTATGGAGTTGCAGGCATGCTGGAAGGGTACGTACGTTGTCCTGGGTTTGCTAAACAGTCAATTCATGTGGACTTTGGGGGGGAATAGTGTGGGTGTGTAATTACCTAAGTGTAGTTACAGATGAGAGTTTACGCTCGTGGTGTCCGTCTCCAGCACTCTTTGTCGTATAACGCTTTGGAACTTCTATAATGTGTGTAGTTACTACTACAGGTTGTGTGTTGTGTGGTGTGTGTGTGTGTGTGGTGTGTGTGTGTGTGTGTGTGTGTGTGTTGTGTGAGTGATCAAATCCTGTATACAATCGCCATTTCACCTTTGCTCAAATCACCTAAATATTCCCCTTGTTATATATTTCACGAATAAATTCTAAAAGGAGTCGTCTATTTCACCTCAACCTCTTCGTTTTTGTCATTCATTTTATATTTTCTGAATTCCGCTAGTCTTTACTATCGTCTCTTCACCGCTTAACGCGTTCAATTCATTATTCATTACGCGTTTTTACCGTCCAGTGCTTTATCAATTTCCATCTACATCCTACTTACTTTCAATAAAAATCAATAACTATCAACATTTGTTAATCTACGTCAGTTAATTTATTATATACACTTGGTACTTTCGATCAATGTTTACTTTTAACAACTGTTTTTTTGTTAATATCAATTACAATTATCAGTTGGAACTTTAAGATTCTTTGCCAGTTACTAACAGCATCTGCAATTTTCAGTCGTCGTAGATCAAAATAGATATAAATATCTATTACTTTGAATGTACGTCAGTTACACTCTACACTGACTATACAGGTGATGGGGTTCCTTACCTTGAGGTTACCTTGAGGTACTTCCGGGGCTCAGCGTCCCCGCGGCCCGGTCGCCGACCAGGCATCCTGGTTGCTGGACTGCTCAACACTGATTTCTGACAGTGATGAATACTGACTGATACTGAATATCAACACTGAATACTTCAGTGATACTGAAGCAGACTCCTCACGTCTACAGGTGGTAGTTCAGGAGGGTTTGGGGTTCGTGGTAATCAGCCGCATTTTAAAACAATTTTAAGCTCATTTTGTTCCAGCGAGACGATAAAATCTTCCCCAAGCCAGAAGTTGCAAGGGGAAAAATAGCTGAATTTTCATATGTAATGTTTTTGCAAACTTCTGCTTTTGCAAGTTTTTGGAGGCAATTTTTATGTCCCGAGTGCTTGTGTATTTGTTTATTAAAGTGCTTGAAAGTAAATTTCAATATTTTTTTTTTTCTATGTTCTCTCCCCGTGTAACTGGTGTATTTGAGTCTGACTTTAGCGAGTTTCACTTTTAACTCTACCAGTGAATTTGTATTTTTCTGTCTATTGCCAATCTATTTCTTTTCTAAATCTATCTCTATTCATGTAGAAGATCTCCATCTTCTTCTCATTCTGGCTATGTATTTGTTTCATTTGACATGACATAAATTAGCCAGTTTTATGTCTAATGCATTTCGTCTTTCTTCCTGTATCACTGTGTATTTACCTAGTTGTATTCACCTAGTTGTGTTTGCGGGGTTGAACTTTGCTCTTTCGCCCGCTCTTCAACTGTCAATCAACTGTTTTCAGCCTATTCATGCCCGTGCCCACCTCTTGATGGCTTAATCTTTATCAATCAATCAACTGTTACTAAACTACTATTTTTTTCTACACACACACACACCCAGGAAGCAGCCCGTAACAGCTATCTAACTCCCAGGTACCTATTTACTGACTAACTCCCAGGTAACAGGGGCATCAGGGGTGAAAGAAACTCTGTCCATTGTTCCTCGTCGGCCCCCTGGAATCGAAACCCGGGCTACGGGATTACGAGTCCCGCGCGCTGTCTACTCAGCTACCAACGCCCATGCAGTGTGTGGTGTGCGTGTGTGCGTGGTGCGTGTGTGTGTGTGTGTGTGTGTGGGTGTGGTGTGTTGTTGTGGTGTGTGTGTGTGTGTGTGTGTGCTGTCTCGCTCTCTCTCGCTCAAGTCTCTCTCCTCTCTCCTCTCTCATCTCTCTCTCTCTCTCTCTCTCCTCTCTCCCTCTCCTCTCTCTCGTCTCTCTCTCTCTCCTCGCCATCTCTAGCTTACATCATTTCATTTCCTGCCCGCTCATTCATTGTATCAGAATAGCGCTGTAATAGTAGTAAAAATGCCGCTGTACGTGTTCAAGGACAGTGGACACGAACCATGCGACCTCAGGACACTCGAGTTCAAAAAGCCGGACAGCCCTCGTGGCTCCTGTCTGAAAGTGGAGTTAAATTCAGCCACACAAACACTGTCAGATCACAGTTTTGGGAAACAGGCCTTCGACGTGTTGGTGTCGAATTGAACTTTGAGGAGGCTTTTATAGCAGTTAGGAAGCTGATCACATCTTTTATAGCAATAAATAAGCTGATCAAGTCTTTTATAGCAGCTAGGAAGCTTGATCGATCCAACTGTTCTGCGACAATGATTTAATCATCCGTGATGGGCTCAACCTCAACAACCAACAACACACTATTCTATATAGTGTAGTGTAGTTCTATATAGTGTAGTTCCCTCTATATTCTGTAGCCTTCTCAGAGCATTGTTGTCAGCGTCGCTAACCACTAGATCCCTTCTGATTGCACTAATAGATGTGCCCGAAGCAATGTGCATATTAAAATTGCTTTATGTAAATCAAAATTGCTGTACTTGATGATAATTAACTGTAACATACTGCAATATATATTTAATATATTATTAGATACGTAGCGATAATCCTTTGAAATTACTATATACCGTCAAACTGCTGTGTGTGTGTGTGTGTGTGTGTGTGTGTGTGTTGTGTGTGTGTGTGTGTGTGTGGTGTGTTGTGGGTGTGTGTGGTGTGTGTGTGTGTGTGTGTGTGTGGTGTATGGTGTGTGTGTGTGTGGTGTGTGTGTGTGTGTGTGTGTGTAGTGTGTGTGATCTGGATTCAATTCCTGGTCAGGAGAGAAATAATTTGGAAGTTCTTTCCTTCTACCTCATGCCTCTGTTCAACCAAACAGTAAATAGGGACCAGGAAGTTAGACCAGATGATCTAGGCTATAGATTCTGGGGATGGTCAGTAATTGGCTATTGTTTACACACAACAGGCTAGGTCCAAGAGCTAGCAACTCTACCCTGTAGACACAAATAGTTAGTACACACAAACTCCCACACCGAACACGTAACACACTCACCCTGTGTCAAACCCGGTGAGGATTGACTGGGAACCAATTCATAACTGCCCACCACTGTTCACCCTGCAGCAATTGTTGGAGAAAACCAATTGATGGGTCGTGTTCCAGGGATAAAATGCATGGTAGTGCTTGCCGCGAGCTATGGGAAAGGTAGGCAATCAGCTAATTGTGTAGAGAGAGAGAAAGAGAAGAGATGAGTGAGAGAGAGGTGAGAGAGAGCAGAGAGAAAGAGAGAGAGAGAGAGACACATAGAGAAGAGAGAGAGATGAGAGAGAGAGAGACTGAGAGAGTCAGAGAGAGAGAGACAGACAGAGAGACAAGAGAGAGGACAGAGAGGAGAGAATGAGAGAGAGACTGAGATAGAGAGAGAAAGAGACAGAGAGAGAGAGCACACAGATAAATCTGGCCAACAATATCACAGGGTTCCTTCTATTTATTTTTATATACCTTCAGTGTCTTCAAATTCTGCACAGACTTCCACTCTGTGTTTACATTTTCATGTTCATGAGAGAAGAAGAACAGCCAGAGTCCTTAACTGTCTCGTCATGGTGTTTACAACTGCATTTGCTCTCAACCATTTAAAACCATTTACAACTTCTAACTATCTCTTGAAAAAAAAATTCTTGTCGCCCTCAACACGAGTTTACTTTCTTTTACGCCTTATTTTGTTCACAATTTTTCATTTTTACTTTTTAAGGTATTTTCTTTTATCATTTTGAAGATTTCTTTTGATTTTTAAATGCTGCTATTATCTTTTAATTAT
>WNGS01004946.1:8051695-8066833 GCA_020271785.1 Procambarus virginalis
TTATCATATTAAAATTCATATGCGCCTTTGTAAACGTATTTTAAAATATATTAGTAATAGTAATAAAACAGAGAGGACATTCAGTGTACTTTCTGTTTGTAGTCAATTTTTGGAACTAGTTGCGTCCAAACGTAACAATTAAAACATGATAAGGTTGAGCTGTAAATAGTAGAAATGTACAGAAGGAAGCTTTCAATTCTATCTTTCAAAGGATTTAGTGTAAAACTTCCAGGATTCCTGTCCAGCTCACATATTACTGCGATACAGGTATTACACAACACTGTCAGCGGTGTAACGTGAGCATTCAGCAGCTGGATGGGTAATAACCTTGTTAAACGTGGCCCATCCAATGCCGACAGGGACACTACAACACATGGAAAATGGATATAATTTTAGCGATAGACTTGAAACACGCTGCCACTATATGACATAAGAATAATAATAGCGATGTAGGTGAGCTTTACATATATTGGAAAAATATTTCCGGATATCTGCATGGGCTCAAAGTCAAACGCCTATCACTATCGCCATAGCACAGCATTTTCTCTTAATGCCATACGGTTTCGGATCACCGCCGGGTTTAAAAAACACTACATTACAATCGAATACTTTGGATATCATCCACCAATCATTCAAGCTACGGCCTGACTCATTTTCCAGAGTCCTCATAGTTATCAGATATCTAAGGAGCGTTAGTACCATGTCCACCTGGCCAGTAAATCTACGAAGGCGACCAAAACGTGCGTTGATAAGAATCACACTGCCACAAAATAGTTGATATTCGGTAGTGCAAACCACTGTTAATATTAAATCTTATTTCGCATTTACTGATATATCAGTACAAGTTAAGATATGAGTAGTTTGGTATGTTGACGGTCGCTGTGTAGAATACACCTGCTCTCTTGAATCTCATCTACTCTCTAGGTTAGTCTCAATGTGTTCTTTGCCCTCTCTTAATAGAGCTCCTTAGAAATCATCACACAATTCCCTCATTTTCATCCATTAATTATTACGAGGACCCACGTTCACTCAATCACACAAGCTTCCTGAGTCAGATCACATATTGCTTGTGCCATTTAAAAAATTCACTCCCAGCCGCTCAAATTGCAGATAGAGAACCAATCACCCGCAGAATGCTGGGAGGATATTTCCATGCCCGTACTGTGCATCTTTATTAAAAACTTTATAATATGGTAGTTAGCCGGCACTACTATTCATTAGATTCTGTGTGCTATTTGTGTCGTACCAGTCCTTGGAAGATATAAGAGATTTTTAGCTAGAGCTGAAAACTAGCGAGTGTTATTTTGGATTTTATTACTCATTTTCTCTTTGTGGTTCTTCTCTGTCTGTTTATCTGCAAAGGCTGCGTCCCAGTTCCCTTTCCCTGTCTCTGTCTTCTCATCTCTCTTCTCTCTTCTCTCTCTCTCTCTCTCTCTTATCTCTCTCTCTCTCTCTCTCACTCTCTCTCACTCAATCGCATCTCCCGGGATAGCTCCGCAAATGTCTATCTACCTCTTCAACCTGATAACCTCTATCCAGCGCGAAGACTGCCACAATGAACACTTCACCTCGTCCACTGGCCTCAACCCGTTAAGATTTACACACACATACACACAACCAATTAACCCATGCAACGTGCAACACACACACGACAGACCACAAGGTGGCACCGCACTAGGGGAACAGGTGTGGGAAATTGAGTGGACTGCATGATGCATAGATCAGACCTTAGAAAATGAACTTTGTTCACGTGTCAGATGACCAACTGGAATGCATTAGGAAGTGATTGTGGTGGAGGCAGATTCATACCAGTTAGAGTAGATTGATATGGCTCAGAGGAACCCGTTCACTCATCCCTTGCTTGAATTTGAGAATCGTCGGTACAATGAGCGTACTAGATTTTTGTAACTCTCCAAGCCCAGCTTAACTATGAGGACAACTCGAGGGTACCACGAGAACGAAGAGAGGCCACGGGGAGGATGGAGGGAATAACACTCCAATGGGACCTAACCAACGTTTGAAAAAATTTTAAAGGACTGCGTGTAACAAGTGAAACAAAAGAGTGAATGACGCTACACAAAGAATAAGTCATTCCAGGAGGGGAGGAAGCTAGAATACAGACGAGGAGAAAGATATGTCTCGTCATTACTTCTGCATGTAAGATCGGCTATGGAAAGAATATGAGTAAAAAACTTATTGAGCGAATTAAAGGAGTGATGGTGGTCCCTGGTGTCTGGGGCTAGAGGCCCTCTTCTGCTTTAGCCATCAGTTAATTTGAGATATCTGTGCAATTAGCTAATACAGTCAGCTAATACAGTTAAATGTACAGAATCTCTTCAATAGTACAGCTGATAAGGACGTTTAGCTATACCCACAAACACACAATCTCATCCACAATAACCGATTTGAGAACATTTATCATGAAGTTTATATGTAATGATTTATTTTTTTGAAGATCAAAACATCAATGAATCACTCATCTTCATCAACGAAACCAATTTGAATCAGTCGAGAAGTTGTTAAACGTTTATCTAACAACACTAGAGCAAACTCATGGTACCCGGTAGGACTTAGACTCTACCACATATGGTCTGATGCAAAAGTATAATGATCATATAATATTCAGCTGCTACACTTTATATGTCTCAAAGTGTTTTGTGTTGTGTGTGTGTGTGTGGTGTGTGGTGTGGTGTGTGTGTGTGTGTGTGTGTGTGTGTGTGTGTGTGTGTTTTACAACACAATTAAGCACTCCGATTTAGACTGACTGCCAAAATTGACCAATCTCCCACTACATTCTTCTTCTTTTCTATATTTATCCATTCTCTTTTATGCAAAATAAGTGTGAAATCTGCAACTCGCACCATCTTGTCTTGTCATCCTCATCTCACCCTTGTCATCCTCTTTTTATCTTCACTCCATCTTACCTATTTTTGTACTCTTTCACACTCCATAATCACCGGTATGTCATGTATCCTAGTTATGATCTACAAATCTCCCACGCTTCGCTGTAGCTCTTTGTCTCTCATCTGATCCTCTTTGTCTCTCATTCAAGACTCATTCACTCTTTCATCCTACACTGCTATACATATCTTCTCTCTCTCTCTCTCGTTCGACTATCGTCACAACTTCGCAAAGGTTGGCCGGGGGGTTAAAGTCCTCGTTGCAATTTATTTTAAATTTCTCTCGAGTAACTATCTGTTGATGATTCCGGGAAGCACTGTCCACGCGGCCGGTCTCTACCAGGCCTCCTGGTTCTTGAGAGTGTCTCGATCCCTTTACAGTATATCACGGTTGCTCTCTATCTTGTTTTTTTCAACACTACTTTCGCAAATAGGCAATTTACTGAGAGGAAATAGCCTATTTACATTGGTCGTTGACACATGAGTGATTAAAATAGAAATGGGATTCTGTTGACCATAACCTTTGAATAGCACACACACGTCGTTCACAGCATTCCTCCACATCTATACGGTCCTCCTCCTATGCCGGTTGAGCACTTTTTTTCTAAACACTTTAGGTAGATAAAAAGTACATTCCGCATATACATGTACTTCATATAGTACAACCAATCTGCTGTTCTTGGTCTTCAAATAGAGAAAGACTTTATCGCGAAGGGTAAAAATAAAAAAATACTACAATTCTGCCAGCACACATGTTCTTCTATTTGGATTGATGTTTTCTCTCTCGTATCTGTAGGCCATAAATCGTCATGAAAAATAATCTTGTTCAAAGAATTATTTCACTTCGGTTAAGCGTTTTAGTTTAAAGGGGACTACCTGGGATTGGTCTATCTTAACATAAGTTTAGGGGAGATGGATCTTATGCCTACACTGTCTGGCGATTATGTCGTCTTCATGCATTCGTCTTTTCCTTCTTAAATATTGGCCATCACAGTCATTCATTTTTGCCAACAGTTTTATGTAGTTGACCCACAGATTTACTTCACTATCTCTCTCCTGCCGGATTAATATCACAAAGTGTATAAGTGAACAACATATTAGCAAAGGGATTGCATTTGAGTCGCGATTCTGTCTTTTGACTACTTGAGTAATCCTGGGTCCGAATATATTTTTATTCTAGTTTCCAACAACAGATTTTTTCTTTCAAAAATCCAGTTCCTGAGGTTTACATGGGCTACCTTGTCTAATGTCCCACTTTCCGATTAAAGTTCAATTCTTTACTGTGGGATTCAGTCTTTACTGTGGGATTCAGTCTTTACTGTCCGTTCTGTAAGTACCCGTATCTCTAACAGCAGGTCTCCTTTCACACGGCTATAAACTCTTCTTGTCGCTAAATTTATATTAGACTGTTAAAACCAATTGGAATTGTTATATGCTACGACTCATCGGCTTTCTCATTTTACCCTTCATCTTTGACGTATACTTGGTACGCGTACGTTCGCGGGGTCTTTTTGTTAATGGTCCACAGTTGTTGACGGCAGACCGGTGCACTCAGAGCACGCAAGGCCTCCAGACCCCATAAAGATATCAGGTGTTAGTAAATGCGCAAACATGCCAAAGAAGATTTTTAGCTGAAAGGAGACCTGCTGTTAGAGATACGGGTACTTACAGAACGGACAGTAAAGACTGAATCCCACAGTAAAGACTGAATCCCACAGTAAAGATTGAACTTTAACGGAGAGTCGAACGATAAGACAATGGTGTAAGCCAGACACACCTAGGAAGGAATGAAAAAAGTTAAATATTTAATGCAAAAAAACAAAGGGATCAAACACTGTTGGCACTAGATTAAAATATCACCACCAAGATACTAAAAAGGAGAGAACTCAGGTGACTGGACAATCCCGATATGATGCTAAGTTTATGTAACGATTTTAAACACGGGTGGGATAGTGGGTATATAAGTGGGATAAGGAGAACTGTTGGGAAAATGGACTGAGTTGATGCAATTAGTAAGAACCATGACGAATGCCAGGAAAGGACAAGAAATCACACGATTAGTATGTACATAATAGGCAAGTTATTCCCCACTCAAACGTTGTTTAGAGAGCGAAGAACACACCTTTTTATGAACAACCATTGGTTTAACGCTCCCAGGCGTCAAGGTGCCTCGTCCGAACTGAAACACTAATTTTAACGAGAGGTGAAAAGTAAATTTACACTTTTGAGCTACGATTATAAACATTCATTTACTAGGAAAGTTATACCCACCAAGAGAACGGAACTCAACCAGAGTAAATCAAAACAAAAGAGAAATACGAGGTAACCAGGCTGGGCAGCTTGTATATTTTGTTATTTAGTTTGACGCTATGGTTCCCGATATTGATACAGACTACAGCCGGATGGGTGTATTGACGTGGGATGGAAGCCATCAAGGTTAGGCAAGCAGAGCCCTAGCTTCGTGTGTCGATCACTGACCAATGTAAAATAATGACTATTTCCTCTCGTAATTGGTGCAAGGGCCCGGCAGGCCCGCGATATCCCATTCCCGCGATTTGGCCCGGAAAGTATACGGGTGAAAAAAACAAGATAGAGAGACCCGTGATATACTTGTAAAGGGATCGAGACACTTCAAGAAACAGAGGCCTTGGTCAGAGACCGGGCCGCGTGGACAGTGCTCCCGGAATCATCAACAGATAGTTACTCGAGAGAAATTTAAAATAAATTGCAACGAGACTTTAACCCAGCGAACTGCGAAATATTGAATATAGAGACGAGAGTCTGGAGCCGAGAGGAGGACAGGAAGATATGTATACAAGCAGTGTTAGGATGAAAGAGTGCGAGCTACATTACCTAATATGAAGTCTGGAGAACATGAAGCAGACAAATAGAGGAGAGACAGATGAACAGAGACCAAAAGTGAGATAGCAAGCTACGGAGAAGGCATGGGGAGATTTAGTAGGATTAGTAACTAAGGATACATGAATACACGGGTCGGTGGAAGGGAGGTGTGAAAGAGGGGGTAGCGACGAAAATACGAGTAAGAGGAAGTGACCCGGCATATTTCAGTAATCTAAAAGCAGGATAGAACAAGGGTGTTGAAGAGATGATGACAAGACTAGATGAGGCGCGTTTTGCAGAGTTCATAGTATTTGCATAAAAAGAGAATGGAGTAAAATCTAGAAAGAAAGGAGGACGAAGTAGGTGGAGAATTGGAGAATTTTGCAGGTCTCAATGGAGAGTCCTCTAATTGACGTGTTAGTAAATAGCAACACACACTACAGAAGCTACACCACACACACAACAAAAAAAAAGCACACACAAACCCACCACAACACAACACACACACACACACACACACACCCACTTGAGGCCATAGGACAGGTGCGTAGCATTTGGTTATATTTGTTTGATAAGACGTTTACATTCTATGATTCAAATTGTGTTTCTTGAGAAGATACTGAATTCATTTTATAGTTTGATTGTGCTTCGAAAAGATCATTAATTTAATATAGAACTTCATGATAATATGTTCTCAAACTTGTGGGTTGAATTGCTCCCGATGAGATAGAATGAATTTGTGTGTGTTTGTGGGTATAGCTAAACGTCCTTATCAGCTGTACTATTGAAGAGATTCTGTACATTTAACTGTATTAGCTGACTGTATTAGCTAATTGCACAGATATCTCAAATTAACTGATGGCTAAAGCAGAAGATGGTGCCTCATAAGCGACCAGACACCCATGGGACACCCTTCACCATCACTTCCTTGAATTCGCTTCAAACCCCCTCAAAAATATTTCTCCTATTCTTTTCCAATAAGCGGAGCTACTTACATGTCAGAAGCTACATAGACATATCTTTGCTCTCGTTCTGTATTCTAGCTTCCTCACTGTAGAGCGGTGATCCTTTGGCTATCTTCATTCACTCTTTGTTTCACTGTGTACTACGACAATTCCTTTTAATGTTTTCAACGTTGTAGTCATGTTTCCTCTTTCTTTCTCTGGTGTGTCCTCACTAGTTGTACTCAACCTCAGTTGACGCTTTGTGGGGGTTGAGCTTTTAGCTCATTGCTGCCCCGATTCTCAAATGTCAATCAATTGATATTCGGGTTCCCTCTGAGCCCTATCATAATCTACTGCTTTGAAACTGTGTGTGGACTCTGCCTCCACCACATCGTTTCCCAATGCATTCCATTTGTCAATCTGACACTAACAAATTCTTTCTAATGTCTCTTATGGCTCATCTGGCCACTCAATTTCACACCTGTGTCCCATAGTGCGTGTGCCCCTTGTGTCTGTACGTGTGTGTGCACGTGTGCACGTGCATTAGTAGGGTGTTGTGTAATGTGTGTGGTCTGGCTTAGTCCTTTCGGGTGAGGGCCGAGTGAGACCTGGAGCGTGACACGTCGATTCCATTGTCGGCAGTCTTTATCGCCGCTTGTATACGACGTGGGTAGTCAGCGTTTGTATATCTTATATATCGAGGTTTGAGCGACCCCCGAAGATTTATCCCGGGACGATGCCGATGTACCAAGACGGAAGAGAGGTTAGAGTAGTGACGTAGAGAGAGAGAATAAGGAAGATGAGCATGAACTTGCCCTTCGGATTAATGACCTGACTTACTGAGTCTGAGAGAGACGGATGATGAGAGAGGAAGGACCCCGAGACAGACTGAGAGAGAGACAGAGACGCAAGAACAGTCATCATGGACAGACCGGCCTTCAGAGATAAAAGACAGAACGACACAACTAATCAAATATAATAGCAGTAATAATAAATCACAAATACCGCTAGTTCAGCCTAGGTAAACGATCTTATGCTTTCCCACGGATCTGTACGACAAAAAAATATCACCCACTACCTCGGTAATGACTAGCCGCTCACACTATCTAAAATTTTTACTAAAGATGCACAGTACCGGGCATGGAATATCCTCCAGCATTCTGCGGTGATTGTCTCAATATGCAAGTTTGAGCGGGACTGGGAAGTGAGATATTTTTAAGGGAACAGAAGCAATATTGTGATCTGAATTCAGGAGTTGTGTGATGAGGGAAGGGGTCCTCATATTAGATAGAAATGAGGAATTGTGTGATGATTAAGGGTTATGAAAGAGAGAGAGAGAGAGAGAGAGAGAGAGAGAGAGAGAGAGAGAGAGAGAGAGGTTGAGATACACAGCGACAGTCAACATACAAACTACTCATTCAGCTTGTCTGATATATCAGGAATGGAAATAAGGTTTATACAGTCGTTTGCTACGAATATATGTGGTGGCAGGTGTTTATAGACCAGTTGGTGGTTTGTATGTGTTAACTGGCCAGGTGGCCTTGGTATAACTTGGTTGATTCTGATATCTATGAGACAGGTGGGTGTTTATGAGGGGGTGAAGAAATACAAATGGTGGTAATGTAGGTGTTTTTAAACCAGGTATTGAATATGGTATTAATAGAACAAATGCGGTGATATTGGCGATAGTGATAGCAGTTGTGAGCCCCTGCAGATATCCGGCAATATTTTTCCAATATATTAAAGCTCACCCTACCTGCTCTATTTATTATTCATAGAGTGGACGTGTTTCATTAGCAAAAATATATACTTTTCCATGTGTTGAGCGGGATTGATGGGCCACGTTTAACAAACAGGTTAATTACCCACAGCTGCTGAATCAGTTACCACCAGGCTGACACGTGTTTAATACCTGTATTGAGGTATATGTTAGCTGACAGGCATCCTGGAAGTGTAAGAATTGAAACGCGTCCTTCTGTACATTTCTACTATTTACAGCTCAACTATTTACAGCTCAACTTATGTCTGTTTAATTGTTACATTTTGACGTTAACTAGTCCAAAAAATTGACTACAATAGAAAGTACACTTAGAAGTGTACTCTCGGTTTTATTAACTATTCAGCTTAATAATATTTTAAAATACGTTTACAAGGCTGCATATGAATATTTAATATGATAAATCATTAATGAATCAACCACTTTGCTAATTAAACAATTATTTAATTAACAAGCCACTGCTTCATTAGTTTGTAGAACAATGTTGGTTTCATTAATATATTTTTACTTAGGTATCAAATATTTGTGTTTTGAAAGACGACTAAGTACATATTTACTCTGAGTAACCTGTACGCACACACCCGCACTTAGTGAGTGACCTGCGTGCACACACACACTCTTAGCAAGCGACCTGAGCACACTCACTCTTAGCGAGCGACCTGAGCACACTCACTCTTAGCGAGCGACCTGAGCACACTCACTCTTAGCGAGCGACCTGAGCACACTCACTCTTAGCGAGCTACATGAGCACACTCACTCTTAGCGAGCGACCTGAGCACACTCACTCTTAGCGAGCGACCTGAGCACACTCACTCTTAGCGAGCGACCTGAGCACACTCACTCTTAGCGAGCGACCTGAGCACACTCACTCTTAGCGAGCGACCTGAGCACACTCACTCTTAACGAGCGACCTGAGCACACTCACTCTTAGCGAGCGACCTGAGCACACTCACTCTTAGCGAGCTACATGAGCACACTCACTCTTAGCGAGCTACATGAGCGTGCACACACACCCTCACCCAATACAATAATTCCATTCACCTGGGCTCTATGAGACTCGAGCTGTGGGTCCCACGCGTGTGAGGGCGAAGCTCTATCAACCGAGCTATTGAGTGACCTTAATAAGGAAAGATTCCAAAAGCAGCATCATGCTGCCAAATTGGCATTTTCGACTTTCCCCTGACTACTACTGAAGCTCAGAGGAGTTAGTGTTCCATTCCCACGTCTTATAAATGACGTGAATGGAATGTTTGCTTCCTGGAAGTGTGGATGAGAACTTTTAGAATTAAAATCATCTGGGGCCAGGTTCACGAAGCAGTTACGCAAGCACTTACGAACCTGTACATCTTTTCTTAATCTTTGGCGGCTTTGTTTACAATTATTAAACAGTTAATGAGCTCCGAAGCCCCAGGAGGCTGTTTATAACAATAACAACAGTTGATTGGCAAGTTTTCATGCTTGTAAACTGTTTAATGTCACCAAAGCCGTCAAAGATTGAGGAAAGATGTACACGTTCGTAAGTACTTGCGTAACTGCTTCGTGAATCTGGTCCTTGTCCCATAATCCCAGCACTGACGTCCATGTTTCTGGTATACATTCCTTTTACAGTGTTAAGTGTATAGGTAAAGGAAGTGTAAACGTTGTTGATTCATTCGTAACTATTAAATGTGGAATATACCGAGTCAGAAAAATACAATAGACTCTGCAACACACGGATATTCAGCGCGGTATAAGCGGAAGAAGGAACTGAAACTAAGTAAATGACTGAATGCCCACACACTGAGCACACAAAATTGTTGAACACAGTTCTTGAGTATATTTCTCACTAGAGTATATTTCTCACTAGAGTATATTTCTCTTATTTCCCTTCCTCGTCGTTACTCAAACCCGCTCCTAGTAATTCTGGGCTTGGCTTAGCTAAGTATATGCATCTTCACTTACAAAACCTGTACATCTTATCGTGATTATGGCGGATTAACATACAGTTATGAAGCAGTTTATGACCTCTGAAGTTCCGAATCTTGTAACTTCTTTAATACAGATAAGGCCGACACGATTGGCGAAAGATGTAGAGGTTTCGTAAGTGGAAACGCATCTGTACGATGACTACAGGCCCAGATGACATCAATAATCTATGCAGAATTCATTCCATCTGGGATGGAACTCGGTAATCAGAGTTATTGCCAATCAGAGTTTGCTTCAGATACTCAGCGCTGCGGGCTGTATATTGCTGGGATGACATTTTGTGAATTATATTATTACGCTGCTGAGGCTAGAAATCAGCTGGGATTAGTCTGTAAATCATTGAAATGTGGTTGTGTGTGTGTGTTGTGTGTGTGTGTGTGTGTGTGTGTGTGTGTGTGTGGTGTGTGTGTGTCTATGTGTACTCACCTAATTGTACTCACCTAATTGTGCTTGCGGGGGTTGAGCTTTGGCTCTTTGGTCCCGCCTCTCAACTGTCAATCAACTGGTGTACAGATTCCTGAGCCTATTGGGCTCTATCATATCTACACTTGAAGCTGTGTATGGAGTCAGCCTCCACCACATCACTTCACCACATCACTGTGTATGTGTGTGTGTGTGTGTGTGTGAGAGAGAGAGAGAGAGAGAGAGAGATGCTATACTTTTTATAATATAAGCCATTGAAACTCATCAATCCATCAACACTCCTCATTACTCTAAACATTCACTCCTGAGGCGACAATAAGTAACAAGAGGAAACCAGACTGATTCCTTGACCGACGTTTCAACCCTTACCTGTGATCATTCCAAGTAAGGAATGACGACAGGAAAGAATATAATTACCTTATCAATCCTCTATTCCACACAGGTTAAATACACATTACTATTTCTATAACGAATAATTTTCAGAGGTTTGTTGTAAACTCGACCGCAGGAAAAGTAATTATCGCTACGGAACACTCGCGAAAAAATTAAATATAACTTCGTGACCATTCTTCCATGAACAGACCCAGAGAATATTCCTACCTATGTAGGATTTCGACAGACTTGAGAACGGAATGTTGACCGAAAGCCGAGTTTGTACCAAGTTCTCAAAGCTCTCTCGAGATCAAACAAACACTCTCAAATACTCGCTCTAGTGAAAGTTGGAAGCAGCTGGCCTCTTCTCTCCTACGGTGCGTCTGAAGGCATATTATATATGCTTTTGATGTGTTTTAATGGTCAAAAAAAATTCTGCTTTTCTAAAGCTTAGATTTTATTCTGTTCTAACCTCCTACTTCATCTCTTTCTCTCTATCTCATTCTATTAATACTTCTATCTTTCCGATATTTGTCTTTATTTCTGGATTTTTGCTCTCTGCATTTCTCATGGCTACTCTCTTTCTTCTCTCTTTAATCTCTGCCTCTTATCTCTTATTTTGTCTACCTTCAACAATTTTAACTAAACATTAATTTATTTACAATGATTTTTCACTCTAGGCAAATCATTGCCAGAAAAAAAATGAAATTGCAACTATACTCTAATTTATAAGCAAATACCCAAATTCTAACGAGAATTCCTGGAAATTAACAGGTAGAGTGTATTACGATTTTCCTGGCGTGCACAATTCGTACTTTTTAAATTTATTTTTATTTATTTATATATACGAGGGTTTTTACATTCTTATACAGCCATTAGCACGCATAGAGTTTCGGGCAAATCCTTAATCCTAATTTTCCCACACACACATCCCCAGAAAGCAGCCCGTTGCAGCTGTCTAACTCCCAGGTACCTATTTACTACTAGGTGAACACAGAGGCATCAGAGTGGAAGAAACTATACCCATTTTTTCCGCCTCCGCCAGGGATCGAACCGGGACCCTTAGCACTACGAACCCCTGAGCGCTGTCCACTCAGCCATCAGGCTCCTGACATGATCTGTAGGAACGTATAAAACCTTCCAAATTCACTTTAAAAAATGAGCTTGCAAAATCCAGATTTCTATTTGCAAATTGCAACAGCAGATATGTTAGGCTCTTCCTTAATGCAACCCTGGAAAGATGTCGATATGAGTAAATGCGGCAGGAGTGAACCGCTCGCAGGCTCACAATATACAATCTACATTAAGGTATTTCAGACGGCGAAGACGCGGTATAATTACTTAGAACTTTGCGAGATTCTCTCCATCTTGACGGGTCTCTTAAAGTTGACTTATCGAACACGAGCCATGAAGAGACGAGTGGGATTACCTGAACACTAAGAGAAAGACAGAAAGAGAGAGAGAGAGAGGACAAATAGGTCGGAGTCAGTACATTAGATAACCGATGGTTAAAAAGGCGGAGGAGCAGGGGGTCCAAGAGCTAAGAGCACGATCCTGCAGGGACAAATAATAATTACACCACACACACACACACACACACACACACACACACACACACACACACACACACACCACACACACACACACACACACACCATTAGGATGGAATGCATTAGGAAGTGATGTGGTGGAGGCTGACTCCATACACAGTTTCAAATGTAGATATGATAGAGCCCAATAGGCTCAGGAATCTGTACACCAGTTGATTGACAGTTGAGAGGCGGGACGAAAGAGCCAAAGCTCAACCCCCGCAAGCACAATTAGGTGAGTACACACACACACACACACGCATACACACACACACACACACACACACACACACACACACACACACACACACACACACACACACACACACACACACACACACTCTCACACACACCCACACACACACACACACACACACACACACACACACACACACCACACACACACACACACACATCTAACTGGCCTAAAGCCCTATTAACACACACAGCTGAGCTGGAGGAATATGATAAATTTATGAACGTCATTTTCTGAATGCACGTGAATGTTGGACTCCAGAGTTACATATTTGTGTAAAGTTCAGTCCATTACCGCGACAATGTTCCTGTAAAGGACTGTGGAGTTGTGGTGTTGTGGTCGTGTTGGTGGTGGTGATGGTGTGCGGTGGTGGTGTGGTAGTGGTGTTGGTGGGGTGGTTTGAAGGTGATATTGTGGTGATATAATGTGGTGTGGTGTAGTATGGTGTGAGGGTGTTATGCTTACCTAACAGTAACAATAGCTAAGTGAGATCTAGCTCTTTTGTCCAGCCTTCAAACACTGTTGTACCTCGTGTCTTATAATTGAACTCTCCTTGCGTTAGAATTCCTTGTTGAATCTGGTCATAAATCAGCAGGTGGAGGTGGCTTCCACAACTTCTTCTTTCAGTGCTGCTATTAATTCTGTCATTGCTGTTGTTGCTGCTGCTGCAGCTGCTGCTGTTGCTGTTACTGCTGCTGCTGTTGCTGCTGCTGCTGTTGCTGCTGCTGCTGCTGATGAAACCAGTTTTCTGAAATTTGGTATGGTTTCTGCCGTCTATTATGTAACCCCATTTTAAGTTACACCTATTGAATATTTTTGTTTTTGTAATCTGATTCATCGATTTTTTCTGCTTGTATTTGGTTTAGCTGTGTGGAATACGAGGTGCTGAAGCAGTTTCATCGGCATATCTTGAGGTTATCAAATATTTTGATAATCTCAAGATATTTGAGATTATTTTGTTTGCTCTGCTAGCTGGAATATATTTTTTAGTGTGCTCGAGTGCTGCATTGATTCACATATCAATGATACTGGAACAAAAAGTGGGAATTTTATTAGAAGTTCGTTATTAATGTAACATATTTAATAAAGCATCTTAACCCATCTGTTCTCCTGGTAACGAACGGGCCACTTCCGGCTACATGTTCGAACATTATTCTTTTTCGTCAACTTGGTTATTATTAGCTCGATATACCTAATCCCTTAGGACTAGGTATGTCGTTATCATATTCCTTTGCTTTGCTTCTCTTTTCAGTATAGTGAGTTCTAGATCCTCAGGTTCTTTTCATACCTCATCAACATGCTTCAATTCATATTTAAAGTTTTCCATTTCAAGTTTTCTGGCCATTTCAAGTTTTGTTTTATTATCTTTAAGTTGGAGTTAAAGGGCTACATACTCCAAGATAGGTAAAACACAGAAATTTACTTGGTCAGTTCCTCTCATAAAAGTTGTCTTGTTGTCATGTCGTCATGTCATGTCTGCTCTATTCCTTCTTTCCTCTTGTTTGGCGAGTTTCAGTTCCCTTCAGTTTTTCTTCATAGCTCAGTCCTCTTAGCTCAGGCACAAGCATTATTACTACAGTCTCTCAGGACACTGTTAAACTTTTTTGTGACTATGCTCCAGGCTCAGAATTCCTCCAAGAGCCCTCCTCACACCTGTTCTCACACCTGAGAACAACAGGTGTGATACAGTACCCGCCTCACACCTGCTGTTTTTTCTTTACCTGTTTCACACAGTTCTATCTCTCGTAACCTCAAAGATCTTTCCTCAGTTTTTCTCTGATTCTAACTTTTACTTGTGCATTTGCTCTTGGGTATCTCTCTACTCCTGCTGGACCCTTGTGTTCTTCTCTCACACCTGTCTCTAAATGACTTCATACCCGAGCATCCTTGTCATGCATTCTTCTCCTTCTTCATTCTTCTCCTTCTTCATTCTTCTCCTCCATGTGTGTGTGTTCTCGGTTCTTCAGGTACTACTTGTGGCATTAGGTCTCGAGAGAGAGATCAAGTGTCTAGCAAAACTGTAAACCAGTAACGCGTTAGTTCCTAGGCCTATTGGCTATACATAGTATTG
>WNGS01004946.1:8067833-8080479 GCA_020271785.1 Procambarus virginalis
ACTGTTGTGATTGTTATAAAGAGCCTCCTGGGGCTTCGGAGCTCCTTAACTGATTTCAATAAATGTAAACAAGCCGCCAAAGATTAAGAAAATATAGACACGTTCGTAAGTGCTGTGTCATTCACTGCAGTCGTGATACCTGTCCCCAGATGATTGTCAATTCTAAATAGTTCTCATCCACGACTTCCAGAAGCAAACTTCCATTCACGTCAGTTAAAAGGACGTGAGAATGGAACACTAACTCCTCTGAGCTTCAGATAGTAGTCGGGGGAAAGTCGAAAATGCCAATTTGGCAGCATGATGCTGCCTTTTGGAATCTTTCCGTATAAGGTCACTCAAATAGCTCCGGTTGTTAGAGCTTCGCCCTCACACGCGTGGGACCCACAGTTCGAGTCTCATAGAGCCCTGGTGAATGGAATTATTGTATTGGGTGAAGGAAGGTGTGGTGTGACACGCTCATGTAGCTCGCTAAGAGTGAAGGGTGCCTCAGGTCGCCCCCTCGCTAAGAGTTGTAGGGCTTCATGTCGCTCGTCTAGGTAGGAGTGGCTTCATGGTCGCTCGCTAAGAGGGTGTGCTCAGGTTCCGCTCGTTAAGGGTACGTGTGCTCAGTTCCCCCCCCCCCCCCGCTCGCTAAGATGGAAGTGTGCTGTCCCCAAGGGGAATACGCTCGGCTCAGAGTGTGTGTGTGTGCACGCAGGTCACTCACTAAGTGCGGATGTGTGCGTACAGGTTACTCAGAGTAAATTGTACTTAGGTCGTCTTTCAAACACAAATATTTGATACCTAAGTAAAAATATATTAATGAAACCAACATTGTTCTACAAACTAATGAAGCAGTGTGCTTGTTATTAACTAATTGGTTTCATTTAGCAAAGTGGTTGATTCATTTATGATTTATCATATTTAAATATTCCATATAGCAGCCTTGTAACCGTATTTAAAATATTATAGCTGAATAGTTAATAACAAACAGAGAGGACACTTCTAGTGTACTTTCTGTTGGGTAGTCCATTTTTTGGCACTAGTTAACGTTCAAAACTTGAAACAATTAAACAGGCATAGTTGCGCTGTAAAATAGTAGACATGTACAGAAGGAAGCGTTTCAATTCTATCTTTCAAAAGATAGTGTTACACTTCCAGGATTCCTGTCAGCCTAACATATCCCTCAATACAGGTTATTAAACACTGTGACAGCTGGGGGTAACTGATACATGCAGCTGTGGGTAATACCTGATTTGTCTAACGTGGCCCATCAATCCCGCTCAACACATGGAAAAGTATATAGTTTTGCTAATGCAACACGTCCCACTCTATGACTATAAATAGTAGCAGGTAGGATAGCTTTAATCTATTTGGAAAACTATTGGCACGGAGTATCTGCGGGGCTCACAACTGCCTATTCACTATCGCCAATATCACCCGGGCATTTGTTACTATAATTACATCCTATTTCAATTACCTGGTTTTAAAAAACACCTACATAACACCCATTTGTATATCATAGCCACCCCTCCTAAACACCCACCCTGTCCTCATAGAATTCGAAATCAAACTAAGTTATAACCAAGGCCACTCTGGCCAGTAACATCTACAGAACCACACTGGTCCTATAAACACCTGCCACCACATATATTCGTAGCAAACGACTGTATAAATCTTATTTCCATTCCTGAATATGCAGACAAGCTGCATGGTAGTTGTATGTTGACTGTCGCTGGTGTAGCTCTAACCTCTCTCTCTCCTCTCTCTCTCTCTCTCACTCTCTCTCTTTCATAACCCTTAATCATGCAACAATTCCGGCCATGTCTATCTCATATGGAGGACCCTTCCCTCATCACACAACTCAGCTGAAGTTCAGATCACAATATTTGCTGTCGGTTCCCTTCAAAATATCTCACTTGCATCCCGCGCGCAAAGTTGCATATGAGAACAATCACCCGCGACGACATGCTGGGAGGATATATTCCATGCCCAGTCTGTGCATCTTTATTAAAAATTTTAGATATGTTAGCGGCTATTCATTACGAGTTAGTGTGTGATATTTTTTGTCGGACAGATCCTTGGAAAGATAAGAAGAGTTTTTGACCTAGGCTGAACTCGCGGTATTTTGATTTCTTATTTAACTCAATGTTATGATCGTTGTTGTCCTTTCTGTCTGTTTATCTGACGGGCCTGTCTGTCCATAGGAAGTTCTGTCTCTGTTCCTGTCCTCTCTCTCTCCTCATCCGTCCTCTCGCTCTCCTCTCTCTCATCTCATCCTCTCTCTCTCTCTCTCTCTCCCTCACTCTCTCCCTTTCACTCAATCCTGCATCTCCCGGGGATAACTCTGCCCATCTATATACATCTTACCTGCTACCCTCATATCAGCGGGCGATAAGAGCTCACAAGAACACGTTCACACTCGCCACTGGCCTCACCCTAAGATACACACACATACACCACACCCACTAACACATGTGCACACGTGCACACACACGTACAGACACAAGGGGCACACGCACTAGGGGACACAGGTTGAAATTGAGGGCCCAAATGATCCACAGAGAAATTAGAAAGATCTTTTTCAGCGTCAGATTGGACAATGGAATGCATTAGGAGTGATGTGGTGGAGACTTGAATTCATACACAGTTTCAAGAGGAGATCTGATAGGCTCAGAGAGAACCCGCTGAATATCAATTGATTGACAGTTGAGATCAGGGGCACAAATGAGCTAAAGGCTCCAACCCCAGCAAGCTCAAACTAGTTTGAGTACAACTTAGGGAGTACACACCAGAGAAAGAAAGAGGGATAACATGACTACAACGTTGAAAACATTAAAAGGAATTGTCGTAGTACACAGTGAAACAACGAGTGAATGAAGATACACAAAGACTAACGTCTACAGGGAGGAAGCTAGAAATACAGACGAGAGAAAGATATGTCCTATTGTAGTCTTCTGCAGTAAGAGCGCTATTGGAAAACGAATATGAGAAAAATTAATTGCAAAGCTAATTCAAGGAAGGGCATGGTGAGTCCCTGGTGTCTGGGGCTAGAGAGCACCTCTTCGGCTTTAGCCATCAGTAATGTTGAAGCAGTATCTGGCAATTATGCTAATACATTCCAGCTAATACAAGTAAAGTACAGAATCTCTTCAATCAGTACAGCTGATAAAGGACGTTTAGGCCTATACCCACAAACACACAATCTCATCCACAATAACCGATTTGAGAACATTTATCATGAAGTTTATATAATTTAATGGCTTTTGAAGATCAAACATCATGAATTTCCAGTATCTTCTCAAAGAAACCAATTTGAATCATAGAAATGTAAACGTCTTATCTAACAACAAATTAACCAAATGCTACACTGTCCTATGTCCTCAAAGTGTGTGTGTGGTTGTGGTGTGGTGTGGTCGGTGTGGGTGGTGGTGTGGTGTGTGTGTGCTGTGTTTGGTGTGTGTGTGGTGTGTGGTACTAACACAATTAAGCACATCCACTTCGAGACTGCAAAATTTCTCCAAGTCTCCCACTAAGTCTCTCCTTTCATTATCTGAGATTTACTCCATTCGCTTTATGGCAAATACGTGTGAACATCTGCAACTCGCCTTCATCTCTCTTGTCATCCTCTTCGGCACCCTTGGCATCCGTCTTTTTCATCCGTCACTTCCATTCGTACCTAATTTTCGGTACCTCTTTCACCCCGTCCCTCAGCAACCGTGTTTATCATGGATCCTAGTTACTAAGTACCTATACGTAATCTCACACGCTTTCGTGCTGATTCTCTTTGGTCTCTCATCTTGTCTCCCTCTCTTTGTCCTCTCATTCATAGACTCAATGTCACTCTTGCATCCTACACTGCTCTACATATCTTCTCTCCTCCTCTCTCGCATCTCTATATTCAATATTTCGCAGTTCGCTGGGTTAATAGTCTCGTTGCAATTTATTTTAAATTTCTCTCGAGTAACTATCTGTTGATGAGGGTCCGGAAGCCCTGTCCAAGCGGCCCGGTCTCTGACCAGCCTCCTGGTCATTGAGCAGGGTCTCGATCCCGTTACAGTATTACACGGATTTGCTCATCTACTAGCTTGTTTTTTTTCTACACTACGTTCGCCACATAGTCAATTACCTGTAGAGGAAAAAGAGCCATATTTACCTTTGGTCGTTTGACACATGCGTAAAAAATAGAATGGGCTCTGTTGGCCTAACCTTGTGGCGACTACCGAGCGTTACCTTTCCATATATATTCTCCTGCCTGTTGAGCCCTTTTTCTAAACACTTAGAAAGTATTCTCCCACTTCAATACACCAATCCTGCTGTTCTTGTTCAAATAAGAACCTCGTAAGTAACTAAAAAATATACAATCTGCCCACCCTTTTACTCTTTTGTTTGATTTCTCTCATCGTTCTGTATAACTCTATGAAAATAATTTGGTCAAAGATTATTTCACTTCGTTAAATGCGTTTATTCTACAGGACTACCTGGGACTGGTCTCTCTAACACAGGTTTAGGGGATGCCTATTATGTACACTGATCTGTATTGTTGTCTTTCCTGCATTCGTCTTTCTTCTATATTGCCATCACATCAGTCATTTTCCAACACAGTTTCTTAATCCCACTATATCCATATCCCTCCCGGTTAAAATCGTTACATAATATAGCAAAGGGATTGCACAGGTCATCTGCTTCCTCTTTTAGTATCCTGGGTGATATTTTATCTAGTCCAACAGTTTTTTCAATCCAGTTCCTGAGGTTGTGTCCTTACATTGTCTAATGGTTCACTTTCCATTAAAGTTCAATCTTTACTGTGGGATTCAGTCTTTACTGTGGGATTCAGTCTTTACTGTCCGTTCTGTAAGGACCCGTATCTCTAACAGCAGGTCTCCTTTCAGCTAAAAAATCTTCTTGGCATTTATTACTAAACACTGATTATACTTCCTAATCATTCACGATGTTGTTTCTGTCTCTACCGTAAAGTCTAAACACCTGGTTGTTCCTTCTGATGTAGCTATAGCCGCTCTTGGGTTGCTCCTTGGCTTTCGTTGCTATGTTATTTGCCGGTTTGCTTCTCTGTCACTCTTAATTTTCTAAGTTATCGTTCAACGTTACTTTGTATACATCGTGATTTTTTTTCTGTTCTATGTCTGTATGTGTGCATGATAGACACAGAAAGAGGCAGAGAAAAGAAATTCAGGAATAATACAGAAATCGTGAAAAAATTAATGACAATGGAAAGGACGAAACGGAGGTTGAGAATAATGGAAAGTCTGGTTAAAAGGAGGCAGTAGATGAAGGGGTGACAAGAGAAATGAGACGATCAAAATAAAGAGAGTGTAAAATGGAAAGAGAGGGGAAGAGAGAGGAGAGGCAGAGAAAAGGGAATGAAATGATGAGAGAAGGGGAGGGAAGTGGCAACAATAAAGGATGTGTAAATGAAAAAGCGATGGGTCGAAGGGAGAAAGATGAATACCATAGAGAGATGAGACAAATAAGAAGCAAAGAAGCAGTAAAAAAAAGTTCTAATGAAGAAAATAAAAGAACAAAATTAATACACAACTGTTCATAAACAAAAAGTTAAATAATAAAATATAGATATAAATGTAAATAGTCAAGCATTTTTTTTGTCAAAGCTCACAGACGCTCCGGCAAGCTATGCTTTTTTGAAATACAATAGAACTTGAAGGTAAGATTAAGTTTACATTGAGCGAGGGAAGGAAGAGAGACGGTGTTGACGGAGAACTCGCAAGACCAGGTGAGTCTGTTTACCTGCCTGCCTTTACCTAATCACTCTAGCCAGAACCAATAACCCCCTCAGTCAATACCCTTCTGTATTTACAGAGCAAACTTGGCCCCCTGTTCAAGTTCAACGCGGGGAAAGGAGGTTAAGTTAATCAGTGCTGCGTGAAGTTAACACACACACACACACACAGGGCGCCGGTGCTGTGTGGACAGCAGCGAGGACCGTAATCCTGTGGCACGGGTTCGATTCCCGGCGCCGGCGAGAAACAAAAATGGGCAGAGTTTCTTTTACCCTGTTGCTTTACCCTTTACTGCTTTACCTAGCAGGAAATTGATACCTGAGAGCTTAGACAGGTGTTACGGGCTGCTTCCTGGGGATGTGTGTGTGTGTGTGTGTGTGTGTGTGTGTGTGTGTGTGTGTGTGTGTGTGTGGTTGTGTGTGTGTGTGTGTGTGTTGCAAATGAAAAAATACTAATTAGTAGTTACTAACAGTTGATTAATTGATAGTTGAGAGGCGGGCCGAAAGCGAAAGAGCAGAGCTCAACCCACGCGAAGAACAACTTGGTAATACACACAAACACACCAAAACACACACACACACACACACAACACACACACACCACACACACACACACACATGCCCAACCCTTTCCAAGGTAATCCAGGATCCAACATTCAATTCAACCCTCCATCCGTCATTAGCCCGTTCCCCGTTTGCATGTTAAATAAAGAGATAAGCCATCCCTGTTCTTTGCAGGCCGCAACGGAAGCTGCACCAGCAGCCAGATCAAGAATATTTGCATCTCGTCCCTGCGGCGAGGCATCTAGCATAGACGGCAACATGAAATTTACCGACCCTTTCAAGGCATACCGTCTGTCAGGCTTCCTCATCTGTCATTGATGCTGTCATATTTCCTGTCACCCGTCCCCATCCCTCTGTCATGTTTAGTTCAATCACTGTGATGTAGACTTTCTATCACCAAACATAAGAGCAGTGTCGTAATATCATGCATAAAATAATGAATATACAATCATTTTCTGATATATAAGATCAATTATGTGCAGACGATTGTTGAATAATGTATCCAATATATTATATTTTCTTTCATATGCAGTAACGATGGCATTAGAGTCGGCAGAAATCATTGAATTTTTTTTTTCCATGAATAAGGAACCAGTCTTACCTCTGCCTTATGGAAACCTCGTCCTTAGGAAACTCGAATATATCCGAAAGCCAAACCTTTCATGTTTAGAAACTATGCTTGTATTAATATGTAAATTTAAATGGACTTTCCTTCGGTAAAGTCCAGCTGACTAATGCTTTTCGAGCGAGCCTCAGGATTTGAAAAGGCTTCAGCCCCGAGCTTTGCCAAACAATAAGACCGTCCGTCTGCTTCTCTCACAAACAATAGACAATTATAGCAAGCATTACTCATCCTGGTAACCCTAGACGTGAGCTGTTTTGTTTGGTGAACACTCTGCCAGGGTTACTGTAATATGACGCCTCCCTTTTGTTACAATAGTGAAAACCGTGAAATTAAAACAGAAATCATATTCGTAATTGTAATAATAAATCAAAATAGTTAATATTATACATTGTAATAGAAGTATAAAGCATGATTAACAATGTATAGGGTTTAAATAGTGCTATATGTGTAGTGAGAAGCAAACTACACGAAATTGTCCTAATTCTATTCATCCAGACTCGTCAAACACAGATATAATTGGTCTCAGCTCTATCAACAGGGTCCTTAAAATACACACACCTCCCTCTCGGTCTCTGAAGTTACTTCCCTAAAGTTTAAAGTACCAACCTAGAAGTGCCACAACAACACCCACTACAACTACAACATCCACCAGACCACCCACTACAACATCCACCACACCCACCCACTACAACATCCACCAGACCCACCCACTACAACATCCACCAGACCCACCCACTACAACATCCACCAGACCCACCCACTACAGCATCCACCAGACCCACCCACTACAACATCCACCAGACCCACCCACTACAACATCCACCAGACCCACCCACTACAACATCCACCAGACCCACCCACTACAACATCCACCAGACCCACCCACTACAACATCCACCAGACCCACCCACTACAACATCCACCAGACCCACCCACTACAACATCCACCAGACCCACCCACTACAACATCCACCAGACCCTACACATGAACAGTCATCCTCACAACTCCACATAAGCCACATATTGCTCGTTGCTTTATATTCATATCGTCTATTTCTCTGAAACTGATCATTTGGACTTATCACAATGTTTCGGTCTCAGTTGAGTTGTAAAGTTTACTTGAATTTGTCAATTAACTTTCCACTATTATTATTAAAATCATTAGCAACAATTACACTAACTCCACAAAAAGTTATACAATACATAACAAAACACACAAACGCCAATTACAACTCGGTAAAATATCAAGAAACAAATACAGTAAAAAAAAAAATCCATAATACAACAATTGAAACTTCAAAATCTGAAGACAGTTATAAATACAGTGTATAGCGCCTCTCTCTACTCAGCCAAGCGCAGTGTTCAATCCTCTCTTTGAGGTTCAAATTGGATTCACTCAACATAGATCCTAATTCCTCGTCTGGCTCCTCCGTTTATTAGGTTGGGTAAGTTGAAATTTAATTAGACAGAGTTACGTTCTCAAGCTCTCAAATGAACTAATTGGAGGGCCGTTTTAGCATTATATTGTCTTTTCTTAAGCAAGGAAAATGAGTGACAGATTAGAGGTTTATCTTCGACTTTGTGATTGTATAAATTGTTCTAATTAGACTATTTTTTAGCATAATCATACAGGAAGTCCTCATGTAATTTTTAAAATATATTTTAACATTAGTGAGATAATTATATATATTTTTAAAGAAGCATATATGTTTAAGAGGATTTCTTGCAGAATAGAAAGCACACATTGAAAACCATACTAACAGTTTAGACTATTGCTAGAACACGAGCCACACATCCCCGCGAAATTGACATAATATCCAATTTTCTGTTCGGAGTTCTCTGGTATGTTAGGATAAGGCACTTTAGTACGACAGTTTGTGACGGGAGAACTCCTGCAAGACGGTCTACATCGATAATAGCATTTTTTAAACAATTTTTTACCAGTTTTTTACCAGTTTTTTCAATCACAAACACTGTCTCCAGCCTCCTACAAGCACCACATTTCCCCCTAATCCATAACTCGTCACTGCTCCTCTCCTCTCCAATCACGCCCATATTCCACCCACAAGTGCCTGCTACTGGCTAATCAGTCAGCGTTTGTCAAGACTTTAACACCCTCCAGCAGATTAATACGCCTCAAGTCGCCATCAAAATTAACTTATTCCCTGTTATTCTGCTACAACTGTGAAATCATCCAGTTAACTGGAAATTCTGTTCATTACTTGAAGATTTAAATCCGAAATACATTTTTTGTTAAACATTCTATAATGACTGAAGGCCCGATCAGTTAAACTTATATAAATATATATATTATATCTATATTACATATTTATATTAATATAAATAAGTACATGACCGTGGGTGGTACTGTTACCATGATGGCAGAAGGAAAAAGCTATTACCATGATGGCAGCAGGAAAAAAGCTATTACCATGATGGCAGCAGGAAAACAGCTATACCATGATGGGAGCAGGAAAAAGCTATTATCATGGAAGCTTAAAACACGTCGGAAGAGCTTGTTACCATGATGAAAGTAATCTGCCAGTATATACAACTGATCACATTGTTATCATGTTGGAGGAGAGAATACGCAAGAGCATGATGGTGAGGTAAAATATAATGTTATTATGTGAAGGAAGAAAGCGAGAAGGTGCATAATAACTTTACATCATGATAACGAGTTCATTATATTGAAGGAAACTACATTTGCATAGCAACACTTACGTGGATCCTTGGAGTAGGAGACACTGCTTATAGAGACCAACCTTTGACTGAAATAAAAGAATAATGACATTAGTATTACTTATATATTAACTTAAACTACCCAATGAAACCAATAAACTTTAAACCTCAAAAAGTGTCCGGCCAATTAAAAATTCAAACATATTAAAAACATAATTGACCATTTATCATTGTGTGACAAACAATTCCTCACGAATGAATTCTCACTTCGCAATTAATGCAAATAGAAAAAACATTCATTCACGTTTTTGAGTAATTTACTTATAAAATATTTACTACTTTTCATACATCTAATGTTTAAAAAATCTAATTTTTTAATTTTACGTTTGGAGACAAAACAAGTCAATATATCCAGTTTTATTAGATTATAAGTAATTAATCTATGTTGCAGTTATTAGGTCAGTAGTCAGCATAAGTTGCAATTATTATGTCACTGGGCAGCATGGGATGACAGTCATTATCTAGATCACTACACAAGATCGCAGCCGTAAACAAAACCATGTGACAGCTTGGTATGACAAGTCACGTACAATATGACTGCTTGGATCACCATCATAAAGTCCTATAGACACGTGTGGATGACAGACATCAAGTCATAGAACCTATAATGGGATGAATCATCAATCTATTTGACGGTTTTGAGTCCCAGACGTAATGCTCTATCAACGCGCTATGATATTCGTGAAGATAATTGACCCTGGGGTAAAATAAATCTAGATTATAGCAATTATGGCCTTTGTAATGTGGAATTAAGTCAGAAATATATATCACCTGACTGTATGTATAATATATGTCCTGTCGTTCTTGGAATGTCAGTCATGTCGTTGTATCGACGATCAGTGCGACATGAAGTTGTTTTAGGGTCAAAGTTAGCTGCTAACGAAGTTTTTTTTATACTCATCTGAATGACAGCGAAGGAGGATAATGAACGCTCAAAGTTCTTGTAAAACGGATTTCAATAGCATAATTATCGCCGCTACTTGAAATCTGTCTCCGACCTATTTCTTGTTAAAGAGCATTGCCTACCCTCAGTGTGCACCTGAGCAACTCATATAAAATTCCTCTGCAGGTGTGCTCATTAGTCATTAGTCATGTGATCACAATATCCACTTCTAAAGAACACAAATTTCCTTTGTTACCACACACTGTCATTCTTCTTTCCTCTCTCTCTCTCACTCTCTCCTTCTCCCTTATCCTCCTTGCCACCATTCCCTTTCTCCTTCCTCCAACATCTACACTATCTCACGCCCCTTCCGCAAACACGCCTCATGCTTAACAACGTCCTTAGCTGGCTACGAACAGGTGCTTGTCGCCTGAGTTATCAAGAGTAGAGTGGCAATCAGTGAGCATTAATTAGCACCATCACAGGTGTTAGTGTGAGGTGTTTCTTGGAACCCCGTCAAGTCTCTTTAGTAGGGCCTTATACTACTCAAAGGAGCTTCAAGTTGTTTTACCATAAGATATACAATTATTTGTTTCGGTGGTAGACAATTTGTTTCCCTTCTGGTAGATAATATATCTACCCGATGGTCTTTTATCTACCAACAGACAGGAAGGCGAAGTAAGGGGATTATGAGCCACATAAGTCTGGAGTCATGTGTAATATAAACGCCACATGTGGGTAGAAAAGATACATACGATGAAAGAAGTCACGTGGTGATTAAAATTAACTTTAATCACAATTGAAATTTGTAATTAAGCACTTGTGAAAGATTTATGTGCTTGATACATACACTTCTGGAGAAACGTCACAAGAGGTAAAGGAAAGTCGTGATTTGAGGAAGTCAACTTATGCTTGAAAAGATACAAGTTTATACAAATCTTACGTGCATGACAAGTTTATAGAAATTTAAGTCACGTGCAAGTGAAAAACACACATGTACTTGTAAAGTTAATGTATATATGAAAATGCCGGGTGTGTAAATATCATATAACAGTTATGGAGGAAATGTTCAGCAACTTTGATACAACTCCGATACAACTTTGATTTGTTCAGCAACTGTGGATTTGTTTACAACTTTGTCATGAGCAGTGTCCTTACAACCAAGTTTGATATTTTGCATGTAATTGACGAAAGCCTTCAACCTGAGCACATTTAAAGACCTCCCTCATTGCATTTTACTTCTCTCTTGCTGCTCGTGTCTCATACTATGTCTCTGTCTCTCTATTGGCCTTTCCTCCTGCCAATTTGCATGCTTTGTTAATAACTAATTTCCAATTTTTTACTTTCCGTCACACTGCAAAATCTCACGCCATATCTCTCACAAGTTCGTTTTAAAATTCCCTCCCTGCCCTACATCATCAAATAATTAGGAAGGGAGAAAAAGTAAATGACATAAATTCTTATATATAGAACGGTTCGCAATTGACTTTCCACGAGGGAACCAAAGTTTAATTACAGACACGAACAAAATATGGTTCCTTGAAATACTATTTGGAAAACCAAGTTACGTTACTAATTACAAATCGAACGTCCTTCTCTGTTATTTTACAATGACGTTTCTTAAATATTATGAAGGTTACGTGGAGTAAAATTAAAATTTCTTTTAAGTACCTTAAATGTAGATATTTATAAATGATAAGTGAATAATACTACAGTAGTTAAGTAATAAGTGTCAAAGGTCAATTATTTCTCTTACACATCTACATTGATTTTACGATATTATCCAGAATACTTAGGAATACTTAAAATTTACTTTGAAAATTATTTGTAAAGATTATTGATAAATTTCAATCATAAATTTTAGGTTATGTTCTGTTCTAAAAATTCATGGATCAAGACTTCGCCTGCACCCCCCCCCCCCCCCCCTATGGTTCTGACTTAGAGTTGTAAATTCAGTTGGTAAGTTCAAGTTCATGCATACATTTAGCTTAGATACATTTTATCCATACATGTAAATGAATATCTACGAAGGTACAAATGAAGCAAGACATCAATCATCATCTTATTGATTGAAGTCTGATTATACATTGCACTT
>WNGS01004946.1:8084190-8099568 GCA_020271785.1 Procambarus virginalis
CTTTGTGGCCATGTCGAAATGAGGTAATTATGTACTTTAGAAGATGGGTTTATAATGAAGAGCTGGGGTACACGAGGTCAATTCTCTGTGAATGAGCTTGTATCTGAGGTGGAATTCTTGTTACTGAGCTTATTCCTGCATCTGTAGCTTACCTGTAGGCGATAGCGAGAGCTTTTCGACTCATTAAGTCTAACATGATATCGAATTAGTTGTTATCAAGCTTATAAGGTCGAAAACATTTTTGGGTCGAGCTGATTTCTAATGTCGAATTCTTGTAATCTAGCTGCAACAATTCAGTAGTGTATCTAGGTATGTTAAGAGCAACGAATTCAGATAAATTCGTTTCAGCTCATCTGCCGGTTTGTAACAAATACATATCAAGAGTTGTTGCTTTGTTTAGTTCAATTGGAACGTAAAAATCTTAATCCCGATTAAAACACGACTTCACAAAGGATATATAAAACAGCACTGGTCTGTAATGGCTCCATTTGTCATTGGAAGAGTGTGTAAATACAAGCGATTGTGTGTTAACAGAAAGTAAACAAGGTTAAATCAACACAAATAGTCCGAATGCACACAGGCCGTAATTAAAGGTTTGGCCCGAAAGATCACAGTTGTCTGTTATCATTCCAGAGGTAAATATGACTGGTATTGGCAACAATTATTAAGGAGTGCAGCTGTTGATCTGTTATTATTTGATTCAAGTCTGCAACAGCGAAGGGAGGTGAGGCACGTGGGGCCTGAACCACCAGCTTGTTGTGTGTCGCGAAATATTGGTGAAAGAAACTTCAGGATACTAGTGTAAATTTTAATGTGTTTTCTCAAGGTTTATTTAACACTTTTGAACAGCTTTTATTGGCAGCTTAAATGAGAAAATCAATTGGAGCCGTGCAAAGGATTCGAACCTGAACCCTGGATACTCTCAAGCACACGCCTTAAACCACTGAACCACGATACGATATAAGTAATGTAACTTGGGATTCATCTGAATCCATAAGGGAAGAGGAGGTGTGGTGAAGTGCTTGGGAGTACCCAGGGTGCAGGTTCGAATCCTGTGAACTAATGTAGTACATTAGTTCAAATCCTCATTATGGCTGCAATTGATTTTTCTCCTTGATACATTACGTTAATATGGTTTTTGTGTGCAACTTATATGGTTTGTCAAATTTGCCTGAAGGCTGATTTAACCAAATCCAACCTAACCTAATCTAACCTAACCTAACCCAACCCAACCAACCCAACTTAACCTAACCTAACCTAACCCAACCTAACAACAAAGCTTATGCCACAAAAAGTGGTATTAAGCATCATGTCAGGACAGGCTTACTAGAGTAAGGAACCTGTACTCACCATTAATGTTGTCAAACACAACAAATAAGAGAGAGGACATGGCGTTACTTCGAGGAAATGGAATGCGGTGTGGTATTGGAGGTGTTGGGAATGTTTGGTGTCGATCTCAGTTGATAGTCGGGCTCCATAAATTCGATCGCTGAAGGGTAGACAAAATGAATTCATGTTTTGCGCTTGTCAGATAGTGAGAACAGGCTAGGTTACACACACACACACACACACAACACACACACACACACACACACACACACACACACACACACACACGTCCAATCCCCCATGAATGTTTATGTATGATGTATGAGTTTGATTTTAATAAACGGCGGAAATATATTGACACTTTTTGGTTTCTCTTGTTTGTGGCTATATGTCATCTGTGTGTGTGTGTGTGTGTGTGTGTGTGTGTGTGTGTGTGTGTGTGTGTGTGTATGTGTGTGTGTGTGTGTGTGTGTGTGTGTGTGTGTGTGTTTCTATTGACATTAAGCCAGGACATTAAGAGATTAAGAGAGAAACAAGACACAAGAAAGTGAGTGTGAGGACTCGGGGGAACAGGTCGACGGGACTCACTACCACCCTGGGGAACCACCGCTAATAACCGCTACCACTAATGACATCTCTAAGGGCGGTGAGGCGCAGGTCCTCAACCCACTGGTGAGACTTATGTTCACGTGACGTTGGTGAGAGTATGGGGTTTGTTATGAGTAGGGTTGCGCTCTCTCTCTCTCTCTGTCTCTCTGTCTGTCTCTCTCTCTCTCTCTCTCTCTCTCTCTCTGCTAATTTAAACCTTTTCCAATGGAAGTTGCCTTTCTAATATACTCTTCCTGACATAATATTGATTTTAACCTTGTAATTAATTTTAATTCTAACTACAAGAATTCTGACTACTTTGAAATTCTGACAAAGAATTTCTGTTTGATTTCCCATTGTCGAGGGCAGAAAACTTGTTGGGATTATCGAGGCTAACAATTGACATTTTCCTGGGTACAATCCACAACAGTCAACTGACTCAAGGGGTATATTATTTGCTTCTAGGTGAACAGAGACACCAATTGTCAGAAAACGTAACCAAAGGTAACTGAACACTTATAACCATTCACATGTAATCCAACTGCACTAACTACTGAACTACAAGAGCCTGTAGACACCAAGTGTCCTTGTGTGTGAAGAGGCATTTTGCTTGACTCGCTTGCTCTAAAATGAGACGTATGTCATTAGTATATGTAAATATATCATACAGTGTTCTCGATAGGAGGAGTGTGTCTGTGTTCGGAGATAATATGTATTGCTGGCGTTGTGGGAGTCTGTCCTCAGGCCGACCTCCTCACTGGACAAGGGTGTTATTGTGTCCGCCGACCTCGGACCAGGAAACTACGCAATTTTTCGCCACACCGGTCACACATGTCGATTGACGGTTGATTACCTGTTGATTGACGGTTGAGAGGCGGGACCAAAGAGCCAGAGCTCAACCCCCGCAAGCACAATTAGGTGAGTACATGAGAACTCGCAGAGGGTACTCACACACGGGTACTCACACACGGGTACTCGTACAGACGGGTACTCACACACTTGTAACTCGCTCTTGAAAGGAAACACACACACACACACACACACACACACACACACACAATCAATAAATCACAATACACCGTTTCACAAATATAGATAAATTGACAGATATAAACACAGACAGACAGCCCTTCTCTTGTGTTGAATAACCAGTCATTACCATGACGGAAAGCCCTGTCCGGACCTGTCGTCACAACCATCACAGTTATCTATGGACCAATCTCAAGTCCTGTCAGTTTAACTCAGCTGGTAATTGCTAAGTATTACCTGGAAGCGACTTTTATATGTATCTTCTCCACACGCTTCACCTCACATCAATTTAAAATCGGATTCAGTATTTAGAAACCAAGTTGCTATGGTATGTGGCAAACAGGGTTAGATTGTTTATATTTGTTGTATTAACTTAGTGTCTAAGGTAATGGGGAGGGGATATATATATATATATATATATATATATATATATATATATATATATATATATATATATATATAGCCGTTTGTAACAAGCAATATTAAATTTCCCTTAACATAAAACTCGGGAGAATATTGGGTGAGAGAGGGCCACTGGCAAAATAAGATTCACATGCTAATTAGTGTGAATATCCCATCACAGATTTTTATTATCTCTAAAAGCTGTAAACCACCGATGAAAAATAGTTCTAAAGCAATTTATTTACAAATTGGTTCGGGCCCCAAAAAAGTGATGGTGTCCCTCGCTCCAGCGGCCGCGCATGTGTAAGTTGAGAGAAACACGACGAAGCAGCAGGCAAAATGTTCAGATCAAACTTGGTAACAGCTTATGGAACTCCTGTATAATTAACCTAAACTATGAAAGAACATGTATGTCCTCTCACTATATATATATATATATATATATATATATATATATATATATATATATATATATATATATATATATATATATATATATATATATATATATATATATATATATATATACACACACAAAACATAAAGCAACAATTGGAATATACTGATCAAATGTGTTTCGTTCTTTGCCTGATCTAAGGACTCTAACAAGATATGACTTGAGATTAATTGCTGTACATAGTAATGTAAATTTTCTTCAGCATATTTAATCCATTTTGACTTAAATGGATATTCTTGTTTCATCTTATTTAACATGGTCTATCTTGACTTACTGTGAATGTATTTAAACTCGTCTGGTTGGCTGTTGCTTTTAAGTACAGCCCGACCACTTGGGCTGGACGGTAGAACGACAGTCTCGCTTCATGCAGGTCGGCATTCAATCCCCGACCGTCCAAGTGGTTGGGCACCATTCCTTTCCCCTCGTCCCATCCCAAATCCTTATCCTGACCCCTTCCAAGTGCTATATAGTCGTAATGGCTTGGCACTTTCCCCCTGACAGTTCCCATCCGTTTTAAATGAGCACATTAGCACAGACTGGTCTCCTTAATTCCGGTCTCACAGTCTGTGTAACGCAGCACATTAACACAGACTCTGGTCTCTTTACCTGCGATCAAACGGGCCTCTGAATCAGCAAGACTGTGAGGAGGTGGGATTTCGTCTCGCAAAAAGATCAGGAAAGAACTCGGATCCTTTACGGAAAATCTAATGTCCTCTCACTCGACCAAATCTGCCAATCATAGATGCGGGCGACACTGATTGCAGCATTTTATTTCTATTTTTTTGCATTGCAATTTTCAGTTTGGTGGGTTTTTTCAGTCATGAGTTCCTAGACAAATTGCAAATTTTGCTGGTTACAGGTGCCTGCTGTATTTTCCAACCTCTTGTAATTTGGAACATTTACAACTGGTAATAACTAACTATATAATTCATACCAGCTAACGTACTGCCATCAACATTAAGGAGTTTACTAAGATAACGAACCATTTAAATCAAGATCATAAATTGTTGACCAGACCACACACTAGAAGGTAAGGGACGACGCCGTTTCGGTCCGTCCTGGACCATTCTCAATCGACTTGAGAATGGTCCAGGACGGACTGAAAAGTCGTCGTCCCTTCACTTTCTAGTGTGTGGTCTGGTCAACAGAGATAGAACATCAGATGATTGGCAAGTTTTCATGCTTGTAAACTGTTTAATAAATGTAGCCAAAGCCGTCAAAGATTGAGGAAAGATGTACACGTTTCGTAAATACTTGCATAACTGGTTCGTGAATCTGGCCCCAGGTGAGCAACCATGCATTGTTCCAAATGATTTTCTCATTATATATCACCCCATTGTGATTTTTTGTCAATATTATTATTATTATTATTGAACAAATCCACAGGAGCTTCAATTAAGGTTCGAACCTATGCCCTGAGTGTTTCCAGACGCGCTCTAGTCAACTGTACCAAGACATGGTGAACTCTTAATTTGATCATGTCATGATCCAGTTGACTAGGTTCGAACCGCCATTACGGCTCCCGTGGATTTGTTCATTGATATATCACATTAGAGTGATTTCTCTGTTTATCATTATTATTATTATTATTATTATTATTATTATTATTATTATTATTACTATTATTATTATTAGTATTATTATGACGATGATAAGTAGGTTTTCCTTTATCTTTCTCCTGCTGTTGAAAGTACTTAATATTTTTAACTTCATAACGCATACTGAATTATGCAAACATTCCTGGAAGCCCTTTAAACTCTTCCCCCCCCCCAACCCCCACCCTTTACTCTCTACTGTGGATCAAACATTTCATTTTCATTAGACTATGCTTTGAAGCTGGAGGAATGGGGGGAGGAAGGCGACGATGGATGCTTCTGAGTGTGTGTGTGTGTGTGTGTGTGTGTGTGTGTGTGTTGAGAGAGTTTCTATGCTGGGGGATTTTGTGTGTGTGTGTGTGTGTGTTGGAAGAGAAGACAACGTTGGGCACTTTTGTGTGTGTGTGTTTGTTTAGAAACGAGATGCTGGGGGGCTGTTGTGATTGTGTTGGGAAAGAAGACGACACTAGGAGCTTTTGTGTGTGTATTGAGAGAGGTCGAGACGACGCTGGAAAGGCTTTTATGTGTTTGTATGTGTTAGAAAAGTGTATGTTGGATTGGAGGATTGTGTGCTTAGTTTTTAGGGAAGAGAGAACGATGGAGGCTTTTGTGTTCGTGTGTTGGGGGAGAAGACACCGCTTGGGGCTTTTGTGTGTACGTTTCGGGAGAGGACACGCTTGCTGGGTGGCTTTTTTGTGTACATTTCTAGAAAGGAGATGCCGTTTGGGGCTACTGTGTGTACAGATTAAATTTCGTGTCGACCAAAATGTTTTTTTAGTCAAGCTTTTCAGTAAATTGCGTTCATATAAGACTCTTTAAATGTTCTTATTTTAAGCCCAGGGACCAGAAATTGTCCCGTGAGTTATATTGTAAGGTGTTCAGGTCCTCTTAGATCAGGTGGTAAAGTCCCAACTCTGGACGCAGTGAGGGTCCCTACCATCAGATGAGAGTCTTTATTTTTTTTTTTTGTCCCCATTTGCTCCCCTTGCCACTTCGGGGGGGAAATGGGTTTTGATCTAGCTATAGGACCCCACGACCCAGCCACAGGGCATAGGCCGCGAGGCCCCGCAGCAGTAACCCTAAAAACACATTACAACTAAAACAAAATAAAACTAATGTCGTGGCCTACTCTGTGCACAAACAAAAATATAAATAAATGCACCTGGAGAAAATAAACAACCGGATGGTACTAAAATATAACATTGACAAAATAAAATAGCATGTCACAAATTAATGAATTGTCTCCAAGGAGACGATCACCTTAATGGCATGCGTGCATGAAAATAAGCAAATCACGGGGAGGACATGCCCGACTTGAAACCAGTCAATTCCCCGGAGAGAACAGGAACACGTGCACGCATGTGTCCCTCCAGCCGTAGCTTATCCTCCGCGGGGCCGGACAAGTCACCCACCATCTCCAGAATAGCCACTGGGGAAGTGGTACCCCAAGATGACGTCCGGTAAACTTAGCCGGAGTCCACTCGCCCTATTACTTCTGGGCCCCGGGGCGCAAGGGAAGTTCACCCATGCCCATGTCCAGGGGTGATCATGATCAACCCCTTCCCGTGCTCTTGGACCACATACGATAGATGGAATAGGTCCAGGTTAGGGCTTTTACGGAGCAGATCTCCATGTCTCCGTTGGTTAAGCCCAACCTCTTAAGAACACGGGCACTCTCTATGCTGAACCCACCTCTCCAATTTAAAGTAATTGAAGAGGCAGAGACTGCATTGGCACCGGTGTAGTCCCTGACCCATTGAAGGATCTCGGGGGTGCCGTACCGGTCACATTTGCTCTGGTGTGGCCGGGAGAGTGGAAAGCCGTCAGCCGAGACCTGGGTGTCTAGGATTATGGCCTCGTTACTTTTGCAAGCAATGATATCCGGCTTGCAAAAGGTCCCACCATCGGGTATCCGCACCTCCCTCACCACCTCATACCCTCGCTGTCTCAGACGACCAGCTACGAACCGGGTGATATCGTCATGACGTACCACCCGTGCTCCGTGCGTCCTTGGGCATGCTTGTGAGATGTGCCCAAGGGTGCCAGGTTTCCTGCATGTATCACACATGCCGCTGGCACCTGGGCGACCCCTAGCGGCCCTTGACGGCGTGGCCAAAGCGTTAGCTCTCACCTGGACAGCGTGAGCGAACTCCCCACCGCTCAAAAGGCGGGTGCCGGACGAGATCCACTTCAGGCACGAGGGAACCTCGCACGAGGATCTCAATCCAGCACCATCGGCCGTGCGGTAGAGCCGCTCCCGCCATGTCCGAGAGCACTCAGCTCTGTTGGTTACCGGCTCGCCCCCAATCAAGGCCGGGCCAATCCACCGACGCATCTTGTCCTGAATAGCCGGTAGAAGGGCCGCTGCCCGGACCGTTGGGTCAGCCGATTCCAACAGATTACTGAAACGCCTGTTCTTATGTAGCCGGATTGACGAGACAAACTCGGGCATCCCAAGACCACCGTCCCTCCAGTCGGTGTAGAAGAACGCATTCGGGGTGTCGTGCGGTAGACGGAGCCAGCTGCGAATAGCCTGCCTCATCCTCCGGTCGATTCTCGATAGCTGAGTCTTAAACACCGTACCCAGAGTAAGACGGTGGTTCATTTTAGGAATAAGGTGGTGCTTCAGCACGTATAACCTCTGTTGGGGTTTGAGGGGGGCCTGCGTGATGTTAGTAATACCCTCCTCAAACATAGAGCCATAGGAGATGCCCCTGCCACCGGCACCAACGAGAATACCAAGGTACTTATACTCGTCACTGATACCAATAGAGTCCATGGCTGCGCCACCGACGTGGAATCTCGTTTGCGACGCGAGATACCACTTCTTGCGCTTTCCATCGATCTGTAAGCTCAGTGAACGGCATTTTCCCGCGTTAACCCTCAAGCCAGCGCCGCTCAGGGTATCACATATCTCGTTAATCAACTCCTGAAGGCCGGCCGGCGTCTCCGCTGCCACGACCAAATCGTCAGCAAACGCTAGTGCTGACACCCTTTCCTCCCCCAGACGAATCCCCAGCCCCAACTTCTTCGCATTGGTGATTGCCTCATCAATCACCAAGTTGAAAAGAAACGGGGACAAGGGATCTCCCTGTTTAACTCCCCTAGTCACAGGGATTACCCTCGATTTCTCCTTCTGGCTGGATATGACGGTCGAGGCGCCATCATAGCCCGACATTATATATTCCCTAAGAGGTTTAGGGACTTCCTTGCGCTCCATGGCCCGATCTATGGCCGCATGGGAAACGCTATCAAAGGCTTTCTCCATGTCAAGGAACGCAAGGTGCGCCGGATGTTTAAGCGCGCGGGCCTCAGCCAGAAGAGCATCTAGGATCGCCAGGTTTTCAGCGCATCCATCCACAGGGATGAATGCTTTCTGCCTCCCGTCGATCCTGATTGCTTGAGAAACTCGGCTGTTCACGATCTTATGGAACAGCCGCACTATCGTAGATGACATGGTGATGGGGCGATAGTGTGAGGGGGTTTCTGGCCTAGGAATCTTGGGTATCAGCACCGTTTTGCACGCACGGAAAGGACGTGGCAGGGAGCGGCTAGCTAGCCACAGATTGAACAGTTTAGTGAAAACTCTGAGAGGTATGGACCTGAGGAGACGCGTAGTTATCCCGTCAGGACCGGGTGCAGAGACCTTACTTGTCCGTAGAGCAGTCTGGACCTCCATAGGTGATATGGGCTCTACTAGGTGCTGAACGGCAGGACCAGAGCCGCGCTCAATAGGCCGGTTATCCGGTGGCGAGGGCCTAGAGAAGAGGTCCCCCCAGAACTCAAAGAGGCGATTAGGCTCCACCTCAGAGGGTGTAACCCTCCAATCTCCGGAGAGGACATGCGCCGCGGCCGCAGATCTGTTCTTGTTATACAGGCTTTGGCACAGATTATACTGTGCCCTGCGCTCCCTCTTTCGGCCGGTCGGAGCCGGGGCTTGGGTACTACGTCTGATCCCTGGAGGTCTCTGTCTGTGGCCAGGAGCGCGCTGCAATGTGCGATCACCGGATCTTGTGGCAGAAGTCACCTCGAGCGCATGCTGCTCGAGGATCCTTATCGCATTCTGGCCATTACCTCCAACCAAGTTGGAGATTGCTTCATCGAGGAGTTCCTCCCCCCACCCACAACCTGGCTGCCCGGGATCCAGGGAAGCCAAGAATTCCACAATTGTGGTCCTCCAGGCATCTCCGGGGCTCTGTCGGGGTGAGGGAGTGGAGGGTTCGGCGGCCTCGGGATCTCCCACCGCCAAAGATCCGTCACCGCCTTCCCCCCCACTATTCCTCGATGGGCTAGGCTGAGTTTCCTCCTCACTGGATGACTCCGATGAGGAGGACTGCTCCACAACGCGCTCCCTTAACAGCCTAGTGTATTCCACCAGGAACTGTTTGTAGTCCTCCCTACGCCTAAGGCTCTTGATGGCCTCCAGAGTTCGGGCAGGAAAGCTCCGATGAAGGCGTTGGTTTATGCCCTCTCCATCGACGTTAGGTATCATCGACAATCTCACCTCCTCTCGCGCTAGAAGGCGCCTCTCCTCTTCGGACCACCTTGCCTTCGGCTTGCCTGCTCTTGAGGCGGCCTCCTCGACTTCACGATGGTATTCAGTCGGATGGGCTAAGCGTTCATGAACGCGCCTTCCCTTATAGCCTCGAAACGTTCTAAAGCATCTCGGGCACGTTGGCGACCGGTCATTAGGATCCGGATCGTCAGGATGGGCATCCATCGTGCTGACAGGGGTCAACACGTCACCACAACGGCTATTTCAGAGATTAATGGATGCCAAGGCCGAAAACCCGTGACAGGGGCTGACGACCTTCAGGAACGCCCTTCCCGCACTGTCCACGACAGCCGGGCCCTTACTGCGGGTCAACTGAAGGTTGCCTTAGGGCTGCAGTAAGGGGGGAGGCCTCAACGTCTGCAGAACCAGGAGTACCACGTGGAGGTGTTGAGGACTTCACACAACCGCTGTGCGCAAGTTGTGCACTATAAACTCTCAATATGTCACTTTCGCTTAGATTGCTCTATTCGAGGACACCACTAAGAAAGCTATAGTTTACTCCCGGCGAGAGTAAACCAGGCGAGAGAGTCCCTGCCTTAGACAACGTGAGAGCGTGTCATTCTCCAGTCGATTGTGTCAAGTCACAATCGACTTGAGAATGGTCCAGGACGGACCGAAACGTCGTCGTCCCTTCACTTTCTAGTGTGTGGTCTGGTCAACATACTTCAGCCAAGTTATTGTGACTCATCATCTGCAACGTAAGAGAGACCCTACTTTTGTCCAAGTAAGAATCCTTACCTCAAAAGTGAGCCCCTACCCTAGACCACGAGAGAACTCATACCTTAGACCAGGAGAGAGCTCCTACCCTAGACCACGAGAGAACTCATACCTTAGACCAGGAGAGAGCCCCTACTCGAGACCAGGTTAGAGCCCCAAACCCAGACTAGACAAATAACATAACTCTCATATTTCCGTACGTGAGAATATAAATATTCGAAAGCAGCATCCGCGAATCCAGGATATTTTATCCAGGTGTAAAATCCACTAAAACAGTTATTAAGCTTTTGCCTGAGTGGAATTGCATACTACCTTGGTGAAAATGTTCAGGGGTGGAACTAGTCTGTCCTAGTGCTACTGGCAGTAGTTGAAGCCATCAGAGTGGTGATAGACAGTAGAAATAGTACAGCGATAAAGTGCTGCTTTTGTCCTATCTTCTTCCAGTTCTGTGAGTCAGAAATAGTAACTACATGAAGAGAGCCTTCAGTTGTTCTTTTCTGTCAAGATATGAAACCGTAACAATTCCACAGACAATAATTCGAAGTTTCCTGTTTATGTCTAACAAAAAAAATGATTTAATTGTCATAATTACATAAATATTTATCGTATAAACACGAGGTTTTCACGAGATTATTGCAATATCTCAGAGGTATTATGGCTCATGTTTCAATTATTATTATTTTTTTTTAATTAAATGAATCCCCTTAAATGAAGTCAAAGGCAATCTAAGCAAATAACGGAATCTAAGCAAACAAGAACACTTCATCTTTGACTTGGTTATAGAGAAATATTGAGTTATCACCGTCGAAAGATTAATTCATTATCAACATTAATACCTATACAATGACGTTACAAAAGACGTTTTAAGGTTAGAGTTTATTGAATATTTTACTAAACAGAAGATATGAGTGCAAAAAGAAAAAATATTATGTGAAATAAAAAGAGAACAAAGCATAATTTTGAGTGACGGAAATACCAGAAAAAAATACAAAATATCACAAGATTATTACTGAATGCAGAAGGTAAGGAATTAGAGCCAAACATTATATAACTTTTAAATTCTTGCTAAAGCCTTGACTCCAAGTTGGCCAATAGAGGTAATCCAGACTGGTCAAGTGTTGGGGAGAAAGTTTAGGGAATTGTAGAGCAAGATAAGGCAGTATAATGCAGAGGGGGGGGGGTGAGGGTGTGATCCTTGGGATAGATCTGTGTAGGATAGGGTGTATCTGGGGTAGTATAGGATAAGGAGGAGCTGGGTGGGATAGAATATGGCACAGTAAGTTGAATTATGGTAACGTTGGGTAGGAGCGTCTGGTTAAGGGCGGCGGTGGCCAGATAGGTAAGGATGGGAGGGAGAGGGCAAACTACCAATTGGAAAAAATAGGAAAGGTAAGGTTTTACTCTCTACAGAGAGACTGTGGGAATGTGTTATATATATATATATATATATATATATATATATATATATATATATATAGAGAGAGAGAGAGAGAGGAGAGAGAGAGAGAGAGAGAGAGAGAGAGAGAGAGAGAGAGAGAGAGTGAGAGAGAGAGAGAGAGAGAGAGAGAGAGAGAGAGAGAGAGAGAGAAAAGAAAATTATACAAAAATACGGGCATGATAAATGAAATCTCATAAGTATAATGATAAAAAGGAGAAACAGAACAAGATATAAACGAAAGACACATAAATTTAATACAATTAGTATTTGCACAGAGAAAACCACACTAACGTGATACATAAAAATGAGAAAATTCACTGATCAAGTCATCCCTAGCTGCTTACTCTACCACTGTACCACTGACCTGCAATAGAAAACCGGTTGAATGATTATTCGGTGATACAGAGGTAGAATATGCAACTGGCAATTCCTTGGTCGAGGGTTCGAGCCCGCCTCACAGCCTCAGTGGATTTGCTCAAAATTAGCATTAATAACAATACGTTTAAATAATAATAATAATAATATATTGTAACTAAGACATCTAAGAAACTCATATGTTGCTATGGGTTAGCTAAAGTATCACATAAATGCTAACTCGATACATTTAAAAAATATGAACGGTTGTGCAGTATTCACTCATTAGTGAATACTCATTAGTTATGTATTCCTGACCATAGTCTTATCTAAAGTCATCAAATCAAATTCGATAGATATTCATCTAACCAGTGAGACGAAAACACAACAAAAATCCGAATCAGTTCTGTATATGGAGACTTTACAATTTAGAAGAGGCTTAGCTGGTGTCTGTGAATTGGACAAAGTTTGCATAATCCACTTAGCGTCTCTGAAGCTTCAAGGATGAACTACCAAGTGAGATATGACACAAAATTAATTATTAGATACCCGCCAAACATACACCGGAACTACGACGTTGGTACAACGTTCGAACAAGTTTTACCACCTCCTAACCAGTTATAACAACCAATATAGCAAGTTGTATCAACGTTCTAATACGTCATAAACACGTTAAGCCAAGATGTAGCAACTTTATTGCAAGTTGTAACAAGCGGAAAATAGAGACAGTTACTGTTTGTGTTTCCAGGGTAGATGCTTCAACAGCACTGAAGGAGGGATGTCTACCCTCCCATTGTGTAGTTATTCGCAGTATTGAAACTCGTTCATGGAACACCTCATAAAGTAACTTTCATAACATATCTTGTACATAATTGGCTTATTACAGAGTATTGTGTTTAGTAATTTCCGTGCACTATTATTTTAGAAAAGAAATTTAATATTTTTTTATATGATGAAAGATCCTCATTGCTACAGTTAATGACGTAGAAAATATGCATTAGTTGTTTGCTCAACACAAACGAAAAAAATATATATTTTTAAATAATTTGCAAACATTATAATAAAATATATTATAATGAATTCATCTTTCTTTCCATCGGCTCAAACCGGCCTATATGACCCTGTCATAATTTGCATATTCCATTTCGCGTCCGCCAAAAATATGCGCCAAACTTTCCAGCGAAACTTTCAGCCAATCTCTAACTTTTTATTGTTTATTTGTCCGAGCTTGGTTGAGGATGGTGTTTGTGATTATACCTCCAAACCCAAGAGAAAAAAAATCTGATACCACAAACACACACACACACACATGCAGGCGATGAGTCACAATAACGTGGGTAAAGTATGTTCACCAGACCACACACTAGAAGGTGAAGGGACGACGACAACGGTCCAGGACGGACCGAAACGTCGTCGTCCCTTCACCTTCTAGTGTGTGGTCTGGTCAACATACACACAAACACTCTAGGAAGTGTTGTGGTGGAGGCAGACTCCATACACAGTTCCAAATATAAATATGATAGAGCCCAGTAGGCTCAGGAATCTGTACATCAGTTGGTTAACAGTTGAGAGGCAGACCCGAAGAGTCAGAGCTCAACCCCCGCAAGTATAACAACGTGAGTACACACACACACACCTAACGTTTGATAAAACGTTGAGCTGCTGGGCACAAAGAACTATATCTCACTCTTCCTTAGTCACTGATAGGTAAACTTATACACACAAATATATTCACACATTCACACGCTCACCGGAAAAATTAGGAACCAATTGGCAACGGAATAAATAGCCAACATTTGCTAAATCACAAAAGAAATGGTTTTATAGTATTGAATCAGTCGTCGAACACGACTTCTGTAACACATGACAGAACAATTTTGGAGTAATTTTCGCCAGTGTGGAGCCTCACATTATTCAACACAAAACAAAACAGGAGAGAGTCCCGAGGTATGCCCCTAGACTAGTACCAGAGATGAGAGTTATGAGTTGCGAGGAAAGAATATAGGAATTTAACCTCACATAATTAGAAGATGATGAAAGATGGAAGACATGACCACCATATGCAAAATTCTCAATGGAATAGACAAGGCAGATTATAACGTAATGTTGAAGAATTAGAGGGACGCAAGCAAGAGGTCATAGAGGGGAAACTAAGTACTCGAATGAAACACAGAAAAAATGACTAGTGAACAAGCGGATTGCCTTTAAAAAAGAAAGAACAGAGACGTAACAGATATATATTAGACATGATAGGAACGGTCTTACACTAATTATATAAGCTTTCTGTATATTCTAGTTAATTAGCACGAATGTTTACTATGATAAATTTGTTACAAATATTACGTAGTCTAACATAAGTGAGAAAAATTCATACATATGGGAATTTTCTTTTCCCAAAGGGTGAGCAATGCTACGAACGCCAATAGGTTGTTCAACGCAAAAACTCGCATGAATGTAGGCAAAGTTGGGACTGACCTGGTGAGTAGTTCACGGGTTAAAACAATAACTTAGCCGGTTTCCTTGCGCTGCGAAGCTCATTATGGGTTCGAACCGTTGAATGAGGTCTCGGAACACCAGGCGTGACTCTTTCCTAAGGTTACGTGCGACGGTTAGGGAAGAGCAGTCCGTTCTTATGAACAAAAGAACAAACGATCGTTAATTCAACTGCCAAACTGACAGAGTAATTCAACTTTGCTCGAACCGCAAGTCTGTAAAATGCTTCACCTGTGAAATACAAACAGAAATAATCACCAACAGAACCTAAACACCTAACCAGACCAAACATAGGCCTACGCTAGCCTAGCCTAACCAGACCAAATATAGGCCTATCTATACAATGAAATTTTATTATATAATAATATTTATACAACAGGAGAAAATGTCTGTTGTCTGTTCGAAGCTGGAGGCCAGAGGT
>WNGS01004946.1:8155698-8172105 GCA_020271785.1 Procambarus virginalis
TGATATTTTCCCTTTTTTAATAACAAAATACATCAAAATCGCATAAGAATGAGCTGTATGACACATGTGTAAAAAAGGGTTTAAGTAGCATCAGATTAGTGTTTTCTAACGAGTTATTTGTACACAGAAACACATTTACGGCACAAAAATGTTAACCAAGGATTGAAAGAATTGTTTTTTCCAATCAGTTTTGGATGTAAATATTCATATGTCTATTTCGCTCTAGAAAATTTTCCTGGTCGTCATTGAGACACGCCCAGCAGATCTCTGAAGAACGGGTGAGATGTAATAGACATCCAGGAGATCCCTGCAGGACTTGTAGGGTGTGAGACACTCACAGCAGATCCCAGAAGGACTAGTGAGGCATAATACTCTCCCAGCAGATCTCTAGAGGATTAGTGAAACAAAATACTTATCCAGCAGATCCCTGGGGGATTAGAGAGATATAATACTCATCCAGCAGATCCTTGTAGGACTAGTCAAGCCTAGGCATACCCAGCAGATCTCCTTCTGTTAGTCTTATTGTGTTATTAATTGAAGGATCAATCACCAGTGTATATTTCTTTATTTTGCAGACGTAATGGATGAGAAAAATTCCCAATACTGGCTTGACTGTGTCAGTCTGATTGTCACTTGACAATCAGACTTGTTTTTTTCTTAGCATCTCTATCAACCAACCTCTTTCTGCACATCTGTCTCTCTGTCTGTCTGTCTTCTTATCTTGGCCTGTTCTTTTGTTTCTCCTGTCTGTCTGCCTGCCTGCCTACTAGTGCTCCGGTCTCGTACACAGCCCAAGTAAGGATCACAGATAAAGACAGAAATTTGGGTCCCCGAAGGTTGAGGTTGGAAAGCTAATATTGACTCCTGGATTATGCCCCGTGCAAACCTAGAGTTAAAGCGGAGAAAAATGTTAAAAAAATTATTTTTCCCCCAATTTGGGATCGTGGGAAGCCTGTGGTTTATGGTTTGTGACAAATGACTTGAAGAAATTGATTTTCAATGCGCTTCAGTTCCGCTTGTCTTTTCAATATATTTATTTGCTTAGGTAATAGCAAAATGATTTTATATTATTTTCCGATTGTTGTCTTTCTTGATTTATTATTATTATTGTCTGTGTGTCAAGGCAGCGTCGATACTCACTTAATATGCTTCACCATCTACACCTTCAGGGATGGTACAGAGGGGGAAGGAATAGTGCCCTAACCACTTGAACGGTCGGGGATTGAACGCCGACCTGCATGAAGCGAGACTGTCGCTCTACCGTCCAGCCCAAGTGGTTGGTATACATCAACAAACAAGGATCACCTTCACAATTTCCCTACACGTCTGATCGCTGAAATATTTATTTCCCGACAAATCTGGTTTCTGAAATATTTATTCGGAAACTTCGAGATGCTGTGATGCGATGGGAATTGAACTCTCAGGGTCCCATATTGCCTGCATCTTTAATATGACTTTTACAACGTAACTCGTCGCCGTTGCTAGGAGCACGGATCCCCCAGGAGGGTCTGAGAAGAGGCCAACCCAGAAGAAGTTAATGCCGTATAGGTGCCACTTCAATATTCAGATCCCATTTGAAATCGCTGAAATTGGAAATGGCATCTATTGTAATACTCGCTAAAAGCCGACATATTGACCAGACCACACACTAGAAGGTGAAGGGACGACGACGTTTCGGTCCGTCCTGGACCATTCTCAAGTCGATTGTGGACTTGACAATGTTCCAGGACGGACCGAAACGTCGTCGTCCCTTCACCTTCTAGTGTGTGGTCTGGTCAACATACTTTAGCCACGTTATTGTGACTCATCGCCTGCAGAAAGCCGTCATAATTTTAAAGTTAAACTTCACCTCTCTATATTATATCCCTTTTATAATCTATGGTAGTCGCCTCTACAACAGCAACAAAAAGGTAAACTATGATTAGGCTATAAATATAGACATTTCAAAAGCAGATGCAAAAGACATTTCAAAAGCATTATCTATAGATAAGGGACAACAGGTGTCTGTGTACTCATTATCCAATTGTGTTATTATCCGGAGAATTATGACGGATATAAAAGAATAGAATTCCAATAAAGCGGATTATGTTATAATTATTATTTTCCCGTAGTGAGTATGGTCTGTGATGAGTTATCCGAGGCTGCCTGTGTAAGTGACATGTTATGTGTAGGTATACATGTGGAGGTGTATTTTTTATGCATACATGTATATATATAATTAATGAGTTTGGGCTTGTTTGAGTTTATGAGTTAGTTTAAGTATGTTTGAATGTTTGAGTAAGTTTTAACATGTTTGAGTGTATGAGTGAGTTTGAGCATATTTGAATGTTTGTGTGAGTTTCAGCATGTTTGAGTGTATTGGGAAAATTGAGCATGCTTGAATGTATTCTGTGCGATTGATCATGTTTGAATGCATAGATGAATGTCTAGGTAAATATAGATTATTGTATGTTTATGGACGTTTGCGTATATGGCTATCTAAACACATACATATGACGGTATATGTATGAAAGATTGCGTATACATAATTGAATCATGTATAAAATTTTATACAATTACGTTGAATTTATAAGTAAATGATAATAGGGATTTATTAAATTCATAAATACATGGAAATAGGGATTCACTAAATTCATAAATGCATGGAAATATGATTTTGTTAATTTTATAAATACGTGGAATATGGAACTATTTGTATTCATAAAAAAATTACTTCGAAAATCAATAAAATATAACAAATTCATTAACAACAATTTTCTACTCATATGTATACAAATTTGGGACCAACAAAAATATTAATTTAAACCTCTAAAGATGTATAAAACCTATGCCTATTTTTTATTAAATTGCATAAACTTCCAATTTGAAAATTTTACATGTATATATAAAATATTTAATGCCCTCTCGCTATGGCACCCTCTTCAACATTACTCTCTACGATATTATTCTCTACGATATCACCTTCCACGATATCACACTCTGTTGTATCAACCTCCACGATATGACCCACTGCGGAAATAGTCGTTGTTACATAACGAAAAGTCTCGCTATGTATATATTGTGGGACTTAAGGAAGGTGAATGAATATAAACATTGTTGTCATAGTTGAATGCAGGTATTCTTAATTGGTCTTCTTAATTTTATCTAGCAACAGTGAAGGTTTCTGTATGAGTGGGGAAGGGGGGTCCCTAGCTGTGTGTGTGTGTGTGTGTGTGTGTGTGTGTGTGTGTGTGTGTGTGTGTGTGTGTGTGTGTGTGTGTGTGGCCACGTCTGTGGTAGAAAATAATAAATAAAAAATAATAAAAAATATAAAAAACCTAGCTTTGTGGAGCTCTAGAGCTAATACCCTACTCACGAAAAGCCCAGAACTTCACAATATACTCACATGGAGCCAAAGACCTCACAACATACCCATGTGGAGACATAGATCTCACAACATACCCATGAGTACATTCGTCTCACAGAGAGTAGGTTATAACACACACATACGGCGGACTATTATAGATAAAGAGACTGCAATAATCGTACAATCACCATCACTATCACCATCACCGTCACTATCACCATCACCGTCACATGGGGTGATGCATCAAACACATAAACCTTTTCCTCTCTTGCATCAATCACACAACTTCGCAAAGTATTTACATCAAATGATGAAACCTGGCAGGTGTCTCCCTCCTACTCCACCAGCCTCGTCTTTCATCATTTTCTTCCCTTCATGTTTTTTATGACTGATTGATCCTGCTAAAGGCAACAAAATATGAAAGCAATGAGATTGTGACAAAAATCAGAAAGTCTTGTGCTGACATAGAGAGCTGAGGCCAAGTAAAAAAATAGGATTTCTGATTTAGTCTGGAATGTAAGNTTTTATGTATTTTCAGTATAGTGATTTCATTTCACTACGTTAACTGTATGATTAAGGTTATATGATCAACAACACAGAGACTTAACAAATAACTTAGACTTAAAAAAAAATACCGTAAGTATTTGGTTTCAAGTGGTAGAAATCGTCTCATTTGATAATATATATATTCTTGGGAAATGCCTAACAGCCACTAGGGACATTGACAACGTGTCTGGAGCGTATCGAATGGCCTTTTATTATTCTGGTGCAGTAATCGAACGCTGTTAAAGGTGAAGTGACGATATGAACAAAAAGAGATCCCCGATTTCCTGAAGGATGTCTGCCGTTTCTTACTGTGACTCTTCACGGCTCTTGCTATCATAATAACAAAAGATATCATATATATTTTTTGAGAGCATGTTACACAACAGTTAATGTGAGCTGTGATACTCGAAGATGTTTCTAATGTGGCTTGAGGGGAATATTTTGACCAGACCACACACTAGAAGGTGAAGGGACGACGACGTTTCCATTCACAATCGACTTGAGAATGGTCCAGGACGGACCGAAACGTCGTCGTCCCTTCACCTTCTAGTGTGTGGTCTGGTCAACATACTTTAGCCACGTTATTGTGACTCATCGCCTGCTTGAGGGGAATACTTTTCAATTAACACGTAATATCAGAACTTGACACTAGTGATATAGTCATGGGGGCTATATAGCACTTTTAGTCTGCCCTCACACCCTCAGCTCCTTGCCCTCGTAACAAATGCAATTGCTACATATATACTCGGGTAATTACCTTACCTTGCAGTCATTGAATTACTGAACACACAAACCAGTCGATTGGCTTAATAACTTCAATCGTCACTTTCGAAAAATGACTTAGCATAACTATTGTCAACAGTGGTGACATTTAACGACAATAACTACAATGACCTTTAATGACAAATGCATTGCATGTAATAACAAGTAATTAAAACTAAAATTAACTGACGTAATGACAATAAATGTCCATTTCAATTAATTATAAATACCAGGTGAACTTCTGTAAAATTTCAGTCACGCGTTTCGACAATATCTCACGCGTAATGGTCATTAATAGGGGGAAAAACTGATATGAAATAATATATTGTCCCCCTCTGTTGGTTTTTCAGTGTCGAAATACCAATATATATATATATACAATAGCCATTAGCAATATAAATTATATCTCTGACATTATTAACTTACCAATGGGGAACTAAGTCCTCGCTACCACAAATTTAACCACTTGGACTGCTCGGTAGAGCGACGGTCTCGCTTCATGCAGATCGGCGTTCGATCTCCGATGGTGCAAGTAGTTGGGCACCGTCCCTTCCCTCCGAGGAAACGGTGGGAGATGGTTCCTTATCCCAGCTCCTTGTCCTCATATCCTTCCAAGTGTGATATGGTGATACAGACTTAGCACTATCCTCTCATAGTTACCTGAACTTCACTACATATGATAACACAGGAGCAGTACATGTTTCTGATGAACTTAAACATGTTAAAATGACGCCCATACTACATATATATATATATATATATATATATATATATATATATATATATATATATATATATATATATATATATATATATATATATATATATATATACATAGGATATATGAAGAGGTAGGAAGGCAAGGAGAGATACAAAAACGTATTGGAAGCTGAATTAGAGAGAAATAGTAGTAAATATTGAAAAAGATAAAAACACAAGCAAAATTAAAAATCGAGACGTGATTTTCATGCATTTTGATATTTTCAAAAACCCAGAACAACCAAATTCTGCAACAACCTGCAGTATTCTGCCCTTCCTGTAATAATGCTGAAGGGCCCACAACAACATTTTTACTCTCAAATGTCACTTTTCAATATTCCTGTGAACGATATCCCTTTATTGACGTGATATGTTTAGGGTCATTAGTCGCTGATTCCGGGTACTTGACCAGAATGTTTACTCCAGGAGCAGTCAACTAGGTTCCTGTCATACGTGATGAGTCTTCATAGGAGATCAGTCTTCATGAGGCTTGATGGGAAGGCGTGAGGGAAGGAATGGTAATGGGTGATGGGGGAGAGAGAGATGAGGAATGGTGATGGGTCATGTGAAGTGTGGGAAAGGGATAGTGATGGGTCATGGGGTGTGAGAGGGGGGAAAGGGATAGTGATGAGTCATGGGGGAGTGAGGGAATGGAACTGGGGAAGGTTCCATGCGTGCGTCGGCCAGAAATATGAGGTGGATCAGTTGGCTCTGGCATCCAGTTATGAGAGAACCGGTTGAACTGACAGACGCAGCTGACCTGTGAGGTCTCTCAGTTGTCCGTATCATCTCTCATCTCTCTCTCTCTTACTCTCAGGTAGTACCTTATCTCTGTATCTCTCTCTCTTACTCCCAGGTAGTACCTTATCTCTGTATCTTTCTCTCTTACTCTCAGATAGTACTTTATCTCTGTATCTTTCTCTCTTACTCTCAGGTAGTTCCTTATCTCTGTATCTCTCTCTCTTACTCCCAGGTAGTACCTTATCTCTTTATCTCTCTGTCTTATCCTCAGGTAGTAGTTATCTCTTTATCTCTCATTTCTGTCTTATCCTCAGGAAATACCTTATCTCTTGATCTATCTCTGTCTTATCCTTAGGTAGAACCTCATCTCTTTATCTCTCATCTCTTAATTCAATACCTTTATACCTTCATCTCTCATTCTTTTTCATTCGCCCAGCTGTCAATCTTATCTGTCATATCATCCGTCTGAAGACAATACTCTTTATCTCTCACTGAGAACAGTTTGAAATAGATTAATGATGTAGAGGTTTCTCTGAGTCCTGAAGATTTAGGAAGACTGAAGCAGATTGATGCTTCATCCAGAGAAACGGGAGAACCCTTTGGTCTGGGGTGATCCACAGAGATGAACGGGTGCCTTACACCTGGTGGGATGAGGGAGAGATGAGGGAGATGGTGATGCTGGGTATGAGGCTGAAATGAGGGAGATGGTGATGGTGGGTATGAGGGATGACCATGCTTCGTATGAGAGAGATAAAGATGGTATAAGATGAAATATGAGGGATGGTGACGCTGGGTATGAGGCTGAGATGAGGGAGATGGTGATGTTCATGAGTATGAGGAGGTGAAGGTTATGTAGTGATTGTGATCAGGATAGTGGTGATGCTGGGTATGATGATGCTCGATGATGTAGTCAATGTGACGATGTGGTGATGGTGATGATGTGGTTATGATGATGATGCAGTTATGGTGATGATGGGGGTGATGGTGATAAAGATACTGACATTAAAGATGACAATAGTGATGCGTTTCCCAGAAGCAAAGCATCAAGCCACACGGAAATGCCACCATGAAAACATATAAATCCCAATAAAAATGGGAAGTTACAGGAAGACCAATTTTTCACAAATACCGGTGTGTAAAATAAATGTAAACATCACACTTTTATCCCCTGAAGTTCGATGATTCCTGATCCTTGGGACTCTACAAGAGAATTATGTTACAGTGAGCAGCTGTCGGATGAACTCAGTTCAGACTTGAGTTCTGACTGCTGGCTATATGGGTCTGCATGCCACGTAAATATAGCAAGGTCAGAAGGTCAAAATCTGACCTTCTTGGATATCTTCTGGTCTTCCCCTCTGACCTTCTTGGATCCCTCTTCTCTTTTTCCAGTTCCCAGGAGTTCTTATTGGTCAGGGGGGGGTGTGAGGAGAGCAAAGAGGTCTGTGTAGGCAACAAAGTACACAGGATTCTCTTTCAATTAAATTTTGAAGAGGATCTCTTTCAAGATTCTTGCCACTTTCCGCGGCTTCTTCTCCCTCCCCTGATCCCTTCTCACGCTGTCTGTCTCTGCATATGTGCACTCACCTGACTCATATAGTGGTATTCAGCATTGCCCTGTAGTCGTGCTCAGGTAACATATCTAGCTGTACTCACCTAACATACGCATGCGCACACACACACACACACACACACACACACACACACACACACACACACACACACACACCACACACACACACACACACACACACACACACACACACACACACACACGCCAAGACCAAAGGCCGGACTAAAGAGGCAAACTCAACCCACGCAAGCACAACTAGGTGAGTACACACGCACACATACATTTCTTTGGATTTAACACCAAAATAAATGTTTAGGTACAGGACGAGGAAGCCGAAAATTTCAGTCGCTAAAAATGGAATTCTGCTGAAAACTTTAAAATAGAAAAAAAAGAATATGAGTCCAATAACAGTTAACATATTACAGTGGACATATTACCACTGGACATATTACCAAAGAACATATTACCAGTGAATATAATATCAGTAAACACAACACCTGAGGCTCATCTAAACATAACAACATCAGCAGTGTATGCATTACCGGAAAACTTGAAGACAGACTTATTTAATTTAAACATGAAGTCTGTCAAAATACTACACACGCAGCGTACGTTAACGCAGACGTAGGATTGAATACCTATCGCCTCCTTGGATGCTTTACTATCACATTACTATCACATTTGGTAGAAAAAATAAGAAATTCAAAATAATTACTACCAAATAAGAAAAAAGGGGCAGCTATGAATGAGTAATGAAAACATGCTAAGAGAATTATGTTTAGAAACTTCAGAAGAGAAATAGAACAAACGCGAAATTATTAATATGAGATAATGAGGGGTATAGACAGCTGGAATAAGTTAAACCTTGAGATAAACAAGAGAACAACAAGATAAACACTCAAAACTTGATTCTAGATGCATTAAATTTTCAGAAACATAAAACAGAAAATATCCGTTTTCTCTTCAACAAAAATTACTGATTAATTTAAAACCAAAAAAAATTCACGTTTCAGCGAACTTAAACCTCCGCCAAGACTCACAGTTTTCCTCACCCGCTTCTCCTCACCTGACGGGCCTCATGACCCTTCCAGTCACTACACTTGACTCTTGTGATCAGCTCAAGATGTGTTGAGACGCTGTGAGTGTGTGTATGGTGCTGTTACTGACATCGTCGGGGAGGAGGTGGACGCCATAGTCATGTCTTCCATGATGAATGTGTTTGACCAACAACCTTCTACACTACACTTTGTTCAACAACCTTCTGATTTGTATTACCATCCAGCGAGAGATCTCGCTCACGTGTGAGTCTTTATGTTGACCAGACCACACACTACAAAGTGAAGGGACGACGACGTTTCGGTCCGTCCTGGACCAATCTCAAGTCGATTGTGTGAATGGTCCAGGACGGACCGAAACGTCGTCGTCCCTTCACTTTCTAGTGTGTGGTCTGGTCAACATTCTTCAGCCACGTTATTGTGACTCCTCGTCTGTACGTGAGTCTTTGTTTGTTGATGTATACAAGCGTGAGGTGAAATATAGAGGTCGATATCTTACATTGAAGATCACTGTCTCCCAGAAGGCGACAAAAAACCCACAGAACAGTTGTAGAAACCTGAGGAAATTGTGATGCACAGTCTAGCAGGAAAATTATAAAATATACCACATGGCAGAACGCAGAGTAGGAGATATACTAGGAATATATTATATGTACAAACATCATAAGGGAAGTGTGTGCATGAGGCTGATCAATTATGAATCGTCGGATAAATGCAAAAGGAATAATGCAATCAAAGTACAATTTCTCACTGAAATTACTCTTCGATATTTACTGACATGCAAATATCGTCAGAGGGATGTACCCAAACATACCTGGGGCCAGTTTTAACGAGTGTGCAAATTTTAGAGAGAATAAAATTCGCAATGTAACTTGGTACTGTTCAAACTCTACAGTTCAAACACATGTATAAAGTACGTCCAGGAGGGAACACACACTCACACAGACACATGTATTTATGGATGTATGCAGTTATGGATTCATAAATGTATGTGTAAATTTATTCATACTTGTATTTAAATGCATATGCAATGTGATATCAAAAACATTTCTGGCTAATAAAAATTATATTTCTTTCTACACCGGCACAGCCATATTACATCTCTGATAACCAAACCACACGTCAGAAAATTAATAAATGGCGACGTTTCGGTCCATCCTCGACCATTATGAAGTCCAAGACGGACCGAAACGTCATCGTCTTTTCACTTTCTGATGAGTTCTTTGGTCATCATATCATCAGCCACGTTCTTGTGAATCGTCGGCTGCATATCGCAGCTCTATCCAGTCATACATGGGAAAAGAGATTGACTTGAACCAACCTTTCATTAAAATGATACGTCTCCACAATATACTTTATATTTTCCCATGCCTCACTGGCTTCTGCTTGGCTGACTGCTGGACGTAAACCCGAGCTGACAGTCACTGTGTTTTCCAGAGCTTCCCATGGCCAGCTGCCTCACTTGCATCTTCAAGAGAATATATATATATATATATATATATATATATATATATATATATATATATATATATATGTATGTGTGTGTGTGTGTGTGTGTGTGTGTGTGTGTGTGTGTGTGTGTGTGTGTGTGTGTGTGTGTGTGTGTGTGTGTGTGTGTGTGTGTGTGTGTGTGTGTGTGTGTTTATTTTATTTTAAATATTTTTTCCTTTTGCTTTTGTGCTCTTTCCATTTCCTTTTTAATTTTTTTTTTCCAAAATTTCTATGTTCTTTCCTCGTTTTCTATTGTCTTTCTCTCTATATCCATTTTTATTTCCATATCTTTAATTCGCCCTTTTCCATTTTATCTCTGTATATCTTTCTGATTTCTTGTCTGTCTGTCAGTCAGTCTATCTAACTGTCTTTTAATCTATCTTTCTATCTGACTGACTGTCTGTTAATCTATCTTTCTGTCTGTCTTTCTCCGTACCTGTCTGTCTCTTCTGCAGAGGAGAGGAGACTGTTTCTCTTTCTCTCCTCTCTCTCTCTCTCTCTCTCTCTCTCTCTCTCTCCTCTCTCTCTCTCTCTCTCTCTCTCTCTCTCTCTCTCTCTCTCTCTCTCTCTCTCTCTCTCTCTCTCCTCTCTCTCTCTTCTCTCTCTCTTTCTTTTCTCCACCTTCCCATTTCATTTTGCCCTCGGCCATGTCTACATCGCGCCCTTCCTCTACCTCTCTCCCACACGGGGAAAATGGTCAAAAGTTTCTCTTCTGGTCCCGCTCCCGGGACGCAGAACACGGGGCCCGAATATTGGTGTGCGGGGGATGAGGTCCGTGTTGACTCAGGTCAGCTGATGCATTCAGAGGTGCTAGGATTAAACGTTGTTCAGAGGTGCTACCAGTTAACGCAATCTATAGGAGCGTCCAGTTGACGCAATTCAGATGTCCACACGGTTAACTTCCTTCAGAGGTGCTTCAGGTGACGCAATCCAGAGTTGCTCCTGAATGATGCAATTCAGAGGTGCTTTCAGTTGCCATAATCCAAATGTGTGTTCAGCTGACGTAATTCAGAGGTGCTCCTTCTGACGAATTTCAAGGGGTGCTTACATTTGACACAAAGACACACATATGATACAGTTAGGAAGAGGGCATGGCACATAGTTAAATGCAAAAGAAAGTCAAAGTAGGAAATTTATTTAAGTCATACAACCATACTTTCATAATGATAAAGGTTAAGGATATGAAAAAATGTGAAGATGTTTAATGCGTCACCTATAGAAGGAAAATAGAAACACAAGCATTAATAGGGTTTAAACACTAACTGAAACTAATAAAACATTACAAAAGTCTTAGCAAAATTCGAAATATTTTCAAAGAGGTATTGTAAAGTTTACTGAAAGAAAAAAAATATATGGATTAAAGCATCATCTTACAAAATTCAAGAGATGAAAAGGAAGTAACATTTTCAATCCACGAAAAATAATGTATTGGGTATTTATTAATCGTTAGTACACAAAGCAGCAAAGATTAAAAGACCGAATAAAGTTAAAGATTTCTTATTGGTTTCTATTAGTATTCAAGTGGAAGCGTTACTCTTAGAATCCGTGAAGTTATCCCCTTCATCATAGAGAAAGATATCTGTATTGTACGAATAGAAGAGATCTTCAGCATTCTAGAGAAATATCTTCAGCATCCGAGAGAAAGATTTCTTCAGCATTTTAGAACAAGTCTTCAGCCCAAGCACTTGGGGTGGATGGTAGAGCCACGGTCTCTTCATGCAGGTCGGCGTTCAATCCCCAGACCGTTCAATCCACAGACAGACGGGGGACAGAAATGGTTGGGCACCATTCCTTTTCCCCGTCCCATCCCAAATCCTTATTCTGACCCCTTCCAAGTGCTATATACTCATAATGGCTTGACGCATTCTCTTGATAGTTTCCTTCCATTCCTTCATCTTAGCACCTAACAAGACGACATCCTCTCAGCATCCGACAAGGAGATATCCTCAGCATCTGAGAGCAAGATACCTTCTCAGCATCTAAGTATAACATATCTTCACAGCTTCCGAGATGAAGACATCTCAGCATCCAAGAAAACGGCCATCATATAACCCAGAGGAATCTCAGAATTTCCTGAATTAGAGAACATTGTCATAACTTTAATAAAGCCGTGATCTCGCAGTGAGATATATGTTCTTGTAAGCACTCAGAGGAGAAGAAGCTAAGACTTTTCTTAAAATCAGGAGGATCTGGATCCTCGAAGATCTCAGCAATGTGTTCGTTATTGCGTATCATGCATACGTTGGTGTATATTTGTGTATATTTTCTGTACAATTCATTGTTCTGTACCTCAGCGAGGACGCCCTATGACTATTTAATTGCCTATGCGTTTCTGGACATACGCATGAAAGTCTTCCCTACCAAATCGTACTCATTATAATTGTTGCACTGTAGAAATTATTGAACTTTCATAAACCAACTTCTCTTATCTAACGCCAGTTTACTTGTATAGTACATGTAATCAAGGAACAATAGTTGTTTAGACAACTCTAGCTGTTTTTTTAATTATTCTAGCATTCAGTTAGTTGTGTAACGAGATGCTGTGTGTGTGAAGCTCAGGTGACTGTGATAGGGAGCGCTCTGCAAGTCAGGAACGTCTCCATCTTCTGCCGTTTTGGAAGGAATATTTGAACTGAAATATACTAATTCTAATGAATTTGTTATTCAGGATATTTTTTTAGCCATACATTAGTGTGTTGTATATTCTCAACAATTTTAAATTCCCATTCACAAATATTGGCTTTCGCTATTTGAGGTAAAACCTATAGAACGATAGAACGATATAACGATAACTCAGCCTACATATACCTTCATTTTATAACAGCTCGTATTAGCGTCGTTGTGTTGTGATCTCGTATCCAAGACATATTTTATTATTTGTGTCACTTGGCAGTTTAATAAAATCAAATGGTTGTTCAGGAAATTAATATTTATTTTCAATATGCATCGAACAGAGAAAGAGGCAGAGAGAGGGAGAAACAGAAGAGACAATCAGAAAGACAAAATAAGGGGGGAAAATATATGGAGAGAGAGGCAGAGAAAGAAAGAGATAGAGACAGAGAGAAATAGAGAAAGAGAGAACTCATTGAAATTGAAAGACAGACAGAGAAAGATTGAAACAAAGAAAGAGAGAAAGAGAAACACATAGAAAGAGACAGAGAAAGATAGATAGAAAGCCAGAGACAGAAGGATAGAGACAAAGAAAGATAGACAGGGGAAAGATAGACAGATAAAGATATACACCGAGAATGATAGACAAAAGATAGAAACGGAGAATGATAGACAAACGATACCAACGGAATGAGAAGAACGGTAAGAGAATGGTAATTTGGGATGGTTTCTCAGTCAACTGAACCTCTGAAACACCTTTCAACCCAAAACACTTCCCCTATTGTATTGTTAGCAGTGATACCCCCGCCGGCCCGGGTCGGGAATGACCAACAAACTGCCAAATTTGCCTTCGAAAATCTTCCTGTTGTGCTGTCTTGTATTCAAAGAAAATACTCACTGAAGTCAATTTTGTTCATATATAGAGCATTCCTTGAACAGCCTGGCACAGCGAATCTTTAGCAAGATGAGCCAATCGGCACAGCAAATCCTATAGCTAAGTCACATATTGTTCGTTCGACACAATCAATACAGCGAATCCCTAGCGAAGTCGGACATTGTTCATGCGATACAATCAACACAGTGAACCCCTTACACCGTCAAACATGGTTCGTTCTATTCAGTCATCACAGCGAATCCCCAGCAAAGCGAGGTACAGAGGAGCCTCGCTCGCAATGCAGAGTCAGCACAGCTGTTGCCAGCCGAACAAGAGCTGCTTCTGATCCATGATATATATCGGAGTTATAGATTATTGTTAAGACACAGCGGGCGCAAACGACTCCACTAGTGCAGCCGCAAGGTCGTGAGAACTACCAACATCAACCACTACTACTATACTACAGCTACCAGCATTTCCACTATCATATTATAACTACTAGCATCATCATCATCTCCTAAAAACTGTCACCACTAGGGTACTACTACTATCCCCGTCACTAGTATCATCACTATTGTCTCCACCCAATTGCAATTGGACACTGCAGCTACCACCATCACCACCACACTGCTACTACCACCATCACTACTACACGAACACTAACACACTACTATACTTCATCTACTCCAATTACCACCATCTCAACACTACTGCCACCGACTCCCCCACCACACTGCAACTACCACCATCACCACCACACTAATACTACTATCACCACCTCACGACACCTCCACCACCACAACCACCACAACCACAACAACACTAACACAACCATGATACTATAACAGAGACCATCACCACCAACACCACGAAATAAAACTACCACCATCTTAAACAACTACCCCTCATCACCCCCCTCCCATCACACTATCACCACAACAACCACTAACATCACCAGTACTTGCTACCATCAGCAACAAGAACCTGAATCAATAGCGAGATCTCTCTGAGCAGAATTGTGGTTAGCGGTTCTAACCACAATTACCCATTACCACAATTACTCCATTACCCCTTACAGGTGTGTATAGGAACCTCTCAGGGCATATGTAAAATCACTTTATGTATGTACCTTTCCTGAATAAACCTATTTCCTTTATTTATATATATGTGTGTCTCTCAAGAGTCCGGATCCCTCTCTTGTGAAGAGGTTTCCATGATTCATGTAGCTGTGATGGTCTGCTATTTTTTTTCCTCACCCAGAAGCACTTTTCACTGTATCTTTCCCTGCCTGGGTGATTAATAATATTTGTCAGAGCGACACGGGGACAAATGGTGCATCCTTTTTCTGTGCTGCCTTTAAAAGCTTTGACAGATGCGTCCCTGCTGGACGCTGGCAAGGATAGGTGTGTGTGTGTGTGTGTGTGTGTGTGTGTGTGTGTGTTGTTGTGTGCCCCTAATGCTTCCCTCATACTGGTGCTTAAGGGGGGGGCAGGGGAAAGATAACTCTTGGGGCCAGCCTCTTCGCAATCGAATTTTCAGTGGAACTTTTATGGTAATTGTGTGAGTTTGCAGGACTTAATCTCAGCTACTGAGTTCGGCTTTATATTCTCGATCGTTCATGCACTCAGTGCTATCCCATTAGGTTCTTCTCAGAGCTGTTATTAAAACTATTGAAGGAGGTTACTATGCTATTTTTCTTATCCAGTGTGATCCGCTTGTTTACCGCCTTAAACGGCTTTGGCGAAATTGTTAGCCACTCCTGAACTGGGACACAGTAGTTTTGCTGGTAGTTATAACTTTGATTTTAGTGGTGGTGGTTAATGTTATCTTTTTTAGTGACGGTAGTGTTGCTAGTGTTTGAATTTGACGTTATCGCTATTGTTAGCTTATGGTTTGTGTTTATCTTAAAATTGTTATTTCTGTGGTACTTATTTTGGTGTATTTTTTGTTTTAATGCAGGTGATAAGTCACAATAACGTGGCTAAAGTATGTTGACCAGACCACACACTAGAAGGTGAAGGGACGACGACGTTTCGGTCCGTCCTGGACCATTCTCAAGTCGATTGTGTTTTTTTTTAATGTTTGTGTTCTTGCAGGAAGTAGTAGTGTAAAACTACTGATTATAAATAAGCATGTTGCACAACTACTGATTGCGACTGGTTTTACATGGTGTAATTTCTGCTAACAAAAGTGGTGTGCTTATTCTGGAAACTCAGATATATTGTTATATTGAAAGTTGGGCCGCAATATGTCTGTGTGCAAAGCCCTATACAGTAAACAATGAATGTCATTTACGCTTTCCTGTCTGATATATTTTCCCTTTTTTAATAACAAAATACATCAAAATCGCATAAGAAGAGCTGTATGACACTGTGTAAAAAGGGTTTAAGTAGCATCAGATTAGTGTTTTCTAACGGTTTATTTGTACACAGAAACACATTTACGGCACAAAAATGTTACCAAGGATTGAAAGAATTGTTTTTTCCAATCAGTTTTGGATGTAAATATTCATAGTCTATTTCGCTCTAGAAAATTTTCCTGGTCGTCATTGAGACACGCCCAGCAGATCTCTGAAGAACGGGTGAGATTTATAGACATCCAGGAGATCCCTGCAGGACTTGTAGGGTGTGAGACACTCACAGCAGATCCCAGA
>WNGS01004946.1:8198160-8204368 GCA_020271785.1 Procambarus virginalis
AGGTCTTTATTAACCAAAAAAAAAGCTCTTAAGGGAATAAAAGTCATACAAGATGAGCCACTCAAGCCACTAAAGACCTAATTATGGATGCTTAACCAGCATGTTAACAAGTAGTTATCTTGAGGTTATCTTGAGGTTCAGGTACCTAAGTTAACGAGCATGTTAACAGGTAGAAGAGTTTAGTTAACAATTTAATCCACCATCCACTGGTTAAGTGGATCATCCCCCTTATGGTAGGCTGGTAAGTCATTACTGATGGATTCTATGTTGATTCCTTCTTAATTGACTCCCGGATAATTGGGGTCACCAGCTATTGTTAAGCGCCGACGTGATTGTCCAGGATTTTAACTGGCGATTTAATAGGGATTTGTGCTGCAGGATTATCTAGGATTGAGTCCTTACGGGTGATAGGTCAACCTGGTTGGCATTAAATGGCAGAGATTGTGAGGTAGAGATAGACAGAGAAAGAGAGACAGTGACAAAGACAAAGATAGCGTCAGACACAGACAGAGATAAAGAGAGGCAAAGATAGAGGTAGTGATAGAGATACAGGCAGGCAGAAAAAGAAAGAAAGAAAGAGGCACTCAGAGAGAGAGAGAGAGAGAGAGAGAGAGAGAGAGAGAGAGAGAGAGAGAGAGAGAGAGAGAGAGAGAGAGAGGAGAGAGAGAGAGAGAGAGAGAGAGAGCAAAGAGAGAGAGAGAGACAAATATAGAAACCCAGACATACCGACAGACACAAACAGAAACGAAATCCACAACAAAAATACAGAAAATAATACACAAAAGTAAACCAGACATTGCTGTTACTAAATTAATTAGTCAAGAAGCTAGGAGTTAGTTAACTGTTGCTAGTTAATACTAACCAGTCCTTGATTACTGTAACAAATACCAGGAATTCTGATTTGTTCTGTTGTTGGCTTTTTACACACCAGACGAAACATTATATTTGTACGTGTCTAGACGTTGTGTAAACAGAGGAGGACAGCTATGCTCCAAGTGAGGGAACACTATGCTCCGCATGAGGAATACTATGCTCCAAGTGAGGGCACACTATGATCCACCAGAGGAATACTATGATCCACCAGAGGAATACTATGATCCACCAGAGGAATACTATGATCCACCAGAGGAATACTATGATCCACCAGAGGAATACTATGCTCCAAGTGAGGGAACACTATGCTCCACCTGAGGAATACTATGCTCCAAGTGAGGGCACACTATGCTCCACCAGAGGAGCACTATGCTCCACTACTGGACACAACTTAAAGGTGTATCAGTAACGCTCCCACCTTCCTCCTTACCTTTCCTGACGCCCGCGTGCGTATAAATGCATTATTCATGCCATCTATTTGCATAATCTATTTCTAGGCGTTTTAGGACAAATTACGCTCTCTTAAGCCCCCATTTCAAGGTAGAATTTCACCATTATTATGGACCGGTTTGCTGTGCCTATTTTAATATTGATAAGACACATTTGGCTTTGAGTTTTTGGTTAAGTCTTCTCGATGAGCATCTTGGATGTTAGGTTAGGAGAGGATCAATCTCTCTCTCTCTCTCTCTCTCTCTCTCTCTCTCTCTCTCTCTCTCTCTCTCTCTCTCTCTCTCTCTCTCTGACCCAAATAATACCAGCTTTACGCCGGATACAGAACAAATGGGACGTTTAGAGTTAGCTTATGGATAGAGAAAGAGTACTGAGGATGTATGTGTGGCGAGGCTGAGAGATAGAATGAATGTTAGAGAAGATACTCTGTGTCAGATATGTGATTCCCTCAGTGTTTTCTTCTCATAAACAATGCAAGAATGAAACGGAAAATATAGAATTTGTAATATATTGTGTGAAGAGAATTAGCAAATTAGCAGTTGCTGTGATACATACATATTTAATTCCTATTTTGTTTAGGTACATAACTATATCATAAAAATAACTCCTGTTTAGTATAATTTATTTAAGGTGTTTTATGTCAAATGGATTAAAAACGTATCAGAGGTCTTGAGTGACGTCACCAGAATAAATCCCCAATTAATCCTTCACGAAAAAAAGTTATTTTTGATCTGATAAAAATATTATTGTGTTAAAGCTCTTGTGCTTCAGCATAGTACAGTATTAGGATACAGTACGGGTGAAATAGGATACAAAAGGTCTCTTAAAGCTGTACTGGGGTTACAGTTTAGGTGAAGCATTAGTGTGAAGCTCAAGGCCCTGTAACCCCATATTGTCTTCCCTAAACCTGCCCTAAATATTATTTAGGTTTAGGTGCATGGTCTCACCAAATTATGTAATAATAATAATAATAATAATAATAATAATAATAATAATAATATAATAATAATAATAATAATAATAATAATAATAATATATTTTTTTATCTTAAACACAATACAGAAACTAACATTATCATTAACTTCAGGTCTTGTGAACTTGTTCTATCTCTGTTGACCAAACCACACACTAGAAAGCGAAGGGACGACGACGTTTCGGTCCGTCCTGGACCATTCTCAAGTCGATTGTGAGAATGGTCCAGGACGGACCGAAACGTCGTCGTCCCTTCACTTTCTAGTGTGTGGTTTGGTCAACATATTTCAGCCACGTTATTGTGACTCCTCGCCTGCATACTGTTCTATCTCTCACCTGAGGTGTGGTAGAGGTTGGTGGGGGTGAACCAGCGACTGGATGGTTCCCGTATGATGACCTCGGCTGACCTGAGGTAGAGGTCGCCAGGCGACCCACACAGGTGATACTCATGACCCCATCCTGGAAGTAATCATGGGTGACCCGCAGACTCAGGTGGGCAGTCAAACGTTCGAGGCCCGCTGGGTTAGTCAGATGCTCTACCGTCCTCACACTGCTCGGGAGCACCTGGGGGTCAATTACAGGGGGTCATTCTTAGGTCACTCGAGGCGGCAGGGTCACTACTCATTTACATAGGTCATCAGTAAGGGCAAAGGCCATCACTAAAATGCATTTGTCATAATTAAAGTACTTCAGGTTAACATTAAGGTCACTAAGCTCGCCAAGGTCATTGAGAATGCGAAATTAGTTCAAGTCCTCTCTTTAAATAATAATAATAATGTTAATAATGTTAATTATGAAACTGACTATTACTTCTGTAATTAATAAATGTATGAATTACGCAGTCAATAAAGATTATATTATTATTTTCATAATAACATATGATTATGTTAATTTTAAATAACGTAGTCATATTAAAAATAATATTTATTTTCATACAACCGGGCTCTAGGAGACTCGAATCAAGAGTCTAGGTTCGAGTCTCCTACAGCCAGGGTTAATGAGGTATTTTTTCCACGGAAGTGTGGATGATAATATATTATAATTATTATTATGACAATTATATTAATTATATGTACCAGCTCACAGCTTCTGATCGATTGCGCCTGGAGTCGAACCCTCATCTGGTTAGTGGGAGACAGGAGAGTGCTGCCAACCCGCGCCTCCTATATTCAGCACCAAGGCGCAGCTCCCCTGTTCTATCGATTTGCCACTCCGTAAGAAATGCGACTGTTTTTTACTACCCAGAAACGTCCGAACCTAACCAGTCCACCAGACCTATCGAGGCAGATACACTGCAAACGTTAGTAAATGAACAAATCCACAACGGCCTTGACGAGGATTCGAACCTGCGTCCGAGAGGATCCCAGACACTGCCTTAATCGACTGAGCTACGACATGGTTCAAATATTGTGATTTCTGTGTGTAGTGAAACGTTAGGAATATTACGCTGCTTTAATTTTGACTAATACGTCGCATTTTTAACGGATTGGTCGACACCATAAAAAAATAAAGTGATGTTGTAGGTGGGAGGACGGGATGGCGCCGGACCCGACTATCTCACCAAACAGAATTGCGTCCATTAAATCAGGGTTGAGTTCCCGAGCGACAGTGACGGACGCGCGGGGAGAAGAACGTACATTTCTCCAGTAATTGACCTGGAAATAGTCATTACTTGCGTATGTTGCTTCCGGGCAACAGCCACTCAAGAAGAGGCCGCCTCAATGATCGCTGAGAGGAAGGTCTTCACGAGGTGGCTGTTGATCTTACCACGTCTGCAGAATGACCTTAAGAGGCCAATTAGTGATCAGCTTATGAAAAGACCTGTTATAGGTATACAGGCGATGAGTCACAATAACGTGGCTAAAGTATGATGAGAAGACCACACACTAGAATGTGAAGGGACGACGACGTTTTGGTCTGTCCTGGACCATTCTACAATCGACTTGAGAATGGTCCAGGACGGACCGAAACGTCGTCGTCCCTTCACATTCTAGTGTGTGGTCTGTCACCTGTTATAGGTCGCTTCTGACGCGAGGGTGAGAAAAGAATTAGTTCTTAAGAGATCAGATGTGTGTTTCTCGCTTCGTGCAGGTCGGCGTTCAATCCCCGACCATTCTAAGTGGTTGGGTACCATTCCTTTCCCCTCGTCCCATCCCAAATCCTTATCCTGAACCCTTCTCAGTGCTATATAGTCGTAATGGCTTGGCGCTTTCCCTTGATAGTTCCTTCCTTCCTTCAGCAGAGATTACACATAATACGAAGCCTTCTATGTAGGGATTCTCAGAGGTCAAAGGTCACTTGACAATGTGAGAAAACATTTACAAAAGCCCTTTAAACTGGCAGGTTAAAGCTTTGTTGACAACGCGGATATTACTCTGAGGACTGTTTAAGATCCTCACTAATTGCAAGTTTCCTTCCAAGAACGGACGTGGGGAGAGGAAGCGAACTGAATAAATTGTAATTATTAAACAAATAATAATAATAAACATGATTTATTTATTTATTATTATTCACAAGGAAATCATGCTAACGTGATATTTGAAAGAGAAAATAATAAGTTGGAGCAGTGAGGAGATTCGAACCCTCAGACCTGGGTACTCCGAAGAAGCGCACCTTACCTCAGGACCACGACTTGGTATAAGATATACGCTAGTATGAGTTCCTCGGGTATGAAAAGCTGGAGAATATAGCGGAAGAACTCCATTAACTATACCAGAGAGCAAATGTCCACAAATAACCTAACCACATTGCACTGTGATTTACAATATATCCAACACCCATTATATGTCACTACGTCTTACTCAGACTCATATTACTCAACTTACTTTAGTTGGATCAGTTTGACTCATTTTTTGCAATGAAAATGATTCAACCTATTTCTAAAAACTCATCATGGTTCACTTTGACTCAACGTGTCTAACATGCCCGACCGTGACTCAACCTGGTAGAGCACGAATCAACGAGCGTGACTCACCTGATGGCCGTTGATGTTCCAGGAGAGGGTGAGTGCGGGTCTGGCCAGGGGTGATGTGCAGTTAAGAGAGATGTGGTCGTTGTGCTGTAGTATTCTCGGCTCCCAGAGATCACTGGAGGCTGCTTGGGCACCACTGCTTGCCCCCACACACACCACACCACACAACACACCCCACACACACACACAAACACAAACACACACACACAACACACCCACACACCCACACGCCACACCCACACGCCACACCCACACCGTAGAATGACCGAGATGAGCAGAAGACGGTTCAGAAGGATGCCACCAGCATCCCGGAGTGAACATGTAAACAGAAATGGAGAAATAATTTAGTAACAAGTCACTATATGGAAGATCAATTAATACATAACAATATCATTTTTATATTAGATGTAAAATAATTCAATCATTTTCTTTTGTGTAACACACACACACACACACACACACACACACACACACACACACACACACACACACACACACACCACACACACACACACACACACACACACACACACACACACACACACACACACACACACACACACACACACACACACACACACACACACACACACACACACACACACACACGCACACACACACAGAATGCTTCTTTATTTCTGTGATAGCGGACGACAAGATAGGATAGAGAAGGCAAATCTACTTGCTTCTAGAACTCCAAAAATATCAAGACAATTTCGCATTAAAGATCACTAAACACACTCAAGAATCAGTTTCAGGAATTTTCAGAAGACCAACGCAGGTGGAGAGTATCTAACAAACAGAAACAGAGAGTCACGGTGTGAGGTACGACGTCGGATTGGCGTATGGTGAGGGAAAATTCTAAGAGAATCGATCTTAAGACCGATTATATTCCTCATTTATGTTGATGTCTAATCATGGGATTGAGTTCTACACATCAAT
>WNGS01004946.1:8228756-8250924 GCA_020271785.1 Procambarus virginalis
ACAATTATATTCACTGTTGTTAATTATTAGTACAACATAATTGACTCACTAACATCATGACGAGAGTGTCATGCAATGGGAATATTTCGCATTAAAAGAATAGCCTTGGGAATACCTCTTGGGTGTTCAGCCTATAACCAGTTCCATTTGTTAAGGTTCCAATTGACTAGAGTGGTCTGCTGGGCTGTTGCTCGTAATGTTTCAGTTACTCTGACGGCAAGGTGTGGCGGAGGTGTGGTAAAGGTGTAAGGGAAGTGTGAGGTAGAAGCTGGTAGAAGCGTGAGGGGGAGAATTAAAAGTGTGGGAGAAGGTGTGAGTGAACTGGAGAAGAAGTGTGAGGGAGGTGTGGAAGAAATGTGAGGGTGTGGAGATGGGAGATGATGGGGGGTGAAAATGGAAGATGTGTGGTGAGGTGGTGATGTTGGTGGAGCTGATCTCAATAGCTATCAACATCATATTTTATAACCTTGATATGTTGTTACTTAAAAGTATAAGCAAGCGAAAGTAACTCATTTGATAACTAATGGGTTCTATAACTAGGATGAGTGTTTGCTTACTTATTGTTTCATTACTTTAATCCATGTAGAATAATATGTGGTAATGACCCATGCTTTATAAATATGTGATCTAACCTATTGTGTTATGCTATATAGCCTTAAAAGCTAAAAATGGTTGTCTTTTGGATATAAGCCTTAAAATGGTTATCTTGTGGATATAAGCCTTAAAATGGTTATCTTGTGGATATAAGCCTTAAAGTTGACTTCAACCTTTTTTTTAATACGTTTCAGGGGTCTTTTGTTACAATAGAATGTTTCGGATTTTAGATGATCATAAAGGATGAAGTAAAATAACAGGTTCCAAGCGGGAATGTGTATATATATATATATTATATATTTACAGTAATACACGCAGACCAGCACGGTGCAGTAGAGCCTTCAGCTCGAGCTAAACATTAATGTATAAGGGCTGAATACATTCGGGCATTTACCCATCTCACATTAACCCAAATGCCTCTACCCTCCCCCAAACTCCCTCCCCTAACCTAAGCCCTCTCGCCAACCCACATTTCCATCTCTATCACACAGTCTCGTCTCTGTACAAGTCAGTGTTTGTCCTGGTTCGTTTTGTTTTAGTTTTTTCTTTATGCTTGTTAAGCATTTAACAAATTGCAATCTACAATATAACATCAATTAGAGCTTTCGTCTATATGTCTCATGTCACACATACACTCCCCTCACCATTAAAGCAAAATACACTCACCATTAATGTAAAATACACTCACTGTTAAAGCAAAATACAATCATATGATATCATTCATCCCGGACAAAATTCAGATGAAAGATACTATATTTTCGGATGTGTGATTGCAATATATCACAACAACTTTCTCTCGTTGCAACAAACCTTGCGGGGGCACCAGGCTCACAGCATAAATATATTTTATACATGTGGAATGAAATTAGTCTGTACATTTCATTTATATACAAACAAGGAATATATTTTATATAAGTAAATAATGTTTTATCTTCATTGGCATTGACAATTAACAATTGTTTCCTTGAAGATAATAATTAGAACTGAACTCTTTCAATGACCTTCTTAATGAGCCCAAGGCACTGGCTGATTTATTGATGCATTAAGTGAAATAATGATCAGATGAGATACAAATTAATTAGACGAATGTTGCTTCTGTTACTGCTTAATCAGACATTATGCTGGTGCTCCGGCTGTGTCTGACAGCTTTCTTGCTCGTCTGATCTCTTAAGAATTCATGTAGTAGAGAACACAAGTCTCTAGTCTTTCTGACGTGAAATTCTGCTTTAAATAGTATAGCTGAGATCATTATTGATTATAACACCTGTGCTCTTATCAGTTGTATGTTATTTATTAGTAATATATTAGTAATTATTATTATAATTATTATTATTATTATTTTATTATTATTATATTATTATTTATTTATGATTATTATTATTATTATTATTATTATTATTATTATTATTATTATTATTATTATTATTATTATTATTATATTATTTTATTTTTATTATTATTAATTTCATTATTATACACAGATAAATTACATTAACGTGATATATATCAATGAACAAATCCAACAGGAGCCTGGGAACACCCTGCGCATGGGTTCGAACCCTCTTCAAGGCTCCTGTTGGATTTGTTCATCGATATTATTTGTATATTAAACAAAAAAATAGCACGAGAATTAAAGCCGACAACATCCAAGAAATTAAATCAATCATTTAAGAAAACGTTAGACGGAAAGTCCCGATACTTTTAATACCTGAAGCATTATAGTGCAAAAAATTCAACAGATCTGCCTCCTGTCTATCTGTCATGAATTATCAGAGGTCATTCTTCTTCCCTCTCAGGCACGTTCCCTCTGTCTTTTTTTATTTCTTTTTCTCCTTTGACAAGACGTCGGAGTTGATGACTTGTAGTAAGGCAAATTTTCTTATTATGGAGATGAGGCTTCTTTCATCATGGTAAATGTGTAGGAAATGTGTCCGCTGGACAATTCCGAGCCTGGGTTATGTCTTCACTATTGCAGGAAGTTGTGCTTTCTGGTGTGGCTCCAGATGCTGATTCGTCAGCGTGATGAGATGGGGGGGGGGGGAGATGGAGAGGGAGGGGGGACTTGCTACTTGGTCCATGGGTTGGGCTTGTGTGGGTACCTGGTCCATGGATTGGGTTTCTGTGGGTACCTGATCCATGGGTTGGGCTTGTGTGGGTACCTAGTCAATGGGCTGGGCTTGTGTGGGTACCTGGTCCATGGACTGGGCTTGTGTGGGTACCTGGTCCATGGGCTGGGCTTGTGTGGGTACCTAGTCAATGGGCTGGGCTTGTGTGGGTACCTGGCCCATGGGTTGAGCTTGTGTGGTGGGTACCTGGTCCAGACCCTTTGTTACTATTTTGCTTTCACAGGTTTTGTGATAACGTTGTGTTGTCAGGATGACACCATAGGAGGTTTGCTAAGCTGGTGACCTACTGTGAGTAGCTCTCCTGGCCAGTGTATTGTAGTGGAGACCTGATTAAAGTGTTGCACCATTGCGAGTACCAGGCCAAGGGTATACTTACTTTACTCATGGTATTTCAGACGAGTTTACACATTACGAACACCAGGTCAGACAGAGAAGTGCCGGTTCAGTTCCAGTCTCATCCAGGTGTGCAAAGTTGATGAGAAATTCTCATCCATCGTAACACCACATCCCAAACATAGGCCAACCTCCACACAAACTCTACCTACCACAACGAATACATACATTATATAACTCGGCGCTGAGTCCATTCTTTTGGACGTGAAGCACAAGCAAACATTAATTTACTTCCTCTAGCATGTCAGAGTGAATGAACTCAACGAATCTCTAATACCAGGCAAATAGAACAGAAAAGGGGTGAATAGCTTCAGGGCAAGTTCAAGCTTTTGTTCAAGATATTTGATGTTTATCTTTATTCAAATGTTATATTTACATGAGTTGGCAATCTGCCGGTCTGACTCTATGATCCCTGGGAGCGCCTGGATTTACACAGTTCTTGGAAAGAGCATTAATGGAATTCCACGATAATCCATGGAACAAAGGTAGTCTGGAAGGCTACAGAGGCGAGCGAGCGAGGCCCCGCTAATGAAACCATACCTAAACCATTCCTAAACCATACCTAAACCATTCCTAAACCATACCTAAACCATTCCTAAACCATACCTAAACCATTCCTAAACCATACCTAAACCATTCCTAATCCATACCTAAACCATTCCTAAACCATACCAAAACCATTCCTAAACAATACCTAAACCATTCCTAAACCATACGTAAACCATTCCTAAACCATACCTAAACCATTCCTAAACCATACATAAACCATTCCTAAACCATACCTAAATTATATCTAAGCCATACCTAAACCATAACTAAACCGTACCTGAACCATATTTAAACGCTTCGTAAACTTTTACTAGCCAGCGTTCGAACCCATGAGGGCGTCGAAGAAAGGAAAAGATGGAGAGAGAAAAAAGAGATAAGGAGAGGTGAAAAAGAAAAGTCCAGAATGAAAAGAATGTTTAAAGAAAGCGCCGAGGAATAGGAGAAGAAGAAGGACATGTAACTGGGCTATGAAGATGCAGTGACGGAATGGTATCCACCAACCACCTGGACCATCGGGGATCGATCACCGACCCTGCAAGAAACTAAGGAGCTAAAGCGAATGGAGTGAAATAACTTTTAGTGTCTGAGTGTAGAAATTGGTGATTAACACTCGTATTGTATTCTTGACAATACGAAAGAAACAGCGAGAGAAACTAACTTTTACAGAGTTCTTTTTTTTTTACCAGACTTTCCTCCTGTTTTCGACCAGACTCTGGTCCTGTTTTCGACCAGACTCTGGTCCCGTTTTCGACCAGACCTGGTCCTGTTTTCGACCAGACCTGGTCCTGTTTTTGACCAGACTCTGGTCCCGTTTTTTACCAGACTCTGGTCCTGTTTTTGACCAGACTCTGGTCCTGTTTTTGACCAGACTCTCGTCCTGTTTTCGACCAGACTCTGGTCCTGTTTTCGACCAGACTATGGTCCCGTTTTCGACTAAACCTGGTCCCGTTTTCGACCAGACTCTGGTCCTGTTTTCGACCAGACTCTGGTCCTGTTTTCGACCAGACTCTGGTCCCGTTTTCAACCCGACTCTGGTCCCGTTTTCGACCAGACTCTGGTCCCGTTTTCGACCAGACTCTGGTTCCGTTTTCGACCAGACTCTCGTCCAGTTCTCGATCTCGTAAAATTCTCCATCAGACTGTCGTCTAGATCTCGACCAGCGTCTCGTCGAGTGCTCGACCAGACTCTCGCAAAGCTCTCGACCAGAGTCTAGTCCAACTTTCAGCCAGTCTATTTCAACGTCGTGCCAAGAGGCGTCCAACTCTTGATAATACATAAAAAGTTCATCCTGCATTATTATCACATGTAAATATTTATTCATTTATATTAATTTCTTCTCAGCAAATGCATAATAAAACATATATATATATATATATAGAATATTGAAATAAAAATGCTAAGTTTTTGGTTTGTGCTTTTACTTATTAATTATATCGTATTTGTCGAATTCAAAAATATATAGGAAGTTTTGCTTTGTATTAATGTTGAAAAGAAATTGCTATTCAGAAACTTTAATTATATGCTACATTAGTGGCATTGTCTTGGTGATAATTTGATGAAAATAAATATGAAAATGCCGACACTGAAAAGCGTTTTTAATTGGCCATTCGGAGTTTTGTTTTATCATTCCCTAAAATGTGCAAACGGGATATATTCGAGCATAAAAATAAAATGAAAATTTAATCCAAAATTCAAATGCATGTTTCTCATTGGTCTTCTTGAGTAAGGACTAAGGAAGCTCTTAAACAAACAAGCCAGAGTTCAGTATCCATGGAAAAAGTGAGTCTGTAAGTCTGTGAGTTTGTGAGTCTGTGAGTCTGTGAGTCTGTGAGTCTGTGAGCGTCTTGGTGGCTTTCGATAAAAAGTCATTGTTTTATGGTAAACATTATACTATTAATTTACAATTACTTGTGCACATACTGAGTGGTTTAGTGATGGGCAGACGGCATGGGTAGTATGCTTAGGAAAATAATGGAAAGGGTAGTATACTGAATTCCCCCCCTAGTCACCCTGAATGTCGCTCAAAAATAACCCTCAAGAGTCATATTTCCGATAGGCATCGTATTTTGAAAACTACAGGTCAATTTGGGCAAAATATGACAAATCGCCGTTTTTCCCCAATTAGCATATTTTCGGTATAAAAAGTCATATTTCATATGATCACCCTGAGATCAATCACAGGGTGATTGATCTCACCCTGTTTCATCGTGGTACTCAAGTGCCACAATTTCCCTCTCTGAAGCCAGGAACTTTGTGGCGTGAGTGGTGGTGGTGGGGGAGAGTAATTAAGACAGGCAACATTGCGAGCAGTAATTACTCCTAGGGAGAGGCAGGTTCAGGAACTTGGTCAAAGGCGGGAATCACCAGCGGGTGGACACGTCCCCACTCACTCGAGAACACGCCAGGATATTGGATACCATAGGCATCAGTAAAGTAGATTGCTTCTCAGTGACGCCAAATTTACGGAACAGCTTAATCTTTCACTCAGAGATTCTGGTTATGTTATGTTTCATGTTGGTGTGTCGTCATATGTTTGGTTGAACCTTCTTAATCGCAACACACTAGCATCGAGAATATCGCTATCGGGATAATGGCTGGGATAGCTCCTAGCCGAAGATTTCTCTCGGAGGACCGACTCACATCCTCATCCTTTTCTTAGGATAGGAGTGGAGTAAAGGTTTCTGGCTTCCTCAGCTTGCTCTTCTGACAGGAGTGAGGCAAAAGCTCTTGACCGCCTCATCCTTCACTTGAGTCAACAGGAGTACAAGAGGTTTCTGCCACTCGCTAAATGTGAGTTTGCAACTTTCACGTTTTAACAATTTAGAAAACGAGTTCTTTATATACTGACAGGAGCGCATAATATAATGCGTGTGAAAAAATGAGATATAGTAACTATAGATATATAATTATAGATAGCAGCGTATTACATATTGTATCTCTAACTGTATTGATCAATATATTCACACTCGTTTTTGAGAGAGAGTACGCTCATTCTTTGAAGATCTGTGTCATTCGCATATTATCAACTGCCTCAATGTTGTGAATATATTCAACATATTATTTTCATATATTCTTGAATATATTTTACATATTATATTTTCATATTCTTTAAATATATTTTCATATTCTTTAAACTCTTAAATTGCTAAACACAAGGCATGTCTTGAAACGTCCTGTTCATGTCTGAATCCCTGGTCAAAATGTTCGCAAAGAAGATTTTCCCTAAAAAAAGGTTCTTCCACATATTGGATGCTCCAGACTTTGGTTTCGTTTGAGAAATTATAGGTATGGGCTAGATTTTCTCTCTGCTTCCTGAACTGTTCTTTGTTTTTTTTTTTAAATGTCGTACCGTGTTATTGTTTCTGTTCTGGTGGGCCTGTTCTCTGTGTCACCTCCGTCATCACTCTGTCACAGGTCACTACGCCTGGTGCCCCATCTTCAGTTAACTCTCAACTTTGCCATCACTCTCACAACCTTCTCCCTCGGCGCTATCCCCACTTTATCCCTCCCTCTACACCTTCTTTATCCCCTCCCCCGCTCTCTCTCTCCTCCCACTTCTTCTCTTCCCTCCACTCCGCCCTCTCTCACCCCCTTCTCTCACCCCTCCCCTCCACCGAACATGTAGTGCCGTTCAACGGCTGTCAACACCGAACGGATTTCCGTTCTCTATCGAGTCTGGTGCAGGTATGTGTATTCCATCAGTCCCTGTTATACCCTGCTGATATACACCGCGGGTCACCCACTCTTCCATCACCTGATATGATATGTTATCTATCCTACTGGTTTACGGTGGTATTACATTTCATTTCTTGCTGATGTAGACTGTTATCCAAACTACTATTACCGCTTGACACACAGTTTCATCCAACCTCTTCATGGGTGATTAAAAGTGAGTCAGATAAACGGAAGATTACTACTTGCCTGTATCAATAATTTCATAACTCAGTTATTCCGAGAGAATTGAATTATAAATTGAGAATGAATTATAAATGACCAGTATATTTATATCTGTAAGAAGAATAAAATGGGAAGCGTCTTTTTAACTGGTTTATGCAAGTTGTGATCTAGGCGATTACAGTACATAATAACCGGAGGTAAAGTCCACTTTACTGTAGCCCCGGCTAAAGTAAAGTGTTATTCAGCGAACTATACATAACTTCTAACGTGATACGCAGTCATCTATAACCGGTTTATGAAACGTGTTATCCACCCTGCTATATCCGGCCTTTATGTAACGTGTTATGTACTCTCATAGAACCGGACTAAGTAACGTGATATCCACTTTCCTATAGCCGGGTTGCGGAAAGTGCTCTCCGCTTTCATATATGTGTTTTACGTAACAAGTTATTCACTATAACATGTTATAGTGAATAATAGTTGCGCCCTGGTGAGACCACTCCAGACCGACAACCAGAGCGCAACTCCATAGTCTCCTGAGACTGATAGGTGCCTACTATTCACTATACTATACCCGACGTATGTGTTCGTGACTATAGTACACGTCCTGATGGCCAGTAAGCCATTGTTAAGGCCTTAATGACAAGGCTGAGGGTCCTTAAGCCCAACACCAAACTCAACAGAAGCTCTCTACTGTTGTACCAAGTCAGCCGGAATTCCTATCACTGGTGCCTGGAAACATAATTGACAGACAGATAGATAGATATGCAGACAGACACACACAGAGAGACATACATACATGCATTAACACACACACTCGCACCCTAACTTATTAAAAATGTAGTAATAATAATAAACAAAGCAGAAAGGAAGAATTTAAAAGTCGAGTAAAAAGCATTTTTGTTATTTTTATTAATTGGTCATTCAAAGATAGAAATGCATACTTAAGAAATGCTAGATATATCATCCTCACAGCGTGAGACAGACCTGTGTGAGAGTAGTCTTCCTTCTGCTCCTATTTATCTTGAGGTTATCTTGAGGTTATCTTGAGATGATTTGGGGGATTTTTAGTTTCTTTTTAGCTTTTTATTAGCTTTTTAGGCTTTTTAGTTTATCGACTTAACATTCTTATGCATTTAGATCTTAACTTCATATTCATCATCATATCCGCTTTATACAACATTATTCACTAAAAAATCATAATTCTTTTTAGTTTGAAAAGCATCGTATCTACCTTTCATCATATAATGAGTGCTTCCGCGTCACGCAGGAACCCGTAGACACCACAACACGCAAGCTTAGTAAAACATCAAAGAGAGTTTTCTTTTCTTTCATAATTATGTTTTGAAACACAAGTGTGTGCTCTTGTGGGGTGTGGAGACATGTACTCTCTCCTGGCGCTCAGGAAGGGTGCTTGAGCAGTCATCCTGGCGCTCAGGAAGAGTGCTTATGGAGCCCTAATGGCACCCAGGGAGTGTGCGTGCTGAGTCCTCCTGACGTACAGGAGATGTGCATGTTGAATCTTCCTGTGGCATAAAAAAGTGTGTAGCGCCTTCTTGACACTCAGGAAAAGTGGTGTTGAGTCTAGGAGGCCTCTGAACACCATCTGACATGCTCCTCACGCCCATCAGGAACATGAAAGTTATCCTCATGGTCGAGATATTTTTGTTAAATACTAAATAGATTTTTATTATTGAAGGAATGCAGTTTTTAGACTCTTCAGAGAAGCATTATGTGAAATCTTTTAGGTTTTATTTTGTTCCCTAAACTACAAAATAAATCAACATTTCTAACTGATTGATAAGCAGTCAGACGATAAGCAGACGATGAATCACAATGACGTGGCTGAAGATATGATGATTAATCCACACACCAGAGGACGAGGAGACGACCACCCTGGTCCATTATCAAGACGATTGTGATACTGGTCCAGGACACAATCGACTTGATAATGGTCCGAGACGGACCGAAACATCGTCATTCCCTCATCTTCTGATGGGTGGTTGAGTCACCATACTTCGATAAGTTGGAAAAAGAAAACAGTTTCCAAGTAACAGTAATGTCTTAAAAAAATATAGCGTTTCTATATGATATAATTTGTCTTTACTTCTCTCGCCTCATCACGTACTTGTCGAGGTAAATATGATTCCGATAATAATTTGCCATTAAACTCGAATTTTCAATGTTTATTAAATTAGTGTTGTCAGAGGTAATCAATGGTAAGTTACTGTTTCCTTCTATTCAGCTTTTCAGGTAAACTCAAATATTCACAATATGTTTGACAGTACGATTTAATACTAAGTGTAAATAAGTAAAATTCCTGACTGTCATACATAGTACATAATTGCACTTATGGGGTTGTTACATTTACCTCCCCATTTTTGGAGGACGGGCTGCTGTTTCCACGTCTCTGTTGAAGAAATCCAAGCCATCTTTAGCTGGGACTTTATTGTACAAAACAATATCATTAAAAATCCAAAATTTTAAATCGTATTTAATGGTGAAATTTACTACAATATCGTAGTATTTGAATAAAGGTGAAGAAATTACCCAATACATGTGTAAATATATTATTAAACCGAATTGTCTGATGAACCGACATTCTTTACTAAGGTGGTGTAAATAGTGGATTGAACTGTTTGCACTGTTCACTGATAAAGAATGTAGTTCATCCGAAAATTCGGTTTAATAATATACTTGCACGAGTTCTGGGTCTATTCTTCATCTTAATTGTATTTAATAATGTTGTGAAAATCTTTAGATTGATCATCGTTATTTTCATATGAATGGGAAATTGTGGATTGTATAGAAAGGAGTGTATATTATATAGGAAGGTCGTCACTTCGTCCAGGAAGACTTCAATAAGCCTTCCTGTACCCGACAACGGGAATTATATGTATTCCAAGTGGTATTTACTTTGTACAAAAAAACAACTCTTTTTATCCACCTATATACCACTGTTTGCAACAATTTCTTTGTGATGAAGGGTGGCATCTTTCACGTTATGAAGCCTCTGTCATTTAAAAAGCAAGCATGTGACAGATGTCAATCATCGTCATTGACAGCTTGTTCTCACGATTTAATATAAATTTTTTAATTGGTTTTGGTTAAAGAGTGGCGCACGAGCCTCGCCTGCCCACCTTGCTACTACTTTGGTTAGGTGTTTGGCACTTTAGGACTGTCAATCTCTGGAGGGTTATTAAGGTCGCCATGATAGCTTAATGAACAACCAGCGTTTGATTTTGGGCCCAAGATCTATCAGCCTCTGGAGGGTTATTAAGGCCACAACAATAGGTTACTGACCACCCAGGAAGCATACTCCAGTCCTGAGCATAGTCCAGGAGTACAACAGACTCTTAGTGTGTATACACAGAGAGGCGAGATAAACCTATTGATAGTTTACCATCACGTCATCAGAACTTCCACATTTCAAAGCCTGTGAAAAAACATTGTTTAGCTACACCAGCTGTGTGTAATCCCTGTGATGCTCAGGAACAAGGAAAACACCTCTTAATGTATTCCATTGACTCTTGTAATTACTGACAGATATTACAAAACCTTAAAAAAACTTTTCAATATATATTATTTTATTTTAGTTGTCTATTTGTTTAAAGGACAAATCGCTCCCGAGGACCAACTGTTTCAGATTTTGTATTCTGGAGCGAAAGTAACTTGTCGACAGGCTGAGTGACAAGTGATGTGATTGGTTGACGTGACTAGAGCTGTGATTGGCTGGCGTGACGAGCGCTGTGATTGTCTAACATGCAATTCAGTTGACGCATCGGAATCCCTGTTACATACACAAACATTCGGAAAGAGACGAATCGGTTTGGCGTTGTTGAACAGAATAATATATTTTGGTTCCAGTTGTACTGACAGCGTCCAGGGAGCACCAAACGCAGTGTCACCATGTGCGACAAACGGAAAAAGTTACATTAGAAGTAATCATGGCAGACGAGCTTTTTTTTTTATCACAAACGGTTAACTTTTTAATAGCGTTATTTTGTATTAATTTCATACTCTGTTGACGGCGTCATTCTGTGGATTTTTTTTGTATTATTCCTTTGTTAATAGATATTTTTTTATGGATTGATAGTTATTAATATTTGTGTGTGGGTTTACTCACCTAGTTGTGCTTGCTGGGGTTGAGCTCTGGCTCTATGGTCCCGCCTCTCAACTGTCAATCAACTGGTGTACAGGTTCCTGAGCCAACTGGGCTCTACCCTATCTATATTTGAAACTATGTATGGAGTCTGCCTCCACCACATCACTTCCTAATGCATTTCATTTGTCTACTACTCTGGCACTGAAAATTTTTTTCTAATGTCCCTGTGGCTCATTTGGGCACTCAATTTCCACCTGTGTCCCCTAGTGCGTGTGCTTCAGAAGGATCAATATATATATATATATATATATATATATATATATATATATATATATATATATATATATATATATATATATATATATATGCAATTGACGATCACTAAACACTGATCATATGTATGCGGAAAAACCACAAAGAATTGGAGAAGAGAGATGAACGTTTCGGTTTATTAAGGCCGTTGTCAACATCAGACTGAGTCAGTCTGATGTTGACAACGGCCTTAATAAGCCGAAACGTTCATCTCTCTTCTCCAATTCTTTGTGGTTTTTCCGCATATATATATATATATATATATATATATATATATATATATATATATATATATATATATATATATATATATAAATATATATATATATATATATATATATATATATATATATATATATATATATATATATATATATATATATATATATATATATTTATATATCTCCCCAGTAGACATCAAAGAGTCAAAGGACTGCACAGAAACACCGTCATATCACAGGGAAGCTGGAGAATGCGTCAACCAGAGCGCACATCTCAGAGGAGCAGGGGAGTGTGTAATATGTCTTGACTACCGTATGTATCTCATTAGCAAGCTCTCTGAGGCTCTTACCTCAGTCACGCCTCAAGTTACCTAAAGGATTCAGCATACAGACTGTCACTGTGGGAGATGCTATGTTTGTTACGATGAAATCCTTATATTGTGTCATGGCATTTATCGAGGTCGCAAATGCCATGACAGTTTCGGGATCTAGTAGGAAAATATTCTCAGGAAAAATGACATGGGAAATGGGACTCTTGACATGTCGCTGGATTCTTGTCCCAGTCGAGGTCCCTAGATAGATGGTGGCCCTCAGGTAAATTCAGGTAATGCAACTTAAACATCAAGAAACTTTTCATGAAATGATTCGTCAATCTTCTATGGAGAGTTGCGATAGAAAGACAACACAGACGCCAACCCTATCGAGGTAAAAGGGTTCCTTGCGAATCACCAAGTTACTGTCCTTTTCATCCAATGAACATCAGTGAACCTGCTCGTTCCCCCAATGAACATCAGTTTGTCTTTTATCAGATAAAGCATCGTTGTGGTATAATGCTTCCTAAAGAAGCACTGTGGTGTATATACTACACCCTGAAGCACTGTGGTATATGCCTTTCCTTCAATTAACATGAACGCGTTTTTAATATCCTACAAAATGAGTTGGCATCCAATCCCCCCATGACTCTCTCCTCGACACTCCCGCGTCCTCCAGCTCCTGATCAACACCAGGGCAAAAATTTTTACAGTAAAGATTGTAACAAAATAAATGTTTCCTTGTTGTAGAATATTCGTAAATTACTTCACCAAAGCCCATCAGGGAGGAGGGGACTGTCGACTTTGCGACAAAAGTGGCTTAAAATTATAAACTTGGGGACAATCGGGGCTGAGCGAGGTGAAGTTTTTATCAACTTTGTCAGAAGGGAAAGCCACGTTTATAGTAAATAAATATCAAATATTGGTTAAATAATTAATGTTTGTTTCTAAATCTGCGTGTTTTATCCGATTGGGAATAAACTTTCAGAGTTGATCGATGATNTGTGGTGGAGATTGCGTGCCGCTGTGGCACTCCCTCCCTCCCTGTCTTGCAACAAACGATGATGAATGAGGCACTGTGAGGCACTACCACTTGCCACTCATGTCCTCATGTGCCACCACCGCCGCCGTCAACACCTTCCTTGCTTGCTTCAGAAGATTGATTTATATATTATGTGTAAAACAAGAGAGAGAGAGAGAGAGAGAGAGAGAGAGAGAGAGAGAGAGAGAGAAGAGAGAGAGAGAGAGAGAGAGAGAGAGAGAGAGAGAGAGAGAGAGAGAGAGAGACGGAGACGGAGAGAGAGAGGAAGACTGAAATGTTTCTAATAAACATTGAGCGAGGCTGGAGCCAGCACGGCAGCTGGGCCAGAAAGGCACAGGTGGGGGCTTGCAGCTGAGCAACCTTCTCCTTACCGGCGTCACCTCTTGCATCTGCGTCACCCTTCAACACCTGCGTCACCCTTCAACACCTGCATCACCTTTCAACACCTGCTTCAACACCCACAACTGCCTCATCTCCTACGTGTCAGCATCAGTAATACCAGTGACATGTGGGCAAGTACCAGCCATCAACCTCCACCACCACCACCACTAACACCAGAACCAGCACCACCACCATCACCACCACTGCCCCCCACCTCCGTTTCCATTATCACCATTCCCACGGCTCCCATCACCATTTAATTATCACCGTTCCACCTCCATCATCTCTTCTACCCTTTCACTATCTTCACCATCCATACCACCTAAAATGCTCTCATCACCTCCATTGCTCCCACCACTATCACCACCAACCCTACCACCGCAAAACATCTACTCATATTACAACTACCACCACCACCCCAACCGAGACATCTACCACCAACTCAGCAACTCCCACCTACACCACTACCATCACCACCCCATCCACCCCCTCCTGTACCTCCAACACCTCCTCCTGTACCTCCAACACCCCTCCTGTACCTCCAACACCCCTCCTGTACCTCCACTCGACCCTTACCACCCACTTCCACCACCAGAATAACGAGAGCGTCAGCCAAGGAAGCGGAAGGTTTGTCTGACCTCAGCATCAAGACTCGTCAGCAACAAATGGCTGACTCTGGTAATATCAGCTCGAGCGCCCGGGGTTTCCTGTGAAGACTCGGACTCCTTCTCAAGCGTCAGACTTCCTTAATTACTGAGGATAATAACGGCAGAGTAATTGGTCTTGGTGGCCAGCGGGAGTGGTCTTGGCAGCTCGGCCAGCGTCAACTGGTGGCGTCAGGATGCTAAGTAGACGAAAGGAAATGTGAATTTGTTTTGTAACTTTTTAAATATTAAGAACATTGTGATGGGTGGTGTTACATGTCACGATTATCACCAAATGCTTAGGGTGTTATCCAGCACACACAGAAATCATAATAGAGTGATGGATCAAATGAAAAAAAAACATTCGTGGTAGGTTAAGTTGATTTCCCAGTTGCAATTCTTATACCATGTCGTAGCTCAGTCGATTAAGGCGCGTCTGGGATCCTCTCGGACGTAGGTTTGAATCCTCGTCATGGCCTTGGTGGATTTGTTCATTTGTTATCCAGCGTTACATTACATTAATGTTATCCAGCATTACATTGCATTAATGTTTTCGAGCATTACATTAATGTTATCTAGCATTACACTATTTGTTGGTGGGGCTACCACCACCAACAAATAGTGTAATGCTGAATCTCATTAGGGCATTCCTGGAGGGTTCCTTCCATTGAAACTTTTCACAAGAAAACTCGGGTATTTTATCTTCAATGCCCGACCGACCAAGTGCTTGGGAACCGTTCCGTCCCTCCCCCGTCCCATACCAAATCCTTATTCTTATCCCATCCAAGTGCTATATAGTCGTAATGGTTTGGTACTTTCTCCTTATAGCTTCCTTCCCTCACTCCGTTTTCGCTTCGTGGGTTACAAGGAGCATGACCTCAGCACACCAAGTACTGTTAACCCTGTAATCAAAGCAGTCAATAAAACCAATTTTGCGGAAATCGCAAGATTTGGCATCAATGGCGTGGCTCATCTGGTTTCTAATGACAAGAAACCTTTTTCGACGCATGCCAATGCTCCCTGATAAGTTAAGCCACAGTAAGACGCTGACATGCTGCTTTCTCTAAACTAGCTTGGGTTTCCTGACTTTGTAGGCAGCGACAAATCCGTTTACGTAAAGCCGAGTCCAAGACCTCCATTAAGGCTGTATTTACAGTTTGATTTCAAGCATACACATAAATTCGGGAACAGAGAAGCAGTATGAATTCCAGTGAAATATATTTCAAGAGTTTCCTTTCATTGTTAACATAATTACAGCAAGAGTTCGACGCTATTGTTTGAGGATCCCGAAGTGAAATTCCGGAGTGCATTTAGGCTACTTAACCTCTGAGTCCTGGATGATCACACGTTTACTGACACACAGGAGACCTTATAGTTGATCATCAGCGCTGACGCCACAAGTGGAGTATATATGACGTTTCCAAGTCTTCCAAACATGAAAATTACCTCATCACTAGTCAATCAATCATTAATACCACAACAATTTTGATTCTTGCAGACTCAGCGTTCGATCCCTGATGGTACAAGTGATTATAACTCGTTCCTCTACTGCATCCACACATCCCAACATTTAGTCTGTACTCACATTCCTCCCATGTTATATATTGTCATTATGTATAGCAATAATGAGCTGTCTCCTGATTATTACTGAATATTACCACACACTACCATATCCACATATCCATAAAATGCAGGTACTCTCAAATTATTCTTGCTTTTTTCTTGTAAGTTCAAAATTCCTTAGTTTTTGGGAAAAAATATCAGATGGGGTCTTAGATTAACTCCCGCACTTGCCCCGCAGGTGAGGACAAAAGTACTCTCTTAATTATCTAACGAAACTGAGGAAAACTTCGCTACGAAAACGAATCACAACATCAGACATTAGTAAGACATAGTTAAGGCTCTGAGGCTCATCCCTGCAAACCAAACTAAAAAAGGTTATCTAGGTAAATGCACACATGTCAGGGGTGAGATTTACACAGAGGTGATGGAGAGCTTCTGCTTTCTCACCACAAGGAAAACCTCTTGTTGCATTTGAAGCATGCAGGACCTGGACATGGGGTGCGTCCCAACATGCAGATAAAAGATACAACACCAGAAGCCCGTAACATGGACAGGCAGCTAGGAAATTTGAATTTCTTCCTGCGAGAGGGCGAGGAGAAGGGGTGTTATTTCTAAACAAAATGGAAAACAGTAGAGTAGATTTTTGTGTTTTCTAGATGAGGTGAAGCACTTTTATTTGTGATAGAGTAATCAAACTATGGCAATTAATAGGAACCGATAAGGGAGACTTATTGGGAAATAAAATAAAAGAGAATAGAGAATAGTTAATCTTATATATGAGAATTAAAAGACTTGATTTGAATTAATATTTAAATTAATTAAATAGGAAAACTTCAGCACGTATTCTGTGTCGATTCCAAAGACGAAGCTCATGTCACACGCCCACGTCACAGGCATAACTTCAAGAGATTTCAAGATGCTAAACGCATCATAACGGAAGCAAACAACTGCTGAAGTAAGTGTAACAGGATCTGCATCAGTCAGACCCGTCGGAGAATAAACCTTCACGCAAGTGCTGTTTTAGAGAGAGCAAAAAACAGAGGAAGCAGAAACACCTTTTAAGCTCGACACACATGTCAACAATACAGATGGCTGGAAGAGCTTTAGTGTTATGACAGTTTATATTGTGGTCTGCATCATTAAATTGGAAACCGATAAATTCTACGGACGGTACAATCCACATTTCACTATCTCTTGCTTTCAAGGTTAACATTTTCCAGGCATTTTTATTATTTGCTGTATAGAGCAGAGCGTGTTAATGTGAAACTAAAAAATAGACGGACGAAATCAATGCTGGACAAATAAATCATATCAAGTAGGAACAAGGAAGAACAAAATCAGGATTTACACCTATCGATAATGTAATAAGGCATATATAATGTTATATACCCTACACGCCCTACAATTGTAAAATAAAACCCCGTTCTGCAACCTCTGCTACAAAGGTACTTGTAGGTGAGTTAACATGTAACAAATACACAGCCTGCTAATATTAGAGCAGACTTACAAACATAATAAGATACATTTCGTCAATATTTACTCGCTGGCAGCCTCCCGTTAACTCCAGGAAAAACATCAATTTGTTTTTTAATACATGGGCTCTTGTGATGCTAAACCTGAAATGTTGGTTCAAGCCAGGGGCCAGGCTGGTATTGAGTCTAACATATGTGTTTTAGAATTGGATTTTAATCCCGGGTAATATACAGTATTTAGAGGATACATCTCTGCCAGCATCAGTAATATCACACCCACACTACCACTGGTAGTATCTTCACCATTAATTCATCTATGGATTTCACTATCAAAAGGAAAATAATTATCTTCACAACCAGTTGTATATCCACCACTACACAACTATTAAAGTCACGGCTGATTCTTTATTCGCAAATACTTCCATCTCTTCTACTATCACCACTACCACCACATATGTCAGTCTTGCTTAAACACGTGAAGACTACCATCACTATTCGTACCATAATAACCAATACTATGAACCTTTGTTTCAGCGCCAATTTTATCACCATTTATACCACTACGAGTAGCACCTCCATCACCACAGCCACCTCCACTAGCACCTCTATGCCCACTCTCACCAGCACTAGCACTTCTATACCCACTCTTACTAACACTAGCACCTCCATACCCACTCTTACTAACACTAGCACCTCCATACCCACTCTCACTAACACTAGCACCTCCATACCCACTCTCACTAACACTAGCACCTCCATACCCACTCTCACTAACACTAGCACCTCCATACCCACTCCCACCACCACTAGCATCTCTTCACTAGAACAAACATTCTCACCTTCAAACTTACACCAATTTCACTCTTATGGAAAGAAAGTGAGCTGTTTGTTCCCGCCTGCAAACCGCCGCACCAACTTTGACCGTTCGTACCACTGGCATAAATATAGGAAAAAACATTTTACAAAACAATATGAAAGGCGGCAGGTGGAAACGTCGGAGGATATCCAGTAATATACCCAAGGCTGGGATCTAATCCTGTATACTATGTTCCTGAGAATCGTCCCAGAGAATTTGGTGTTTATTGCTTCCTCTATGAAATTTGCGTCTTATTCTCCGCTCCGGTTTAAGGTGTCTGATTCATGGCCAACTCTCTTCTCTGCTGCCTTAGGAATTACCGATATTGTACATATGACCATCAGAATATCTTGAAATAAGTTTTGCTTTTTACACTCGTCTAACTGTCTGTCTCTCAATCTTGTTTGAGTGTAGGTTTGTCTGTCTGTCGGAACTCATGAACTAGACCAAAATTCTCATATCAGCACTGCTAGGTAAATGCAGTTAGGTAGGTTCTAAAATATACACACTGACACACACACACCGGACACTACATATTGGACGCAGGAAGGAGCGGGAATAAAAATCACTCTCCATTTACAGAAAAAAACTGGTTGCCCGTTTGCGAGAGTAATAGTACTCATTTCCCCCCCTAACAGTTGCCTATAACGAGGCTCAGGCACCAGCAGCGATGCGTTGCTGTCACCCTGGCGTCGTCGTCACCCTGGCACTACCACGGTGTCGACGTCACTCCTGGCGTCGTCGTCACCCTGGCACTACCACGGTGTCGACGTCACTCCTGGCGTCGTCGTCACCCTGGCACTACCACGGCGTCATCGTCACTCCTGGCGTTGTCGTCACCCTGGCACTACCACGGCGTCGACGTCACTCCTGGCGTCGTCGTCACCCTGGCACTACCACGGCGTCGACGTCACTCCTGGCGTCGTCGTCACCCTGGCACTACCACTGCGTCGACGTCACTTCTGACGTCACCTTGAAATCACCCTGGTGTCATTCACTTGCGTCACCCCTGTCATTGTGTTCCCTGGTGTCATCCTGGATTCACCTAAAAATCAACTGTCCATTATCTTCCTAGTGTTTCCGTGTTGCAGTTATTCGTATGCCATTCTTAATTTATCATCCTATTGTTATCTCTTATCATTTAGTCTTGCCATATGTCAGCCATTAGTATAGTGTCATATTTCGACTGTTTATTTGTTATCTATCATTTTATTAATACATTTTTTTGTTTCTCTACCTATCTCTCCAGGGAGATAATGAAACATGGGTATATCCTACCGTAGAGTTTAATATATTTATTCGTTGACGTTAGTCAAATTAGGCCACGATGCAACATAGGACATCTTAAGATACTCGCTGGATTTATAAGGCTCGACATGGATGCGAAGATTTAGACAATTAGTGAAACGCGGATATCCAGGACCGTAGAATTTATTGATATTTTCTGTTGAATCTTGCCAAGGCAATGTGGCAGCAAAATTCACGCTCTAACCTTCGCCAATTTTATAGTCTGATTACTGGTTGTGAGGATATATAGACATATGTACTCACCTAGTTGTGCTTTCGGGGATTGAGCTCTGGCTCTTTGGTCCCGCCTTTCAACCGTTAATCAACAGGTGTACAGGTTCCTGTACACCTGTTGATTGACGGTTGAGAGGCGGATGTGTATGTCTTGGTGAGCTTGCAGTGGTATGCATATAGGAGAGTGTATTGTTGATGAATGGGGTTAAGTTTCCATAGACATCTTGCAAGTGTAGACCTCTTAATTCTGCCAATAATATTGGAAAATTTGAATTTTCTTGCACTTGACTGATGTATGTTGCATATAGCTTTCTGAATGCATTTTTCTCTAGATTTATGGCGTCTATCTTCTTCATATTATGTCTTTGCCTAGGATCTTTTATCTCAGTGTATTCGTTTATTATGTTCTGTACTTCTGCCTTGGCTTCCTAACACAAGTTCTTATCCTCTTTATCTTGCAATGATTTGGTGAAGTTCAATGCTCATTAATTCGACGATGCTTGTATCTTTTCCAAGGTTTACTTGAAACTCTTGTACTCACCTATCTGTGCCAGCAGGCTCGAACTCTGGCTCTAGCTCTTGGATCCCGCTTTTCTAGCCGTTGGTTGTCTAATGCAATGATTCTTGTTCAAGCTCTCTATCATTCATGCTTTTAAAGTTATGAATGGAGTTACCCTCTACACCTGCTCCTTGTGTGTATGTGGTGTGTGTGTGTGTGTGTGTGTGGTGTGTGTGTGTGTGTGTGTGTGTGGTGTGTGTGTGTGTGTGTGTGTGTGTGTGTGTGTGTGTGTGTGTGTGTGTGTAAGTATCTGTGTTTGTTTGTGAGACAAGACAACTTTGGGGCTTAAGTGTGAATGAAGATGCATGAACATAAAACATGGGCACGAATCGTAGACATTTGCCTGAAGTAGTGTCGTGGGCGTGAATTATGGGCGTGGGCGGCCAGAAGTGCCTATACCTCCTCATCCTCCTCCTCTCCCTCCTCACCCTCTCCCAGATCTCCAAACTCTAGTCCAGCATATCCACCCTATGCGTGACAGTCTTACCAACACCGGCGTGTTTTGCAGTATGGGAAAGTAGGACCTCTTGAAGATGTATTAGGTTGTCCAGAAAACTTAGGACGGTATTCCCTGACCTCAGAAGCTTATCAGGAACGTAGGAGAGCCTCAGGAATCCTGGGACGTAGATTCGATCCCATTCAGCCCTCAAGGTGTTCCAATAGATACATCAGGTGCTTATCATATTGTGCGTATACCTTTAAATATGCAATAAATCGTTTTTTTTATGATATTATATTTTGTAAGTTGTAATATTATTGAAGATTCATATGAATTAATCATTGTTATAATCTATTTCACTTCTACTGGTTAATGGCAAGGAACGAATTTAGTTAATAGTTTCCCCTGTTAAAAGTATTTGTAATTGTTGGCGAGAGTTGAACTGTATGCCACGTTAGGTTAATTAAGGTTAAATTTGTTACGGTTTCTTTCACTGATGAATTGCTGTAATGTGACTCATTGCTAAATTTCTGATGTATATAGTGTGTTACTTAAGGGTGTTTGGTCTAACAGTTCCACAAGCACACATTACTTGTTTCTCTCTCCTTTTTTTTATATATTTCCTTGGTTCACCTTCTCTTTTGGTACTTTTTTGATGTCTCTCAACTCCTATTCTAATTTTACAATGCCGCCAATTTTGTAATCGGATTAAGGATTAAAATTTTTAATCCATCAATTACTAGTCAGGAGAGAGAAAGAAAGTTCTCTGAAATGGTAATGTTATTGAGAAAGGTATACTTGTCAAAGGTGTATACTAGGTATACTTGTGAAAGGTAATGCCATAGTGGAATTGCTGATGGCTTAGCGTCTTGTCTAATAATTACCACCAGAGAACAATGAGAAAATCTCTCTCTCTCTCTCTCTCTCTCTATCTCTCTCTCTCTCTCTCTCTCTCTCTCTCTCTCTCTCTCTGCTCTCTCTCTCTCTCTCTCTCTCTCTCCTTATCTCCTCTCTCTCTCTCTCCTCTCTCTCTCTCTCTCTCTCTTCTCTCTCGCCTACACACACCATAAACATTAATGGACTCAGAGCAAAACGTGAATTGATATTAACTTCCTTCCCAATTTCAGCGCAGTAAGTTGGGAGCAGAAAACAAATTGTTATTGTTCCCAATTACAAGGATATA
>WNGS01004946.1:8251514-8262266 GCA_020271785.1 Procambarus virginalis
TACTTATGGAATCTTATTACTTATGGTAAAGATTCCATAATAGTCGAGGGACCTCTGGGACACTTTAAGCACAGATTAAACTTATTTATAAGTGAAAAAGTCTTCAGAGCGGGTTAGCGGGCTTAAACGTAGCGTCCAGGGGGCTAGATTCATGAAACAGTTGCGCAAGCAACTTACGAACGTGAACATCTTTCCTCAATCTTTGACGCCTTTGGTTACATTTATTAAACAGTTTACAAGCATGAAAACTTGCCAATCAACTGTTGTTATGTTATAAACAGCCTCCTGGTGCTTCGGAGCTCATTAACTGTTTAACAATTGCAAACAAAGCCGTAAAAGATTGAGAAAAGATGTACAGGATCGTAAGTGTCTGCGTAACTACTTCGTGAATCTGACCCCTGGGTTCAGTGCAGCTATTCTGCTCCGTAGATGTTCTCAAATATATTGATTGAATTGTGTATATAGAGGGGTATTTTACTTTGCATAAACAGGAGCTATTTCGCGTGGGCCAATAGGAGCCAATGTACCTTAAGCAGTCTTCCCTATTCTTATGTTTTAATGCTTCTTGTCCTCCCTCCGAACCTTCCTCCTCAAGTTGGGTTATTAACAAGGCCTTGTGTCAACACTTGCCGGCAAGGTATAACGGTGTTGTCCACTTCTTCATGGGAGTCTTCCAGACTCTTGTTTAGAGCCCCAAGTTGCAGCAGCAAGGGAGTCCTTAAGGCCTGTAGCTTCCTAGCAGGACCAGGGGAGTCCTTAAGGCCTGTAGCTTCCTAGCTGGACCAGGGAGTCCTTAAGGCCTGTAGCTTCCTAGCTGGACCAGGGGAGTCCTTATAGGCCTGTAGCTTCCTAGCTGGACCAGGGAGTCCTTAAGGTCTGTAGCTTCCTAGCTGGACCCAGGGGAGTCCTTAAGGCCTGTAGCTTCCTAGCTGGACCAGGGGAGTCCTTAAGGCCTGTAATCTTCCTAGCTGGACCAGGGGAGTCCCCTTAAGGCCTGTAGCTTCCTAGCCTGGACAGGGGAAAGTCCTTAAAGGCCTGTAGCTTCACTAGCTGGACCAGGGGAGTCCTTAAGGTCCTGTAGCTTCCTAGCTTAGGACCAGGGGAGTCCTTACAGGCGTCTCTGTAGGCTCCTAAGTCATCGAGACATTGATAGTCAATACTTTACTTAAAAGAACAATGGAGAGGAGTACATGGATGAGGAGGTGGAGAAGGAAGAGGGTGAAGGTGAAGGAGGAGGAGAAGGAGGAGGATGAGGGGGACGTATTAAAATAAAGTTTATTAAAGAAGTTTCCATGAAACTGTAATGGAAGAAAAACGGTGCCGTGCTGCAGTCTTTTATCTGAGTGTATTGAGCGTTGTGACCAGCGGAGATGGGCTGCCGGTCCGCGTGTGGCCCACACGTCGGCCATGCGTGTGGCCCGCGTGTGTGGCCCAGGCGTCTGGCCCAGGCGTCTGGCCCACATGTCACCCATGCGTAAGACCACCTGGGACACTTTACTTGTTCTGGTCGTGTACAGATACTCAGGTGCCTAATTCCAGGCTATGGGCAACAAGAGCACCGTGCGAGAAATGCACCTGGAAAACTAATTAGTCTCACAGATGCACCTCAACTAATTGGGAAAATCTAACAGTATGTGTCACTTTCCATGCAGTCGATACGTTTCCCCTTGAGTCGCTGCGGCAGCATCCCGTCTTTTGCATATATATCACCGAAGGATTTGCGAGAGACACCGCTCTCGGCACAAGAAGAAGGAAAACAGAAGGGAATGAACCGCAAGGAAAGTTTTCCTTCGGAATGCTGCGTTTGGCGAGTCCGCGCGTGGGAGGAAGAAGATCCGGTTTTAACGATGGGGGGAATTGTGGGTGTTCTGACGAAGGGCGGGAATGAATGGTGGCGGGCGCGGGTGTTCATTTGTCTGCGTCAGTAGTCCGCGGGGTGGTGGGTCTAGTTCTTGTCTGGTCACCTCTGCAGCGTTTATGAAAGGTGGTGGCAGTTGTTCAGGCCTTGTTACGTCTACGCCTGCTGCCTGCGCTGCCTGCCTGGCTGCCTGCCGCTGTCGCCTGCCTGCCGGGCGCCTCGCGCCTGGCTGCCTGCTGCGCCTGCCTGGCCCTGCCTGCCTGCCTGGCTGCCTGCCTGGCCTGCCTGCCTGCCTACCTGCCTGCCTACCTGGCTGCCTGGCTGCTTGCACTGATGGATTATTCTCCTTGCTGAAGGCGCCGCCATCTTCCCACCACTCAGTGACGCTGTAGACTGTTGAGTCTCTGGTTCGTGTCTTATCATTTCCTGAACAGTGATTTTAACACCATGTAGATTATCAAACTTTCAGAGTTCGACACACAATAACATGTTGTATGTTTTACATACACACACCCACACACACACACACACACACACACACACACACAACACACACACAGAGGCGTGTGACTAAATCATTGCCTCCTTAGATTATCCCTGCAACGTGCAATTTACGAGTCCTTCCCTCATAACGTCACGTATTTCACGGAAGTCTGGTCAAGAAAAAAGAAATAGAGAGAGAGAGAGAGACTGCAAGCAAATTTTCGCTCTCTTTTAACTTACTTTTTACCTCTCTTTTTTGTTTGTTTAATGAATATCTCAGTTTATCCTACCCTGTATCCTCGTATGGTAACATACATACATACATACTTAAAAACATACATACATACATACATACATACATTAACAACACCATACATACATACACACATACATACATACATATACATACATATATACATACATAACTACATACAAACACATACATACATACATACATACATACATACATACATACATACATACATACATACATACATACATACATACATACATACATACATACTTACATTCGCAAATGCATCCATAGATAATATATACATATAAATATGCATTCAAACATAGTTACATATTTTCATCATAATCATATACAAACAGACATTCATATTTACAGTCACACACTTCATTTTGTGCACTTGTATGTAGTATCATAAATACAGGCGGCAAAGCGTTCCAAACCTGCACTGAAGGTGTATGAATGCAGCCTCAAGGCAACACTACGTGATGACACCAACACTACGAGATATACCAACGCTACGAAGTACCACCAGCACTATAAGGTACCACCAACACTAACGAAGTACCAGGAAGTCTACGAGATACCACCAAGTCTACTTGGTAGAGGCAGATGCATTCGTTCCAATGTTTACCTGATTGGAAAGCCATCTATATTCCGGAGCGGAGAAGCTTGCATGAGGGACTTAACTGACTCACTGCATTGGTGGGGAGTTGGCTGGCACTCTGGGAGAGGGAAGGGGGGGGGGGCTTGCCTGAGGGGGGGAAGGGGGAGGATGGATTTGACTGATATCGTGAACGAAGGTACTCAACTGAGATTCTGCTGCGTCTGGTGCGTGATAGACAGGTTTGGATATCTGGCTGTGTTTGTACATGGGAATACTTGTTTGATATCTTACAAGGTGTGCACTTGGGTCACATCCTACGGCATCGCCTCCTGCTTGTCGCCGTCCGTGGGAAGCTGGGCTGTGAAATTAGGGATTGATCGATGCTGCGGAAAAATATATTGGCCTGGGGAACGACGGCATCCATCAGGACAAGTATCAGACACGTTGACGTAAATTATGGTTCACTCAGGCACCGTCTTCCCCCTCTTCTTCTCTCACCTCTATCTATCTCCCCCAATCCTTCCCAATCCTTCCTATTAATCTCTACTCCACCCCATGCCTTCCCTTCCTCACCCTTTCCCCACCTCTTCTTCCGTTCCAGTTTGAAACCATAATGATGCGTGTAAAGAATTCTTTCTCACGTCCAGACATACCCTTGGAACGACCTTCCGGAGGTCGTTCAGTTTGGTGATATTTAATGTAACAATGATCTTAGGTAACCTTTTAGCTCGATCTATCCGAACGACTTTCCTGGAGGGTTCTTGATAATTTGCTTCAGTCGACTTTCCTGGCTGGAGAGCACTTGATAATTTGTTTTAGTCGACTTTCCTGGCTGGAGAGCTCTTAATAATTTGTTTCAGTCGATTTTCCTGGAGCGCTCTTGATAATTTGTTTCAAACGACCTTCCTGTATGAAGTGGTTTATCTTCGAGAAGCTTGAGTGTGCCAGTGAACAATCCCTATGGTGACATATCTTGCAGATCTATATCTGGACGAACTCCTAAAGAAACCATAACTCAATGGCATGTAAAAATTGACATAGACTGAGCGCCACGTTATCATCCTCGTATATCCCTCAAGACTCCGGCCTTGCTATAATATACATGGCATTGAACTACTTCGTGTTCAGCACTCAAACACGGTATCTTCTTGAGGTTATCTTGAGATGATTTCGGGGCTTTAGTGTCCCCGCGGCCCGGTCCTCGACCAGGCCTCCACCCCCAGGAAGCAGCCCGTGACAGCTGACTAACACCCAGGTACCTATTTTACTGCTAGGTAACAGGGGCATAGGGTGAAACAAACTCTGCCCATTGTTTCTCGTCGGTGCCCGGGATCGAACCCGGGACCACAGGATCACAAGTCCAGCGTGCTGTCCCCTCGGCCGACCGGCTCCCTTAGTCACTTAGGGTACAGTACTCTTCATTTACCACTCAACAGCTAGTCAAACAACCTTTCCTATAACCAATTACCTAACTAATTCCCTAACAACACCCCCTCCGTTATCAATCAACTACCAAACAACCCATCTAACTAACTAACCAATCAACCAATAACACTTTCCTGAGATACATATAACATCCCAGAGCTGAATGACACGAATTACGAGAAGACTAAAGAAACTGAACCAAAGGGAGACATGATCACGATTTACAAATGAATCAAATGAATTGGCCGTGTTAACAAGGTTAATTGTGTGTGTGTGTGTGTGTGTGTGTGTGTGTGTGTGTGTGTGTGTGTGGTGTGTGTGTGTGTGTGTGTGTGTGTGTGTGTGTGTGTGTGTGTGTGTGTGTGTGTGTGCACGCGCGCGTTTATGCGAGCGCATGTGTGTGTGTGCGAATATGTACAACCCAAACATTCCACAAGAGATAAACGATATGTCTAACACTGCCAATCAAAGCCAACCCAAACTCCCCAACTTTTAATGAAGCAATATAACTTTTTCCAGTTTACAGTGAGACAAAATTTCCAGCCACCATAATACTCTTTACACCGTAAGACTCTTGGACGTGATTGGTCGGTCCATTAAGTTTTAATTACGTGAATTCTGATTCGATTCTCTTTCACAATAAGGGATCCAAACCCACGTGAATGACAAAGATGGTGTTCTGAGGTGAAGATTTAGTTAGAACAAGAGCCAATTGTATTATCAGTAGCAAAGATGAATTAGCTCACGTAATTTGGAGTTAAACAGCGTTTTCTCAAGTGATTGGCGATGGCTAAAGAATGATTCTCTCACTTGTTTGACCAGACCACACACTAGAAGGTGAAGGGGCGACGACGTTTCGGTCTGTCCTAGACCATTCTCAAGTCGATTCTCTCACTTGACTGGTATTATAGAGGAGCAGCTCGTAAGTAGAGCTGAAGGAGTTTAATAATGGATCGCAGCGAGCATCAGTTGGAGGGGAAGACGAGCCTGCAAATTATAATACGTGTATCGTAATTAAATTAAGATGCACCACTGGCTTTATTGAGTATTAGTGAATTGGCTCATTAGGCGTCGCAGCTCTGACACACACACGGTAGTTATGGTGGCTGGGGAAGGCTCTAAGGACACTAGAGTGTCTAAGGAGGTATCTAATGACTCTATGAAACTCTTTGAGTGGCCGAGGAGAGCTCTTAGGGACTCAAATAAACTCTAGAGTGGCAGAGTAAGACTCTAAGAAAATCAGTTTGAAAAGAAGACCTTAAGAACTCTAAGAAACTCTTGAGAGATATCAGATGACTCCCTAAAGACTACAGAATCTCTTGAGTGGGCACAGAGGAGCTCAGTGGCCGCTGACTCCTTCATCATGGAGTAAGTGACTAACTTTCTTCATTTAATTCAGATTCTGATTTTCTAGCCACGCTACACTGACCGCTCTAAGTCAGTATTAAACGTACACTGCGCGGCCGGTGGTAAGTCAGGAACTAACTAGCTATACTGACGAGTGACTCAAGTGATCTGATTAGTCACTAAACTGACACCTGAGGAGTCCTGTTGACTCCTCAGGTGACTTATTGACCTGTTCCCTGTTATGTAATTAGTTACTCACCTGTCACCTGATGGGTTACTCACCTGTTACCTGATTAATTACTCACCTGAGAGTTGATGAGGTACTTTAAGAAGACAATTTATACATAACCCACAGGACGTCAGCATGTGATGTTCTCTCTCTTTATATCTGGAAGAACAAAGGCGTCTAATTGTTTGATATCTGGATAATTCCTTTACCTGTTCATTTATCTGAAAAAACTATTTGATTTATTAATTATCTATTGGAAGCATGATTTAAAGCAACATGAATAGTTTTTTTTATATAAATTCACACATACTTTCCCCCTCTCCTCTCGTTTTTTTTAGTTAGTTTCAGGTAGGAGCATATATTTGTTCCATATTTTACATGTGTGTATGTATGTGTGCGCGCGTGTGTGTGTGTGTGTGTGTGTGTGTGTGTGTGTGTGTGTGTGTGTGTGTGTGTGTGTGTGTGTGTGTGTGTGTGTGTGTGTCTCCATATGCCGGTTCCCACTCGCTGTCAAACGATCCATGATATAATTCCTCACAACAAATGCGTAAAAAGATTTATTTTGGTTGCTCTGGGCGATGAGTTCGATATTGAAATGCTGCTGCCATGTTGCCATGTTGCAATGGTACCATGTTGCCGTGGTGCCGAGGTTGATGGATGGGTGCGGAAGAATGGGGGGGGGGTCTTGGGAAGGTGGAAGTTTATGGGTTAAGGAATGGGGGAAATTGAACAAAGATCCATTTCAAGCGCTGTATATATCTTTTATGAGACCCATCATTGAGTATGCTGCCCCAGCATGGAACCTCTACCTAACAAAACCCACAACAAAACTATAAAAGGTCCAAAATATTCAACAAAAGGCTTGATTTTGAGCCTTTTGGTAACGGAGCTATGATGAAAACCAGGGGAACTGGACCCTACTACTCTGGAGGAAAAGAAGGAGTAACGCAAACATGATAACGACATACAAAATCCTAACGTGGGAAGAGTAGAAGTAATGTTCGTATTAAGGAACAGTAGAACGAGAGGACATTGTTGGAAAATGGAAACACACATAACCCACAGGAATGTCAGAAATAACTTTTTCAGTCTCGGAGTCGTAAATAAGTGGAACGAAGTAGAAGAGGAAGTTGTCTAAGTCACTTACACACACACACATAGTTTTAAATGTAAATGTGATCAGTAAAATGACTGAAAGCAGTCACTGCATTGAACCAATGATGGTTGAAATGCGGGGATTAAGAGCTCAGCCCTGCTCAACTGTGTAAAAATAGGCGAGTCCACACATATAGAGGTACACACACACACGTGCAAGTACACACACACGTGCACGTACACACACACGTGCACGTACACACACACGTGCAGGTACACACACACACGTGCACGTACACACACACGTGTAGGTACACACATGTGCAGGTACACACACACGTGCACGTACACACACACGTGCACGTACACACGCACACGTGGATATACGCACAAGTGGCCTTTCTAAACCCGAGGTTAATATTATCGACATCCTCTTAGATAATGAACTCAAACGCGTTATTAAATAAATGAAAACTAAGACTCCATGATGGAGGAAAGATGTACAGGCTTCACAAGTGGACACTAAGTGCATAGGGAATTGAGGCTCAGGTCAGGGGTATCTGCGCTGTCAAAGTTACCACAGAAAACTTAACGCTCGCTAACATTAAAGTTGAGGATGTATTTAGTTTACTGTACAGGATCACAATGATTAGCTTGCTCTATTTCTGCTCTCATTTTTTTTTAATCTAAATTTCGCTTGCCCATATTTTCATACTCTCTCTATCGCTCAGTCTCTCTCTCTCTCTCTCTCTCTCTCTCTCTCTCTCTCTGCCTTTCTAATTTTGCCTTTCACTTCGTATTTCCTCTATAACTTTCTCCTCTTACTTTCGCTATTCATTCACCTTTGATTTCTCTTATCGAGTTTTCAGTTTCTTTCAAAGCTTTCAAATTACTTCTGCTCTCTCATTATATATATATATATATATATATATATAATATATATATATATATATATATATATATATATATATATATATATATATATATATATATATACATATATATATATAAAGTGCCTAAAACACTCATTATCTGACACATGAAGGATTAACACCTAGGGAAACACATCAACACTACCAATACCACTCATTCCCTAAGTACAAAATTCTCTGCTAATCAGATTCTCTTAATCAAGTCACATCTTGCCAACGGCTCCTTCGAGACCCATTCCCACTACCCAGGTAGGTGCTCCTTGGTTGCTGCCGTGAATGAGAATTTAAGCCCGTGGGACATTGTATATAGTAGCAGTCAGGCCAATGGCTTGTGTGTTGACCTGAATGGGCTCACTTACATAAAGCTTGTAGATAAAGCTTTAGCTTTAATGAAACTGGTTTAATGAAACTAGCTTGTAGATGAATGGTAAATATACACAAAAGTATTCAAGAAATGTCTACAATCACACCATTGCTGCGTATAACTGTTCAGACGTGCACTCAAAAGCAGACTTGAACATGCTACATAATAATAATAATAATAATAATAATAATAATAATAATAATAATAATAATAATAATAGTAATTATAATAATAATATAACAATGATAACCCTCTCTTCTAAACAGAAAACAAATGTTATACAGCTTTAAAGATCAGTGTAAACAACTGCAGAAGTCAATGTCAACAACAGCAGACATCAGTGTAAAAACTTTTCAAATAATCTTAGCTGAAAGAACATTTTATGCCAGGTAGTCTAGTCACATATTCCCTACAACTAACAACTGTTTTGTAGTTATATATGAAAGTACTATTGTATATAATTTTAACCTTCGTATACTGGGTGTTATCGTACATTTGCTGGTCTCTGCCCCTGAACGAATAAATAATATATATAATTATATATATATATATATATATATAATATATATATATATACTAATATAATATATATATATTATATATATAATAATATATATATATATATATATATATATATTATTATATATATACATATATATATATATATAATATATATATATATATATTAATATATATAATATATATATATATATATATATATATATATATAAATATATATATATATATATATATATATAATGTGTATAAACATAAGCAAATTTTGTCTGAAAACTCTTAACAAATGAAACATATCTTCAAAATCTTCCAAGGAAGCCAAATGTGAACCACCAAACAGTGAACTCTACTCTCCGCCAGAGTTGTATGCCACACACAGGAAGGATGAAAGAGCAGAGACCTTTACGGTTTCATCGACCGTCGAACACTTTACATACAAGCTTGACCGGTCGAGCACGGCAGGTTGTCAGCCCGTTGATAGACGGACAGGAGTGGTAGGGGTTCGGTGCTCACCAGCGTGTTCACATGGATCTCTGCTGTCATAGCGTAGCAAGTGTCAGCTGTCTAACTGCAGCGCTTGCTGACGAGAGCTGTTATGTTGCAGCAGTGTTTCTGTGCAGTTCGATACAACAGTTTGTCATTCGAATACAGTGAGTTGTTACTGTATGAGTTGTATCAACTCATACAGGCATGAGGAGGCGATGAGTCACAATAACGTGGCTAAAGTATGTTGACCAGACCAAACACTAGAAGGTGAAGGGACGACGACGTTTCGGTCCGTCCTGGACCATTCTCAAGTCGATTGTGACTTGAGAATGGTCCAGGACGGACCGAAACGTCGTCATCCCTTCACCTTCTAGTGTGTGGTCTGGTCAACATACAGGCATGAGTTGATGTCTCTGTCTTGTCTTAAGCTTTCACATGTGTTACGACCGACTGTCAAGTGTCACGTGTAATGTCATGTCAACTGTCACGCACCAACCTGTTATAAATGTTATACACACTTACCAGTCTCCATTGCACACATCTGTAAGAACACTGTCTCCCCTTCACTCATCTGCTTACATATTGCACACACCTCCAGGCACCACAGCCGACTAGGGGTCCACTCAAACAATCCCTCTCAGCACTTCACAAACTATGAACCAACCTTACATCAATAAAGACATCGTTCCTCAGCATTTCATTATTAAGCCTTACTCTCTCTCACCCAGCGTAAACAAAATGTGGAGCATCAACCCCGTAGAGTTATGTATCCACATACCACAATGTGATCAGCAACCCGCGCTGCCAAACGTTTTTGATATATTATTTAGATATCAACAAGAACACGAGAGTGAATAAACTCACGAAGGTATTGAAACACGTTCCTAAATGTTACTTCACTTCCTTTTACTTCACTGTCACTGTTGCTCTCTGTTGCACACTCTACCGTCTGCAAGTTTACTTCTCAGTTGGTGTTCACATACGGTACCTCTAACAAGTTTTTCAGCTTAACGTCAAACTCTACGGTAAAGTACATTCACATTCACTACTTCAATGGTCTCATCTACTTACTGAATTCTCTGCTCTCTCTATCTTCGTTTCTCTCATTTTTTTCCTCTCTTAGCTTCTTCTCTGTTTATCTCCATTGCTTTAGCGAA
>WNGS01004946.1:8320289-8358894 GCA_020271785.1 Procambarus virginalis
AACATATCAAGTATTTTCAAGTTATTTCTACAATTGGACTAGTACAAACGGTTTCAAATGAAATCGACGTTTTATTTTTCACTTATTGGATTCTTGAATCGACTCTGCAAGTGCTTTCTTTGTGGGACTTTGCACAAATTGAAATGGATTCCCAATGAATGGAATTACAAGTGATATGTCAAGTGCTTTTGCAAGTTATTCTACAATTGGACTGTGTCCAAATGGTTTCTATTGACATGGAAATTTTTTATTTTTGTGCTTAATGGGTTCATAAATGGGCTCTGCAAGTGCTTCCTTGTGTGGACTTTGTCCAAATTATTTCCCAAGGATCAGGGTCTGCAGGAAATTCTTTTGTGGGCTCTATCCAAATGGATTCCTAATTAACGGACTCGCAAGTGATATGTCAAGTGCTTTTTCAAGTTATTTCTACAATTGGACTGTGTCCAAATGGTTTGTACGGAAATTGGAAAAAGTTATTTTATCGCTTATTAGATCTAATAAGAATCAATAATTGATCTTATTGATCAATAAGATCAACAAACGGGGGCCTGACAGCTGAGTGGACAGCGCTTCGGATTTATAGTCCTGAGGTTCCGGGTTCGATCCCCGGTGGAGGCGGAAACAAATGGGCAGAGTTTCTTTAACCCTGATGCCCCTGTTACCTAGCAGTAAATGGGTACCTGGGAGTTAGCCAGCTGCTACGGGCTGCTTCCTGGGTGGTGTGTAACGAAAAGGAGGCCTGGTCAAGGACTGGCCCGTAGGGACGCTAAGCCCTGAAATCATCTCAAGATAACCTCAAAAAGATCCATAAGTGGACTTTGCAAGTGCTTCCTTGTGTGGACCTTTTCCAAATTATTTCCCAAGGATGAGGCTCTGCAGTTGATTCCGTGTCCGAACTTTGGACTATGTGGAATTTATCCAAATTGTTTTCCAAGGATCGGATACTGCAGGAGATTTCGTGTGTGAACTGTCCAAATGGATGCCCAATGAATGGAATCACAAGTGATATGTGAAATGTTTTCCAAGTTATTTCTACAATTGGACTGTGTCCAAATAATATCAAAGGAAATGAACGTTTTATGTTTTTACAGTGGGTTTTTAAATGAACTCTACAAGTGCTTTCTTGTGTGGATTTTGCACTGATTGCTTTCAAGGATCGGACTCTACAGCTGATTCCGAGCATGGACTCTTCTTCCAAATGGATTCCGAATGAATGAACTCTCAAGTAATAAGTCAAGTACTTTTGCAAGTTATTTCAACAATTGGACTGTGTCCAAAGGGTTTCTGTGGAAATGGAATTTTTTTTATTTGTTCGCTTAATGGATTCATAAGTGGACTCTGCATGTGCTTCCTTGTATGGACTTTGTCCAAATAGATTCCCCGTGAAGGGATTCAAGCAACATATCAAGTATTTTCAAGTTATTTCTACAATTGGACTATGTACAAACGGTTTCAAATGAAATCGACGTTTTTATTTTTTCACTTATTGGATTCTTGAATCGACTCTGCAAGTGCTTTCTTGTGTGGACTTTGCACAAATTGAAATGGATTCCCAATGAATGGAATTACAAGTGATATGTCAAGTGCTTTTGCAAGTTATTCTACAATTGGACTGTGTCCAAATGGTTTCTATTGACATGGAAATTTTTTATTTTTGTGCTTAATGGGTTCATAAATGGGCTCTGCAAGTGCTTCCTTGTGTGGACTTTGTCCAAATTATTTCCCAAGGATCAGGGTCTGCAGGAAATTCTTTTTGTGGGCTCTATCCAAATGGATTCCTAATTAACGGACTCGCAAGTGATATGTCAAGTGCTTTTTCAAGTTATTTCTACAATTGGACTGTGTCCAAATGGTTTGTACGGAAATTGGAAAAAGTTATTTTATCGCTTATTAGATCTAATAAGAATCAATAATTGATCTTATTGATCAATAAGATCAACAAACGGGGGCCTGACAGCTGAGTGGACAGCGCTTCGGATTTATAGTCCTGAGGTTCCGGGTTCGATCCCCGGTGGAGGCGGAAACAAATGGGCAGAGTTTCTTTAACCCTGATGCCCCTGTTACCTAGCAGTAAATGGGTACCTGGGAGTTAGCCAGCTGCTACGGGCTGCTTCCTGGGTGGTGTGTAACGAAAAGGAGGCCTGGTCAAGGACTGGCCCGTAGGGACGCTAAGCCCTGAAATCATCTCAAGATAACCTCAAAAAGATCCATAAGTGGACTTTGCAAGTGCTTCCTTGTGTGGACCTTTTCCAAATTATTTCCCAAGGATGAGGCTCTGCAGTTGATTCCGTGTGTCCGAACTTTGGACTATGTGGAATTTATCCAAATTGTTTTCCAAGGATCGGATACTGCAGGAGATTTCGTGTGTGAACTGTCCAAATGGATGCCCAATGAATGGAATCACAAGTGATATGTGAAATGTTTTTCCAAGTTATTTCTACAATTGGACTGTGTCCAAATAATATCAAAGGAAATGAACGTTTTATGTTTTTACAGTGGGTTTTTAAATGAACTCTACAAGTGCTTTCTTGTGTGGATTTTGCACTGATTGCTTTCAAGGATCGGACTCTACAGCTGATTCCGAGCATGGACTCTTCTTCCAAATGGATTCCGAATGAATGAACTCTCAAGTAATAAGTCAAGTACTTTTGCAAGTTATTTCAACAATTGGACTGTGTCCAAAGGGTTTCTGTGGAAATGGAATTTTTTTTTATTTGTTCGCTTAATGGATTCATAAGTGGACTCTGCATGTGCTTCCTTGTATGGACTTTGTCCAAATAGATTCCCCGTGAAGGGATTCAAGCAACATATCAAGTATTTTCAAGTTATTTCTACAATTGGACTATGTACAAACGGTTTCAAATGAAATCGACGTTTTTATTTTTTCACTTATTGGATTCTTGAATCGACTCTGCAAGTGCTTTCTTGTGTGGACTTTGCACAAATTGAAATGGATTCCCAATGAATGGAATTACAAGTGATATGTCAAGTGCTTTTGCAAGTTATTCTACAATTGGACTGTGTCCAAATGGTTTCTATTGACATGGAAATTTTTTATTTTTGTGCTTAATGGGTTCATAAATGGGCTCTGCAAGTGCTTCCTTGTGTGGACTTTGTCCAAATTATTTCCCAAGGATCAGGGTCTGCAGGAAATTCTTTTTGTGGGCTCTATCCAAATGGATTCCTAATTAACGGACTCGCAAGTGATATGTCAAGTGCTTTTTCAAGTTATTTCTACAATTGGACTGTGTCCAAATGGTTTGTACGGAAATTGGAAAAAGTTATTTTATCGCTTATTAGATCTAATAAGAATCAATAATTGATCTTATTGATCAATAAGATCAACAAACGGGGGCCTGACAGCTGAGTGGACAGCGCTTCGGATTTATAGTCCTGAGGTTCCGGGTTCGATCCCCGGTGGAGGCGGAAACAAATGGGCAGAGTTTCTTTAACCCTGATGCCCCTGTTACCTAGCAGTAAATAGGTACCTGGGAGTTAGCCAGCTGCTACGGGCTGCTTCCTGGGTGGTGTGTAACGAAAAGGAGGCCTGGTCAAGGACTGGCCCGTAGGGACGCTAAGCCCTGAAATCATCTCAAGATAACCTCAAAAAGATCCATAAGTGGACTTTGCAAGTGCTTCCTTGTGTGGACCTTTTCCAAATTATTTCCCAAGGATGAGGCTCTGCAGTTGATTCCGTGTGCGAACTTTGGACTATGTGGAATTTATCCAAATTGTTTTCCAAGGATCGGATACTGCAGGAGATTTCGTGTGTGAACTGTCCAAATGGATGCCCAATGAATGGAATCACAAGTGATATGTGAAATGTTTTTCCAAGTTATTTCTACAATTGGACTGTGTCCAAATAATATCAAAGGAAATGAACGTTTTATGTTTTTACAGTGGGTTTTTAAATGAACTCTACAAGTGCTTTCTTGTGTGGATTTTGCACTGATTGCTTTCAAGGATCGGACTCTACAGCTGATTCCGAGCATGGACTCTTCTTCCAAATGGATTCCGAATGAATGAACTCTCAAGTAATAAGTCAAGTACTTTTGCAAGTTATTTCAACAATTGGACTGTGTCCAAAGGGTTTCTGTGGAAATGGATTTTTTTTTATTTGTTCGCTTAATGGATTCATAAGTGGATTCTGCATGTGCTTCCTTGTATGGACTTTGTCCAAATAGATTCCCGTGAAGGGATTCAAGCAACATATCAAGTATTTTCAAGTTATTTCTACAATTGGACTATGTACAAATGGTTTCAAATGAAATCGACGTTTTTATTTTTTCACTTATTGGATTCTTGAATCGACTCTGCAATTGCTTTCTTGTGTGGACTTTGCACAAATTGTTGCCAAGGATCGGACTCTGTCCAAATGGATTCCCAATGAATGGAATTACAAGTGATATGTCAAGTGCTTTTGCAAGTTATTCTACAATTGGACTGTGTCCAAATGGTTTCTATTGACATGGAAATTTTTTATTTTTGTGCTTAATGGGTTCATAAATGGGCTCTGCAAGTGCTTCCTTGTGTGGACTTTGTCCAAATTATTTCCCAAGGATCAGGGTCTGCAGGAAATTCTTTTTGTGGGCTCTATCCAAATGGATTCCTAATTAACGGACTCGCAAGTGATATGTCAAGTGCTTTTTCAAGTTATTTCTACAATTGGACTGTGTCCAAATGGTTTGTACGGAAATCGGAAAAAGTTATTTTATCGCTTATTAGATCTAATAAGAATCAATAATTGATCTTATTGATCAATAAGATCAACAAACGGGGGCCTGACAGCTGAGTGGACAGCGCTTCGGATTTATAGTCCTGAAGTTCCGGGTTCGATCCCCGGTGGAGGCGGAAACAAATGGGCAGAGTTTCTTTAACCCTGATGCCCCTGTTACCTAGCAGTAAATAGGTACCTGGGAGTTAGCCAGCTGCTACGGGCTGCTTCCTGGGTGGTGTGTAACGAAAAGGAGGCCTGGTCAAGGACTGGCCCGTAAGGACGCTAAGCCCTGAAATCATCTCAAGATAACCTCAAAAAGATCCATAAGTGGACTTTGCAAGTGCTTCCTTGTGTGGACCTTTTCCAAATTATTTCCCAAGGATGAGGCTCTGCAGTTGATTCCGTGTGCGAACTTTGGACTATGTGGAATTTATCCAAATTGTTTCCCAAGGATCGGATACTGCAGGAGATTTCGTGTGTGAACTGTCCAAATGGATTCCCAATGAATGGAATTACAAGTGATATGTCAAGTGCTTTTGCAAGTTATTCTACAATTGGACTGTGTCCAAATGGTTTCTATTGACATGGAAATTTTTTATTTTTGTGCTTAATGGGTTCATAAATGGGCTCTGCAAGTGCTTCCTTGTGTGGACTTTGTCCAAATTATTTCCCAAGGATCAGGGTCTGCAGGAAATTCTTTTTGTGGGCTCTATCCAAATGGATTCCTAATTAACGGACTCGCAAGTGATATGTCAAGTGCTTTTTCAAGTTATTTCTACAATTGGACTGTGTCCAAATGGTTTGTACGGAAATTGGAAAAAGTTATTTTATCGCTTATTAGATCTAATAAGAATCAATAATTGATCTTATTGATCAATAAGATCAACAAACGGGGGCCTGACAGCTGAGTGGACAGCGCTTCGGATTTATAGTCCTGAAGTTCCGGGTTCGATCCCCGGTGGAGGCGGAAACAAATGGGCAGAGTTTCTTTAACCCTGATGCCCCTGTTACCTAGCAGTAAATAGGTACCTGGGAGTTAGCCAGCTGCTACGGGCTGCTTCCTGGGTGGTGTGTAACGAAAAGGAGGCCTGGTCAAGGACTGGCCCGTAAGGACGCTAAGCCCTGAAATCATCTCAAGATAACCTCAAAAAGATCCATAAGTGGACTTTGCAAGTGCTTCCTTGTGTGGACCTTTTCCAAATTATTTCCTAAGGATGAGGCTCTGCAGTTGATTCCGTGTGCGAACTTTGGACTATGTGGAATTTATCCAAATTGTTTCCCAAGGATCGGATACTGCAGGAGATTTCGTGTGTGAACTGTCCAAATGGATTCCCAATGAATGGAATTACAAGTGATATGTCAAGTGCTTTTGCAAGTTATTTCTACAATTGGACTGTGTCCAAATGGTTTCTATGGAAAAGGAAAATGATATTTTTATGCTTATTGGATTCATAAGTGGACTCTGCATATACTTCCTTGTGTGGACTTTGTCCAGATAGATTCTCTGTGAATGGATTCAAGCAACATATCAAGTGCTTTTGCAAGTTATTTCTACAGTTGGACTCCATAACTTCAAGAGATGGACCCAGTGGGTTCTAAAAGCCTTCCTACCATAAGGCTGTCTACAGTATTCCTTTCCTTACCTCTTCCCTTATGCCCCATACCTTTTCCTCTTCCCCTTTCCCTTATATATATATATTTTTTTTTGCTACTCCTTTGTGGGTGGCCTTCAGTATATCACCATTAGCTTGCTATTGGTGAGCGATTTCTAGTGGCAGCCTCGCTATCACTAGATATCCCAAAGTAACCTTTGGTGCGTTGTTTAGGGTTCAACGCAACGGAAGAGTTCCTGCTTGAAGGATTGCCTTCTTGTAGGATTCTTTCGGACGATTCACCCTGGTCCGGCTCGTAGTCGCAGACCTCACCGTGGTGAGCCGGTGAACGTGGAATAACATTTATGTTATTACATGGCCAACATGCGACATCATTATGTATTTTAGGTTGTTTGATGACATACTCACGTTCTCAAGTTTGTAAACATATTATTAGATTAAATTTTGATAAAACAAAAATGGCAACAAAAATGTTGCATAAATTTTGGGGGGAATTTTTATATTTTTTTTAGTAAAACTAAACATATTTTTGGATAATAATTCTTAGAAAAATCCTTTATTATATGCTATTGTGATAGCTGAGTGTCATAGAAATGATATCGGTAGACATTTGTGTTTGTAGAATAATTTTGAAAATGTTGAAAAGTCGTTGAATAATAAGTTTTGTATTTTTCCCCTTTCTATTTAGGTTACGATGCTGAAACGTGGACCAGTTGGAGCCCTTTCATATATAACTAGTAAATAAAGTTTGATTGAAAATGAACAACTTTCACTTTTCCTGTGTTAAGGCCCCTTCTGTAGTTTTTCTTGATTCTTGTGTTCTAATATATAGAACCTAATTCATATAATTATGTATATATATATATATATATGTATATATATATATATATATATATATATATATATATATATATATATATATATATATATATATATATATATATATAAAATATAATGTGTGTGTGTGAATGTTTAATCTGCCATAATGAGTACATTCGGTATGTTCTTGAGCTGCTGGTTAATCTGCTTGACAGCTTATATTTATTGAAACATTGTAATTTGTTTCAGATATGCTTAATTAAGAAATAAATTTATCTTCGTTTTTGGTTATCTTATAGGCTTATTCGTTTGGTGTTTGCAGCTGTAGCGTGAATACTTTCAGGTTGACGAATAAGAAATAATAATTCATTGCGTTGGGGGACAGGAAATCAGAGTGTATATATACATGTTTTATGTCGAGGTCTCCCCCAAGGTCAAATTACTGACCCTTAGGATGCAGCCAAATAGCAAGCTAACTACTTACTACTAGTTGAACCGGTGCATTAGGTGACAAGAAATGGGCCCAACTATTTCTGTCCCGCCAGGGATTCGAACCCAGAATTCTGGATTGTGAGTCTAGAACTAACAAAACTACTACAGAGACCCCTCATGTTATATATAACTTATAAAAATAAATGTTATATATAACTGCTTGTCTCCGAAGGCAAGTATAGCGTAAGGATTAAATGCGACGGTGTAATTTATTCACCATGAGATTAAACGAAATGCTTTGAAACAGGATATATATTGTGATAATATTTTGTTAGTATAAGCTCGTAATCTTTCACCTTGATAATGGGTGCGCAGATAGCAGTAGATTTAGGTACGATAATTACTTATAGTGTTCGGGTTCGCATTTCATGGGTGATAATGATAATGTTTATTTAGGGAAAATTACATACATACAAATAAGTTACGAGCAAAATGTTGGATTTAAAGATACAGCAAGTGTTTAAAACCACTGATACGCACAGCGTTTCAGGCAAGATGAGTCTATGAATGACTAACAATCCTGTGAAATGGGGATATTAGATGAACTTATAGCTAGTTTTTTTTTATCTACACTTTGTAGTCTTTCATATAGAATAAAGTAGCAGCACATTGCTGTATATACCTAAGCATGTTAACAATAAAAATAATTAGGAGCTGGAATTATAAGGAAGTTTGAAGCTTTTGAGTCTTTGTTAGTACAATGAGCCAAAATGGCCTCTGTCTTCGATGCAAAGACGATAAAAGTGTACTGGTGATCTAGTTCTCTCTCGGGTATTGGCTGACTGCCTGCAGTTTCATCATGGGTATACTGTATTCCCCTCAGGGCGGCCAGCGAGACGTAGAATTGCAAGACATTAGCAATAGAGGTTCTTTCTGCCAGTTACACAGCTGTGGCGAAGTTCTTCTGACGATGCCATTGACCCCACTGTGCCTTGAGTGCCAACCCCCCATACTGACCGTATCTGGCTGTCAGCCGCAAATACACTATAATACGGAGTGTTTGCAGCTTAATATATGCATATAATTAAATGTATTACATAAATAAGTTATGTTTGTGCTAACAGTTAATTATAAGCAGGTGTATTCTTCTACTCTATGTAATAGATTATCATGCTTTTCTTCAATATATATATAACATTTATGTTTTTTTTATTATTATGCTTAGATACACAGCATTGTGCTGATACCCTATAATCAATATAAAAGGTCACAGGCTGTGTAAGTCAAGAGCTCTAGCAAGGTTCACCTTATATGCCTGTCACTCAAGATAGTTTGTTGCTATCATTATTTACCTGAGGGGCCACTAACACTAGTTGCCTCGACGAAGGTAGGAAGCCGGCGGCTTGTCGAAGCTCTCTCCATTTGTCTTGATCGTTTGCAGTTCGACATTAAAAATTTAACAGTTGAATTGCAAATATCTTATAATTAATTATAATTAAATATAAGATGTAAATATAAATTGTAAAGTTAATGTCAAACAACCACTGAGGTCTGAGTAAGACCTTTCGTGCCCTCTATAATTCTTTTTGCACTACTGCTCACAGGATGAGTATAGTGTGCACAATAAACTATAGCAGCCTTTGGTGAAAAAAAACGAATGTACAGTACTAATCTACTACTGTACTAATCTACTACTACTACTAGCAAACATCGGGCAGACTGATGATATCTTCTTCTATCCCTGAGTGAATACATATTGCAAAGGTAAAGATTCACATAAAAATCTTGTGTATACTGCACTTACAAATGGTTTGTAAAATCAAATCATATCAAATGTTTATTCAGGTAAAAGTAATAGAGATGAGTTACAAAGATAATGTAAGATTTATAGACAGAGCAAGTACATACAATACCTAAAGCCAATAATACGTACAACGTTTCGAGCAAAAATACTTTGTGGGGTTCAGTCCCTGAGCCCATTATGTTCCTCTGTAACCTTCTCCACTAGCCGCCCATAAGATGGATATGGGGGTACATAATAAATGAACTAAACTAACATACTGATCAGGCTATCAGCTTGCACTGGGAAAATTCGAATTGGCTAAGAGGATACATTCAAGTATTTTTTTAATGTATGAGAGTTACAATGATTTAGGAATCTCATTGAATCATTAATTACTGAGCATTTACTAATGTGGTTGGAGCGAGACCTTGCGTTTTGTACAACATTATTTTGTGTGGCGTATGACGACTCTGCCAAGCTTCAGTGTTGCCAGATTGGGCTACAAATAGCGAATTGGGCTACTTTTGAGAGCCCCGCGCTCCCAAATTTTTAATTTCGCTACTTGCTACTTTTTGGGCTAATTTAAAATCAAGATGTGCTAATTTGGGCTATTAATGTTAAGAATGTACGATTGCGAGTTACATGAAAATAACTAAGCTATAAATAATTGTAATTAATAATAATTGTAAATATTAATTACTAAATAATAATATTTAATAAATTAGTCCCAATTCAATGCAGAGTTTTCTTCCAAGCAAAGAAACTTGTAAATATAAATACAAGATAATTGATAGATCGATAAATAAATAGACAACTTTCAAATATTGCACCAAGTAATGGCGAGAGGAAAAAACTAAAAAGTATACATTACATTTGAAATTAATAATGGATGAATGGTAATAAATTAGTGTATGTTTGTATGTATACCAGACAAAGTCCATTTATTGGCAGAATTTAGCCATTTTATGTTAAAACTTTTATATTTCATATCAATAATTATAACAGTAATCGAAAAAGTCACAGTTTGTATATACAAGAGATGAAACAGAGAGCCATGAGCTAGATCGATGTGCTGAGTCCATAAGGAGGCGGAGCTTCCAGAAATACCTTCCTGTGATTGGCTGTTGCGGGGAATACCAACACTCTTTTATGAATAAAATTTAAACTAAGAAATAGGTCCTTGTGCACAATAACAAGGTTGTTGTGAAAAAAGAACAGCAATTTCTGTTTTGCACCTGACAGAAATCTCCATCTAACTGAATAATTTACTCGAATAAGAGGGCAGAGCAGCGTATCATTATTTGTGTCACGGCAACCCCCAATAATAACGTCTCAAGTTAGGTAGCCAGCCCATGTTTCTGTAACACCCGTTACATCCTGCAGTATTTAATTATCACTATATTAATACTTTTAAATACTTAACATTTCACTTTTTAGGTAGATTAAAGTTGAAGCAGAATGTCATAAACAAGGATGGTGTGCTGAATAAAGATGATTTATTAAGTGGATGGAGCCTTTAGCTGATCCCTTCCTGTGATTGGCTGTTGTGTGAATGTCAACAAAGAGTTTCTACCAATGATATGCCATTTATTATGCACCCCATACCATCTGTGGGCGGAGCTAGGAACCTCCTACCCGAGCGCAACAACCCACCTTATGGGTTGCTGTTTGGCTATTTATAGTGCGTTGGAAAAGCAACAGATGGCGTTAGTTGTATTTTGTGGGGTAATTTGTTATAAGTGTAATTTGATGTCAACAGATGGCGTAAGCTGTATCTTATAGCTACTGTCGACCTGCCAGTTGATAGTGTTATTATCTGCCGACAGATGGCATCAGCTGTATTATTATTATTATTTTAATATATTATTACATTAATAATAATGTATTATTATTACTTTAAACACTGAGCTATACGTCTGGTAGCTTATAATAAGGTTTTATACCATGCTAGTATTAGTTAACTAGAATTCTGCAATTACATTTTTTTATCTACTGTTGAGGATATGTAAGACAAATGTAAGGTTTTGAGGCTAAGTAACGAAGATAGTTACAACATACGAGCCAGATGGTGTTGAGATTGCAAAAGGGATTATGATAAGAACGTAAGCCAAAAAATCAATGCATAAATATTCGCAAATATGAGGCTGGGATTTTTTTCTCGAAAAGTTAGCAATAAAATACGCTTTCTAGTTCTTTATTTTTAAAATTAAGACCAGGGATTACAAGCCTTATAAGATTATAACTGGTCCTCTTACTGAAGACCATGCTGGAAAAAGTTGTTAACCTCTCCCTCAACGAATGCCAGTGGAAACAAGCCACTCTTCCTGTTAGGCTCGGTGGCTTGGGTGTCCGCACCGCCACCCAAATTGCTGTCCCAGCCTTCCTGTCTTCCTCCTCAGCATCAGATGACCTGGTTAAGGAAATTCTACCTGACACCCTGAGTGATGAAGCGGGGATCCAGGACCCCCACTACACGGAATGCGACACGAAATGGGGTGCCATGGCAGACCCAGCACTCAGACCAGCCATGCTGAAAGCCAAGAAACAATCCAGTTGGGACAGCCCCATTGCAGACAAAGAAGCCACAGCTTTGCTGGAGGCAGCAAACAACTCCCAGTGATCGTGCACGCCTCACCGCTGTGCAGGCTCCCCATGCAGGGGACTTCCTTTTGGCAGTCCCTATGTCTGCGACAGGCACACGACTTGATCCGCAGGAGCTCCGTATTGCAGTCGCTCTCCGTCTTGCTGCCCCTATCCACACTGTTCATAGGTGTATTTGCGGCGAGGCAGATGCTGACGAATATGGATTGCATGGCCTGCACTGTGGAAAATCTGGTGGTTGGCACACTAGACACGACGAAGTCAACGACATCATTAAAAGAAGCCTTGCCTCTGCTCAGTGTCCAGCGGAGAGAGAGCCCCGCAATCTACTGAACCGTGACTCTGTTAGCTTTGCCGGCCGACCAAACGGAATCACACTGCGTCCGTGGAAGGGTGGCAGACAGTTGGCATGGGACTATACTTGCGTATCCACCCTGGCAGCCACATACAGCCTCTAGGAAGCGAACTTTTTTTTTGTGTCCTCTTAATGTTCATTTTTTGTATACAATCAGATATGTAACTGTATAACCTTGTATAATAAAGTATACACCATAAGAAAAGGGGGATGGTAGGAGAAGCGAACACTCTTATGTATTCAGAGTTAAATGGCAAGTTTTTCCCTGAATGCTCTGTGTTCCCTTCTCTGAGGCTGTGGGTCCCTATAATTGCACCAGAGGTGGTACCCCCCTATATATATATATATATATATATATATATATATATATATATATATATATATATATATATATATAGGGGGGTACCATATATATATATATATATATATATATATATATATATATATATATATATATATATATATATATATATATATATATATATATATATATATATATATATATATATATATATACAATATGTGTGTGTGTGTATGTGCAGAAATAATATTAATAAAACAATTAACATCGTGTAGTGTACTCTATATATCAAAATATATTACTTTGAAAGTTAGTTAGTTTAGTTCATTTATTATGCACCCCATACCCATCTTGTGGGCGGTAGTGGAAAGGGTTATTCAATTTCTTTCTTTATTATGCACCCCATACCCATCCCGTGGGCGGTGGTGTAAAGGATTACAGAGGCACATAATCGGTTCAGGAACTGAACCCTCTAGTTCGTTTAGCTAAGCAAATAACAATGTTTGACGCTACAGAGGCACATAATGGGCTCAGGGACTGAACCCCACAATTCATTTAGCTAAGCAAGTTACAATCTTGATGAGCTAGTTACAAAATTCAATATAAGTCGTCACATCAACAATGGGTTCGAGATCGACCTCAAGTACAGGTTCTAAATTAAGCAACTGACATATGTGGAGAGCTAGTGTCAAAATTTATATGTTTGTCCTGCACACCGCCTCCCATCCAGTGGACAGCGGTGGATAGGTTACAATCACTCAGTTACTACCTACAGTTAGCAAACTGGGGATATTTGGCTAAAATTTCTGGTAGCAGATCATTTTGAATGAAACCCATATCATGCACTAAAAATAATTGGGCTACTCTTATTACAAATTCGCTACCTTTAGACCGTCAGCTCGCTACTTTCAGCAATTTAGATCTGGCAACCCTGCCAAGTTTGTTATTGTGGCGAAGAAATATTCTGGGAGCAGGGTGTGTGTGCCGAGGATACTTGCACCATGGCACAGAAGGATAAAGAAGGGAGAAAATCTATTGTAAAATATGGCACGTCAGGCGAGGCAGTGACAGTACTGAGGCAGAGTGAGCCGGGTGAGATGAAGTACAAGCCACTAGTACCGGTGTACATACTGAGCGAGGGGGAGGTGGCACTAGCTTCCCTCACCGCCCCTCAACACTCTGCTTGGCACCGACCCTTCTTCCCACAGCCTCAGATGGACGATGACGACGATGATGTTGACGACGACGACGTGGACAGTATGGAGAACCACCGGCCCCTCCAGGATGAAAATGCTGGGTATGGTTACACTTCTGATAGCCGAATACACAGTCTATACTGTAATACCACTACGGTCTATACTGTAGTGTCACTACGGTCTATACTGTAATGCCACTATGGTCTATACTGTAGTGTCACTACGATCTATACTGTAGTATCACTACAGTCTATACTGTAGTATCACTACAGTCTATATTGTAGTGCCACTACAGTATGTACTGTAGTGCCACTATGGTCTATACTGTAGTACCACTACTGTCTATACTGTAGTGCCACTACGGTCTATACTGTAGTGGCTCAATGTTCAGAGTTTTCCAAATATGTAATACATTAATACATAGGCTTGGATGTGTGAGAGTAATGAATCTTGGAAAGTTTCCTTATTTGGATTTTATTTTTAATACCTTCTCTTTATTTTTCTCAATGTAGAGGCCCAATGACTTGGTTGTCTGTAAGTTAACTAGTTGGTTGGAATTTATTTTATTGACTAACCTTGGTGCTATTTTAATATAGTAATTAACTTTATTATTAGTAAAGGTTGAGAGAAAATATGTACTATTAGGTCTGTTTATTACTTGAAATATATATTGTTTAAAATTTATGTGTAATATAAACTTAACCATAACTAATCTAATAGTTAATAAACTTGATCATAACTAATCTAATCTAATTTAGGTCCAAAATAAATTTGGCAGTAAATGAAGGGTTTTATTCTAAGATCATTGACTAGTTCTTGTATAAGCTATACTAACAATTTTACATGGGAGTTGTTAGTATAGATTCCCATGTAGTGTTTACATGGGAGTAGTTAGTTGTTAGTATGAATACCCCCAGCAGTATGTCATGATTAGCCTAAGGCAACATTGCATTGATGAACTTATGGATTGTAATAAGTTTGAATAGCCTAAAACAGATAAAGCAAAGTACCTCAACAATATTTTCAGGCGGTATTTTTTGTTTGTATTCAACTTTTCACAGTACATTGCAACTTTTCTTATCAATGTGGGCTAGAGGATATCTAATTAAATTAAAAGGGCTGAGCACACAATTTTGGCATGGTTTATTTTGCATTTTTGGTGCAATTCATTTATATTTCTTTATCTGAAATAAGAGAACACGTATTATTAAATATATATTAAAAAAAAACACACGCTTGTATTAAAAGCACCTTTAATGCTTTTATTTTAATGTAAATACAAAGAAGTTTGTAGCAAACAGTGTTGCATTTATAGAGATGTGTAGTACCTTGTCATCCACATATATTTTACCTTTTACATAAAACATTTAAGTCTTAGATCCACTAGAGTCCCTTTTGGGTCCTTCCCTAGAGTCCCTTTTGGGTCCTTCCCTAGAGTCCCCTTTTGGGTCCTTCCCTAGAGTCCCCTTTTGGGTCCTTCCCTAGAGTCCCCTTTTGGGTCCTTCCCTAGAGTCCCCTTTGGGTCCTTCCCTAGAGTCCCCTTTTGGGTCCTTCCCTAGAGTCCCCTTTTGGGTCCTTCCCTAGAGTCCCCTTTTGGGTCCTTCCCTAGAGTCCCCTTTTGGGTCCTTCCCTAGAGTCCCCTTTTGGGTCCTTCCCTAGAGTCCCCTTTTGGTCCTTCCCTAGAGTCCCTTTTGGGTCCTTCCCTAGAGTCCCCTTTTGGGTCCTTCCCTAGAGTCCCCTTTTGGGTCCTTCCCTAGAGTCCCTTTTGGGTCCTTCCCTAGAGTCCCCTTTTGGGTCCTTCCCTAGAGTCCCCTGGTGGGTCCTTCCCTAGAGTCCCCTGGTGGGTCCTTCCCTAGAGTCCCCTGGTGGGTCCTTCCCTAGAGTCCCCTGGTGGGTCCTTCCCTAGAGTCCCTGGTGGGTCCTTCCCTAGAGTCCCCTGGTGGGTCCTTCCCTAGAGTCCCCTGGTGGTCCTTCCCTAGAGTCCCCTGGTGGGTCCTTCCCTAGAGTCCCCTGGTGGGTCCTTCCCTAGAGTCCCTGGTGGGTCCTTCCCTAGAGTCCCCTGGTGGGTCCTTCCCTAGAGTCCCCTGGTGGGTCCTGCCCAAGAGTCCCCTGGTGAGTCCTGCCCAAGAGTCCCTGGTGGTCCTGCCATGTCAATATCTAGTCCTTAGTAGGTCCTTCTATGACAGAACTTAGTCCATCAGAACCAGAACTTAGTCCATCCTAAGTTCTGTTACTGAGTTTCTGGTAGGCCCCACAGTGGAGTCTGCTAAATTCCACCATGAAGTCCCTGTTAGGTGACAGTGTAAAGTCCCTGTTAGGTGACAGTGTAAAGTCCCTGTTAGGTGACAGTGTAAAGTCCCTGTTAGGTGACAGTGTAAAGTCTCTGTTAGGTGACAGTGTAAAGTCCCTGTTAGGTGACAGTGTAAAGTCCCTGTTAGGTGACATTGTAAAGTCCCTGCTAGGCTATGCCAAATAATTTCTGTTTGATCCTGTGCTGGTGTTAGGACAGGACAAATAACATTTCATTCACTTGTACCATAGGAGCTTCCACCTAAAACCTCTAGGTGGAAACCTCTAAAACGCTCTACCGACTTGGCTATGAATACCCACATTAAGAGGGGTTCCAGACACACACCATTGAGACTGATGCTGCAAGTGAATGAAATATTTCCACATATGCAGTATTGTGGTTTGCAATTTATATTAATAGCACATGGATCACTTAATACCTCCAAATTCAAGTAATACCCCAGGAGAGGTTAAAATTCCCAGTTGGATACCAGTGGTGTATCTCTGGGAGCCTTTCTTAATGTAGATACTGTATTTGTAGTCAGGTCAGTAGCACTCATGTCTTCCACTGCAGTGATCGTAAGTTCAAGGCTCTGATGGTGCAAGTGGATGAAATGTTTCCACTTTTATTGTGGTTTGTAAATTTATTTTTGTATTTTTTATTTAGGTCTGGAGCCAGGTACTAGAATCAGTTAAATTCAGTTACATGTGTGCTTTGTGTATGTGTGTGTGTGTGTGTGTGTATGTGTATGTGTGTGTGTGTGTGATGTTTTTGTGTGTGAGTGATAGCTCTTCCTTTGTTTGCATTACCTGAGAAATTCACAAGGAGGTAGTGACAGGACTTATTTCTCATATATTTTATTGGAAATCAATATACAGTGCACCAGTGTGACACATGACAGTAGAAAGTCAATTAAATGTCACTTATAAATCATATCACTTTGCTGTGTGACTGTATGTCACTTTTAGAATTATCATCAACATTTATCAGTAATGGAAGTATCATGAGATAATTATACACAGTTTTTATGCTAAATAATGATGTTTCTGATAGGTTATCAGTGCATCTTATCTGATAGTGTAAGGAGGGAGAGTGGCTCTTCTGTCAGCTCAGATGAGCACCAACCATGTTTACGTAGTATGTGTGCGTGTGCATGTGTACCTACAAATACCATGCGATATGTTTCAGAAAATATGAACCTTGTATGTTAATCACCAACATTTTTGAAGATGTTATTTAAAAAGTATTCACATGCTGATGATGTGACTGAAATTTATTCCAAGAATTATGGAAAGAAATTTTAATTTGTATTATTATTAATATTTTTTGTTTTGAAAAGATTTATATTGTATATCAAATTTGAATAGCATTCATTAAGTGATCCATGTTTAGTTCAGCCAGGTGTTTGAAATGCAGTTTTGTAGAGTAATTGAAGGCATTGGTTTAATTAGTCATTATAATCATGTGGTTAACATTAACAATGGTACTAGTATAGTACTGCCGTTGTAATGATGTTATATATTTGAAAATAATAATAACAATAACAATAATGGTTATGCATTTGATCTTAAGGTACATCTCGCATACCATTAGAGAAAATGAAATCGTGATGCACATCCATCCAGGAGAATCAGGGATGCAAATGCCCGATGAACCGAGTCATGCTACTCTCACCATCCAGGCAACCGATCCTGCAACAAACACTACCACAACTCGTCGGTTCCACTGCACGTACCAGGGCTGTGATCGCACATATAGCACTCCAGGCAACCTTCGCACACACCTGAAAACACACAGAGGTACGCTGTACTGTCAATTCTTCATTGAGTGTATGGCACAGTAGTGCATATACTGCATATAAATAATGTGTCAGTGGTACCCTCCATTGCTTGAATCCCTATTTTCTTAATTTTCGAGTTAACTAAATAGACAAATGTCCTGTTATGCGTTCCTATTTATTGGAGTTTGGCCTGTTAACTATGAAATTAACATTCCCACCAACTGTGAAATCTATGTGTTGTCATTTAGAAAATACAGTAAAGGAAACAAATATACAAACTATCTCAATATAAATAAAGTAAAATATGGAAGAAATTCAATATTAATGCAAACATCTATGAGTGAAAATAAATTTGTATATGGATACAGGAGTGGCAGATTGTGTCACTAAACTGGCTGAGGTGGCGGTGACATCTGCCACTTATCACGCGCCATTACTGGTTCAGTACTGCCTATTTTCTCGTATCTGGCCATATTAATGCTATGCAATCCTAAATAACATGAAAGATGCTAGAAATAGAATGCTCATCAATAAGAGGATTATAAATGACGTGTAAATGTTATGTATTCAGATAATACTCTGTTGTAAAGAAATTAATAGGAGAGCAGCTGTGGTGGCTGGTTGACTCTCACTTGCCTACTCCTGCCGCTCACTTAGTTATTACAATCCATCCATACTGTTTTATCATAAAGAAATTACTATCTTAAATATATGATTTTGCAATGTCAGGTGTAAATAACATTGACAATTGCGTGTAGGAAGTGTTGACGCACATTCGTTCATTAACCGCATTAAAATCTTCTTACCAGTATGTGAATAACAGTACATATGTTAGAGTAGAGGGAACAACATAATAGGTTTTTAATGTTAGACTAATGTTAGTCATATAAATAGGGTTGTGTAATGTCCCCCTGGCTTTTTAAAATGTAAATGGAGGGGCTTAGTTTATTTGGGAGATAAAGTATAGAAGCACCCAGAGCAGGGGGTGCTAATGGATTGTGATACGAATAAATTGTTATTGAATGATTGAAATGTCTGTATGCAGATAATGCAGTGTTCTTTGCCGTGGGGAAAGATTGTGGATCTTGAGAGAAAGGAATGGGATGCTGGAGATTTTTTAGATCTGTACTGAGTGGTAAGACATAGTGACTTGAGGTCATGGAGCTTGAGAAACAGAAATGGAATAAGAGATCTACAAAATCCACATCAAATAGCAAGACAGCAATATCAACTGTAGGAAAAAACATAGGGTAAGAGATACTGGAAGAGGTAGTAAGTTTTCAATTATTTGGTATAGTGAAACATTATTTTAAATGTTTTTTCATTGTACATATAGAAAGAGTATTAATTTTTCTTGCAATAGAAACGCAGAAATTCTAAAAAACCATACCCAGCAAAAGTTTTTTAAACCTGGAATAGTGTAATTTATTAAAATAATTAATATTCAGGTGTCAATCTCAGTGCCTTTTTTGACACTTATAAAATGCTTCTCCTTCTACTTATATTTCAGGAGAATACAGATTCCGTTGCCGAGCTACAGAATGTGGGAAGGCATTTCTAACATCATATTCGCTCAAAGTGCACCTGCGAGTACATGCTCAGCAAAAGCCTTACACATGTGAAAATGATGGATGCCAAAAAGCCTTTACAACCCTGTACAGGTGAGATTGTTTTCAGACATGATCAACTGTTGATAAATTGTTCCTAATATTTTTTTTTGGAGTTACTTACAAACTGAGCAAACGTTTAGGTTACCTAATTTCTTTTTCATAATTATTACCCTATTATTTAAGTGCTGATTGAAAAACTGAATAGATTTGAAACTACTGCAATTGCTTATGTTCAGGACTGAAGAAGATAAAAATTGGGTGGTTATAATTTTATTTACTGGTAAGCAAAAGATAAAATGGTTCAGGACTGAAGAAGATAAGACTTGGGTGGTTATAATTTTAATTACTGTACTGGTAAGCAAATGATAAAATGAATAAAAGTTTATGATTGAAATTACATAGCGCAGTGGTCAGTGCAGATTGGTTAACAAGTAAAAGGTCCTAGGCTCTGTTGTTGCACAGGACATGTTTCTTTACACCTGATGTCTCTGTACACCTAGTAGTAAATACACAGGGATTAGGCAACTGTTGTGGTTTGTATCTTGGGGAAGGTCAGTCACTGGTCTAGGGGTGACCTCAGTAAGCCTAACAGGCCTCTTGTCCCAACATAGGAAACTGTAAACTGATCCTTGATGTTTCATTGAACTGCTGCTGACCATAAAACCCATTGCTGTACTTCGTGTCTTGAGTCAATATACAGTATTGTATTTTTGTTTAAAATCAGTTTTCCACTTTTAATCTTATGAGCCAGTCCTTTCTTGAAAGGCACTTATTTTTCCTAGGTTGAGAGCCCACCAGCGTCTGCACAATGGAGATACTTTCAATTGTAACCAGGATGGCTGTGTCCGCATCTTCACCACGCTATCAGACCTAAGAAAGCATGTCCGCACCCACACAGGAGAAAAACCTTTTAAGTATGCTCACTACAAGTTTATAATACTTACAATATTGTGAATTTTTATACTGAACTGACAAACTAAATATATGAATTTGATCATTATATAAATAAATTAATGACTTTATATTTGTTATAACCCATTATGCTTAGTTGCACCCATGCAAGTGTAGCTGTTAATATAGCGGTATGACTGTACAAGGCCTGTGCCTCCTGCAGGTGTGAAGAAGATGGTTGTGGCAAGTCCTTCACCGTCAGTCATCATCTTCGAACTCACAAACGGATACACACTGGTATGCAGAAAAAACTCAATTTCATTGCTAACATGAATTATTATTATTACCATGAATTATCATTCATGAATGGATTAATGAATTAATAGGTTACTATTGTATTTACTGTAGCAAATATATTCTGTGATGCAAAAACTATATTGCTTGCAGGTGAACGGCCTTACATGTGTGTAGAAGAGGACTGTCATAAGGCCTTTACAACCAACTACTCGAGAAAAAGTCACATGCGCGTTCACAAACGCAATTTAAACAGCAAAAAGCAAGAGGAAGGAGAAGAGCAGAAGCTGCTGCAAACTCCACTGAAAGAGGCCTCGGAGAACTCTAAACTTAACCAATCCTCGGATTCTATACTCTCCCAGAAAAAAGTATGATCAGCATATGTATTTGCTGAATTCTTTATTTTTTTTATTTGAGATTTGTTTGACTGGAAGTTTTGCTAACTGTGCCACAAACTGTACTGATTTTGCTAAGTATCTAACCTTGGGTGAATCCATACAGAAGCGATGATTATAAATATAGAAAAGAACTATATATTTAGTATGTTACATTATATTTAACATTTTGATGGCACTTTTCAAATGGCATATGAATGTATGAATTATGGGTTTTAGACTGAAGCCATATTGTAATTCAGTGATTAGTCTCAATGGAAAATGGGAGATGCAAAATCAGCACATGTTTAGTTCTCAGTTCTGTAGCATCACCTGATCTAAGATGCACATAACACTGTAAAAGATAATTATATTTAGATTATCTTGTGTAGAAGCATTTAAAAATTACCTTCTTTTCTAGATTAATTTTTGCTGTAATTTGCAGTGAGGAGAAATTGTTAAAAGGTTGTGAATGAGTTTGATAGGATGTGCAAGAGAAGAAAGTTGAAGGTCAGTGTTAGGAAAAGTAAGGTTATCATGTTTGGGAGAAGGGAATGGGGTGTAGTAGATTTTGTAGATCCCTACCAGTGGCAAGACTGAATGATGTGAACTGCAGAAAGATAATAGTAGAAGAGATACTGTATGGGGTAGTAAGTCTTAGCTACAATACTTGGGAGCAGTGTTAAATAAATAGGATAGTATGGGAGGTGATATAAGAAAGAGCATAATGAATGGGAGAAGAGTGGTAGGAGAGGTAAATAGTATAAAGAAAGGAGAGAATATGTAAGTATGACAGCTAAGAAAGGAAATAGATATTATAATAGTACTCCCAGCCCTGGCATATAGAAGTGAAACCTGGGTATGGAAGGGTCAAGAGTGCTCATGAATATAAGCAGTTGAAACTCTGAAAAAGGGCAGCTAGTGTAAGTACGTGTGACAGATAATGTAATGATGTATATGAGAGAAAGATGTGGTAAGAGTGGATAGGGGTGATAGCATGAAATGAGGAGTGGTTGAAGCACAACACACACAGGTGGTCTAGACATGTTAATTGAATGCCTTAGAATTGTTTAATAAAAAGGGCGTTCAAGGGATCTTACGGTAGAAGGTGACCCTTATCTTAGAAGGGAAGAGAGGAACAATGTAATTAAGAAAGAGTAAGGAAAGGGTTAGAGAGCTTGAAAGAGTGAAAGGTTTGTGTGGTGATAGAGCCTTGTGAAAAAAACATCTTCTATGACTATCATGTAGGGAGCTTCCTGGAGGGAGTAAGACTTTGCAGTTATAGGTAGATTTATTGCTAACAAATTAAAGATGTCCTTTACATACTAATATTGCATTACTCATGAATTAGCTTATTTCTAAAAGTTTTTTACAAGGTTGTGGAAGAGAATGGACAAGTAACAAGTGCTCAGGATCATAGGCAAGAACCACCTACTAAGAGAGGTAAAATTGGAGTCAGTAAAAGTGGATGCTGTGGAGGACACAACCAGCATAACTCCACCACACCCTCAGTAAAGCAAAAAGGTTTGAAGATCTATTTTTTCCTTCAATTTATTTTATTTACAAGTTAAATTTGACTTTATTCTCATTTAAAGGAGGGTGATATTAAATTGTTGTTTGCCACTTGGGCACTAATGAAACTAGATTCTGATACTAATGTAGATTTCTGATGGATTGTTTTAGTTACTCATGGGGGACCTTCTCTTGTTGTCAAGTCTGAGCTGAGGCTTTCCTGGTGATTGTGTTATCAGTCAAGCTGTTTCTGCCGGTCATCATAGTCACTTCTCTAATTTAATGTGTTAGACATTAATTAAACTTTTGATGAAGTAAATACTATATAATTTTTCAGCCTGTTCTGAAGATCAACATTAACAAATTTACAAAAGGCTCTCTACATACAATATTTTATGAAATAAATCTGTAGGAACATAGGCAGTTTGGTGGAATATTAGAACATAAGATGTGCTTAGTTTTGAATATGCATTTATTACTGTGTTTATAAGACAGGGAATGCTCACTAATTTAAAGCTCACTAATTTGAAATTTCATATAATTGGGCCAAAATGATGAGCATGTTATACCGTATTTTATTAAGACTAAATCTGGATTAGGGAGCTTTACAAAAATATTTATAAACATTTAAATAATGAATTGATAGCATAAAATATGCTATTAGTGATTGTGAAAGTGAAGGCTTGTGTGTGAAACTGTGCAGCATTGTATTCACCTAGTTTTGCTTGCGGGGGTTGAGCACTAGTCTTTCAGCCCACCTCTCAACTGTCAATCAATCAACTGTTACTAACTACTATCAACCCCCCCCCCAGGAAGCAGCCCGTAACAGCTGCCTAACTCCCAGGTATCTATTTACTGCTAGGTAACAGGGTCATCAGGGTGAAAGAAACTCTGCCAGTGCCGGGAATCGAACCTGGGCCACAGGATTACGAGTCCCGTGAGCTGTCCACTTAGCTACCAGACCCCCCTGTGTTTTGTGACTTTATTTTACCACCTGTGAGATTGTGTTTATGTAAGAATGTGTGAAACCATGTGTGTATGAGAAATAAATATATATATATATATATATATATATATATATATATATATATATATATATATATATATATATATATATATATTTGTGTTGTGTGTGTGTGTGTGTGTGTGTGTGTGTGTGTGTGTGTGTGTGTGTGTGTGTGTGTGTGTGTGTGTGTTTACTATTTGTGTCTGCAGAATCAAGCTATTAGCTCTTGGACCCCACCTTTCTAACCAATCTATTTTTCCTCTATTATGCCTACTACATATATTTCTTTCTAACACACACACACACATTCCCAGGAAGCAGCCCGAAGCTCTCTCAGGTACCTATTTACTGCTAGGTGAACTGGGGCATCAGGGTGAAAGAAACTCTTCCATGTGTCTGCCTCAGCTGGGAATTGAACACCGGGGCCCTTAGGACTAAGACCTCTGAGCGCTGTCCACTCAGCCGCGAGGCCCCTAACTTTGTTGCTTGCGAGGCCCCTCAGCTGCAAGGTCCCACACACACGCAGGAGGCCTGAGGCCTCGGTGTGTGTGTGTGTGTGTGTGTGTGTGTGTGTGTGTGTGTGTGTGTGTGTGTGTGTGTGTGTGTGTGTGTGTGTGTGTGTGAACTGTGAGTGGCCATGTTTGTATAAAAATGTGTGTGAAAGGGTGTGTGCATAATTGTGTATCTGTGAAATGGTGTATAAGATGTAAAAAGTCATAAAAGTGTTAAAAATGTAAAAGGGTGTGTGTGTAAAACTAGGTAAAAATGTGAGAGAAAGTGTATGTGGACTTTGTATAAGTGTCAGTGTTTGTGTACTTTCCTAATACTGCATGTGGGATTTGAGCTCCATCTCTTTGGCCCCTACATCTCCATTTTTAATTAATTGAAATAGGGAATATATATCGGGTATTAGTTAAAGCAAAATACGTAATATCCGAGATGCTTGCGTACATGAATTAGTAATTTGAGTAATGTAATAATAGCTAAGGTACATTAATAAATGTAATATCCTAAACTAATAATGGTATTTTAAACTGCTATCATTCTCTCACATACAATATCCTTAATTAATTCAATACCCACAATTAATGCAATATCCTCAACTAATACAATACAATCTAGTAAATTTAAATTAATGTGAATTGATGTGGGTTATTTTGATTAGTACTGTATATAAATTTGTTTAAAAATGACGGATGAAGTTTTTGGCAGAGTTAAAGCAAATTATGACAGGACATTGTTATATACACTATAATAGTTGTAATAATGGATCCAATAACAAGTATTGATATGTTGCAGTGTTTGCAATCATTCCTGTGGAGGGGGAGGCAGGAGAGAGTCCCACTAGTCTCACACTGCAAGATTTCTTGGAGTTGGAAGCGCTCAAGTTCAACCCTAATATGAAGGTTAGTTGTTCATTTGCTTGAGTAATGCTTCATGACTTCAAATTTAGCTTTTAGCTAAATTCTGTAGATTGGTGATAATTAATTGGAAATGGATTACAGTATACAGTAGAATGATAGAAAGATTGGGTCATATACAATTGATCATGTGTGCCTTTGATCATGCAACCAATATGTAGATAAGTGTTGTTATACAGTACAGTGGCACTTACTTGTCCACATAGCTTATGTCTAAGTAGACTTTGTTACACAGCAAAACTGTCCTGGCCATATTCAGGCGACCTGTCCTCACACTAGGCTGGTTAAAGCAGTGGCCGTCCTCCCCAGACGCATTCATCAACTTTAACATACTGTACTGTGTATTCAAAACTGGTTTGTTCTCATATATAAATTAATATTATTACAGTATACATAAAAATTCTGTGTATAGTTAGGCGTAGGTTAGGTTAGGTGTTTAGGTTCTGTTGGCGATTATTTGTTTTTGAAGTACGTGGGTGAAGCATTTATAGAATTATGGTTCGAACAGAGGACGTGAGCGAAGTACTTGTACTGGAAGTGTTCAGACGTCATCAGTTGTGAGTCGTGTGTAAACTGCTTTTTATTCATAAACAGGGGGTTTGGCGGCTGGATTAACGAGCTTGGATCTTTGTATGCGAGAACGGGCTGATTCAGGAAGTTCCTGCCTTATGAGCTCTCTCTTTACTGTGCAATGTTTCCATGGATATATCTTTTTATCAAGATATGGACACAAATACTGTAATTGTTAGGCAATAACTTTTTAAGTAGGGACACTGATGTCATGATTCCATGAAGACTTGCACCATTTAATTTCATTTTTAGAATGTCATTAGTTATTTTGCTTCATCATGTGCTCAGTCAACTTGCTTCTACTTAGGGATTTTTTGGGAGAAATGAACCTTTAAATCTGTGGAGTGTAGACTGATAGACAATACTATTAAAAAATATTGTTGAATTGTTGTAATGGATAAGTTGTAGTGATATATTTTATGCCGTAGGTATTTTCTTCAAAATTGTTGTATTTCAGGTTCCAATTGTTAAAGCCACAGATGATACTACTGTTGGACGACTCTTACGTGACTCACAGACTCTTGCCGATTTAACCCAGGTATGTATTAGTTGTCATATATTGCATTTTATGTCATGAATACTCAATCTAGAATTGTAGGGTGGCCAACATAGTGTTTGTGCCCAAAATGAATTAGTGGATATAGGTTAAAAATGGAGTTTTCCTTTGACAAATATGTGCGGGCAAAACAAAAAAGATTATGAAAAGGTATACAGGCTTCCTTGCCCAAAGAAGTGGAGACAGTGGAGCCCTGGTGAGTTGATGAGCAAGGTACTACTGGAGATGAAGTGGTATGTTCACTTGATGAGCCAGGTACAGTAGGTGGTGAGGTGGCAAGCTCACTTAGTGGACAAGGTACATGAGTGCGTATGTGTGTGTTCGAGTGTGACAGTAAGTGTAAAAATGTTGCTTTAACAGCATCTTCGAGACTGGATGGAACCTTGTGGTACTCCACTTACCACATTTTTCTAGTCAGATTCATTTCCATTTAGGACAACTCTTTGTTTTTTTGGTTGTAGCATTTGTTTTTCATTCTAATATACTGTATTACCATTTATTCCATATTCTTTTAAGTTATCATCAGTCTTTTTCCTCCTTATTCTCATAAATGTTTTCATCGTTATTCTCATCCATTTTTTGCTCGGTTATTGAATTTGTCATTGCATGTAATGCAGCTTTGGAGTAAGAGTTCATTATAAATTGCATTAATGCTAGTTTGGGAGACTTTATACTGGGTATAAGTTTTTAGAAAAATACTGTAATTGTAAAACTTCAGAAGTCAAATATCTTTTTCTTTTTAATATTGTTCTTGCAGAATGATGACAGTGATGAACGGGGGCTTTTGGAGAAGATAGCAGCTCATGCTGACATTTGCAAGTGTAACCCATGTCGTTGTGATCCCTCAAGAGGCAACGAATGCTCATGCAATGCCATTGCTGATTCGGAAACACCCACTAGAAGAAGCCCATCACCAGTTAGAGATCCTCCTCCTTCAAACACCATTCCAACATCCATTAGCAGTATGTCTCAGTCCAAAGAAAAGAAAGGTTTGCCTGCTTCTGGTGTTGAATCCCCAAATAATACCAACATAAGTGAGTTACAAAGTGTGTTTGAAGTGAAAACCGAAGCAACCCATAAATATTCAGGGAATACAAAGGAAGGAATTGGCTCATCGTTACTATTAGCCAATGATTCAAGTTCATCACAGATCAATTGTTCTGCAAAAGTGGTAAATGCACTCAATGATATTAATCATGCAAGGTCCCTTGAAACACCAGATCGTCAAATTTCAGTAGAAGAGTTTTTGCGTGAAACAGTTGGTCTGAACTCTTCTACGAGTAATATTCAAGGATCACGCAGATCTGTACAGTCAACCTTAGAGTCTTTACTGCCAGGGCCTTCTGGACGGCATAGCTCAGCTTCTTTCCCAGCTTGGCTAACTTAGATGATATGAGCACTTTGGCTTCTCCATCAATGGAGGACCTTATGGTCTCCCCTTTGTCTCATGGCAGTGTGTTTGGTTCATCAGACAAGTGTACTGTGACTGGGATTAATCCCTCTGGGGGATTGAGTAGTGACAGCACATCAATGGATAACACATTTGATGTTGACATGACTACATCAGATTTATCAACAGATTTCCCTTTTCTTCTCCAAACATGATAGAGGCTTTACTAACAGATGATATGGGAAGCTTGTCAACTTTATCCTCCCATCACACAACCAATAACAATGACTCCTCACACACTTTTGCTACCACTGTCACACCACCAGCCGCTAGTGCCGTTATGGCCTCGGTTGCATCGCACGCCTCACAGCTAGTGCAACATTCTCAGATATCTACATCTCCAAGGAGTAGTACATCCAATAATGGCATAAACACTGCTAGTCTAAAACCATCTTCTCCATCATGCTGTGGATTCTTTGACCTTCAGAAGGAGAACCAGCATCAGGTAGCATCTCGAGACTGTTGTAGACAATGGGCAAAGGCTAAATCTTTCTGTGCCTCAGTCCCGGCTGCAACTTCACGTAATTGTTGTATCTCGCCGTCCACCCCAGTGTCTTCAGGTTGCTGTCGCTCAAATGCACCAGGAAATACCTGGTGTGGCTCGACACAATCTCTCATAACTTCACTTTCGTGCTCTTCACATATAGAAAATATGACCGGCCCATGCTGTTCCAATAAATCCTCACAACCTTCTCACTCTAATACTTCTACAAAATCATCCTTGCCTACACTAGACGTCAGTAGTCACCAAGTATCTCAATGTACTTCACTAAACCCTCAAAGCCTTCAGCGCTCACGACTTCAGGTTTCTTTATCGTGCAGTGTGGAGCATCATGACAATTTAACTGAAGATCATTCCTCAACTTGTGGGTCACATAATCACCATGATCACCATCATGCTCACCATCACCTGCCTGAACCTGACCATAATCATCATTCAAAGCACGACCACCAACACCATTTTCCTAAAGCAGGACAACAACAAGAACATCGCCACCCTGATTGCCACCACCACCATTCTGAACCTAAACAACAACAACACCATTCAGAATCAGAGCAACACCACCACCACCTGTCAGGATCAAAACATGAGAGCCTTCACACAAAAAGAGATCATCAGCCGGATCACCAACAAATTCATGGGAACTTTGGTGGCGGCACAGAATCACGAACAAGTGACATCCGTCATAATTCTGGTTTGGATGTAGTACTAAGGAAGGATGATGATGAGTCATGCTGTGTTGTAATTTGCACCAATAAGTTACAGATGCTTAGAAATGCATTAGCTAAATGTGAATGTACAGATCATGAACGTTCAGCAGGACCAGTAGATTTGCAGGCTCTGTTGAATGATGCCCTGATGGAGTGGGAAACCTCTGATCCCAGTGGTTCCTCTCAGCCATTTAATAATACCCAGTCATCCTCGCCTAACTCTCATGCTACTGATGATAGCTTAAATTGGCACTAACATATTTGATGAGTGTTGCTTATGACAAAATTGCACACACACACACACACATCTTGTTCAACATCAAGAACAAGAGGACATGGTTTCAAGTTAAGAAATGGAGCTTTTGCAAATGGAGCTGTTGACAGATGAAATAAATTAGTGCCAAAATCATCGGAAGTACTGTACTGTATTGTATCTAAACCTCATATGACAAAGATTATAAGAAAGATGGGACACCACAAGCATAGCTTTCATCCTGTACAATACTGCACTTAGGTAAACACACAGGAAAGAGACGGTTGGGTTGACAGAGTCTTATCTGGACCTAAAAAAGGCTTTTGACAGAGTCCCACACAAGCAGTTGTTTTGGAAACCAGAACATGCTAGAGGGTTGACAGGGATTTCTGACATGGATAAAAAAGTGTCCGACAATGATGAGGGCGGTAATCAGAGGTAATGTATCTGACTGGAGGAGTGTTACTAGCGGAGTACTACCGGTTTAAGTTCTTCCACAAGTAATGTTCATCGTCTACATAAACCATCTACCAGAAGGAATGCTGAATTATATGAACATGTTTGCTGATGATGTTAAGCTACTAGGGAAGATAAGGGACCTAGATGATTGTCATGCTCTTCAAATTGATCTAGATAAAATAAATGCTTGGAGTGCCTGTGACAAATGGAATTCAGTGTGAATAAATGCCATGTTATGGTATGTGGAATCAAAGAAAATAGATCACACACAACTTAGAAATTATGTGGAAAGGAATTAAAGAACTAACAAAGAAAGAGATCTAGGGGTGGTTTTGGAAAATAGACTTGCCAGAGGAACACACAAAAAAACATTGTGCAAAGAACATATGCATTGCCTTCCCACTTCACATTCATTTTAATTGCATGGATGGTGAAATATTGTACCTTGAAATTGATCAAATTTATATGTACAAGAATTCTTACATTTTTGTACAGCCACTTGTACTGCAAGTGGCTACAGTACTAACGTGCTAGTGGTTGTACAAACCACTTGTTCGGGCAAGTCCTTAATCCTAATTTTCACACACACACAGCCCTAGGAAGCAGCCCATAGCAGCTGTCTAACTCCCAGGTACCTATTTACTGCTAGGTGAACAGGTGCATCAGAGTGAAAGAAACTGCCCATTTGTTTCCACCTTTGCCGGGGATCAAACCCAGACCCTTAGGACTATGAACCCTGAGCACTGTCCACTCAGCCATTAGACTGCTAAAGAAACTGTTCATGACTTTTGTGGGACCAAAATTGGAATATGTAGCAGTTGTATGGTGCCCATATCTCAAGAAGCACATCAATAAACTGGAAATGGGGCAAAGGCATGCTACAAAATGGCTTCTGAAACTGAAAAATAAGAGTTACGAAGAGAGGCTAGAGGCATTAAGTATGGCAAAACTAGATGTTAGAAGAAAGAGGTGAGATGATCACCACTTATAAAATAATATCAGGAATTGACCAAATTGACAAGGAAATTTCTGAAACTAGCAACTTCAAGAATAAGAGGTTACAGATTCAGGCTAAGGAAACAAAGGTGCCAAAAAATATCAGGAAGTTTTCTTTTGCAAATAGAGTGGTAGACCGACCAAGTTAAATGAGAAAGTTGTGGAGGCCAAAACCGTCAGTAGTTTCAAAGCGTTATATGACAGTGCTGGGAAGGCGAGACACCACGAGCATAGCTCTCTATTCTGTAACTACACTTAAGTAATTACACCTAGGTAATTACACACATGCACACGTGCACACACGTGACACACACACACACACACACACACACACACACACACACACACACACACACACACACACACACACACACACACACACAACAACTAAGTGAATACATGCTCATTTATGCTTAAAAGTTTACTTTAAGTGAGATTTTCCCACTTCTGAATCTGTGTTTTCAGTAAACTTGTATTTATTTATTTATTGATTTCTATATTTACAAGAAGGTACATTGGGTTTATGAGAGTACATAGGATTGATGTTTTTACATTCTTGCAAAGCCATTAACATGCATAGTGTTTTTGGGCAGGTCCTTAATCGAACAGATAATTTTAAGTAGGCAATTTGTAGAAAAATTTGAACAATGTTAACAAGATACATAGTAAGAAATGTAAGATGCTCAGTAGTGCAGTAACCATAGTTTGTTTCTTCATTATGATGATCAAATGGTTAATGTAAACTACAGTTGTTGCAAAGAAAGAAAATGTTTCTATTTAAGAACTAAATTAGTAAACTACAGTACAGTAGTTGGAAGGGGCTTCTCTCAAATGCACTTTTTGTTTTGTATTATTTACAGTAAGTGTTGTTTGAATTTATTTGATTAATATTGGGAGTTGATATACGCCAATACGTTTCTTAACTAGAAAAAATATAAAAAATCTGCTAGAAGTTTATGATTTATTTACTTAGTAATACAAAAATATTGTTGATGTGCAGCATTTTAATAATATATATTCAAAGGCTCTCAGTGTGGCATTCTGCTTGCTCTATGACTCTGAATTTATTGTTTCCATGTTTTCCAGTTGCAAAGCAAAGTTCAGTTGACAAGCTGGTGGCTAGCATCTGCTATCTCTAGTATCATCGTCATCTGTTTTGACCATTATTGTTTATGTCTGCTTCTGGATTGTGAGGCAAAGTTCAGTTGACTGACTGGTGACTAACTTCAGCTGTCTGGTATCAGCATTTGGTTAACCACTGCGATTAGATCACCCCACAGCCTTGCCATATCACCAATGGCAGTTACCTAGCTTTAATTCCATGCCTGCTGAATGTACTATCTGCTTTTCCAAACTTTGTCTGTGATCAATATTTGTGCAATTTTGTACAAATATATATATATTATATATATATATATATATATATATATATATATATATATATATATATATATATATATATATATATATATATTATAAAGATATTCATTTACCTGTTAAGACTTAATAAAGTTAATATATTAACACTCATAGTTTAGGAATCATTGAAAAAAGTTTTATGAAAATCCTAGATTATCTTTTGAAATACGTTAATTATAATACTGCATTTCATTACAGTTTTAGTATAGCAGTTTCAGTACAGAGCGTCTCAGACTAATCTCTCAAAAATAAAAAAAAAAAAGCATTTTATTTTATGTTAAATTAAAACCTATATGATATAATTTATATATTTTTGAAACTGCATTAAATGCAGTTGTCAGTTTCATTGTAAGAAGTCTCTTTGTAGAGGTCAAAATAGCTAGCTTTTATGCCTGAAGACAGTAAGAAAGAGATAGGGCAAACACGATACAAAGGTGTATGCCAATGTGCTGAATGTTGTTTTAGAAGCTGCTAGTGTTACGGATGAAAAATATGACGTGTTCATCAGAATTAGGTAAATAAAAAGAGGTAATCATTCTTGGGTCACCTTGATTCTGTGGTAAGAAAACTATTTGTTACACCAAGTCTTTGAGAATGCAAGGAATGGAAGCCAGCATTTTATATGGCATTTTGTTTAATTGATCTTTAAATAATAAGGCCGTAGTTGGTATGATGGTCTGTCTTGAAGATATTATTATTAATATATTATTATTATTATTATTATTATGATGATTATTATAATATTATTTGCCCTCTGTGAGGATACCTAAATGTGACTGCTAATATGGTCCAATGTAAATCATTATCAAGTGCTATATTCGCTTGAACAATGTGCAAATTAGTTTGATAATTATGAAATTACACTGAAATATAAGGTAATCCTAGTAAGTGTAGGTTTTATCCTACAGAATCTCCACTTGTGGTTATCTTCACTGTACATACTATTCCTTCTCATTACATTTAGTTGCAGCAGTGTGTATGTTACATTTCTGTTTAGAATTTTACGATGGGATCGAACCCCACATCCCTGGACTCACTTCCCGGGAATGCATGTGTCAGTTGGTAGCCCGTGTGCCTGGGGAATACATGGATGTGGGGTTTGATCCCAATGCATGGCATTAATAGTTTATCATATCCATATTTTGTTAATACCAGCACAAACTTGTTTTTTTATTGTCTGCTGCAATGAAACAGTATTTGTGTTCTAAATTCAGTAGATTATACAGTTTAAATTTTTTCATGCAGGTTATTTGAAAAAATATTTCCACACCATTTCTTACTACTTTATGTGTTGTATAACTCTCTCTTGGAAACTACAATGAGGTCTGGTTCCTGCAGATTGAGACAGTACTCCATCTGTTGGAGTTTGTATACCTATACAGAGACAAATTTTGTGGTATATTTGGGTAAATGCTGTATTAACGTGCTATTAATAGTGCAAATGATAGAACAAATATTTACACATTCTTGTATCATTGTATTTTGATATCAAAATCACTTGTGAAAGGGAAATATTGATATAAAAATATATATACAAAGAAAAATAGGAAAGATACTTGATTCCTATGTTGGCTAATCTGCTTGCCCTGGTGGGAGCTACCTTGACAAGGGAAGGCGATTCTTGTGCGCTGTTCTTGGCCAGTTTGATGACGAGGGCTTCTGTTTTCCCTGCTTGTGCGTGGTGGCATCTGAAATGGTATCTAGGAACTCTTGAATATTCTACAATGCCACATTATTATGTAGTCATCATGGCACAGCATTTATCTTTGATATAATTACTTGAGCAGTGGTGCTTTTGTATAATGTCCCTGCATTCTTGGATATAGGTAATTTAAAATCAAATAATGACAATGTAATTTGTATGACTGCTACCAAGCACTGCCCCTCTGGTCCAGTCTGTGATTCAAGTGGTCATGTGCATCTAAAAAGCTGTAAGTGAAATGTATGCTATGTGAAATTATGGTAATTGATCTGACTGCTGACGATGGGGTGGATAGGAAACAGAACACTTGAAAATATGTTAAAAGTGCACTATTAACAAATGTAAACAAGGCTACTGTACGAGAAGGGTTAGCGTGATGTTGAAAGTGGAAGAGATTGCAGAGTTGTGGCTGTGTTGAAAAAAATGCTGTGATTATAAGGCCAAATAAGAAATACAGTGCTGATTTAATTCAAGGAGCATTATGGGTTTTGTAGATGTTTGTTCAGAAATGGTACCTACCTACCTACATTTGTTAAGAAATGACTACCATCAATCAGTATTCATATTTGAGACATACTAAAGAATTTTTATGGAGGTAAAAAAAAAAAAATCATGGTAACAGGCCCCATGGATCAGTTTGTAGTCAGGATGTCAGAGTGTGTGTTAGGATTCAGGTTCAGGATCCAGCAATGGCTCTTGTTTTTGGCACTAATATCTAAGGTTGTAACAAACGTAGCTTGGACGTAGGTTCGAACCCTCGTCATGGCCCTTGTGGATTTGTTCATAAAGTTGCAAAGCTCTTTCAGGTGTTCAGTACAGAAGAGTATGTTAAATAACCCAACTTAAATATGAATGTAAAGAAAGTGATGATATATCAGTCTATCCTGGACCGTTATCAAGTCGTGATGAGGGTTCAGGAAAGACCGAAAAGTCATCACTTTCTTTTAATTTCATGCATAAGAAATTATTAAGAAATTATAAGAAAGTTGGGTTATATGTTTCAGCCACATTATTGTGACATTCTCTGCGGAGTAGGTTAACTTCCTGTGATTGAACTACTAATAGGTATCATTTTGATTTTCTGTATAATATACATTTTAATTTTGTATAAAGTCCTGTAGTAACATAATATTTTCCTGTGAAAAGTAAGATAATTTTATGGAACTGTCAGTACATTACACAGAGAAATCACACTAACGTGATGCATCAAATGAACAAATCCACAAGGGCCGTGACGAGGATTCGAACCTGCGTCCGCGAGCATCCCAGACGCTGCCTTAATCAACTGAGCTACAACAGGGTAAAAGAGTTGAAACCGAAGTTCTACTGAACTTACTGGGTCCCGCAGCCTCTTTGTGCCTCGGTTTGTGCCTCGGAGAGGCTGCGGGATCCAGTAAGTTCAGAAGAACTTTGGTTTCAACTCTTTTTACCCTGTCGTAGCTCAGTCGATTAAGGCAGTGTCTGGGATGCTCCCGGACGCAGGTTCGAATCCTCGTCACGGCCCTTGTGGATTTGTCAGTACATATTATATACAAAATCCTATAAAAAGCACAGGGACACCTCATTTGGCAACAATTCATTGGTGATGAGGCAACTAGTCTTCACTGCAAAAGTCAGTTAATAATAATATATTTTTATACATTTGTATTTGTTATTTATACAAAAAAATGTTTTTTTTTTAAGCTATTGGTGTTTCAAAAATATGCAAACATACATTTTGCATCTTTTTAATAAAAGAGAGCCCCACAAATATTTGTTTTGATAAAATAGCCAAAACTAATTGATATTGGATGCATTGAAGGTTCTAGAGGAGCCTTCAGTGGCTCCCTGTAACTTTCTCACTGGGATTGCTCCATATAATTAATATCAGTCATGGGAGTTGTGTTTGGCCTACTGGTGACCAGAACATGGCCCCCCCCCCATCCCTCACAGAGGTACAAATGACATTCTGCATTTCACTGGGAAAGCATTCAGAAAGTCAGCAAAGCTTTATAGATAACTGCTGGATTCATAAGACTATTTTAAGGCTATTTTCAAGTTTTTGATGCTGAATGTAATGTCTTTCTGGTCGAGCCCCAGTGGCTCTCTATCTCCCTCTACCCTTTCCAGGCTTGTCAGTTCATTGGGGTGGTTTTCTTTGCTCTAGAACTCAGTGGCAAGCTGGCAGAGGACAAGCTCCAGTCCACCTGGTGGTGGCAATCGATACTAATGGGTTTGAGCTAGTTTCGATTGAATTGCTTTTAGTCGAATCGTCTGGGGAGTTGTTTGGCATTTTTGAGGCTTCGAGTCTTGATAACCCCAGCAGTTATCTATAAAGCTTTGCTACCTTCTCGATGCTTTCCTGATGAAATGCAGAATGTCATTTGCTCTCTCTGCCAGTGAGAGGGGGGGGGGGGGGGGGAGGGATGGTTTTGGCTCTGGTACCCAGTTGGCCAAACAGAACTCCCACAATTGATGCGATTTGTAGTATGGAGTAATATTAGTAAGATAGCTATAGGGAGCCAATGGGGACTCTACCAAAAAAAGGCATTTCATTACATTCATTGCTGGATTTTTGAAAGGGGTCATGTAGGAATTGCTCCATTTGAGCAGGACTCTTTATGTCATGATCATAAAACACAAATAATCTCTCTCTTCAACACACTAACATTTTAGCAAGTACTTTACAATTTAATATTAAATATAAATAATTATAAATATTAAATTCTTTAACAGAACTGGTGGTTTAGATTGAGATAGTATAGCTTAACAAGAATACATATGGCTTCTCAGTATGCAAGTCGTCTCCTTTTAGTTAATGTTTAATTATCGAAAAATACACTTCAGACAATAGAATTTAAGTATGGTTATCATTTTGTATTATACTGTATATTGATAACTTTAGTCATTAAATTTTGCTGCACAAATAATTGTATTGGAAGCTAAACATTTGTTAATACTCCATGCTAATTCTGATTTATAGTATCATTGTCTATATATAAATTTATTATCTACCAAAGAGCAAGTTTTTTACTTTAATTATTTTCTCTAATCCAAATACACGAGGAGCTCCGAATGACAACTAGATAAGTGGCAGAAGTATAAAACAACTTCAGATAAGTAAAAAATAGAAGTAAAACTAATTAGTACTTATTTTGAAAGGGCAAATGGCCCATAACACAATTCAATAATGCAGTGTCTACCTTTGACATTCACTGAATCATGTTGATGAGCTTAACAGCTCGCTAAACAAAGTTTTGCACTTTTGAGTTGCTTCAGAGCTCCTCATACAAGTGCCAATGTTTAGGATAATGTATAAGAATTTTTTGTTTAAAATTCATTTAGATGCTTATGAAATACTAAAATTGACAAATTAATAGCACAATAACTGCATGTGCCAAGAGCCTCTGTGAGAAAATATTCTTTTTTAAATATGATGCACCAATTTCTTTGAAAATTACTTGCACTTGAAATTCCCAAATTGAAAATCTACATTACATATATCACAGAGAAAGTTGTATAATTTTTTTTTAGATTTTGTTGACTAAAAGCATAGGCAGTAATAATATTTTTAATGTATTACATGTTAGTGTATTGTTTTACCTTATTTCTTACATTTTAAATCTTTCTTATTAAAATTAAGTGTACAAACTTGTAATTTTGTGATGACCAAACCACACACCAGAAGTTTAGGAGACGACCTCATCTTGTCGTCTCTGCATCTTTTGGGGTGTGGTTTGCTCATCATATCTTCAGGCAAGTTATTGTCACTCATCATCTGCATGTAATTCTGTGCATAATACAAGATTAATACTGCATGCTAAGTCTGTTACAGTACTTAAATAGCTATGCAACAAGTTGAGCTGGCATAGTAGTCTTCTGTGAAAAAAAATTCAAATTTTTTTTTGTCTATAAGTATATAAATTTGTAACAGTGTTGACCAGACTACACACTAGAAGGTGAAGGGACGACGACGTTTCGGACCATCCTGGACCATTCTCAAGTCGATTGAGAATGGTCCAGGACGGACCGAAACGTCGTCATCCCTTCATCTTCTAGTGTGTGGTCTGGTCAACATTCTTCAGCCACGTTATTGTGACTCATCGCCTGCAAACTTGTAACAATTTATTTGCCATTGGAGTCTGATGTGCCTGCTTTAATTCTAAATGGATTGTGTGGAATAGCTGGAGAGAAGGTTAATGAAGATACATAAGAGATACATAATAGAAGATTATTAGTTTCTTTTTGTTATGTTTAAATGATTAGTCAATCAGTGATTGCTGTAAAAGATGCAACAAGTGTTGACTGTACATGAACTGTGAGTGTAGATTGTTATTGTTGTATATTACAACATTGATTATTATCTAAAGTAATTATCTGTATTACTAAAAAAAAAAACTTTTTGACAATGTGATGTAAATAAATATATAGTGTTATGTTTATTATATTTAAAATATATATTTAAATAATCTTTTATTTGTTAAACCTGCAGAACTAGAAATGTTTAAATTCATTCAACTGCTGTATTAGAAACCCTCATAATGAAATTTTTTGAAATTTGATGGCAACTTTATCTACTAATTTATGGTATAAAAAAAAGCTGGCATTGCCAATTAAAAATGAATCATCCCCAAACTTCACTGACAGTTCAACTCCATTAAATAAACCAGATGTATCTTGTCGTCATATACATACTCCTGTAGCCCCTGCGAGTCATGGGATTGTATATAATAATAACCACCATTGACAAGTTTTTATCCTGTCATACAGCAATCCCCAAGTATACAGTGATTTGGTTTTATTAGTCAAATTGCCAGAATCTTATAAATAGTCCACACACACTCGGCCGTAGCACTCGTGTAGCGTCAATGTAACTTATCAAGTAACTCTATAAAATACTTGTTGTCAGATTGAGACAATATAAATGCCAACAATGATATATTTGTAATATATTGATGATGTAGTAGTTCATGAGATGAAATTGTACCTGGGAGCAGGACTTTGGCTTCCTTGG
>WNGS01004946.1:8370418-8431228 GCA_020271785.1 Procambarus virginalis
ACAGCTTGATTTTCCATCTTGCACACGAGCTTTCATGAGGAACAGTTTCAAGTGCCTTTTGACAGACTAGGAAAATGCAATCCACCTAGCATTCTTTTTCCTAGTGTATTCTAATAACCTTGTCATAGAACTCAATCAAGTTTGTCAGGCATGACTTTCCCTTTTTAAATCCATGCTGCCGTTCTGTTACAAAGTTTATCCTCTCTAGATGCTCTTCTATTTTTGACGTGATTAATCTCTCTAGCATTTGGCAAGGAATACTTATCAGTGACACTGGTCTGTAATTTACTGCCTCCTGCCTGTCCCCTCTTGAATATTGAGACATTTGCCTTTTTCCATAATTTTGGAAGAATTCCTATTACTAATTACTAGCTAGCTTAAAATGCAATAAATATAATACATATGTGATATGGGAATATACAAAAAGCCGGTAACTTGTTATTATTAAGCTTAGATATACAGTACTGTACACAGTAATGGGCTACTACTGTTCCTTATGAAGGATTGCAGAGTGTAGATCAAATACTAGCTTAAGTTCATCTAATATTCTCATCTAAGAGGAAGGTTAATCATATGGCGTTAACTGCATGGCGCCCAGGTTTAGGTGTATTAAACACAACAGCTTAGAACGTAGACAAGCAGGAGGAGATTGTATTGAACATTCATTGTGGAGAGCGAATGTTTTTGTTAGACATTTTGTTGAGACGATATTTGTGTTGATAGAAGTTGCAGAGTTTTCGCTTTTATATTCCAGTCTACAGCAAATTTTTTTCCATTTCAAATTGAAAATAAAAAAACATTTGTCAAACAAAATTATTTGGATTGTTCTACTTCCAATCAATGTAACGTGAAAATTTAAGTAATTTAAATAGTTATTAACATGTTTGCGATTTATTAAAATTTCAGCGAGGTTGTTTTAACGTTGTTATTACGAGGTTTGATAGCCTGAATAATATATTTTAATACTTTTAATTTTCTTTCCAGTGCTGCTTCCTTGTCTGATCTGCTCAGCTATGGAAGATAAAGGAGAATGAACTTGGGGATAGTCAAGACCGACAATAAAAAGGCTCAAAAGTAGGTGTAATTGACCCAACTACCCCAGTCGATCAATATTTTAGAGCCAGACACTGGAGCTGGAGCTTAACTGCAAATACAGTGGTATGGGTGAGTACACGACTAGTATCGTCTGAGAGCCGTATAATTATGACAAGAATTTTGGGCAGGTTATAAAGATTCTTGTTTTTTCGGCTCTTCCCTTACCAAGGGTCCTGAACTATGCTTTCGCCCTGGAGTTAGTCCTGAGCAAAGTTTACTCAAATTGGTGCTGGGACACAAGGTATTTACCCAGGATAGGCAGGTATTACCCAGGATAGGCAGGTATTTACCCAGGATAGGCAGGTATTTACCCAGGGTAGTCCTGGGACACGTCTTTACCCCGGGTAGTCCTGAACATCTTTACCCCGGGTAGTCCTGGGATGTGTCTTTACCCGCGGTTAGTCCTGGGACGCATCTTTACCCCGGGTAGTCCTGGGACGCATCTTTACCCCGGGTAGTCCTGGGACGCATTTTTACCCCGGGGTAGTCCTGGGACACATCTTTACCCCAGGGTAGTCCTGGGACGCATCTTTACCCCGGGTAGTCCTGGGACGCATCTTTACCCCGGGTAGTCCTGGGACGCATCTTTACCCCGGGGTAGTCCTGGGACGCATCTTTACCCCCGGGGTAGTCCTGGGACGCATCTTTACCCCGGGGTAGTCCTGGGACGCATCTTTACCCCAGGGTAGTCCTGGGACGCATCTTTACCCCGGGTAGTCCTGGAACGCATCTTTACCCCCAGGGTAGTCCTGGGACACATCTTTACCCCGGGTAGTCCTGGGACGCATCTTTACCCCGGGTAGTCCTGGGACGCATCTTTACCCCGGGTAGTCCTGGGACACATCTTTACCCCGGGTAGTCCTGGGACACATCTTTACCCCGGGTAGTCCTGGGACGCATCTTTACCCCCGGGGTAGTCCTGGGACGCATCTTTACCCCCGGGTAGTCCTGGGACGCATCTTTACCCCCGGGGTAGTCCTGGGACGCATCTTTACCCTGGATAGTTCAGGGAGTTAAAATTTTTCTCGATTAATTTATTAAACATAACCAAAAATTAATTTTAATTTTGTACCGGAAGTTTTGCTATTTTTAATCTTTATTGCTTAGTAATTCATCCAGTTATTTTCACAGCAATTTAATTTTTTTTTTTTGCTTACAGCCTATGTCTATATTTATTTATACATAGTATATATATATTTTTTTCCTTACATCTCTAAGGTTTTTCTTAGAAATGCTTATTTTTCATTATTACCTTGTATAGCTGCCTTCATTACAACTACTGTAATTTGTATAACTTTTCCCTTGCATCCTATTTGTATAATTGCGTTCTTTACTTTAGGAATATAATTTTTGGTTGTAACCTATTTATATAAATCCTTTTCTTACAGCCAATTTATATAATAAGCTTTCTTAGAGCTTAATTATATAATAACTAATCTTACAGCTAATTTATATAATTGTTTACTCCACAGCTAATATATATAATTGCTTAACTTACAGCTAATTTATATAATTGCATACCTTACAGCTAATTATATAATTGCATACCTTACAGCTAATATATATAATTGTTTACTCCACAGCTAATATATATAATTGTTTCCTCCACAGCTAATATATATAATTGCTTACCTTACAGCTAATATATATAATTGTTTCCTCCACAGCTAATATATATAATTGTTTCCTCCACAGCTAATATATATAATTGTTTCCTCCACAGCTAATATATATAATTGTTTCCTCCACAGCTAATATATATAATTGTTTCCTCCACAGCTAATATATATAATTGTTTACTCCACAGCTAATATATATAATTGTTTACTCCACAGCTAATATATATAATTGTTTCCTCCACAGCTAATATATATAATTGTTTCCTCCACAGCTAATATATATAATTGTTTACTCCACAGCTAATATATATAATTGTTTACTCCACAGCTAATATATATAATTGCTTACCTTACAGCTAATATATATAATTGTTTCCTCCACAGCTAATATATATAATTGCTTAATTTACAGCTAATTTATATAATTTTTCCGACAATCACTTTTCTTGCAGTCATTTTTATAACCTTTTAATTATAAAATTGCTTATATTAGTGAATTTGTATAATTGTTTTTCCTTCCTAATCGTTTTTTTTACAGCCAATTTTTTATAACTAATTATATTATTGCTTAACTTACAGCCATTTTACATAATTGATTTTTTCCAACCAAATCATTTTGTAATAATGATTTTTTTTTGTAATCTAATTGAAAGATCTTGCCCGAAATTTTGGGCTTTAAGCATAGTATATACTAGCTCTTATCTAGAAATCCAACATTCTGTTTGTAACTAATCTTGTATGTATGTACATTTACCTAGATAAACATTTATTTATTGTTATTTATTAGATCATTGATTTTTCCTTGCAACCTAACGAGTGTATAATAATTTTTCCTTACAGCTTAACCATTTTAAAATATTGCTTTTCAGCTTAATGAATTTTTTTTTGTTATAATTGCTTCCCTTGCAGCTAATTTATGTATTGTAATTGTTTTGTCTAGCCTAATCACTTTCCTTGCAGCCATTTGTATAGCTTCTTAACTATATAATTGCTTATACAGTATTAGTCAATATGTATAATTGTTTTTCCTGCCTAATCACTATTTTTACAGCCAATTTTTATAACTTTAATATATTACTGCAGGATTTGCAGCCAGTTTGCATAATTGGGGTTTTCCAATCCAATGATTTTATTAATACATTGATTTTTTGTAGCCTAATTGAAAGATAATAGTTTTTCCAATGAACCTAACTAGTGTATTTATAATAATTTTGTCCTTCGATTACCATTTAAACAATTTTTTTTACAGCTTAATGATTTTTTATATTACAGATTTGTTTAAAGCCTAATTGTATTATCTTCCTCAAAGAAGTAAGTTTTATTTTTGTTAACTAGTCTGTTCTTAATTCTAGTATGAATGCCTTTTGCATAATAATAAATTTCAAATCATACTTACCATAATTTAGTTTTGGAACAAAATTAAGTTAGTTTAGTTCATTTATTATGCACACCATACCCATTTTCTGGGCGGTAGTGGATATGGTTACAGCGGAACATAATGGACTCAGGGACTGAACCCCTCAATTCATTTAGCTAAGAAAGTTACAAAATTCTAGCTTGAGAGCTAGTTACAATATTCAATGCACATCGTCACATAAACAATTGGCTCCAGACCGACCACAAGTACAGTTTCTAAATTAAGCAACTGAGCTGTGGAGAGCTGGTGTCACAATTGATATGTTTATCCTGCACACCGTCCCCTATCCATCGGGTACCAAGGAAATAGGTACCTTTGAGTTAGTCGACTGTTGTGGGGTTACATCCTGGGGAGGATCGGTAGTTCACATTAGGGAACCTCGATTTTAGTCTAAAGTATATACGTATTGAGTCTGCCGTCTATGACAAAATGACTTATTAGTTATTAGTACAGTACATCAAGATTTTTTACTTCTACGATTTTAATAATTTTTTATTAATATCTTTGGTTTAATATTAGTCAAATGAATATGCTTCCTGAGTGAGCATTTATAGAACATTATAATTTTCAATAGATTGTATGAATGTTTTAACGAATTTTATATTTACAGACGTGCTATCATGGATGGCTGAGGTGGTTATAGTACCATAGATAGTTAAGGAAGTGTTGGGATCAAATATTTATACACAGGCTTCCTGTTCCCATCGAGGCCACTAGACATCATGGCCCTCAGGTAAATTCATGTAAATGTAAGTAGGAATATTAATTGCTTCATTTTAGCAGCCTTAAAACGATGTTAAAATAAAAAAAATCAAACCTAATCATACTCATCCCATCCTTACATACAAACATATATACCTTTTTCCTTTTTCAATGGTAGAATTTTGTTCGATGAGACTTTCTCAATTGAGATTGACCGATGAGACATGTCTGCCAAACCAACATTGTCAATTAAACCCTCATTATCCTACAAAACAATAACCATATCCTACAGTTACTATACACCTATCACAGAATCCTGCAAATAACATTGTTTTCATTGCTTTTTCGTATGTCATAAATTTATTTATGAGATGTTTCGGTCTTTTATATTTTGACTCAGTTTACCATGTTTCTTAATCCTGATAGTGGACTAATGTCCACATTTTTTTCCAGTCAATAAAAGCGGACCAATAATAATGTCAAGTCAATATTGAAAAAGATAGTATCTTTGACTATTTCTACTCTTGTATTAATGTCAAGGGATTCTGACATTGATGTCTGAAGTAGACTTTGCGTGCACTGTTCAAATGAATTCCCAATGAATAGAATCGCAATTAATATATGAAGTGATTCTCCGAGTTATTTCTACAATTGGACTTCCAAACCAATTCGAAGGAAATGCATATTTTATTTCTTCTCTTATTGAATTCATAAGTAGACTTTGCAACCGGTTCCTTGTGTGGAATCACTTGCAGTTCAAATTATTTCCCAAGCATCGGACTCTGCAGATGGTTTCGTGTGTGGACTCTGCCCAAATGGATTCCCAATGAATGGACTAGCAAATTATTTTAAAAATTGGACTGTGTCCAAATGGCAGAGGAAATGGGCGTTTTTATTTCTGCACTTATTGGATTCTTAAGTGAACTCTGCAGGTGTTTTCCTGTGTGGACTTTGCACAAATTGTTCCCAAGGATCGGACTCTTATCCAAATGGATTCCCAATGAATGGAATCACAAGTGATATGTCAAGTGCTTTTGCAAGTTTTTCTACAATTGGACTCTGTCCAAATGGTTTCTATTTACATGGAAAATTTTAATTTTTGTGCTTAATGGATTCATAAGTGGGCTCTGCAAGTACTTCCTTGTGTGGACTTTGTCCAAATTATTTCCCAAGGATCAGGCTCTGCAGTTGATTCCGTGTGCGAACTTTGGACTATGTGGAATTTATCCAAATTGTTTTCCAAGGATCGGATACTGCAGGAGATTTCGTGTGTGAACTGTCCAAATGGATGCCCAATGAATGGAATCACAAGTGATATGTGAAATGTTTTTCCAAGTTATTTCTACAATTGGACTGTGTCAAATAATATCAGGAAATGAACGTTTTATGTTTTTACAGTGGTTTTTAAATGAACTCTACAAGTGCTTTCTTGTGTGGATTTTGCACTGATTGCTTTCAAGGATCGGACTCTACAGCTGATTCCGAGCATGGACTCTTCTTCCAAATGGATTCCGATGAATGAACTCTCAAGTAATAAGTCAAGTACTTTTGCAAGTTATTTCAACAATTGGACTGTGTCCAAAGGGTTTCTGTGGAAATGGAATTTTTTTTTTATTTGTTCGCTTAATGGATTCATAAGTGGACTCTGCATTGCTTCCTTGTATGGACTTTGTCCAAATAGATTCCCCGTGAAGGGATTCAAGCAACATATCATATTTTCAAGTTATTTCTACAATTGGACTATGTACAACGGTTTCAAATGAAATCGACGTTTTTATTTTTTCACTTATTGGATTCTTGAATCGACTCTGCAAGTGCTTTCTTGTGTGGACTTTGCACAAATTGAAATGGATTCCCAATGAATGGAATTACAAGTGATATGTCAAGTGCTTTTGCAAGTTATTCTACAATTGGACTGTGTCCCAATGGTTTCTATTGACATGGAAATTTTTATTNAAGGTGCTACTGTTCTTATGGTTGTTGGTGTGGTTGATGAGATTGTTATAGATGCTACTGTTGTTATAGTTGTTGATGTGGTTGCTGAGATTGTTGTTACAGGTGGTGTTACTGTCGTTATGGCTGTTGGTGTGGTGGTGGTTGAGACTGTTATTACTGTTGCTATTGTTTTAGTTGTTGAGATTGTTGTTATAGGTGCAACTACTGTCTTAGTTGTTCATGTGGTTGTTGTGATTGTTGTTCATGTGGTTGTTGTAATTGTTGTTACAAGTGCTACAGTTGTGGTTGAGAGTGTTGTTTTTATAAGTGCTACTGTTGGGTTTATAGTTATTGCTGTGTTGTTGAGATTGTTGTTATTGGTGACTGTGTTTATGATTGATGTGGTTGTGATTGTTATTGGTGCTACTCTTATGTTAGAAAGAGGGAGAGAGAGAGAGAGAGAGAGAGAGAGAGAGAGAGAGAGAGAGAGAGAGAGAGAGAGAGAGAGAGAGAGAGCATGAACTTTTAATGTTTCCCAACAAGCATCAGGATACGAGCACAGTGCAATTCACTTATCAACAAACATTTCCCCTGAGTAAATGTCATTAGCCTCTTGTATTCTATCCTCAAGATGATAATTCTTGCCGTTTGTCTCTAGGATAATGTAACGAAAGAGAAATGAGGGGGTGGGCTAGGCGGAATGTAATATACTTAAACCTGAATTTACCCGAGCGTGACTATCTAGTGACAGGATGCCGGAGGCTTGTCAAAGGTCCATCCATTTTTCCTGAGGATTTTTTCCAGATGGAATTTGAACTAAACCGTCTTGGCTTTTACGGCTTTGGCGGATATGAGGTTCCAAGGGTTTTACCTGAATTTACCTGTTTATAATCCTATGGGTGATAAAATTCTCCAGTTTTCCGTCCTACACTGTGGCTTATTGGGGTTGAAGCAAATCTGTAGGCATATAGAAGCCTACTCTTAAAAACCACGCTCTCGTACCTCTTTACACTTACCCCTCTACATTATTAATTAATCTACCAACACCTCATATACACCGTTTTATAGTGTTCTCCGACTCGCACCTGTTAATACTCTTTTGGACATACAAAACCACTTGTAAACTGTATGCATGTTGAGTTGTGAGAACAGGCTGTGCCCACGGGTTAATTCTACAGCCACCACAACATTCAGGTAAATATTTACCCGAAAATACACAATAATAAAAGTTACATCTACCACAACACCCACTTCAATTTAACATCCTCCACAACACTCCTATAACACCAACCACAACTCCCACCACAACGTTCCCTACAACACCACAACACAGCACCCATCACCACAACACCACCACAATACATACCACACCATCCGCCATTTCACCAAGTTATTCCGTCTATCATCTTGCTACGGTGCAGGAAGAGCATATATGTATGTATGTGTCACGCAACAAGGTTTGCAGATTGTTTATACGTTATTCCTGCTAAGCTTAAGCTAGGCTACTGGTATCTATGGTAGCTTGCACCAACTGCTGAATTTGTTTATAGATTTAACCTAATGTAAAGTCTAACTATTTACATAAATTCCCTACGTCGCATATGTAATTGGATGTGAAACAGTCCAGGAATTTATAAATAATTCTATCAAACGTTCAGGAAATATGTCATATTTGAAATGATGTATTGCTCGAAATCTTAGTCAAGTATCCAAAGTTGACTTACTATAGGTAGTGCATGCACATAACTAAACTTTCCACCGCCGCCCACTGGTGGTTGTGTGAAAGCCTAGATGTCATTTGAAACTCTGTGCAACTAACTACACGAATGTAAATTACTTAGCTTATAGCTTAAATTGCTTGTGACATTGAAATCATTTTGCCACACACTCGGACGATAGGAGTGGGAGTTCATAATAAACTAACTGAACAAACTACAAACCTTGTAACTATCTTATCAAGACTAACATGCTTAGCTAACTGAAATTTGAGGGTCAGATCCTGGACCCATTATATATCGCTCTCTAAATTTTTACATTATCACCCACACGATGTGTATGAAGTGCATAGCAAATAAACTAAATTAAATATCACAATACTCGTCTGAACACCCAACGCAACACCCACCAAAACTAACCTTTTCCATTATTTGCGTATCCAGTTGATCCCCACAACACAACTATCACCAGAAGTAGAACTGTCTTCTCCATCTTGGGCCACCCTCCCACTGCACACGACCGCTGACAACCCGTCCATGGTGGCCCATTTCCCTGGAACACCATCGTCACAGTACCCTGGGCGTACGCCAAGCCGTACAGTGGCGCTCTGGATATTCTCCAAGACATCCGCTCTCTACTTGAGGCTAGTTATCTAGACAGGATGGCGGGGGAGAGATGGGGGTGAAGGCCAAAGGTGATGTAGGGAGTGGACGGTACGTGGGTATGGTGCTTCTGTAGTTGAATCTAGTCATTTATCCTTCTGTCAGATGCTGCGAGTTCGGTATCCTTTTTGGTGACCTTTCCTGTGTTATTCGGTCAAATATCTCATAGCAGGATCTCCAACTCTATTTTTTTCACTCTATCTCACTTGGTCTGGACAAAATGAGAAAGTTTATGCCGTGTTTGAAATGTGGTTTGGTCTTCAATAAAGTTGAATCCGGTAAGATTCAGGAAGCCGGTGTCAGGATGTACTGTAAGTTAATCGAGGCATCGGTCCATGGTGAACCGGAGGTCGTCGTCGATGTTAATGTTCATCCACTGACTCATATCATGCTGCAGCTGTGATTTGTATACACTGATCTCATTCTCAGCTTTGTTAATCTGATGTATCAGGTCTTGGCGATACTCGTTGGTGAAGGCCTGCTTCTTGCTGCTCGGTCGTGTGTTCTGATATTAATATATTTTGGAAGCCGTCGTTCTTGTAGACAGGTGTTACTAAATACCCTGTCGGTCATATTCAATAACTTACACACATACACACAGCTACGAGGAAAGGATACGGGAGCTAAACCTCACGTCCCTGGAAGACAGAAGAGTAAGGGGAGACATGATAACCACCTACAAAATTCTCATGGGAATTGGCAGGGTGGACAAAGAAAAACTATTTAGCATGAGTGGAACACGAACAAGGGGACACAGGTGGAAATTTAGTACCCAAATGAGCCACACAGACATTAGAATGGAATGCGTTAGGCAGTGATGTGGTGGAGGCAGACTCCATACACAGTTTCAAATGTAGATTTGATAAGAGCCCAATAGGCTCCAGAATCTATACACCAGTTGATTGACAGTCGAGAGGTGGGACCAAAGAGCCAAAGCTCAACCCCGTAAGCACAATTAGGTGAGTTCACACACACACACATGGAGGCGGAAACAAATGGGCAGAGTTTCTTTCACCCTGATGAAAGAAATTCAGCAGGGGTGATGATTCACCTACCTAGCAGTAAATAGGTACGGAGTTAGACAGCTGCTAGGGGCTGCTCCTGGAAATATATGTGTTAGAGATAAATATATGTAGTAGACATAATAGAGGAAAAATAAAAAGACTGAAAGAGCGGGAGCTAATCCAGCTAAAAAACAGGAGAGTGAGTGGAGACATGATAGAGGCATATAAAATACTTAGCGGGATTGACAGGGGGGGGGAAGGGAAGGGGGAGACATTCACAATGAATACTAACAGAACAAGTGGGCATATATGGAAGAAACAGAGGAGCCATGGAGATGTTAAAAAATTGTATTTTAGCGCAAGAACAGTAGAGAAATTGAAAAACTAAATTAACAGGTGGAAGAAGGGAAGTTCATTTACAAGTTAAAAGTAGATATGACAGAAAAATAGATTAGGATACATTGCTTTAGACAACCAGCTACTGGAAAGGTGGAGTTCAAGAGTTTAAGCTTTAGCCTGCAGGCACAAATAGGCGAGTAAATCTGACTCTCTATAGGCTCCAGGAGGCTAAAAAGTAAACATATATTTTTACACCCAATCCAGATCTTTATCTTGCTTATGTTGATTAACCGAGTGTGTACGGAAACCCATCCACTCAAATTTTTATCGTCTGGGATGGTGAAGATCATTTTCTCCACTCCAGTACCACTACTTAGACCCCAGTGGATCGTTTACATGTAGTCCTTTATTGTCATGGTAACCCTTTTCAATCATTTGCTTCAACTCACAGCTCCTTAGATACGTAGTCAATCACCGGTTTTGTGAAACATGATGTACGCTGAAAGTCACTCACTACATCACTTTATGAGCACAGCAAGGAGATCTTGTATAGGAAGGCGAAAAGGAATCCTCATCCGAGGAAATGTCTGAGTTCGGATGAAGGGTGTATTAGGACCTGGCACCGGAAATTTGGCAAGCGACGTGCATCCCAGTTTCCAACCACCCACACTGGCACTTCCTGTCCCTCCTCAAGCTGGCCCTAGCTACATCTGCCCAATGCTCCGTTGGCCTCGCTACATCTGCCCAATGCTCCGTTGGCCTCGCTACATCTGACCAATGCTCCGTTGGCCTCGCTACACCTGACCAATGCTCCGTTGGCCTCGCTACACCTGACCAATGCTCCGTTGGCCTCGCTACACCTGACCAATGCTCCGTTAGCCTCGCTACATCTGACATCTGCCCAGCTGGCTCGACTACATCTGGCACCTGACCAGCTTGCCATACTGCTCTTCCTTCCGTTCTTTATGTAATTACCTAAGTGTAATTACCTAAGTGTAGTTACAGGATGAGAGCTACGCTCGTGGTGTCCCGTCTTCCCAGCACTCTTTGTCATATAACGCTTTGAAACTTGAACAGCCATCGGATTTCCCCCCGGCTTGAGTGGTGCAACCTGTGGACGAGCACACTGATATAACTGCTCTTGCATCCAGTCTATTTCAAAACAAATACAATTACGTAACTGAAAAATATGATTTACCCGGTCCACGGAAAAATGCAAAATTTGAGAACTCGTGCAATGTGATGATTGATATTTGTTTAATATTTAGAGAAAATGACAGCGAAGAAAATATAATTATCATGACTGTGTATCAAGCAGACACAAAAACAGATTAAAAAGTTTCCTATGCTATATACGCGCTCCTGTATTTATATCTTCAACATATTTAGTGCAAAAATAAACGGCGCTAATGTCAAAACAAAAACTTAAAATTTCATTGGTTCTTAAATCATAACGTACAGCACAGCACCTCGCCCACGTCTAGTAATTTTATGGAAATTAGCATGAGAGAGGGTATCAAAAGAGGCTTAATTCAAGCAGGAACCATACTCAAAAAGCAGTAACTCTCAGGTCATGTAGCATTTATTGTGCTGGTACACATGATGTTGGGATATTACGTGTCAAAAGTAGCCTAGTCTTTAAACATGACCGGAAGAATGGTGACATTATATTAGTAGTTTCAAATAACTACAGCCACGGACTTTTATCTAAATAACTTATATCAGAGATGTAACAAAATGTAATAGACCTCTCCCATTAAATACTGCTTGTGTAGAAACCACAATGAGTAACTTTAATAAATTCTTAAGCAGAGATCAATGGTTGATCAAGGGTTTTATGTCTACGTGGACGTGAAGCTTAGAGTGTCTGTTCTTGTGGCCATACTAACATTTGTTTTGAGAGACGTTTTGCTATATTCTCTTTTATAATATGTTACAAGTAAAAAGCAGGAATTGGTACGGGAAGGATGCACTATATTAAACTGTGATGTTAAATGGGATTTTTGTATTGTGATTTGATTTGTACGCACTGAAATTGTGCGCCCCTTGAGGGACTTGAAGTAGAGGAAGGAGGGTAGAAATAGCCTAAGCTACTCTATCCCTTTGAGATGTATTTTCTTGTCTCATAAACATACTTGAACTTGAGCAATATGGTGGAACGTAGTCTGGGACAATAACTTGCATATAACTTGTATTCTACACGGGGAGGACGAGTAGCAATGTCTGTCGTCCTTACATCACTGATGGATACAGACTCAAATTTTGTAAATGACGGTATTCGGCAGATAGTTCCAAACATTTTTCAAGCTATGGCACATGTTATTAAAACTACATTTCGCGGAACTCTAACCAAGAGGCATGAAAAATGTAAGGAAAATCACAATAAAATTAAATTGATACTAAATTTAAACATTATTTGCTCAGTTTATCAACATTTTGATAAATATTTATTGGAAATTTTCAAAATAATTCACAATAAAGGATAGCTCTTTATATTTGTATTTTTTAAATAACTATAGTTGGTGGAATCTGACAATAAATAGGGAAATCGTCACTGCATAGTTCAACTGAGTTATAGTATTATTGATAAATAGAATTGGGTAGCAGTACAGTGTTGTGTTAATCTTTGTTAATAATACAAAAGTTTAAAATACAATTGAAAAAAACCTCAGGAACGATGAGGAACCTTATTTATTATCATTTTAATTATACTGTTTTTTTGTTAGACATTTGTTTACCTATGATAGTGTTCTTTATTATATTATCATATTCTTAAGGGGTGGAAATAGCCTAATTAAGCTACTCTATCCCTTTGAGATGTATTTTTTCTTGTCTCAATAAACGTCTTGAACTTGAACTTGAACTACCATATTCTACGAACTTATTCCGTTAACAACTGCCAAATAGGGCCTCGTCAGCTTCGATTTTAGAAAACTTAAAGTACAGCATTATTNTTAAGGTAGCATTTTTCAAAAAATCCGAAGAAAAATGGAATATTTACGAAAAATTACGAAAAATACTACAACGTTGTGGCAACACTGTGCTGCAAACCGTTTTATGTTATCTTGATAAATAACGTAATTAGAGTCATATTTCCTGCTGCAAGTTTCCCCAATCCGGTCCTCGCGGCCTGGGTGCGCCGTGCGGTATTGTGTCTTACGTTGTAGAAGTCTAATATTTCGTAATAGCGTGGAAAATAGCGTTATATGCATGAAACTAATATAAACTCACTTATTGGCAACTGTCTCGTGTGAGGGATGTGATGTAGCTCAGTCACTCTGTGTGTCCCTGAGGGAGTGGGTGTATCGTTGACGCGCTCTCCCAGAACAGCGCTCCCAAAATAGTTATTTGGGCTATTTGTACTGCAATATGACATACCAAACGAACAAGAGGAAAGCGCTGAAGGCTAGATGCATGCGAGCTCTCCGTAGAAGGTACTAGCTGGCCGCAATGCGTAGATCACGCACTGTGAGGAGTGAGGAGTGTGGTGGCGTCTCCGCCAGCAGTGTGAGGGAGCTTCTCGCAGCTCGCGCGCCTCCCTCCCCCACAATCCCACCTTCTGCTGCCTCACTTCTTGCACCAGCTACTCCTCATGCTGGACATACGGGACTGGTACTTTAGTAAGAAGGACAAGGAGATGAAGAAACCAACGAGACGCACCACCAAACCAAGCAAGGCCCCTGAGGGAGCTGACCCCGGGTATGGGGCAGGGCCCTACTATAGTGCCACTGCAGTGCCACCTTCAGGACCCATATTTCTGACCAATTATATTAGGTTAGTATCTTTTAGTGTTATATTGTGGTATTACTTCATAAATATTTGTACATATATAACTGGTGGCAAATATTTAATTAATTTTTATTAATTATTTTTTTTTTTTTAATAATTTTTTTTCTTTTATTAATCAGACGATCTTCATGGAACTTGCACACCATATTGAACCCATGCCTATCTACAAGGCTGCAAATTTTGAATGAAATTGGTCGGCATCAACCTCGCCCAAAGGTAGGTGAACTTTGACCTTCGTTTGTGGAGGTAAGTATTTTACAACTATATCTCACTTCACAGCCTTTATTTATTATTCAATTTACATGAAACTTGCACAGTATATGTAGAGTTTATGCCTCTAAAAAATGATATAGCGTTTCTTATCTATGTAGATTTATTGATTTTATAAATATTGGTATACATCATTTTGTTGCATACTTTTTTGGGAAATTTTAAAAATCTGTATTATTGCACTAAATACATCTGGGATAAAAATCCTTTATCAAATTCTTTATTATATAGTAAGGTCATAGCTAAGTGTCATAAAAATGATTTTGGTTCACAATTGTGGGCTGTGAAATTATTTGAATATTGTTGAAAAAATTTCTAATTTTTTTTTTTTTTTTTTTCTCCCTCTCTATTTAGGCTGAGATGCTGAAACTTGGCCCAGTTGCAGCATCTTTCACATGTATCAGGATAATAAATTTTGAATGCCCTACAACAACTTTTATATTTACAAAGTAATGTTCCCTTAACCTAAGGCAACATTTTCTAGCCTAAGACAACATTTTCTAGCCTAAGACAACATTTTCTAACTTAAAGCAACGTAATCTAACCTAAAATTGTATTCACGACGTAAAACGAAGGCCAAATATGTTTTTAAATTACTTTTTATTGACAAAATTATGTTTTGGCGACACGATCATTGATATGTGAACATGTATGCTTCGATTTCTTAAACACCATTTTAACATTGTTCTTCAGAAAGAGTTCACAGTCAACTTAAGTGAATTTTCTTCTTTGTCCCATAATGCCATCTTGCTACACTGCCGTGCCAACTATTGTGTCACACTGCTGCGCCACATTAGGCATGCAACTCTAGGCACCCGGATTTCGGAAGGACAAGTGGCCTCTGCAGCAGCGAGGGCGTCAACGACAGCTTTACTACATTTCGCTGGAAGGTGGCCGCTCCCTCGGGCTTCGACGGCTTCCACAACGACCTCAAGGACGTCTCCTCGGACACCTTCTTCACCAGGTAGGTGGAAGTCTCCTTGTCGAGGTCTGAAGGGAGGGAGTTTTGATGCAGTCGGGAAAGGCGGGATATTTTTTGTTGTGGTCTAGGGGTTGGGGATGATCTCGCTGTGGTCTTGGGGAGGGGGCTCTGCTGTTGTCTTCATAATTATCTGTTCTGTGGTCTGGTTTAGAATACCTTCTGTGGACTGAGTAGGACTGTATAAATATCTTTGCATTGCCATGAGTGGAGTTGAGGTATGTTGGTTGTGATCTTTGCGGAAATATCTTCTTTGTACTCTATCCTGTCTGTCTGTCTGTGCTATTTAAATCCGTGCATAAAATCTGCGTCAGCTACTTCACTCTAGTTCCTGTCCTTTACTGCTCTGTAAATGAAGAAGTTCTTTGCAATATCGTATGGAGCATTTAAATACTTAGTTTCTTTCTGCATCTTGTCGTTAATGTCCAAGCTGTGTCAAATGCCTTATTATTGTTTATTTTGTCCTTTCTGCTGAGAATTGTGAATGTCGTGATTATGTCTCTCATATTTCTTATATTATTCAGTGAGATTTAAGTTAAATTCCTTTAATCTCTTCACGAAACTCATTATTCTCAGCTCAGGGACTAGTCTCCTGGCATACTAATTGGTCTAGGTGGGATTTATCTTCTCCTGGGTTTAAGTGGAAGTCTGAATGTGGGGTTTCTTTCAATGGATTCTGGTTGGGATCTTCTTCACTTGAGTCTGGGTATTGGTGTCTTCACTGCCCTTCATTTCACTTCACTAGTACCATGTTATTTGTCCGTTGGGGATTTTGACGTCAAGTATTACAATACCTGAGAGGACGGGTTGCAGGGAATCCTTGTGTTCGTATTATGGTATGTTTTGAAAGAGAGCGAGAAGGAGGAGGAGAGGAAAGAAAGGAGAGAGATAGAGAGGAAGAGGAGGGAGAGAGAAACCCGGGCACCACCGAAGTCTCACAAACGTATCCATTTAACTGCTTTTCAATTTCCCCTTTGCTTTCCATGATCGTGTGCACTCCATTTGGTCATCCGTCACGTCACACCACCATCCCCCGTCACTCCACAGCACACGTACCATCACCCTGGATAGTATTTACTTCTCAGCTGGAAGTCGGGTTCAGTGCTTGGCGAGGGCTCACTCGGGTGACGGGGAGGCCGGCCTCGAGCTGGCCTCCCGCCCCGTGACCGTGGCCTGGGAGGGAGGTCTCTGTCCGCCCAGGAAAAAGGGCACCTTTGGAGCCGACCCCTTCACTGCCAAGCTTCAGTACACAGGTGAGTCGTGGAATTAGAATGCAACGTGCGATTTGTTTTGGCGGAGTTAATTCAAAGGTCCTGTGTTGAAGTGGTGTAACTGTATTGATACCGAGTCTTTAATGAGAATCAATAAACTCGTATCACCTAGAGTGGGTTCTGGGATTTCTAGTCCCCAAGCCCGGCCAGGGGCCAGGTTTGTTTTGTGATATTACAGTGAATATGAATGTACGACTATAAACAGTATGTACGACTTTATCAGTACTTATGTGAAAGTTAATCAGCATTTGATGTGTGTATTTGCTCATGTAACTATTTGTGTGAGTTGTTTGTATAGATTAGCTTATGATTGTTTGTGATGATTAGCTTATGTCTTAAGGGAATTCGTGGATGCGTTGCGAGCAAATCAGTGAACCCGTCCACGGAGGGTGAGGACCTTTGACCAAAATCAACTACTAGGTGTGTCTGTGTAGGAAGAGACCCTATAGTCGCAAATTACATTTTAATACATGATATTTTGGCCAAATTTCATCAAATTTGATACAAGAGCCCCTTCTGTACCCAACACCGCCAGGAGCCAGGGACCCCAGCCACGCCAACATGGTGCGCCTGGAGGTGGTCATCCCGCACAGGGACGGTATGATCCCTGTTCTTTCCACCCGTCAACTCGTCAACTTCCAGCTCACACTGTCCAGGGACGGTATCCGCATTGGCAACCACCGCTGCTCCAACCTGCTCGATTTCCACGAGGTAATGTTCGTATTTGTGATACCACTTCTTTGGAGGTTCTTGAAGCCTTGTATAAGTGCTGCGATTGATTAGTATAAAACATCATATAGGAAATGTATTGTCTTTCTTACATTTCAACCCAAGTACTTAATATTTTAATAATAATTACATTATCTTAATGCCATTATTTAATACAAAATACAGTAAGGTTAGAATATGCGATTAGATTTTTATCTTTAATCTATTTATATACTTAGTGTATCCAAAATTATTATTAATGTGTTGGCTCAATGCCTTGTTTCTCATTGCACTGTCCCCTCACGACCGAACAGTGCCGTGTTCGATTTCCGAACAGGACGGAATGCTTGGGCACATTTTCTATACACCTGATGCCTTTGTTTACCTAGCAGTAAATAGGTACCTGGGAATTAGACAACTACTGTGTGAAAGCATCCTGGTAAGGTCAGTCGTTGGCCTAAGGGAATCCGGATGAGCCTATAAGAACGCCTGCCTCTCCCCGCCAATGGGGAAACCATCTCTCACACTGTCATAACTCTCCCTTTCCACATTAATAGCCCTTCCCTTGAGGTCTTGTGAATTATTTCTTTTCTGGCGAGCAGGTGAGGACGCAGCGTGGGTTTGTGACTAACATGACCCGAGGACCCGAGGTGGTGGAGGAGCTGGAACCCTACCAACACTCTCTCTCCCTACGCTCGCCCCCGACGCTCAGGTGAGGCATCTTTTCTCCTTTATCAATGTCCCTGCCTGCCTGCCTCCCTCCCTCCCTCCCTCCCTGCCTGTCTCCCTGCCTGCCTACAAGCAGACATTGTAATTAATCTTTTGATATTCGAAATAATTCAGGAAACTGAAAGAGGTACAAACCTCTTATCTGATTTTGCAAGCCCTCTTTAGTTTAAATTCCCAAAAATTTCATATTCGAAACAATATTGTAATGTAAGAATTACCCGGTACGTATAGATTAGATATGGATCTGAGAGACTGCCTGAGAAATTTACTGAAATGACCATCAAAGAACAATGTAGCGAGTTGAATGTATTGAAATGTATGTATTCAATGTATTGAAAGTATTCAAGTTGTTACTGATGAGAACATGCAAAAACAAGTGTTCCTGCTACTTAAAATAATAATATTGCAAGTAATGAATTTCACTATGGAACGAAAGGTGGAAATATATTTCGAGAATTTTTTTTATGCCAGAACAGGACTATGACACTGGCATCAATGACAAAGTAGTTGATTGACGGCGTACGGACAAGTTCACTGGAGTCTTCGTCCGAGCCACGAAATTTAGCATTCCAGTCTCCAGTCCCTCCGTAAAACACCTGTTAATTTTCTTATATCTCCCCTTCAGATAAATAAAAAAAAAAGCCTTTAAACGTTAACAGTAGATTACGTAGACATTACCCATTACAGACGACAAGTAATCTATTATAATCTACTCTGTTTTTGGTGTTTATATCTATGTCAGCTCCTCCTACTCATCTCTATCTTCTGCCTTCTCAAGGCACTTAGTCTGAAATCTGTCATTGGAAGGTTCTACCGAGCGCTGGAGGTGGAGGCGTGCGTGTGGCGGTGGGTGGGGTACTACACCATGACGGAGCTGGTGTCGCAGTGTGGGGGCGTGGTAGCCACCGATGGTCAGGTGTTGGACGCCGTGCAGAGCTTCGTCAGCGTCCTGGTGCCTCTCTATGTCTCCTACGTCTTCCACTCTCCCATAGCCACAGGAGGCTGGCAGCACACAGACCTCTCCACCCGTCTAAGGTGAAACTGATTACCAAACTTCTTTACGTGAAACTGATTATCAAACTTCTTTAATAACAGGACAGATCCTGTTATTCTTGGTCGTATTATTTTTACTTTTATTATTGCTGTTATTATGTCAACCCTAATATTATTACCGTCATTATTTACTCTCGTGTAGAATTTAACTCGCATGAATTACACACAAGTAGTCTCTGTCTCTGTCTCTCTGCCTCTGTCTCTCTGCCTCTGTCTCTCTGTCTGTCTCTCTCTCTGTATCTCTCTCTCTCTCTCTCTCTCTCTAACTTAAACAAATTAGGTTTAACGCGGAATCAGCACAAATAGGCAGACGCAGACAACTGACTGTATTCCCCTCCCATCCAGCATGAGCTTTGTTTACGACACCGCGATCCTCTGGAGGCAAGGTATCGGAGCCCCCGCGGAGAGCGAGCTCGCTGGCGTCCTGTACCCGACCTCCATGAGGCTTCGTCCTGATGGCCGTCTGGTGGTCACCTGCCGCACCCAGCCCAGGTATGCCGAAGGTGGAGTACAATCCAGGCCACGGAGACTGAGGTAGATCTGCGAAACTTATGTGTAAGCTGTAGAGTGAAGGCATCGTGGAAGCACGGTCCTGTGGCGGGCACTCTCCGTATAGTGTAAGGATAGAAGATACTGTGCGGGTAATGAAAGGGTGGAGGTAATCTTTTAGTATCTAGGGAAGATAACCTTGTGGTGTAGGTAAGAACTTGAGGTTTAGCGGAGGCCAAGCTGAAGGTAAGGTGAATCTTGAGTGATCACGATTATTGACAGGGCGAGTCTGAAGCTGTACAGCCGTGTACTGGCCCAGTACAAGTCACAGTAACGGCGCCGGAGCAATAAAGTCAAACACCACGCAGTAGAAATATGAAGAATGATATCCTCCAGCAGCACGCCACGGGACCGGTCTGGATCACGCCATGGGACCGGTCTGGATCACGCCATGGGACCGGCCTGGATCACGCCACGGGACCCGCCTGGAGCATGTCATGGGGCAGGTTTCATTACTGTGCATGAATATTTTCGTATTACAGACAGTGACAGTAACGTGGCTGAAAATTAAACATCCAACCCACTCATCTGAAGATAAAGGTGACGTCCTTTCCGGTCCGTCCTGGATCATTATTATATCATTTATTGTACTGCATTCCAATTAAACAAAATAGTGTATATTTTTTATTAGGATGCATCGTGTTTTGCAATATTGCATAATATTTTATTATATTGTATCGTGTTGATCCAGGTTCCGAGGGATATTCGTAGAGAAACACAAGGCGTCAGAACACATTAGCTCTGTGACCAGTGATGACCACCCTGACCTGACCTTCAGCCTTGACCTCCTCCGCTCCCAACCCACATACGCTCACCCGGAACAACACTGGCAGTTCGTCTCAAACTTCGCGGTAAGTCTCATGTTTGGTGATGGTTACTACTTACATACACAAAAAAAATGTTTTACGATCTAAACACTGTACTAGATGTTTGTGGCTGCCATGTCCACTAGTCCATCGACAGCTGAAAATAACTAGACATGTTTTCTGCGGCTCTTAAATTCTCAGTGTAATACCCAAGACTCACTATATTGATCTTGCAACTGAATTTGAACTATATTTACTGTAACTTTCCGTATTTTTGTACTAATTTGTTACCAGTGTGATGTGCTTAACTGTTCTCTCCTGATAATTAAGTTTTTATTTATGAACATTAAATGCAACTAAATAATTATTCTTAGGCTTCACTGCCGGACCAGAGATTTATAAGTTTGTGAGCTTATAACTTCATTGTGTTAATTATGAGAAACCTATGAAGATATAATTAGCTCCTTTGTCGTTGCCTTCTGAATCTAATACACCTTTAATGCTGATGTTTTGAGCTTAATTTGCAAAATTATAAAGGAATTTAAAAATACATGTTTTCCCGCGCGGGACTTAATCCTGTAGCATGTCCGGCGATGTGGTTATGGCGACTAAATAGGCCTAGCATGCAGACGATGAGTCACAATAACGTGGCTGAAGATAAGATGACCAAACCACATATCTTGGGACAGTTAGGCCTAGCATGTGCCAAGAAAACAACCGTCTTTTCACCGTGCCTCCTCCTTCTGACAGTAAAGAAACTACATACAATTTTCTGAACACATTTTGTACTTTCAGGTTCGGGACTACAGTGGGTCTTACGTCGTACATCTCCTGGCGTGTACAGTGGTTGAGGATGTGCTGTACTCCCAACCCCTCGTCTGCAACCCCAGGCATCTCATCCCATTCGTCCTTCAGGTAAAAAAAAAAATCAAAATACTATCACGAGCCATAGTTTCTTTACTCCCCATCCCCAGGCGAGAGGGATATCGGAGTCAAGGTTGGAGAAAGTCCAGGTGAACGAATTTTGACAGGTTCATTTATCTGATACTGCTTCCTGACGTACCCAAACCAAAACACTTCATGACGTCACCATAGGGGCAACCCGTCCTCGCAAATTCGTATAGTCAATATTGACTTATTAAATACGTGCATAGGTGATATACTAAACATAATAGATACCCTTAAAAAGCTTCATAGAAAACACCGACCTTACCTAACCTTGTTAGTATGTTAAGATAAGCATCTTATAGCTTCGTAATTACAATTGTTACTTAACCTATTATAGGTATAGGTTAAGTAATAATTGTAATTAAGAAGCAATAAGATGCTTATCTTAACATACTAACAAGGTTAGGTAAGGTCGGTGTTTTCTATGAAGCTTTTTAAGGGTATCTATTATGTTTAGTATATCACCTATGCACGTATTTAATAAGTCAATATTGACTATACGAATTTGCGAGGACGGGTTGATAGGGGAGGTTTAAAACAGCTTATCCTCATCAGCACAGCCCGTCCTCGTTAACAAGGGCCAAATATTCATTCCATACCACCACCAAACCTAGTTTATGATTAAAAGCACTTTACAATCAACCTGTCTTTATGGTATGTTCATTTTAAGTTTCGGCTGACCCCAAAGACTCATTCATCAACTGTAACATGTTCATTAAAAAATTGTGCCTTTGTTCAAATCGCAACGCTATTAATGCTTCACCCACATACTTCAAATACAAATAATCGCCAACAGAACCTAAACACCTAACCTATTCCTAACTACACACAGAACTTTAATATGTAAATGAGAACAAACCTATTTTAAGTACACAATACATTAAAAATAATGTATGCGTCTTGTGAGACGGCCGGCCCTTTAATGAGCCTAGCCTGAAGACAGGTTGAAAACCTATGCAATATTAAATTTATGACGTCATAAGTTTTAATTAAAAAGTTGCGATGATGTCGACAAACCAAACTTTCCTCAAAGATCTTAGACCCTACTTCTCTAAACTAGGATAAGATCCACCAGATTCACGTTTTGCAAATTCTATACCACTAAAAAACGTTTGTCTCTTCATGGGATAATGATTAGTATCTGAGCCTAAATTTAATATTCGTGGTTCATGTTCGAATTCCGCATACTCCTATATATGTAAAGGCAATTACATTTCAGGTTCGCTTCCAACAAGTGTCCGACCCTGTGCCAGAGCAGTTCACCCTCAGTACACTCTTCCACCTGATGAGACAGCGAGAACTGTGGCTCTCCGATCTCACCACCGACTTCGAGGCTGAGTCTGATGTCTCCTTCTTTCCTGGTGAGTTCGCAGGCTGTTCTCAAGTTCAAGTATGTTTATTGAGACAAGAAAAAAATACATCTCAAAGGGATAGAGTAGATTAGGCTATTTTTACCCCCCCCCCCTCTATTTTAAGTAAAAGAGTACAAATTCACAAATCACAGTACAAGAATCCCATTTAACATTGCAGGTTAATATAGTAAGCACAGCATATAAATGTTAGACTCTCGGGGGAGGCTGTTCTCCTGGTGAGTCTGTAGGCTGCTATCCTGGTGAATCAGTTGGCTGCTACAAACTCACAAACATTACTTGTAAATTTGGCTAATATAGACTAATGTGTTAAAGCTCCAAATTTATTTAAACAATAGTGTGAATAATATGCGTGTAACCTGCAACAACCTGAGGTCATTGATTCTGTACAAAACACAAATACATACGTGGCATTTATTCCAGTGTTCGTCTACAACAGGTGACAGGATCTACGGGCGCGTGATGATTAACCCAGTGCAAGCTCTGGGGGCGGGCTTCCACGTCACATTGGAGAAATGCTTCGTGTGTACGGGCATCGACGGCTATGTCCCCAAGTACAACCCCGACTCGGGCGAGTATGGCTGCGTCGCTCACTCTCCCAACCTCCTCCATAACTTCAAGATTATTGTTAGTAAATGGATGTACAGTTTTATTTACCTGATTTTTCTGAATTTACCTGAAGGCCACTAACGCTAGTGGCCTCGATGAGGATAGGAGGCCGACGGCTTGTCAATGGCCCCCCCCCCATTTGTCCTGATGATTTTTTTTGTCAAGCTAATTTTAACATTCATCAGAGTTTTGGCATTTATGGCTTCGGTGGATAGGCAGTTCCATGGTTTATACCTTATGGAGGAAAAAATCATCTGTTGTACGTAATGATTATTGAAAAGTATCTGCGAGAAAAAATATTGTTTTACTTTGTCTACTTGCATTTGAAGATACAATGATTAGGATATAAAATTATGTTGTGCCTAAATATTCCATCATTATGATTGTAAAATATGTGAATATAGTAAGCTAAAATTCGAGTTCAATTCGCAGAGAATAATGACGGTAAATCCGTACTTGATGACATAATTACTTCAGGACCGCGGAGCGCCAGAGACCGTGAGTCAGGAGTACCTGAATGTGAGTTTCAACGCTCGCCTGGCCGTCGATGACCCAGAGCCTGATGTAATCAGGCTCCTTAACCAGCCTGGTGCTGATGGCTTCTCTCTGGATTCCTCTCCGCTCTTCCAGGTATGTTTTTGGTTCAACAGAACACATAGCGCTGATTATTATGCAAAGCAATACCAAGTTGAGAGGAAACTACTCATGAAATCAAAAGGGTTTCGTAAAATTCGTTGCTAAATCCCTTACAGGTGAAATGCCATTCCTGCTCTCAGCTTGGTGTTTCTCATGTACAATTTTGATTGATTACAACATTGCTTACCTAGTGTACTCTAAGTGTAATGAGTTTTTCTCATGAATATAAAACATTTTCGCAACATGTGATTTTAGCAAAGTGCTTTTGCGAGCGTGTACATAAATGTTTGCCTTTTCTTCGCGTATACATCGGCATTCACATTTGTATTAAATTCTATAGGCATCCTACGGGCGACAGTGGTTTGTACACTGCATCTACACAGTCCTCTCGGAAGAGAAGGCAGCACGAGGCATTGGTAAGAGGGATGTCACCGCTCAAGCAGCAAGTTACCACCACGCCCTAAGTACGGTGAATGATATCTTCCCATGGGCTAATCGGTCTGACTTGAAGTACAGATTCTCGAGCTCATATGAGAATGCCTTGCGTTCATCCCATGATTCTTCAGATTTTGAAAAAGATAGCAAACATGCAGATCTTGCGTCTGAGGGAGACGTCAGGGTGAAGAGGGCTAACTTCGAGGCACTCCACGGGAGGGACAACGGAAGAGGCACCAACATGCATCGCCTGGCACTGCAGCCCCGACGGCACCCCTCAGGGTCCAGCCTCCACAATCAGGTAGTTATTATTTAAATATTATTTTGTGATCGTAATTAATGTCCTCATAGTTTTTAATTGTTTAAATCTGAATAATTAGGTCTACTGCAGGTAGCTGTTTAGGCTATCAATCGAGTTCAAAATTCATGATCTAAAGACGAGGATAATAATGTTTAATTCAGTTCAATTCACATGATTTTGATTTCATAAATATGTGTACATTTATAGTTGAGTTATCAAACTTTTGCCAAATATCCTGACTAAAAATAAAGATTACCTTAGTCCTAAAGTGTGTCTAGGACTAAAGTAATCTCGATAAGTGGTATACCCTTCTCGGTGTATATGTAGGAGTCTCATAGTTGACTGTTCTGGACTCACAGTCGGGGATACCGGGTTCGATTTCCGAGCGGGACAGAAATGGTTGGGCAAGTTTCCTTTCACCTAATACACCTGTTTATCCAGCAGTAAATAGGAAGTTAGGAAAGTGTTGTGAGTCTGCGTACTGGGGGGGGGGAGGTCAGTAGTTCGACCTAAGTGGGTCCTCGATACAAGCCTGTAATGACAAAACTAATTATTATATCACCTTGTCTCTGTTCAACCAAAGAGCTTAGTCAAATGTTGTTATTATGACCTTCCTCACAGGGTTCCGAGTTCCGTCATATAGGTGTGGTGTCGGGTGTGGGGTGCGTGGTCGTCCTCTTGACCTCCGTTGTCGCTATGGTCGTCGTCAGGAGTCGTCGTGGAGAGGTCATCCCGCCTGGGTACTTATCTGTCTCACCCACCACCACCAGCGGCCACGTTGGGGAGACCCGTTATTACCACACATGTGAAGAAAATACTGAGGTGTAAGAGAAATGTTCAAGTAGAAAACTGGATTCAAATTTGAAGAGTATCAAGTGTTGAGGCTACCACCCAGTGATACCAAAGTTGAAATGTTAACCAATACATGTTAAAATGCATCTTGCGTCTAAGTTCCCTAAGACACCAAAGGAGCTAAGAAATTAGTGCTGATTCTTCGGAAGGTGTAAGTTTCTGTTTTGTGAGACTTCCGACATCACTTACATGTGATACTGTCATATGACACTGTCTCTGATCAGAATTACATTTCACCATTATAAATTCACATTAATGCATTCATAAATCTGTGTATCTATGAATTTACATATGTAGCTTAGCCTAACATTTTAAAAACACTACGATCACCTTCTGTGGTTGTTCAGTAAATCTCTGAACTGTATGTTTGACAAATCTCTCACCCTGTCCATGGAGGACAGAAGAAAATGTATATATGCTAGTTAGCATTGTAAATGTCTGGCCACGTCTGTGGTAGAAAATAATAATAATAATAATAATAATAATAATAATAATAATAATAATAATAATAATAATAATAATAATAATAATAATAATAATAATGAACTGACCCATGACACTGCCATATGATACTGCCATGTACTTGTTATTGCCATAGATATTTTGTACCTTTTAAGTGTTTCACTGTTTATTTACTTTATTGTCCAAGCACAAGTATTACTAAAGATTGTTCATTGTTCATTAAGTTTATATGATAGAATGTATTTTCTTCAATACGTCATCTGTGATTATATGTCATGCAAATAAAAGAAGTTATGCAGTATATTAAAAAGTCATAAATGGAATTAAATGAAATTGAAGATTTAAATCAGCATACCTGGCCAAAGACAAGGGCAAACGAGCAGGCACATCCCAATAGCTGCAATATTCAAGCGAACATAACATCAACGAGGGAAGGGAAGGGAAGGGAACTATCAGGAGAATCTGTTATCTGTTATTACCAAACATGGAAAAACTACTTGATGGTAAGGGCATCATTATACCTCAGGCATCTCGTCGATCGTTCTTGTTCAAAATAATATTTAATATTTTTTGTACAACTTTAACCTATTTATCAGATAATGCTCTGTGCTTTAGTTAGTTTATATTCTTAGAGTACCACGGCATGTAGTGATTTTGTAAGTTTTTTGTGTGAAATTTGCCTTATTTATGAATATGTTTCTCGAATTAACTTACTATGGTTAAGAGGCTACAGAGAATAAGTTTATATCTCAAATTTGAGCTTAATATTTATAACGTTGATTAAAATTTTTGTCGTATTGATTTAATATGTAATTTTCCTCATCGTTTACTTTGTATATGATAATTTTAGTTTTGAATACTGATAGGTCAACTTAAGACAAGTATAACACCATTAGTGATAGTGATATAACACCCCATCCTTCTGTTTTGTTAGTACGTATAGTAACGATTGATGATTGATAAAGATTAAGCCACCCAAAAGGTGGCACGGGCATGAATAGCCCGTAAGTGGTGGCCCTTTTGAGCCATTACCAGTATCAAGAGCTGATACTGGAGATCTGTGGAGGTGCAACTGCACCCTGCGTGACGGGAGATGTCTCCCGTGTATAGTAACGATGAAGACCATAGTATATATACCGACGTACAACGCAATTAGAAAAGTAGAAATCGGTACTATTGGACAAACCGGAAAACGATTTTCTACTTATGTTGCAAAGACAAACTAAACTAAGCTTCCAAGGCCTAATATACACTATCTAAAGCCTAATATAGTACATATGTATGCAATACTAGGCCTAGGAATATTTAAGTTTGTTTTTAAGTTTCATTTTTCGGACTATAAAATGAATAGTACTAAGTTGTACTGTATTAATTACTTAGAACGGCAATCTTTGTACTATGGTCCCCATAGTTGTAAAAACTACTATCTAAATAGGAGAATTGATTGACCACGAGGCAATTATTTATATAATAACAAGTATAAATATATTTCTAATCCTTATTACAGACTTTCATTATAATCCCTCGAAGCCTGTGATTTTTGTTCTCATTGTAAACTGGACAGCATATATGTTCACCTATATAATACCGGCCAGACAATGCAAACTCCCAGAGATCAAGTTCAAGTTAAGTAAGTTGACGAGACCACACACTAGAAGGTGAAGGGACGACGACGTTTCGGTCCGTCCTGGACCATTCACAATCGACTTGAGAATGGTCCAGGACGGACCGAAACGTCGTCGTCCCTTCACCTTCTAGTGTGTGGTCTGGTCAACATACTTTAGCTACGTTATTGTGACTCATCGCCTGCTCAAGTTAAGTAAGTACATTGAAATGATGAAATATGTCAAAAGGATAAAGTAGCTTAGGCTATTTCTACCCTCGTCTATTGACGGTCCCTCAAGGAGCTAACAAATCCACACAGCACACAAATATTAATCATATTTTACATTTCACATTACAATAATAATCACGTGATATATATGAGATCTCTTATCGATTGTTGCACCTGCTAATTCTTGTTTTGGTAAAGGTAGACTAAACAAGTTGGAGAAAGTATAAAATGAAGTCATGAGAATAATCTTAGGATGCCTAAGAAATGCTATGATTGATATAATGAGGATGGAATTGAACTTTCAAAGTATTGGGGGATAGAATTTCAGAAATAAATGTTGTTTCGGCGATTGGATTAATAAGAGGCTGGGGAGCGAATGAATTAATTCTACCACTTCAAAAGGTGGGAAGAAATGAACAATGCATGTTAAAGTATAAGAAGAAAGCGTATATATGATCCTTATGTTCTAATGTTACAAAGTATGATGTCTTTCAAGAATATGTTGAATTGCCAATGAAAAGTTAACACCATCATGGAAGGAATGTAACATAGATGTAGTAATTATTTGTTATCAATATTATTTTTATTTTTAACTATACAAATTCCATGTACGCTCACATATGGGGGCTACTGTATCTAAGCATCAAGACCTCATCTTCAGAAGGACATATCTTCCTTGGAGATAGCACAACGTAGTGCAACAAAAGTCATCTGAGGACTAAGTCGACTCTCATGCTAGGAAAGGCAGAGGGCCACAGGACTAACATCACTGCAAATCAGACATGACAGGTCGAATCTTATTGAAACTTTTAAAATGCTGAACAAGTTGAAGGATATTAATCTAGACCACTTCTTTAAGAGGTCAGCTGTAACACCTTCAAGCTTAACAATCCACAACGTAGGACAGAAAACTGGAGATGCTTTTTTTTTATTCATGGAGATAACAACCTATGGAACTGTCTACCTGCCGAAGTCGTAAATACCAAATTATTACTGCAGTTTAAAATCCAGTTGAAAAGAAAATCAGGAAAAATGAGGTGGGGTACCTTTGACAAGCTGCCAGCTTCCTCCCCGTCGTCGCTACTAGATAAATTCAAGTAAATTGACTTCGTTTGTATAAAAAATATCAATTCGATCGTGCCTTCGCGGGCCACACGAGGTTGAGAAACCACATAAATGGAATGTTACAATCATTAATAATTTTGTTGTATTTGTGTCTATCATCAACATAAGTAGGTTGCAATTATGTCTAAAAGAGTTGACAGCAATTAAGGCTGATATAGTGTACTTTATGGCACACATTTTTGTTTTTATGTAAAATTTCATTGATCGCGGGCGTGGTTGCCGGGACGCCGGTGGCGGCGCTGGCGTCTTTGTTGTCATTTGTAGTTCACTACCAGAGTCAGCTGGAGGGTAACAGCCACATCCTCTGCCTCTATATTGCTTATATTCTTAAGCGCCTGCAGGTGTTTATCTCGGTGAGGGCAGGAGTGCAAGTATTGGAAGGTAGTCAAGGCTCGATAGGCATTATGTATTTTTATCATTTTGATTCGAAATACTGGTGGTAGGACGGCATTGAACCGTTTGGGCAGCGGCCGGACGGACAAAACCACTTTTGGTAGTTAATATGATATCACATGTAGTAGTTAATATGATAACACGTGTAGGTCTTGGTGATATTTTCCTGTATCTTGGTAATTGGAGACTGTATGATGCCGCATAGAGCGACTCAAGGTCAATAAAGAATGGAGTAAAGTTCAATATCTCTGATCTCGGAGATAATGATTTTATTTTGGAAAGCTTAATTTGGTACGAATTTATTGTAGATTGCCGGTAAGGGGTTTAGTACTTGTTGACATTAGTAAAATCTTAAATTTGATTGTAGTCTAGGAATGTACTTTATTATTTGAACTGTTGAAGGGAAATTTGTGTTTCTTCACTGTTAACCTTGAATATCTGTTTGTGTTGTGGGATGAATGCTTATTGCATGGATTGACAAGTCGGGAGAAGGTTTTGAGTTCAACCTTAAAAAGGTGGATATCTTGATTCATACAAGTACATGTTAAAATTTTTTAATTTTCTTTGAAAGCATAAAGTATATAAATAGTTTTAATTAGACATTACTTGTATCTTATACTGTACATAAAATGGGTTAGATCATTTGGCTTTAATTCAATAATAATAATACTTGTCAGATCATTAGCTTAGCCTACTATAATGGTATGACATAGTGGATGATGTGTGCATTACAGTTATTTGATTATGCACTGTTGGGTCTAGTTAATAACAGGTTATTGACTGCATGGATAGTCTCACTCTTTGTTAAGCAAGCCTTGATTAGCCAAACCAGCTTCCTGTCCTAAACTGTGGTATATCACGTCATGTCATATTTTGATAAATTTAATGGTTTATCCATTTTTATAAATGTACAAACATATTTGTAATCTTTTTCAGTATGAAGCAAAAGTTGACATATGCATATAAATTAAGACATAAGCCACTTCCCAGCTGAGATGGAAACAAATGGGCAGTTTCATTCACCCTGATCCCCCCTGTTCACCTACCAGAAAATAGGTACCTGGGAGTTAGACAGCTGCTATGGGTTGCTTTCTGGGGATGTTTACTCACCTAGTTGTGCTTGCGGGGGTTGAGCTCTGGCTCTTTGGGCCCACCTCTCAACTGTCAATCAACTGATTTGTATTTTTCTTTTCTCCACATTCCCCCCCCCCCCTTATTCCAGGAAGCAGCCCATAACAGCTGTTTAACTCCCAGGTACCTACTTACTGCTAGGTGAACAGGGGCATCAGGGTGAAAGAACTCTACCCATTTGCTTCTGCCTCCACTGGGGATCGAACCAAGACCCTTAGGACTACGAATTCCAAGCACTGTCCACTCGGCCGTCAGGCCCCTGTGTGTGTGTGCGTGCATTAGAAATACTTATAGTAAATAAAATGGAGGATAAATAGATTGGTTAGAAAGGTGGTGTCCAAGAGCTAATACAGTAGCTCAATTCTGGAGATACACATAGTAAATACAGATTTTCAAATGGGTAGTTTACCTTAAATAATATGTATTTATATCACAAAATGAAAAATGAGTCCGAGAAATGTGAACACATGCCATGAGGGTCATCAAAAAGTAGAATGTGCCAAGAGTATTGGCGGCCACCTATTTTCACAGCTTCAAGAGCAAGTAGCTATCGCAGCCAGGCTGATCTAATAACTCGAGCATGCTGCTTACCTGACTGGCTTGCTGAATAGCTAGCTGGTAGTCTACCTGGCTGGCTATCTGACTGGCTGGATGGCTAGCTGCTAGTTTCCATGGGTATCTGTCTAGATCATTGTTACAGTAGAAATGTGAACTACTGTACAATCTCTTCCTTTTCGAATTCACCCTGTTACTTTTCTGTCCACTTTGTTCTCTCTTAATCTCTCAATTTTTGCCCCTTGCATATGATGTTCTTGAGATGCTAAGTTAATCCCTTTCCACATTCTTCCTTGCAGAAATCTTAGTCCAACCATCTGGTTTTCCACCCTCCAGCCATACCATCTGATATACATTACTTTTAATCTTATGCCCACCATCACCTCGCCCCTGTACTGTATCTCAGCATATCCATAGATAAAGAACAAATCCACAAGGGCCGTGACGAGGATTCGAACCTACGTCCAAGTAAATTCAGTAGAATTTCTGGTTGCACTTCTTATACCATGTCGTAGCTCAGTCTATTAAGGCAGCGTCTGGGATGCTCTCGGACGTAGGTTCGAATTCTCGTCACGGCCTTTGTGGATTTGTTCATTTGATACATCACGCTATTGTGATTTCTATGGTATGTAATATTATTGTGATACTGTATATATATGGCATATCCATAGATATGCCATATATACAGTACTAGTAGTCTATATCCTCTTTTTCTGTCCCTCAGTCATCTGACTTCTCATTTGACAGAGGCAATTCTGTAATTAGGTACTGTATATTGCAAAGCTACTTTTTCTGTTGAAGTGGAGTAAAGATTTAAAGTGAATAATATACAAACTTATAATACCATTAAGTGTGTATCCAGAGTGTAAAACCTTGCTTGGTATTCCAAGGGGTTATATTTTAATACATGTTGACTGTACAGTATTATTATTATAATTTTTGTTTGACCTACTGGTGTAAATTTTTCCATTTGTCCTATTTTTTCAGGAATACAGTTATGATTATAGTATTGTATAGTATGAATTAACCATATTAATCATTAACTGAGGATATTGTATCGGATCACAATTCCAAATAAGTAAAGAATTTACATCACTTAGAAGGTCATAGACCCTTTAATTCATTATTCCCTTTCAACACCTAATTTCCAGATTCCATGAGGTTGTGGAGGTAAAAAGCTTGGAGAAAAAAAATATATATAGTGCAGAAAGGGACTATATACTCTTAGATAATAATGAAGTAAAAGGTGTACTTTTGAAGAGGAAATAAGGCTGATGGTTCGATGTGGTGCAGGATTTAAATGAAGCAAAAATTTAAAGAAGTTACTTTGGATTTAAAAAAATTGTAATTGCATTTTGGGGAGGGGTTGTGGAATTTAGATAAACAATATTTATTAGTTTATAGGGGATACTGTACTAGCAAAAATGTTATCACTCAATGTAGACATTAATATATGAAATGGTAGTCAGGCAGCCATTAGTTGGGATTTATACATGTGGTGGTATGGCAGTAGGCCAAAAACTAGCTCTTGCAGGGAGACAAGACAGGATGAGATAAGAGACCTTGATTACAGTACTGTACCATACTTGTTACTGACCTGGTTTATATATCCTATTGGCAGTTAAAACAAATGTGCTATGCAGTACTGTATAATGAATGTCACTGTAGTGTATACCTGTCTGTAAATTTCTTTTGATAAATTTTATTATTTTGTTTTCAGTTATGCTATACAATGCTCAGAATTTGGTGCCAAATTTATTTAAATTTAAAAAGCAATACTAGTGCATGATTGATAGATTCAGCAAGTAAAATATGCCTGGTAGATGTTAATGGAAAATGTTATACTCTAGTTTGAATGGGTAGTTGAGATGAATTCACATCTCTGTACAGTATCTACTAGGCCCGAGACTTTCTTTTGGACATTTGTATGAATTATCTGAGTGTCAAGTTGATCTATGGTCAAAATGCTTAATGAAATGCATTTAAAATTCCCCATTGTTGGGGGGATGGGAAGCCTGTACAGTACTTGATCTTAGCAAGGTCCCCCTAGGTCAGCTATTGACTTTCCCCGGGATGCAACCCCATAAGTTTCCCAATGGTTGGGCACCATTTCTTTCCCGCCATCCCATCCCAAATCTTTATCCTGACCCTTTCCCAGTGCTATATAGCCGTAATGGCTTGGCACTTTCTCCTGATGGCTCCCTTCCCTTCCTAACACCCAGGTACTTATTTACTGCTAGGTGAACAGAGGCATCAGTTGAAAGGAAAGGTGCCCAACCATTTGTGTCCTGCCTATGATCAAACACAGCAGCCTCAGTTGAGAGCTGAAAGTCATTCATTGGCCTTGGGGGACCTTGATAAGCCTAATGGGCTTCCTGCCCTCAATTATGGGAAACGAAAAAACCCACTGCTGTTAATGTTATATATGACGCCCATTATTAAAGTATTTTTGCCTGTTAACGGGTATTGCTGGTCATATTAGAGTAAAACAAAAATAGGTCGATAGGTATAGTCGAGATAAATTGGGTTACAAATGTTTCTGAGAGGGGTAGGTTAAGAATTCTGTTACATTAGTATTTGCTGTTATTTGCATTACATTAAGCTTTAGAATTTGGCTCACCTTGACCTTTCAGCATGGTTCTTTGTTCATCTGATTTACCTGGAAAACACATCAAGATGCCCATAGGTACTAAGGCATCCCCCTCAAAGAGACAAGGAGCTGCTTCTGCCTTCTATGTTTCATGCTTTGAACGGGCAAGTGTCTTGATGTTATAATTGCAAAGTAGTTGCACGTCTTCTAAGTATTAAAATATGTACAGTACTGTAATTAGGAAAATATTTGATGCTTAGGTTAAGTAGTATTTTTCCCCTCTAGGTTGGTAGTTACGATAATTGACTTGTATATACAATATATGCATGTAAGAATTAAGAACACTGTTAAGTGTACTAGTATGGTATACTAGTATGGTATACTAGGAAAAGGTATTAACAATATTCTTCCCACAACTGTTTCACAGAATGACTTCAGAACTTCCCTAATAGTAAACAACTGCAACCCATAAAGTACAATGGTCCTTTGCTATACATGATATCAGGTGTTTCCATAATTCACTGTCCATGGTGTAAGTACTGTATACAATTCATTTTTCATGAATCAAGTTTGGTATTGGTGTGGTGGCAAAGTTCTTTGTTTTATGTACTGTACAGTATTGCAATTACTAAACATTTGTTAGTTTTCATGATTTTAAGCACATTTTAATAACATTATTGCAACCCCCCAAAAAGTTGCATGTGCAAATTTGCATCATTGTTTTTGTGATAGGGAAGCCTCAATTAAACTCATCATTATCGAGTACAAATCTACATTAGAGTATATTTGTGGCTTGAATATTTTATGAAAATGTTAAGATATGTGCTTTATTGAGAGAGGAGTGGAGTTTAGGAGGTCTATGGGATGCATATTTATTTTTCCTACATAATTGCTTGAAATTTGTGAAGACATGTTCCTACCGACATTTTCATGGGAGGTGCATCTATCATGGTTGTGAGAATAAAGTTGTTTATTATGAAAGTTCTGAAGGTCTTCTGTGGGAGAATACAGTATTGTATTGATAAAAAGTGTATCATTATATTTGTCATGCTATAATACATATTTTGATATAAAACTGGAGAAAAAGTTGTGTATAAAAGTGACTCTCATTTTTGTGTCTTTAAAGTTACGGTACAGAAATATTATACTGTACAGTATTGTACTGAGTATGTGTTCTGTATTTTTTTATGAATCATTAGAAGTCTGGTACTTGAAGGAATTCCTACTGTATTTTGGTGTTTGAGGAGAATGCTAAATGCTGGCAACAATGTAATATATATGCAAAGTTAGGAGTAGACTTTTTTGGAATGGCTTTATAAAACCCTTTATAAGGCAACTTTGCCCATGTGTAAATAACATACACATGCAAACCAATATCCACTTCCCTACATTTGCCCACACCCATTCCCACACCCACTTCATTTCATGTTTCCTGCCTGAATGAAAGCAATCCTTTGTAATGAACTGAAGTTCACTGTACCTGTGTGAAAAAATTAACTTTTTATAAGCTTAATGGCTATTTTGTATTTATTTACTAATTTACAAAAAAGTAAAACGTGTGAAAGAGAAGATAATGAGTCATAATTCTTTGCTTCTTGGTTTGCAGATGTCAAATATTACAAGTCCTCAGCGATTTTCTGGGACCTTTGATCACTTCTATGATGGGCCCTATGAACCAGATATTAGCACCCAGATGAAGGTTCCCAAGAGAATACGAGTCACAGGTAACACACATTCCATAAGAAAAGTTGTTATAAGACGGTGCCTAGGCTGTGTTGGTAAAACGTGTTCAATATATGATGGTGAAGGCTGGGGCTAGTTGTGTCGGTTGTACTATAAACACCTTGTCTGGTATTTGTTGGTTAAAAGTGAATTTTGTTGTCCCTGTCACATAGTGCTGAGGAGCATTAAGCCTTTGCATTTTGCACTTGTCAATATATGGATGAGGGTGTGATATAAATTGACACCCCACTAGGGTGGGTGTTAACATTATTAACAGGTAAATTATTGGGGTGGTATTAATATTATTCGGGGGGGGGGGGGGGTGTCAACATCACTAGTGGTGGTATTAATATGCCTTTCCTAACTTTGTAGGAAATTTCTACAAGGTTAGGAAAGATACCCATATCTTCTTTCAGGAAGGTATGGGTATATCTTTCGATACATTTACTCATATCTACATAAAGACTAGTTACCATAGTTATTTTATCAATAAATACATTTTTTCAGGTGACAATGAGGACGACCCCACTGTTAACTGGGCCCGCTATAATGGCATTAACGAGAAGTTTGAGATGAAGGTGCCAGATCGCATTGTTGTGGCAGGTATGATGCTGGTCCCTGAAAGGATCATATTGACAGGTAAAATGACATTCCATCTTAAGAATTTTGCAGATGAGGACAACATTCTCTGGCTGTGGGAACTACGGAGCGAGGTCACAGTTTTCACTATGACGTGCCAGTGGAGTATTGAGAATTTTATCTTCACTTTTTTTCTATTTTATGTTAATCTCTTCCTTCTGTGCTCTCTCTGCCCCTCCCTTGTGCCCCCTCCATACTTCCTTCCCTTCCTCCTCCCTCTTGTCCTCCCCATACTTCCTTCCCCAGAGAGAGATCTATATTTTATAATGTGAAATATTTTGTATATTGTATATGAACTTAATAAAGCTATTATTGTGACTCATCATCTGCTTAATAAAGCTACATTGCACTAACAAAAAGAATATGACTTGAGCTTTTGGAAAACTCATTTCTGAGTGTTATTCCACTGTTTCCAGAAGTATACCCATAATGCATGCTAAGAGTGTACACAAGTTCTCTCAGGCCAGAGGTCTTATGACAACAGTACCACAAAGCCGGTAATGTCTGTGCTTGGGAGTCACTGGAGACTCATCCAGGACTGGAATAAACAGTGGCCAAAATGTCTGTTCACAAATTTAAGCATAATATATATGAATAACCAGCATACAGTTTTGTAGGAGCAAAAATCGACAGAACTTGGGAACCATGGTTACCTTAGCTGAATAATTACTCTCTGCTTGCCACATTTATCACATTTAGTTAAAATGTATGGGAGGTGCTGTCACTTGGTGGCATGTGATAGTAATGTGGAAGTTTTGATTATTGGGATTTTACAGTGCTCATCAGCAGCCACAAGTTGGACATTGCTGGGACTGCAATTATTATGTTTGTGAATTGGCTGCCGAGTCTCTAGTTTATTCCAGTACTAAATGGACTTTGCGCTTATAGTGATACCCAAGCACATATGACCCTACATGGAAGCTGTAGACACTGTGCCATGTCCTCTTGCCCATTTGAAGTCGCTTACCATTTTTGACTTGGTGGATGGGAATATATCTGTTAGTAGTGGAATGACTAAGCCTTCCACACATGGGAACTGTGTTAGTGATGTGTTGTTTTATTGATTTTCATTTATTTATCATTCAAGCAAATACTGTAATAGTAAATACTGTAATGACTTATTGAGAATATTTCAGTTGCATTAAATAACTTACTCCAGTTCTAATTAGCATCACACCCAGAGAAAGTGTCGTCAGCCATTTCTGCATTTTATATCAAGGAGTAAATCATTGGAGGGCTGTGCTGTGAGAGGGTCATGGAATACTTTGAAGAAGCTTGTCTGTTTAATATTTTGAGAGTTTTGGTTCTTTGGAATGTGTAAAAAACATTGTGCTGTAGTGTAAGATTTTAGGTGGTGCAAGGGATATATTTCAGTTTACAGAAGATGCTTGTTAATTTGCACTGTTAGCACCTAGGGTCATGGCCTACTATGCTTTTACAAATTATCTCATGAAAGGTGGGTATGCTTCTTCAGGCTTATGCTGTGATTGTGACAATGGACTGGTGAGGCATACGTACAAAAAATTAGAGTTAGAGCAGTAGATATAAACAATCGGAGAAGGATGTGTAATGTTAAGGAGATAGACTATGGACTTACCATGTCATGAAAATATGTAGTGCAGATGATGAGGCAGAAGATATGATCAAACTACACATCAGAAAGTGAAGAAACGACGACATTTCGGTCCGTCTTGGACTCTTGTTACATGACTTGATAATGGTCCGGGATGGACCGAAACGTTATCGTTTCTTCACCTTCTGATGTGTGGTTTGGTCATCAAAATATGTAGTGTCCAAGTCAATCATAATACCGAGAGAAGTGTACCAAGAAAAAGAGTAAATGTAGTGAGTGTATGTGTGAGGAAATGTGAACAGGTGAATAGCACACGAGATAGGAAACAAGGTAGAAACACTTTATTAAAAGTTAGTGGACTTTAATATTGTTTTATTGTGATTGCTTCCAAGAAACACTTTACATGTAGTTTTGTAAAGTGGTGAAGTACTGCTGTGGATGATTTATTAGTTCGTGGTGCTGTTGGTTCTCAATGATGCTATTTAGTGGAGAAGATATGTTAATTAGAGGGATTTTATTTGGGGCATCTTTTACCTTGTTTAAATTGCTTTCCCATATCTTTGCTGGACAAGTAATTTCCCAACCCATAACAGTAGGAAGTCGGGGTAATAATTGATGATACATTTATTGCCAGCTAAATTTTCCAGTGCTGCTAGTACAATATATATAGCAAAATTAAACCAGAACTCACCAGAAACACACACTGCTGACTGGACTATGATGAGAGGCCATACAATATCAAACCCACATCCCTGTACTTCCCAAGCACATGCACTATCGACCGAACCGTAATGAGTTCAGTCCCATAGCATGGCATTGATATTTTCTCAGACATTTTATGTTCTTGTGATTCTTTCATGCATTAATTAAACCAGTTCACTTGAAGTTTGATGTGGAATTACCACAAAATCATAATGTGGTGTTTTATAAAGTTGCAAGTTCATAAAACCTCGGAAGTTTTTATTCACCAACTTTTGGCCACGTTGATCTGTAGAAAATAAGGTCATTGTGTATTTTGCAGGTATGGCCTGTAGAAAATAAGGTGAATGGAGTCTGTATTTGTTGTAAAATTTTATAGATAATCAAAAGTTTTTTGTATTGAAAAATGACACTTTCAGTTGAATTTCCAGTTAGTTTCTTCATAATCCTTCAATTATTTGCTTCAAATTTGAAAAATCTTCAACTGAAGATATTTTAAATTGGTTTGGGTTGGCTGCATTGATTTGGGTTATTACTCATAATAATCATTTTGTGAATAAATTGTTCTTGATAAACTTCTTTATTTGCTTTAGATATAAAATACATGGCCCCGTTATTATGCAGATGTGGTATGTGTCTCGGGTCACATGTGCAAATTTTCCCATTTGGTTTGTTAACTACTTTTAGACATGCACCTCGACGTAGTACTTTCAAATAGCTGCACAGTTTGAGATAATATAGTTTTCTAGCAATTTGTGTTTTCTGTAGTGGCAATTTTTAAAGCTACAGTCTTCCCTCTTTGGATCTTGAAGTATAGTTCTTTCCTGTTGACCAGACCACGCGCTAGAAGATGAAGGGACGACGACGTTTCGGTCCGTCCTGGACCATTCTCAAGTCGATTGTGATAGACTTGAGAATGGTCCAGGACGGACCGAAACGTCGTCGTCCCTTCATCTTCTAGCGCGTGGTCTGGTCAACATACTTCAGCTACGTTATTGTGACTCATTGCCTGCATAGTTCTTTCCTCTATTTTCAGGATATTGCTTGATAGATTTTCATAATTCTTAAAACCCAATCTTGAAAGGACTCCTCTTTTTTCATCACAAACAATACAAAATTTATGGGTTGTAGCTTTGCCATTTCTTTAAAATTGTTTGTGACAAAATGTAATATCTAATACAGTATTGGATAAAATGTTGAGATGTTCAGAGTCTACTAATGCAACTAATGAGTATTTGCTTCTGCTGTATTTGTCATCTTAAGTGATGCACCTAATTTACAATTATGTTTTATGGATATTTTAAATTTGTTAGTAAGTTTTGTCATACCTATATTGAAATTGATTTTCAAGTAATTTTGTAGGAAAAAACAACATGATTTTGTACATGTAAATACAGTACAATATATATTTGGTTGGTGGTGGACCAAAAATATGCTTCCTATCTACTGGCAAATATGGCACTTAAATTCTGTATTCAAAGACTTTGAAAAGAAGTTCACAAAGATATACCAAAACATAGATTATATCCAAAATTCCAAAATTAAAGAGGGGTGAAAATTAAATAATTGACCGAGTTAATTCCATAAATTTTTGTTTAATAATGCTGATGAATTGTATAATGTCTGCCAGGTGGGGAACAGCACATAGGCACACGAGCGGTCCTCAGGGAAGTGGAGCTTGAGCAGTCAATCATGCCTCAGCCCGACCCTACGCTATACAGAGTACAGGTAAGTCACACGAGCAGTCCCCAGGAATGTGTAGCTTAAGCCGACAATATTCCTTCACTGATCCAGAACTCTACAGAGTTCACATACATAAATCCTCTTTGTCTTGGCATCATATATGCTAGCTAATATTATACACACTATATTTATGAAGAATTTGGGATATATTATAGGAACTAAATTTATATACAGTATATAGATACAAGAATCTGTAATATACAATGCTGTATATAAAAAGAATCTTGAGTATATTACAAAATTATTAGAATTATTTTGACACATGTACAATCAATGGTATAAAGTGTTTGAATTAAAATTGTACATCTGTAAAGGTAATTTATATAGATGCATTGCAAGGAAGTAGAGTTTTTGTAGATTCTGAATTTTTTGTAATGTTAGGAAATAAAGTTTTTAATAGCTCCAGCCAATATATTTTAACATCAGAGGAATATTGAAAACCTTTTTCTTAGTTGGGTTGCATTAAGATACTGTACAATACAAAACCGTATATACAGTACAGTACAACCTCAATTCAACCTGAACTGTATGGGACCAATCCCAATTTGTTGCAGCAAGGGATTTGTTGCAACCTGAGATGCCGCCAGGATGCATTTCCCAGTTTAGTGAAATTTTAATTTCATCCTATAACATAATGGACAACTGCCAAATGAACATGTCTGCAAAAAAAAAAAAAAAAAAAAAAATGCCCTGATATGGGCTTCAGTTGGAAGCCTCAGGACTCCTAAAGGATTTAGTGGAATCCCAGGTTGCTTTGCTTTTGACCATGTCATGGTGTAGTGGTCTAGGCACTAGCTTGGGAATACCAAGTGTGAGTGGGTTCAAATCCTCCTCATGGCTCCTACTGATTTTCTCATTGATACACCACATTAATGTGATTTCACTGTGCATTTGATGAGAATAAATAAAATTAATAGATAATTGTAGTTAGTATTGCATCTCCCCTCAGAACCCTCCACAAACAATAACACTGGATGCGTATACATACCCTGGCACCGAGGACATCTCTCCGGCCGCAGAAGACCGCGAGAGCAGCACCCCAGGGTCAATCCCAACTATTCTCCCACGTAACAGCAACTCCTTTATACATCCTGTGTAAGTACTTTGAACAATACTGTTGGTTGAGAAAATGAAGAATAATGGACAGGTATATGGCATTATCATTACCCTCATTTTGACTTGTCATAGTATGAGAAGGGAGGTATCAGCCAGCAATAAGGTGAAAAATATAGTGAAAGTAAGTTTGCTGTGTTTGCAAAGATTGAGTTCTAGCTCTGGGCCTTGCCTCTGAACCATTTATCATTTGATGTGATGAATCACTGACTCCATGGCATTTCTGAAACTGAATACAGTGCAACCTTGATTTGGCAAACTATATCGACCTAACCCTGATTCATTGGAGTGAGGGATTCCTTACAATCAAAGAGGCCTTCTGGAGGCATTTGTGAGAAACTAATTTTTTTATAAGACATGAAAAATACATTGCTTCAGCTGCTCTAATGTTGCTTCCATCTACGAAAATCATTAAAAACGTGATTGGAGCCACATAGCAGTGTTACCATTGAATAAAACCAGTAAGAACCATGAGGAAGATTTGAGCCCATGCTTTGGGTACTCCCAAGCATATGCTTTAGACCACTACACCCAGAGCATAAGTTCGAATAGTGTTACCATTCATATCCTAATATTTCCCATTCCCTGTGGGCTGATTTGACTAAGCAAATTTAAATTTCAACTTATCACATGATAGACAATTACCAGGAGAACCTGTCTAAAAAGTATTCCGTATATTTCCCACGCCACAGCCTTGAAACCTTATTTTCAAAGGAAGAAGGCCCATATTTTAGTGAACAAAAACTACTGCCACTAGAAAATAAAGTGAACCATAGAATTTGGTTTTAAACATCCTTAATAGTTTTCCCAAGGCTCTACCTGTTTCTTGTAATGTTATGTCCATCTTGGAAAAATGATTAAAATGTAATTGGAGTCATATTAAGAAAGTTACCATTCATTCCCCTAATATTTCCTATACTCTATGGGCTAATTTCACCAAGAGAAATTATAATTTCAACCTATTATATGATGGGCAACTTTCCCCACCAGTCTGTAAACTCTGGCCCAGTATCCTAAGCATATCGGGACATTTCCTGCCGAACTTTTTTGTCGAATAGGGTGATTAAATCCAGCCTTAAAAGTGTGCATGGCAACCAAAGATTTGCTAAAACAAAGTTTGTTTCATAGAGGTTCCACTGTATTTGAAGCTAGGTATTGTATAGAGTTTGCCTCCACAACTTTCCCAAATGCATTCCGTTCTCACACTACTTTTCATATTGAATTTTTTTCTTTCTAATGTCTGAGTGATTGGAATGTTAAAGTTCTATTTTTAATTTTGTTTTGTGCCCCACATATTGATCTCTGCCTCATCAAGCAGCTGGTGTCTATCCATCTTGTACATTCTCCTAAGTATCATTTATGTTGTGACCATGTTTTATATTTCTTACTGAGATTTCTGAAGGCTTTCTTTGTATGTACGAGTACAGGTATGCATGTATGTCTTTAATACTGCTGCAGCTAAATTAATTGCATTGCTTTAAGTATTACTCCTAGCCGAAATCTTTATCTAGAAAGGTAGTAAATGAAGTAAAAGCTGTAATGTGGTGAGGAGAATAATTTTATTTAGAGTGAGGGATTCCTTACAATCAAAGAGACCTTCTGGAGGCATTTGTGAGATGATTTTTTTTTTATAAAAGACATGAAAAATACATTGCTTCAGCTGATCTAACGTTGCTTCCATCTACAAAAATCACTTGTATTTGAAAAAAATCTTGAATGAGATAGTTTGATTATAATATCCAAGTTCTGTATTTAGATAAAAAGATATTTATTCTAAGTTGCATATTTATTGACAAAATATTGTATAGATTGAGATTTGTCATGAATGCAAAATTAAAATCGTACTTGAAATTACTACTCTTCTAACATAGTGTAAGTGTGCTTGACAGAGAGTCTATAATAGTACTACAGTGGTACCTCAGTTTAAGAGGTTAATTCGTTCCTGGAGACAGCTCTTATTCCGAAAAACTCGTATTCTGAAGCTAATTTCCCCATAAGAAATAATGGGAAATGAATTAATCCGTTCCTGACTACCCCAAAAACCCCATATCAAACTAAATTTTTATACCTAATTCATCTAAATAAACCTACAAAACTATGTTCAAGTTATTACTTACCTTGCTCTTGAATGCTGTAGGCGTATGGAAGATGGTGAGGAGGGGGGAGGAGGAGAGGAGTTACTGTTTGGAAGGGGAGTCCCTTTCCATTATCACATCAGGCAGTGAGGACTTCACTGGTATGCACACACTGGCACATTTTGCCTGCATACCACTAGGACTTGCTTGTCTTACTAAGAATTTCTCTAAAGGCACTTGTTTTTCCCTACATTTTAACACTTGTCTGTAGTAAAACATCACATTATCATTTAAAAGGTCAATGCAACGGCCTGCTACAGCTTTATCTGGGTGAGTTTTTTCAACAAAACTTTGCAGTTCTTCCCATACTTCACACATTTTCTTAATCAAGGAGGGACATCCTCTACTGCCTCTACTCACAGCTATTTTCTTAGGTTGAACCTTATCAATGGCTTTCTTGAGACCCATGGTGAGATATATAATAACAAACTGTATAGTCAAATGACCAAAAATCCAACAAAACACTGAAAATCCAGGTGAAGAATTGATGTGGGATAGTCACTGGGCGCGAGACAATGGTAAACTGAGGGGCGGAGGGGCGACGATCGCCGATCGACCACGCGCTAGGTCGGCCTGTACGCGTATCAACAAACTCGCGTCCCGAGGTAACCCTCGCGTTCCGAGACATAATTTTCGAGGAATCCTGCTCGTCTTCCGAAAAACTCACATACAGGGACACTCGCATTCCGAGGTACCACTGTATTGCTTTATATTTTCTTTTCTCCCTCCCTCATAAAATACATCTCATCTGTCATGCATTTGTACAGGGGAAAAAAGTGTTCATGTGTGCATGCAACAGAGCCTTCAATGATCACTTACACACACATTGCTCAAACCACCAAAGTACAAAATATATAATTTAATCTGTATATACATTTACTGTATATATATATTGCATGTATGTATGCACTTTTTTTTTTAATCTTTTATCTAATGATTTCACTGCAAGATTTTTACAATTAAATTTTTTGTAACTTATCCTTCGTAATATTTTGCAGCGAAGATCTGGATCTGGGGTATGTTTTGTCTCAAGTTTGAGCTTGGTCTTGCTTAACTTGTGTTAGTAATGGCTCTTAATCCCAGCAACTAGTGCACATACTTGCTTAATCCTTGAAAAGACTTGTCATATTCCCTCGTGTTTGTTAAATTTTCGACTAGTACTCTGAGGGGAACACGTATGCTTTGCAGAACTGTTTGAGGTCCTGAGCTTGGCATATGTATTTAAAAAGTGGAAGAATTTAAGAACTCGTGTGTGTGTGTGTGTGTGTGTGTGTGTGTGTGTGTGTGTGTGTGTGTGTGTGTGTGTGTGTGTGTGTGTGTGTGTGTGTATTCACCTAGTTGTGCTTACGGGGGTTGAGCTCTGCTCTTTCAGCCCGCCTCTCAACTGTCAACCAACCATTTCTAACTACTATTTTTTTCCCCTACACACACACACCCCAGGAAGCAGCCCATGACAGCTGACTAACTCCCAGGTACCTATTTACTTCTAGGTAACAGGGGCATAGGGTGAAAGAAACTCTGCCCATCGTTTCTCGCCGGCGCCCGGGATCGAACCCGAGACCACAGGATCACGTGTCCATCGTGCTGTCCACTCGGTTGGCCGGCCCCTATTTGTGTGTGTGTGTGTGTGTGTGTGTGTGTGTGTGTGTGTGTGTGTGTGTGTGTGTGTGTGTGTGTGTGTGTGTGTGTCTGTGTCTGTGTGTGTGTGTCTGTGTCTGTCTGTCTGTCTGTTCTCTAAACTTGTAATCCACACATCAACACTATTTTATCATCAGTAAAAAAATACATTAAATACAGTTTTGTAATGCCAGAAACTACAAATAACAGGAATTTGTTATCCTGTGTTAGAAGTGGAGTGTTAGTTGCTACTCCAAGGCCTTAGCAAACAGCAAATGGTCACTGCAAATTACTGCCTGCCTAACTTGTATTGCCCTTGCTTGACCTGTATTGCTCTGCCTGCCTGCTCTGCCTTTCTTTTATTATAAAATTATAAAGATCAAATGTTTGGTGTGAAATACACTGAAATTGGTTTTTCCAGCCTTCTCACTTTGGCATCCTTTAGAATACAAAGAATCCAGATAAACAAAGTTACATTGTATCGAGGGGTCTCGCTCAAATAGATCTCGGTCACTGGAATTTTAGGTGTACAGTAACGAAAGTTCTGTTTTGGCCATAAGATTGTTGTACTGTAATTGGTTGTAACCAAAAATAATGAAGGACTTCTGTTGGGGCAAGTCTCCGTAATCATTTAACCCGGAATGCAGTGCCAAAAACTTAAAACAAATGCAACTAAATGTGTGTTGGATAAATTCTAAGTTTTCTTTCTTGCTTTTGCTTCATTACCTCAGAGGTTGATCCAGCAGGTAATTCTCTATAGACAATAAATTATACATAATGCTAGTAGTTTAGAAAAAAAAATTATTGCAAATTAGGAATTGCATTTGACATGTTGCCATTTTCCTTACACTCTAGTTTAAGCTAGTTCCTAGCAGTATGATATTAGTTAAATTAGTAGAGAATTCTTTTTAATATCAGCCACTTTGGCATTAATATATCTTATGCCTTTATATTAGCACTCATTTTGATGACAAACTCTTATTTACTACATTTTGCTTTGCGTTCTGATGACAGTACGGTAATAATATGTGCTACTGTGTTAATTATAAAATACTGTATCCTGATAGTCTAATCATTACTTTTTGCCATTCCTTTCCAAATATTTTGGTACTGAAAATTAGAACTACTGTATTCCACATAAACATTGTATATATATATTGCACCGTGTACAGTTGACAGACTCCACACTCGGATTATGCTCCACTTTCAAAGTTTATTAAATAAGCATTATTCCAGTAATTTTGTTTGTTTTTTTTATACAGGGAAATTGATTAATCATTTGCTTCTATTTACACAATAAATGGATTTATGACCATAAATAAATGCACAATATGGAAATGTTTATAAACTTTTGCAAACTTTGTAGCACCTTGCACACCCAACATTGGTTTTAATATTTTTGAAACTACAGTTTGATTCCATTGTTCAGCCTAAAAATTTATTCATACTTAATGTTCCCCAGACACCTGCCACCAGCCAGCTCTAACATTGCATTCTCACTATAACGGTAGCATATGCAATGTAGATTTTTCTTTACACTGCCGCATAAGAGAAGAAATTGACAATTTTTAGTTGTGAAACAGTTTGATTCTAAATATAGTACTGTGTTAGCTCAGTTAAGGTCTTTGAGTAGCATAAGAAAGCACACCAAAATCAAAACCATCTGTTTCATGTGTCACTTCTAATGTTTTTGTTCTTTCACAATATTTATTCTGGCACTTGAATTAGACATTTCAAAGATTTTTTATATCTTTATTCTTTTGGATGTTTTACTTTATATTTTTTGCAAATTGTACCACAGTTTCTTATGTGACTGTGGTTGGATTTTTTTGGTAAATGGAAAAGCAGATATAGTATTTAATTTATACTTTATAAGAAAATTGTTTTAATTATCAGGTGGGGCACAAATGTTCTGTAATTCACTCCCTCATGCAATAACTTAATACATTTGTTTTAAATGATGGAATTCTGTGCACAATTAGATTTTCTAATGCACATTTGCTCTTTTCTAGATATGTCATGTTCAAGAATGTTGCCAAGGTTGAATTTGCACCTTAGAAATTCATTTTAGAGTAAATGTGCATGTTGTATAGTGTATGTGATAATCAGGTTTTGTAGTTTTAGCCAGTTTTAATATTTAGATTTAAACTAAGTTTTAAATACATGTTTACTATCAAATTTGGTTTCCACACTGGACTGTATGGTTGTCTTAGTTTTGATGTAGTTTCTTTCTTTAAAATCGCAGGCCAGAGAAGAATTCAGGCTACATGTTTCAGGTTTCTGAAGGGTAAGTATATTTTTATTACTTATATGATGCTAGCTGCTTTTACGGACATTGTTAAGATGCAGTGTTGCATAGGGCCCCACACTGAAAGAAAATGTAAACAAATATATTTTTAAAGAAAGTAATTTTTAACTTAATTTTTGAATGTTCACTTCAGGCATGAAAGTGGCACTCCAGTGTTTACCACAGACCTGAGCCCAAGTGAAGAGGTGTCTCTACTGAGACGGCAAGTTGGACGCCTCAATCGTCGTGTGATGGCTCTCGAGCTTGATACCCAACAACGTGCAAATCGGGAAATGATAATGTACACACTTGGGGTCGCTTACTTCCTCATTAAGGCTTTGTTATGGCTGAACAGAAACTGAGAAGGTGGGGGAAGACCTATATTGTTGTACCATAAACAAAATTCTTAGGAAATTTTAGTTTGGTGTTGCTCAGTGCTGGAAGTTTGCTGTTTTTCGTTTGGGTAAGCTCGGATTTTTTTTTAATTTAGGTCTGAGCATTATGGCAAGGAACAGCTGTATCTTCTCCACTAGTCAAAAACACTCAAGTTATTCTTTTGATGTACTGAAATGTTACTAAAGCCAGGTAACTTGCAATGAAAGTTAGCCTGTAATGCAAGGTTACATGTAAAACGAGTTTCAGAGTAACTTGTAATGCCAGATAACCTAGAGATAGAGGCATGTTATTGTTGTACCTTTCATAAATAAACTTGGCTAATCCTTTTCTAGAATTAATGGTGCAAATACTTAAAAGAAAACTTGGGAAATGTTAATATTTTGTTTGTAACATAAACCAGCTTTTTGAAGCCAAAAACTTCAATTTTAATACAGTACAAGCAAATGCAGAATAAAACATTGCAAGAAAAGTCAACACAGTATATAAAATTAAGCTGTCAAGTATTTATAGGCTATATGCAGTAGTATGTGATTTACAGTGCACAAGGAGACTAGTTAACATTGTTGTTGCAGAGTAAAGTAATTTGCAGAGCTAAAAAAAAAAAGTTATGTTGTATGTTGAATTTGTATTGTTAATAATTACATTGCATATATAAAGGCAAATGTGCGAGCATATTGCTAGTTTTCTCAGCGTTGGGTAACTGTTATATTTTATGGGATCATTTACCTTTCAGGTTTATGCTATAGATTGATACTTCAAATATTTGTATTGGATTTTGTACACTCCTACTGGTGTAATCATCCCGTGTCTTTGGGACCAATACTGGCATTGTATTAGGTCATTTAACTTATAATTAACGAACCACATATTAGGTAGCACTAATACAATGCCATTGTTACACCTTAAACATCCAATTTAGAGGGACACAACATTTATATTTTATTGGTGAAGTGCATGGGTCATATGGGAATCTTAGGTAGCACTTTTATTGTATTTTAAAGAATACAGTGAAGTACTATATATACTGTATATACAAGATCAGACGAGTGGTTAATTTTTCAACAATATTTACTAGCATTTAATGAAACGGCATAGCCTCCCCTTAGGCATTATAGCATTGTGATATTTTGTAATAAATTTCTATGTATTGTTTGGAACAGCTTAATACATGTATAGTACAAGGTCTTGTATAATGCTAATGACTCAAGCACTGTTCAGCATTGTTTATGGTTGTGCTGCTCTTGTTTATTTTCTTGCAGCCGTTCTTTTTGTCAAATCAAAATCTACGAACTTGTTTAGTGCATAATAATGATAGCTTCAAACTTGCAGAACATTCACTGCCTGTGATTTTTTTAACTTCACTTTGATACAATTTTAATAGTGGTGTGAGCTGTACTGTGGAAATTGCAATTATTGTAACATCTGCCAATGTTTGCCTTAGATACGAGATACTTTCCCATAAGGCAAAATTTTATTATGATGCAAAGTAAACTTCCCTGTGAATTGTATAATAAAAATTTTTTAAATATCAAAATTTTATTTTTTGTGTAGATTGCATTGTAGATTAGTTTTTTCCTTGTGATTAGTTATATCAGTAGGTATTAGTTTATAATAATGAAATTTGTATATATTTCATAAACTTATGTCATACTATCTTTGATACACACTCCGTGTCATTATACTGATTTTGTTACACACTGGATGTCATTATACCAACTTCGATATATCATTATATAGATTATCATTATATCATCTTTAATACACACTGTGGAGGGTGGAAGAAAATACCTCCTAATAACAAAACAAATTTACAATTGTTTATAACAACTCCTCTCTTAAATTGTTCTCAAATTGATCTTGATACCAAGTCTCACATTTTCCACTTACCATAATTGGTCACACTGCTACATCTTGAAATAAATTGTCTTTACTCTATATATTTAGGCATTGCCTCTAACTTATAAAATTAAGAGACACTGGAGGAGTTAAGCATGAATGCTTTAGAATATTAATGTGAAAACATTTGTTTGGCACCTGTTATAGAGGGATCCTATCATTGTGTGTGCCTATGCAACACTCATCGGGTTTTATAATATTAATACAGATAAAACACTGAAGGAAAACTCATTCACTCTCTGGAAACATAGCTTTTTTGCTTCTTGAAGTTAACCTTGAAATTTCTATGACTTTAATAAAGATTTAATTTTAATGCAAGAGTTTAAATTGAACTAAATTAATTGGGAGGCATTGCCTCAAAAATGAGGCAGTGCATGATAAGAGAAAAAATGTTGTGGCAAGTGTGTTTGAAACTACTATTCCAAAACGAGGTCAAAATTTAACATGTAAAGATTTCAATCCATGCTAAAGTTGCTTCATTACTTATGAATGCCATGGGTGATCAACACCAACCAGTTTTATTTACTTAATATTTTACTTTGAGTCAGGTGTGGTATTTATGATCTGTGTAATACTGTATTATCATTATGAAGTTCATTTATTAAAAGGTCTTACATGACTCGTCATTTCAAATAAAACCTGCTCTGGATTTGGTGTTTGTGTCTATATTGTTGTTGGGACTTTCAACCATCAAGCCACTGTTTATTCATTTGAAAGCTATTACTTACTTAACTTTGTGCTTTCACGCATTATCAAGAAATACTTTGGTATTGGTAATAAGCAGAGGGGTAATTAGGCATTGGGAGGTGTCTAAGACAACCTTCCTTGATTACTTGTATGTATGCATCAGGATTGTCTTCTTGTGCATTCATTAAAAATGTTTTAAATTCGATAAATGCATTAGATTATTTTTCAAGTTAGATATAATTATTTATATAGTTACAGTATTACTATCTTTTTTGTTAATGCAGTATTTGGCAAGGTGGAAATTTTGCAGTACAGGAGTTAATGAAAATAAATACTGTATTTTATAAACATTTGTTCTGAAAATGATGTTTAGTGAATTTTCATTGGGTAAAGATTTTGTTTTTAAATAGTTTCCTTTTATTATTTTATTATGGAGGAACCACAAAACTCTGACAGGAATGTGAGGTTGGCTACTAGTCTTCATCTTCCACTTTGGTGTTTTGACTTGTTGCCGTTTATAGAAGGATCTTTCTAGTACTTAGTGAAATATATGTTTAGATTGAAATTTGTCACTGAAGCAGTATTCAACTACAGGTCAGTTATGTAGTTGAATATTTAAAATGCCATTATTCATAAGATCTACATTTGCTTTTCATTTTATTTCTACATTGGCAGATTTTGGAACTGAAGGATTTATCCAGGGACTAGAAATCTTCGAGGAGACTAATCATACTACTCTATTAGATAGTTGCATATTGTTATTGAGTATTTTATATAAATTTTACAAGTTAACTCCATATTACAAAATAATTGGGTAATGCAAGCCTGGCACATCAAGGTGAAAAAAAAACTTTTGGTCAATTGTATACTTGATCTAAAGCAGCAAATGTCTTCCAGAGTTTGTAGTGTTGTGTTAAATGTGAGCAGTATATTCAGCAATGACAGTACTCCTTTATAAGGTCCTGGTCTGTCTTGGGCTTATCCAATCACTTGGACTGATTAGTAGAGCAACACCTTCCTGGGTTAACATTCGATCCCTGATGGTCAAGTGACTTGGCACTGCTCCTTCACCTCTTCCTCATTTCCCAACTCCTTGTTCTATCCCTTTAAAGTCCTGTATAGTCATATTGGGGCTTTTTGCTGATAATTACCTTACCTATCTAAAGTTTGCATTAGTTGATCATTTCAGGTGTTGAGTAGCTAAAACACAGTTGGAAATATATTTTATTACCAAGAATAAATATCTTGCTATAATGTGGCAGAAATTTTAATTTAAAAAATTGTATTTTCACAAGAATACACATTATTTTTATGGTTTACATTATAAATTTGCAATACAATACTTTGTTTATACGAGGCAAATTCTCTCTCGGTAGAGGTTTGGTACTTTTTGGCAATTTATAATACTGTGCAATATTTAAGAACTTGTGTACTGTCCCTAAAGTTTTTATCTAAAAGACATAAACAGTGCTCCATGTTGTCTTACTTCAGAATATTTGCTGCATCCTGATATTATTCCTTTTAAATCAAAATGAAAATGGATTCGAATTAGTAACTGTGTAAAGAAAACTGGAAATGTTATCAATTGTAAGTTATCGTATTTTGTTTTTTTAGTATGTCTCGTCAAGCATTTATTGAAAGTTGTTTGTAGAAGGTAAACATGATTTTAAGGATGTAAATACAATATATATATTTGGATGGTGGTGGACCAAAAATACATGCCACACCCACTGGCATATCCCTGGAAACACAAACCGAAACTGTCTCTATTTTCCGCTTGTTACAACTTGTAATAAAGTTGTTACATCTTGGCTTAACGTGTTTATGACGTATTAGAACGTTGTTACAACTTGCTATATTGGTTGTTATAACTGGTTAGGAGGTGTTAAAACTTGTTCGAACGTTGTACCAACGTCGTAGTTTCGGTGAGTGTTTGGCGGGATGGTATGGTATTGTGAGCGAGCGTAAAGTAACTGCAACCTGTTGTGCAATGGTTCACACCCTTGACTTCTTATCTTTCATGTGAGAATAACCCAGGTTTAAACTCAAGCAGGATTGAGCATCATTACTTTATTGTTTATCCCTTTTAATCTTGGTAATAATTGGCAACCGGATAAGTTCACTGGCACTGTAGGGCCAGTAATGACTACAAAAAACTGTATAGTATTGCACTAGAGTACATACAGCTTTTGACCTCCAAATAGTGTTACTAGTGCTATTTGTATTTCTTTAAAACCTTTATTTGGTATGTTATTTAGAGGCAACACAGCACATGTGAACCAATATGATTAAAGTTATGATGGGGTGTATTTTTATATTCAGAATATCCACAAAATAATCTGGATAGGCCCATTCTTCTATGTTTTTCCAGATACAGGGTAGTTTACTGTGTTAGGATCTGTCTTCATGCTTTCATTCTTAAACTTGAATCTTTTGTCATTAATAAGTGATTAAACTACCAGAATCATTGCAGCAAATAAATGTTTTTGCTATTTCTTTTAAATACACTTAAACAACATAATTGTAGCAATAAGTGTCCTTTGTAAATATGCAACATTTGGAACACTATTGGTTACTAGTATTTTTTGTTTTTTAAAGTGAATGTAATGAATGTATAATGCTACCAAGAATTACTTAATTTTTTTAGATCACATGCACTAATGAAGATCAGATAGTCACTATTTTTTGTATCTTGAATTTGTTTTGTCATACATAACTGTTTACATTTACTGTACATCATCTTAATAAAATTTTGTAACGAACCTTTAGGAAAGCCAAAATATAAATTTGAGTGCATGATTACTTGATGTATTAAACTCTTCTCAAGTTATATTTGTTTATACATTTATGTAATAACCAAGGTTGATGCCTTTTTTTTTATAATTATTTACTTGTATGATAACCATATGAAGTAAACAGGCTGATATTCCTTTAGCAATATCTGTTTGTGTGTATGTATATAATATATATATATATATATATATATATATATATATATATATATATATATATATATATATATATATATATATATATATATATGTTATATATATATATATATATATATATATATATATATATATATATATATATATATATATATATATATATATATATATATATATATATATATATATATATATATATATATGCTGTATATTTATATATACACACACAGCATGCTAGACTTCATTCCACAATATTTTTGGATACTTTATTCAAATTTTTTCTTTGTGTATCGTCTTGTTCTTAAACATTGTTCCCGTGACCAAGTACATTATACAGTTTGGCATAAGTGGCAAAGACAGTTGGACCTCATTAGTGAAATATTCTGAGTGTATAACAGTACTTCTTGGGGACACTGAGTTGGTGTAAGATAATTCCTTGTACATATGTGTCTCCTCAGGAGTGCATTGGCTTGTTAAAGTATAATGGATATACTAGGCACATTTTCCAGAGAGAGAGAGAGTGGAGAAGAGGCTAGTACATTATTTTTTTGTTCTTGGATATCTAGTCAGCCTCTTAATCATTAATTTCTTGTAGACCTAGATTTTTGTATGCAGTTTATAGAATAAAATGTAAAAAGTGTCTGGGTTGGCTCGCTGTTAATATTTTTAGTAAGATAAAGTATTGATATATGCTGGCATTACAGTGTGTGTACTGGGCTGTAATTGTATGCTCATTTGAATGATTCATTAGAAAATAAAATAGTTATGCAATAGGTAATTGCTTTTTTTTATTTGCATTGCCTAAATGTTAAAAGCTGTCTCTTAATTTACGAATCCAGTACAATACAAGGTTTCTCCATGTTTTGTTGACATTTAGTACTCTCTATTTCATACATATTTCCCAGAAGGCACAATATTCATGAGTAGCGTTAATTCAATGTTGAGTTAATGTTAGCAATGTTGATAATACACCTGTATTGAATTAGTGTTAGCAACGTTGATAATATTGAATTAACGTTAGCAATGTTGATCATTTGCATTAATGTTTCACTTGAATATTGTACCACTGGGGTGTTAAGTAGTTTTGACATATATCTTGTTTCTGGGAAGATTTCCTTGATAGCATGGGGAGCCACCAAAGGACCCACTAGAAAGAAGTGCTTCATTGGTAAATGCTTGATTTTTGCATGCAACTGCAAAAACCCAGCATTGAATGTAATGAAACTGCTTCAGGAAGCCACAAAGGGCTCTCCCAGAAAAAAAAAGAAAACTTAAATTTTTCTCCCTGATGGTTGCTCAGAGGGCAGCTGACCATACACAGTGTTTGTGTTTAATTGAAAGGATGGATTGTGTGTAAATTATGCATGTTACTGATTCTAACAGTACCAAGTATGGGGAATTATGTTATGGGAGAGAAAGGATATAGTGACAATTTGGGTATACTTTACAGTATTTGCAGCCCATAAGATATTAGTGTCTGTACATATGTGCAGAAGCAATAATAACATTCTAAAAATGTTTGTCAAGTTAAAAGATTTTCAAGTTTATATGAACTACAATATTTCTAACATATTACTGTGAGAAAATCATATATGAAAATCTTGTATGCAGACGAGGAGTCACAATAACGTGGCTGAAATATGTTGGCCAAACCACACACACTAGAAAGTGAAGGGACGGCGACGTTTCGGTCCGTCATTCTCACAATTCTCAAGTCAATTGTGAGAATGGTCCAGGACGGACCAAAACATCGTTGTCCTTCACTTCTAGTATGTGGTTTGGTCAACAAAATCTTGTATTATTCTGATTAGTCTAAGACAGCATAATTAATGAAAATATACTGTTTTGTAAACTTATTTCCAATTAAGTACACTAACCAAACCCCTTGAACCAGTTAAAAGGGTAAACTTATAAAATTTGTTCCCAGGCTATATTTGAGTATAAAAGAAATGAGAATAGTGTGAGTGAGTGAGTTATTGACAGGTATTACACTTGAAAGACAAGTCACGCTGTCCAGAGAGTCCTCAAACTAGCACAATAGGGCCAATCAATGTATTACAAGTAATCAAATTAATATACCTTATGGCCTACTTAGTTCTGGCTGGTCAGCTTGGACAGCAATGTGAGCTAATTACAGTCAGTAATTGTCAAAAAGCTATAAAACTGCTAACAAAAAGTCATGAATAAGACAAGTAGAAGCAAAATCCATCCGCCAATAACTAGTGCCTCACCACAGACTTTCCTGTGATGAAGCACTGTGATGTTTATACCATCAGGTGGCAATTATAAATGGTTATCTTACAGCTAAGTGACATATTGTACGTAAGTTAGTTTACAGCTGAAAGGTCCCAGGTTTGATTCCCAGGCAGGGTACAGATGTTTGGCCATCATGTGTTTCCTTTCACATGATGCCTCTGTTTGCCTGTCAGTAAATAAATACCCACAGAGACGGCTGTTGTGAGGTACACATTTGGGAAAATTAGTGGTTGGCCTAAGTGGACCTGGATCACGAGATTCCATTCACCGGTTTGCAAGGTAAAATAACAAAATATTGATATAATACATATTTACTATTTACACTATATACTAAGAACAAATTTTTGCCAATAGATCACTCTTAAGTTTAAACAGAATACAGTATATAGTTACATGTGTGTGATTTGTCTGCCATTTCTATCATTCTATCTTCTGCTTATATTGTATTATCTTCTAAATTATGCAGACAATAGGTCACAATAACGAGCTTGAAAATTAGACATCCAACTTGATAATGTCCAGGACAGACCAAAACATTTTAATTCTTTATTTTCAGACTTGTGGATTGGGTGTCTAATTTCTAAATTACTCTAAATTCTCTTATGTTTACCTCAGTCAATTGTTTAAAACTGATTAACTAACAAATCACTGCTAATTCTCAGTGAATACCTCAACAAATGTATGATGACTTGACCCGAAATGCTGTGTTATGAGTCTCTGCTTTACGTACATAAATATTTACATTCTCCATTGTACCTTCTTGTAAATAGATAAATGTTTCCAGATTCCATTTTCTTTTTCACTAATATTTGAAATTTCACATTTCCTTAACTGTTTAATATGTGTATTTTATATTATTGTAATGTGTTTATAAATTACTTTCCATTTCAATTTCATTTTCATTGCAGTTTGCTCCCACTATTACGTTGTAAAGTGAGTTCTCAGAGTCATGACGAGATAAAATTGCTTCACCCTCTTCTGTTACTTTCTCTTTCTCTCCTTTTTTCGGTGTAATTGTACCTTCTTTTCCCATCTGTTCTTGCCTTTTCTCTGCCTCCTTTTCTTTATCCATCTGTTGTTTGAGCATATTGATATCTAAGTAATCGTAGTCATGTTCGTCGTCATCATCATCGTTGTCTGCAGGTAGTGGTCGGCGTCACCCAAGGATCCCGAGGTCTTGGGGAACATGGAGTCTGGAGTTGTCTTTGGGGCAGGTGGCGGCGATGAAGGAATGTGTCGAGGTTTCTTTGAAGAAGATTCATCCACGTCACCCAATGGCCCGGAGATGGGAAACGTTGGTTCCTGTGTATCTGATGGGGGAGGAGGTTTAGACAGAGGTGGATGTAGATGTTTCCTCGATGGATCATCCCTCTCAGAGCCAGACATATTCCTGGTGTGATTGAGATAGCTATTGTGAGTACTCAAAGGTTGGGACGCCACGAAAGTAGACTGGCGAGAGGTGTTAGAGGGTCGGAGCTCCACTGTAGCAGATGCGCATGACATGATAGAATGCTGCGACTTTTCTTCAAAATAATGTTTCTCACTGTCCTTTGATGGCTTCATTCTCTCCAGATATAAATAAATGACAGCTCCTCCAAGAACCATTAGGATGACAATGAAGAATATTAGAGCAACAGTCAATCTGTTGCATTCTATTTTCACATTTTCCATGTCTTTCATCACATTTGTCATGCCTTCCTTCACAGTTTCCATGTCTTTCGTCACATTTGTCATGCCTTCCATCACAGTTTCCATGCCTATCGTCACATTTGCCATGCCTTTTATCACATTTCCATGTCTTTCGTCACATTTTCCATGCCTTTCGTCACATTTTTCATGCCTATCGTCACATTTCCATGATTTCTGTGATATTCTTGACCAATTCTTCGGTAGTGTTGCATCCGGGTGATTCTGTGGCGGTATTCGTTCTGTCCGAGGTGTTGGTAGAGCTGCTTGTACTAACTTCCGTGGTTGTCGTGCTAGAGGTAGTGATGCTATCTGTAATTAGACACAGTGAATCATTGCACATTCTATAATATTAATGTAAAATTTATATAAAGAAGGTGAGGAGTGTCCAATTTTAAGAAAAACAAAGATAGCTTCTTAAAATTTGTGAATAGGATAGCAATAAGCTTGACACAAGAATGTAACGGCTGATCTATGGTCAAAATGCATCAGATTCACAATCTATAACAAGAGAGAGAGAGAGAGAGAGGTGAATGGCACTTCTGCACCATGGAATATTACCCTCTTCCCAATTATAATATTTCCCTTCTCACCCAGTAAGACAATTACAGTGCTTTAAATCAGATTGGTACTCTATTCATAAGCGCACACTCTCAAACCATATACAAAGAGGGCTCCTTACACCACACCACTGGNAGTCTGGTCACCATTCTTGATGCTCTAAAACACCCCATCGTCACCACCTCCTCGCCCCATTACGTCTAAGGTGAGCATGCCTGTGGCCGACTGAGGCGTGGGGGGCGGGGGGCAGCCACGAACGGCCGCCCACTGAGGCGTGGCGGAGGAAGTGTTGTGGCCCATAGCTGGCAAGTTGTGGGTCTTTGGAATTAACAGAGGTCGTCGGCGAGTGTCGGGAAGGGGAACCCCTTGACGCGACGGAAAGGTGTGGTAGAGATAGGCTAGCTAAACGCCGTGACGGGGAGTGTGGCAGAGAGTTCACGGAAACAAAATGCTAAAAAAAGATGGGTTGAATAGTTTGTAGTGCAATTTAACGTCATCTTGCGTTTGTGTCCATGGTACTTTATGGGAACAAAAATATAAAAAAGGTGAATTTAAGTAGTTAAAATTTTAGTAGATAATATTCAAATTTACCCGTTATTTAAAATATAAATATTTACCTGCTCATATTTAAAATGCATGCGAATGATTGGAGCTTAAGTACACGGGTAAACATCGACACAATTAAGCGAGCTTAACTATTAGATGTTAATACAGTACTGATGTTAATACTAATGTTAATACCGTTCTTCGAGCGGTATTAAATATAGGGGGGTATAGGGGGGGGGTAGAAATAGCCTAAGCTACTCTATCCCTTTGAGATGTATTTCTTATCTCAATAAACATACTTGAGCAAGTATAGGCAGCTGGGCTGAACCCCGGCCCGGATACACGCAATCCACACATCTATATCCTACAAATTTACTATTTGCTCTTTAAAATTTGCCGTCATGCGTGTGTGCTTTAGTGGCCATAACTATACACTTGGTCAGTGCTTGGTTCATATTATATATATATTTATATAAGCAAAGCTGAAATATGTCAATAGATTATATGAGAGGGAGGGAGGGGGTGGGGGTGGGGGGTGGTAAGGGCCCACTGGGGTCTATCCATGAATGGAAAGTATTTTTGAGAAATTAACATCTTCGGCAGACAAAGCCAATTAAAAATGCACTATTAAGGCAAAGTTTCTTATTTGCGACTTAATAAGTTTTTTGCTTTGTCTCTCCTCGTCAGTAAAAGGTATATTTTATGTGCAGTCTTTCAAAGCGGCGGCGGCCAAGCGTGGCATGGACGTTACTATTTAATTCCTCACCCAAGGTGTTAACTGCCGTCTGTAAAATAGTACCCCATTAACCCCCCTCCAGGCGAGTCCATCTCTAAGCCGCATCTACTCACTGTTTAGATTAATTACCGAGATAATTAATTATGTAGATAGCTATCGCCGTGAGGCTGGCGGTATTGTGGCGGCTTGTAATAGGCTTCGTCCGCCATACGATAACATCTCGCTCCTGTCTATGCTCGTCTCTCTCTCTCTCTTGCAACCTCGCTGATGCACGAGGATTGCAAACTTCTCCTCGTCACACCTTCAACCTGTCATCCATAAAGGGTAGTACCTTCAATACACACGCAAATCACAATAGCGTGATGCATCAAATGAACAAATCCACAAGGGATAAATCCTTAGTCGGCGCGCCGCCAGTCGACTATATAAGGCGGGCCTGGGATTATCCTGGAGTCCATTTGGTCACCATTTGGTCCGGGAGACATCTCCCGTGACGCAGGGTGCAGTTGCGCCTCTACAGATCTCCAGTATCATCTTTTGATACTGGTAATGGCTCAAAAGGGCCACCACTTACGGGCTATTCATGCCCGTGCCACCTCTTGGGTGGCTTAATCTTTATCAATCAATCAATTATCCTGGACGCAGGTTCGAAGTCTCATCACGACCCTTGTGGATTTGTTCATAGTAACTTTATTTACTGTGAATGGAAGCACAAAATATGGACTATTTCACCCCCCCCCAACATTCTTCGTAGTGTACAGAAGAGGAGTCACAACGTGCCTAAAGTAAGTTGACCAGACCACACACTAGAAGGTGAAGGGACGACGACGCTTCAGTCCGTCCTGGACTATTCTCAATCGACTTGAGAATGGTCCAGGACGGACCGAAACGTCGTCGTCCCTTCACCTTCTAGTGTGAAGTCTGGTCGACAAACTTCATTATATATGAAATTATTATAATTAACGTTTGTTTATCCATTATTCTTAAATAAACAAGTACATCCTGACAAAATGCATGAACAAACTACCTTGTAGTTTGTGATTTTTATTCAAAATTATTTATTTTCAAAATTGTCACTAGATGGTCCTTTTTATATGCTGATTAAGGAAAATAGGTTAAAAAGCTGATAAATCTAATGATATATTACGTCATAATGGGGGAAGGGCGTTACCTTTGACAACCCGCCGTCTTCTTATCTCTGCTGAGGCCGCTAGAGATAGTGGTCCCGAGGTAAATTCAGGTAAAAACACGAATTTTAATTTGGCTACAAGAATCCCGTTTTCTGTACGTTGAGGAAATGGGTATAACTTACGTAGTTGCCAATCACCCTTCTAATTATACGCAACGCGCCGACAATCTGATCACATTATACGCAAATTATATGCGCGAGAGGTATAATGAGGTCTGATGTATGGGTCTGGAGGTGATAACGAGTTGTAATGAGAGAGGCAGCCGTGTTTACTGATGCTGTTCCAGGCTGTTTATGCTCCTCGATCTCTCGATTCATCACACCGAGAAAAAAAAAGTATTTTGCCTAACCCGAAACTAACGAACCCAAGCAACCCACCTAACCTTTCAAAATCGATCTATAAAAAGCATGAATATTAAGAGGAAGGGAAGGAAGTGTCAGGGAAAAGCACCAAGCCATTACCGTGTAAGCACCTAGAAAGGTCGAGAGAGCATCAC